>CM040423.1:32346129-33546129 GCA_022702705.1 Papilionanthe hookeriana x Papilionanthe teres
GATAACGCAAGAAAAATCTGGTGGAAATGAACCAAATTGAAAATATAAAGGTCAAATATCACGTCCAATTGCTAGGGCACCTCAAATCCAAGCTACTCTCACTGTTTCTCCTCCTTATATGGCAAGGTCGATGAAGAGTGTGTGCGGTGTGAATACATTAGATTGAAAAGGCTAAAATGAGACATTGAAGAAAGTGATGGTGATTAAAAGCTGGTGGCATAAATACACCAAAGGACAGCATAATTATGTTGCTTTCTTTGTGCGCAAGATAAATTTGAGGTAGGTGTGGTGTAGTTACACTCGCTAACAATATTGCTACTCTTGGAGTGGCATAGCTACGCTAAATGTGGTGTAGTTACTCCGGAGTAAAATTCACAATTCGAGCCAATAAGCTTTCCTAGCTTCATTGAAACCTTTTTAACCCAAGTTAAGCACTTACTTAAGTCTAAAAATACCCCCAACATCTATCAAAACACACATGAAAACAATGTTAAAGAAATTGTGTCGCTAAAATGCACAAAATGTGCTCAAATTATATGATAACACTTGAGTTGCCTCCTAAAGTAGGGTCTAGTTTTAATGTTCTCAACCAAACCATGCTAGACCAAATCAAGCCTTGAAAGATTCTCCATGATTAAAGTGGCTTCTAAGTATTCTCTTATCAATTATCTCAAATTTTAACTATCGTAGAGAGTTTCTTAAATCATTCATTGTCATTCCTACGCTAGGACCTCTAAGAAAATATTATTATTCCCCACACTTAAGTTCAAACTTTCTAGTAAGGTCTCAAGCTCACTCTTGCAATAATCTTCAGAAGGGTATGTTGGCGCTTAAATCAAATGGTAAACCCTAAACATCTCTCTTGATCCGCATCTCCGAGAAACTCACTCGACTCAATAGAACTCATTAGGGGTATAACAGAGGATTCTCCTAAAAAATCACACTCTCTCTACTCAAGAATAATTTTTAATCTTATCACTAGGGATCCTTCTATGGCTGGTCCTACAGGCTTAAAGTGTTGAGTGGTGTCCACAAGCTCAGCTATCTCTTTAATAACTTAAGGTTTTCCTCAAGAAGAAGAGTAGATTCATCTTTAGTAATTTAAAAAAAAATCACCTACCACAACTTGCTCTTCAAAGTACCATCCTACATAGTAAGAAAAATTGTTATCCATATCATTAAATCTACACTATGGCTCTGATCTTTCCTAAGTCTTCAGGAAACTTAATTGATCTCAAAACATCAAACGTCGCATCCTCAGTCATCACACGTCTAGTGGTTGAAAAAAGTTTGCAAAGCTTAATGAGGATGTCATCTTCTTCCTTCATATCCAAGACAATACAATCAGCAGTGAAGATGAGCTTTTCCACTTTAACTAGGACGCTCTTGATTATACTCCTAGGATATGTCACATATAAGTTTGCTAACTATGGAATCACAGTGGTGGGTTGGACATCTCGTAATCTTAATCTTCTGAGGATGATAAAAGGCATCAGGTTGATGCTAGTTCTTAAGTCACGTAAAGCCTTCTCACTAAACCTTTTTTCTCTGACACAACTTCTTTTAGTCAATTTCTTTCGTAGCATAGCACTATACTCCTCAATATGACATCCATCTGGTTCTACAGGTTTATTCTCTATCACAGGGTTATCTTTTGACTTTTTCCCAATCCTCACTCTGATGGATTTGCTCTGCTCCACATTCTTATCTATTGGATTCACCTCAATGTTATTGATGAGTCTCTTGGGGTCTTCTACTCATTGAATTAATTAACTAGCTAATTCAATAATCTAATTTTTTTATAGCTACAACTTAGCTTTGTAACTTGTACCTCATCTGTAACGCAATCTAAGCTAAAGAAGATTTCTTCTCCTTAAGATATGCATTGGAAGTGAATTTCAATGGGTAGGCATGTCTCGTATTACTACTACCTTAATGGTTCCAATTTCCTACAGGATTTGATTGAGTGTTTCCTCATTGTTGATTTTCTACACCTGAATAGTTATTGGTTCAGTTGAACTTTGGGTGGTTCTTCTAGCCTCGGTTGTAGATATTGGAATAATGATCATTGAGTTGGTTTTTCATAACATCCAGCGTTTCTAAAGCAGTATTGCTTGGATTTTGTATTGGTTCATAAAACATTTCATTGCTTGGCATGGATCCTTACATCAAATTCAATCTAAAGTTGTCTAATTTTTAGGAATGGTAGCCACTTTTGATGTTAGAATGGTCAAGAACATCTCTCTCATGCACACTAGATACATTCTTAAAGGTGAATCTCTCAGATGACCAATGGAAACTATTCATGATCATTTCTTCAATCATCTCATAGGCCTCATCAAATAATTAATACATAAGAAAACCCTCAGTTGCAGCGTCTATGATTGACCTCAAGGATCTTACCAACCCATTATAAGATGAATGGATAATCAGCAAATCAGGTAGGTTGTGGTTAGGGTATTTCCTAAGCAACTACTTAAACCTCTCCCAAGATTGACTCTCCATCTGACAGGGAGAATGTTGTGATGGCATTCCTAAGTTTAGTAGCCTTGGATGGATGGAAGTATTTGAGAGTAATCTTTAAGCTAAATCATTTCATGTGGTTATGGATCCTAGTGCTAAAGAGGTGAACTACATCTTAGATTTATCTCTAACGAGAAAGATAAAAGTCTTAGTCTAATAGCATCACTGAGGAAACTATTACACTTGAAAGTGAAAATAGTTCTAAGAAATTGACTAAGTGTAAGTTTGGATTTTCGGTGAGTGCTTCCTCAGATAAGTTGTTTTGGACCATTTGTATTATGGTAGATCACTGCTTGAATATGTTGCCTTCTATGATAGTTTAATGGATACTCATGTGGATTCACTCTACTAATGGGTTGGCAAATGCCATGAGAAGTTTCATTTGATCTTCCTAAGGGTTCTTTATTTCTAAGAGTTTATATTTAAGTTTTTGGATTTTTTTTCAAGGTTTTTTTTTTCATTTTCAGAGTCAAATGCAACAACTCACCTAAAATACTCCTACACATGCAATGACTGGTATGCAAATGGTGACCCTAGTTTAAATAGTAAATGCAAAAAATAGTAAAATTAGAAAAGAAAAACATAGGGACAATACAGTAGCTACATAGGATACATGCAATCACATGAACAAAAAAAAAGTTTGAAGTGATCAAAGTGCAAGAAACAAAATTCTAACAATACTAAAATATTGGTAACTAAGATAGAAGTAAACACAAATGGCAGGAGGGGAAAATGCAAGGAATAACTGAGTCCTTTAAGGGTAAGGAGTAGTATTTTATTTATACTTCTTATGCTTTTTTCTATGTGATAGTTGAAAATTAGAGACACAATCATCTTTTGACTATAGATATATATGTCATAAGAAGAGTTGAAAATTATATTACAATTAAGAGGGACTTAATCATAAAAAATTTCTCATGGATTCCTCAGAACCCCTAACTAGGCTATGATTTCCTAATGGCGATATATCTATTTGACTAGTCTATCATATGTTAACCTACTCGTTTCACTAGGTGATAATTAGAAGTCTTATATCCAAAGAAGTTTTAACATCCTAATTAATCAAATTAGATTTAAAGTAAGATCACAAGTTTAACACATCAATACAGAAAAATGAAAGGCATGAAAAATGTATATGGGAGAAACTCACGATAAAAATAATGAGAAAACCATCCTTACATCATAGAAGCATGAAAGAGTATTATCTAAAAGACATGAGCTAGAAAAGCATAAAATATTTTATTTCAAATATTGAGGATACAAATGTAGAACAATACACAAACTTACAACTAAGTTGAATATTCTCCATAATACACCAAGTCCTAATCGTAAGTTGAAATGCTCTCCTCGATCTTCCTCAAACAACAACATTTAATCTCTCTCACATACAAAACATCTCAAATTTCAAGGAAAAAATCCTTAGGAGTTTCTCCCCAAAGAAAAAGAAAAGTAAACCCTAGGATTTTACAATAAAAAAAATCCCTAAAAATATCTGAAGAGAGCCTCCAACCACAAAACAAACTCCTATAGGTCAACCCAAAGCTTCTCGTATATATCTCTTGCAAAATTTTCATGGAAAAATCTTAACAAATCAAGTTTCGCTAGTGTCAACGTAGTTACACCTAAGGCCGACGTAACTATGCTAAGGTCTATCATAGTTACACTGGTCACCAAAATTCAATTTTTTCCTTGCATTTTGGCTCCACATCATGCAATATGATATTTAAAGCTATAAAATATAGTAAATTTTATTTGTATCATAATATAATCCTAACCTTAAAAAATGAGGATGTTCTTCTAGTACCATAAATAAAAAACATATTCAAATGGTCAAGGAGGTGATTTATTGATTCCTTTTACATCCTCCTCTACATATGTTGGGGAGGGAGAGTAAAACTTACTACCACTCAGGAGCAGAGAGGCCTTAAATAAATTTTACTCGCCATCTACTCCAATAGCCTCCAATTTAGCTAATTTACTTTCTTTTTGTGGCTCTTTAAGTTCTTATAGCTTCTTTCTCTTATTTTTCATTTGCACCTTGGTCAAAGGAGCAGACCTTGAAAAAGATCCCATTTTAAAGATTAAGAGCGCAAAATATTCTCACTTCAAAAATTCATCTATATACATAGTCACTATCTTAATAATAGTTATGACAGATTACACTTTTTGTGGCACAATCTTCTTGTCCACAACAAAAAGACTTAACAAAAATCATAGAATGAGGCACTTCAACTAACTTCCTCTTAGAGAGGAATACTCTTCATCAGACAAATTAAATTTTATCGTTGAATTTCTATTAGTTATGACTTTGTGACATACAATAGTGAACATATGACCTTCACATGTCAACTTTAAATTTTCAAATAACATCCCAAACATAAAGATAAATCATTTGGAGATAGAAACATGGTTAAAGCGAAAGTTCACATTAATTCTAAATAAAAAATTAGCTTGAGGGTTGACATCTCCATGTAATTGAATTAGAAGTAACATGTTAGCTAAACTTTGCATTGGTGTGAAGAGTTCAGAGAAATTGGGAAATTAACAAACCATATCCCTATCACATGTTAATCATAGGATAAACTTATAATCGAACCTTACATACTAGCAAAAAAGGGACTTCTTCAAAAGGCTACCAATTCAACTATATATTTTATACACTGCTCAACCAAAATTGGGTATGGTGAAATAATTTCAAAATATAGGGGTTTAATTATTTAAGTTAAGTTCAGGAACAATCAAATCAAAATTGGTATAATCGAAGGGCTCGAAAAAAATTTTAAGATTATACTTGAATTTGAACTTGTTAGAGTTTGAACTCAAGCAAGATTGAGTTGGTTGTTTGAAATTTATTTATTTATTTCCTTTGATAATTTTTTTATTTGGATTTTATTTTTATTTTATTCTTTTATTTGTTTTATTTTTTGCTTTCATAGTTTTGATTACTTTTGACATGCACGTCTAGCTATAGTATAATTTATAACTAGAACAAGTGACATAACGTACAAGACTTTTGTTTTATTTTATTTCACTTTAATTTGATAAAAGGAAATTTAGGAGATTCTAGAATCTATATTGTATTTATTTTCTTAATCGTATTTAAATAGTTCGAATTTAATTGTAGAACCAACTTTACTAAATTTAGGTACAATAAGAGGAATCCATCTTAAAAGAGTTTTTAGTATCTTTTTTTAACATCAGAGGTTGATTTACTTTTGTTAATTAAAAACAATTTAAGAAAATTACATGAAGATCTAAGTTGATTGGATTATTTTATTTTTTTTTAAAACACCTCCTAATAGCAAGGATCATAACTTCATTAAGCAATCATTTGAATCATAAAGAATTTTACCCTAAACTAAAAAAGAAACTTTCTATTAGGGGTCTAAAACTATATCTTTTAAAGGACTAGAATCTAATTATTACATAATGTTAAATAAGAGGTTCAAAAGTGAAAGATTTAAGATTTTGTCCACACTTACCCAAGAACAAAAGGAGAAATATGTCCAAAAGATGAAGGCCAGTCTGACCTACGAGGGTACAGACACAATATTAATCTATAGAGATAAAAGCCATTACTAAAGATAGAAAGATGAACTCAGGTTGCCGGAAAATTTTATTGATGATTATTTTTGTTTTTGGTCAACACTATACAAATTTTGAAGAGATTTTTATTTGAGTGATTAGGCATAAAATTAAGCATAAAATTAAGAAAAATATACTATCTTAAAATATTGAAATGCTATTCTATAATAGAGAAAATCACTAAAATAAAAAAATTTCAAATTTTGGTGGGTCTATAATAACAAACATTTTCACTCCTTCCTAATCGAGAGTTCGATATAATTTATTTTGACCTAATTTACAAGTTTCCTACAAAGGCAAGTATTTATATTTAGTTACATCTTAGAGAAATTAATCTCATAAGAAAGCTCTTAATTAAAATAATAATATAAGTTTCTATGATTTCTAAAGTTAAGTTTTAAAGATTTATATTTATAATTTAAATTATAATTGTCCAAATAGGAATAAATCTTTTTGGTGTTCAAAGGTGAAAAAATCAGAAGTGCTCGAATATTGAAAAACTTAGTAGCACACTAACTATCCTATGATCAGACTTTATGATTTTAAAATTGAGAGGTTCATTAGTTTGAGTTGATCATTTCAATTGAAATTTAGGACTTATATTCTAAGAACACCATATCACAAAAAATCTTAGGAGGTGAAGAATTATGTTGAAACAAGATGACTAGCCTCATATCATAAAGACTAACGAGTGATCTACAACCTAAGTAGAATCTCAAACTTAGTCTATTAAAGTGTATATGACTTATAATTCAATCTTATATATGATTGAATTGATTTTGACTCTAACAGACCTATAGTCTTACCTATAAATAATTATCAACTAAACTACCAATGTGCCTAAAAACCAAGGAGTATGTTCATATAAAATGCCAGATGAGGTAGGTTGTTGATTATTATGAAGAGAAAAATAGGTCTTACAACTCAGTTATAAAAATAGTTACCTAATATGAATCGTATGCAATGCTAGCAAACTAATGTTATATTGTATGTTTTATTGATTTTTTTTATTTTACTTGACTCAATTTTAAGGCATATATGTATACAACTATGCATGTATGAATGCATTAATTTAAGAGTTAATAATTAATTAAGAGTGCATATAGACTTCCCCAAGAAAATTCACAATCCTAAAGGGTCAGACTCTTTCAATGTGAGAAATGCTTGAAAAATAGAAAGAATAAATATACTAGTGCAAATATTTTATTTATACATATTAATTTTTATTTCACATTATAACTTATTACTATGCCTTTAATGATTTATTATAAACTTTAAATTAAATTTTATTTTAATTCTTATGTTGCGTTAGAAAATTTATTTCCTAAGAACATATGGAACACAAATCCAAGTCAAGAATAAACTATCAAAATCATAAAAAAAAACTTGTAGTTGTAATTGTGCAAATATAAGAAAATAAACACAATAATTAAATGCATTCAAATAAACATAGCAAATAAAAAATAAATAAAGGCCAATACGACATAATTTTGTTATGCACCCATTAGAAAAGAGGAAAAAGTGGAGCAGTTGAGCATCCCCATTATACATCCAACCTATAGCCAAGACATATTGATTAACTTAATAGGTCTATGAAGTTCTTTAGCTCCTTCTCCTGGGTTTGTTAAACATCATGAGGCTTTACTTCAAGAGCCTACTTTTGGAGGTTCATCATTAATGTTCATCCTCTTTCATTCAAGTTATTTTATTACTTTTGTGTTTATTATGCTTCATCCTTAAGCTTTTAGTTAATCCTCAAGTTCATGCCTAGGATCAGGATCAGCTATTCCTTCCGGCTTAGGTTTGAGTGCTCATTATGGTCTAGGTGCAAGTTCTCCTCATGGTCCAAGTTAAGGTTCATTTTTAGCTTATGTTCAGGTTCAACTTTATGTTTGAGTCATGTATTTCAGCCTCTGACCAACCATATTCCATAGTAGACTAACAAACTCACTAATTCTATTTATAGACTTAATTGTATGGAACTAAAAACTTATGTTTATTATTGTCCCTACAAAATAAAGGTTAGCAAAATAGGCACACTAAAAACATAATAAGAAAACAAGACTAAATGGGCTTAACAAATATAGTGCAAAGCCCCCTTTCAGGAGCCTGATTTAGCATCTATTGAAATGGCATAGCAATTTATACATTATATGACTTTTATATTGATTTACCCATAAAGCATGACCTTCTATAGAACACATAAGTATTAGAACCACTATATTAATCACCATAACTTCTAGTCTAGCATAAAAATAGTTATCTTAACTTCAGATCTAATTGTTAATAAAAATAGCACAATCACACAAATAACACAAACAATCAAATTCATAGTCGCCTAGTATCTAATGTGTCTGTAGTTTATGTGGTGAGTCAATAAGATAGCTGTTTTGTATTGGTATTGATCTAATCTTAGGTTCAAGTTTTATTAAAATGGAGGTTCACATGAAGTATATATTTAATATAAAGAGATAATTTATTAAGGTTTGAGATTTTTATATTAAATTTTAATTTCATATATTAAATTTTTGTTTAAATACACATACTATTTTGATTTAATCATGATTTGAATCTCATTAAATACAAAAAAACATCTATGATGATAATTTGAGATCTCATAAGGAGTAAAATAAATTACAATTTGCATTCTAAATTCTTTTATTCTTAGGAATTTTTATTCTTAAAATTGATTTATTTTAATAATTTTCTATTTATGTTGATTTTTTGGCTTTAATGTATTCAAATTTTATGGAATTAAATTAGGAAGACATAAATAACCTCATGAATGTTTGGTATTAATTTTGAGATTTATTGAACTTTTAAAATTTTTAATTATTATTTAATATTATAAGGTATTTTCCTTATAGAAAATCACATAATTCAAAAGACCTCCAAGTCTCACAATAATTTTTAAAAAAAATTAAAAATGGAGTTATGGAATTACTATAAAATTTTCAAAATGAAGATTTGAAATTACCATATAAATTTAAATTAATTTGTGATTAAATGAATTTATTATATTTATTTATAAATTTATATATTTAACTTTCATGTTAAATTGAAATGACCTCAAATTATTTTTGAATAATTTTTTTCTGTTATGAGGATTTTTTGGTAAAATTATTATGTCGTAGATTTTAGAGTTATAAACCTAGGACAAGATTTATGACATGTTATATATTCCATAATAAAGAAATAAATTGGTAAATTCTTAATACAAATATTTAAATACTCATACAAATAATTATAGACCACTATAGTGATAACAACCCTGGTGAGATTAAGCATGGTATCCTTCACATGAAACAAATAATGATGAAACTCTTTATAAAAACTATTAATTCTAACACTCTTAATGTTACATTTTTCATCATTTTATTAGGACTCTAGAGTAACAATAGTGCAATATAAATTAATGGAAGTTTTCTAATCTCCTTTTATTGATGTTTAGGTTTATACTATTTTAAATGGAAACTCATATGAAAAAGTTGGCTTGACTTTATCAGTTCAGCTTGATAAGGCAAAGTTTGATAGCCTTATAATTAACTTGAACATCTAAGTGTTCATTTTACCATGATGGATGAGATTTACATCTAATCACCAAGGTATAACTGTGAATATATAAATTATATCTCTAGAAAGCATATCACACCATTCATGGTCTATATAGCTTGTATGGGAGTGACATGCAGTACATCAAAGGGCTCAAGATGAGGCTTAATCTTTAAGTTAATCATTATTAGTGCTTAGGTTGATAAAATATTCATGGTACTACCTCCATTGGTATCTAAATTATATCCTTAATCATTATATGCAATATACATTTTGTTACAAAAAAATGTCAAATATATATTTAATTGGCCTTTGACCATTAATTTGGCATAAATTTTTGCTCATTTTCTCAAAATATGTTATGCTAAGAATTTGATTTAAGTTATGTAAAAAAAGAAATAACTTTGCTAAATACTATACAAAAACATGTGTAATGAAGATTTTGGAACAATTTGAGCGGTCTACAATGCAATTGTACATGACTGAGAGCCTTTTAGTGCCTTAACACTCAATCCAGAACTTAACTTTAAAATAGAGAAGCTAATGCCCATAAACCAGATCTGGGTATAAACCACAATAAAGAGGATTGGATTGAAGTACTCATTTTAGATAACTATACAGTAAAACGAATCAAAATGTGTAGCCAAACCCTAGCACCTAGCATCAATAGGGCATCAACTTCAAATTTTACTCTAATATAATGTGGATTAGTGTGGGCTATAATTGGCACACTATGTGGGGATAATTTCTATTTAAATCTCTTCCTAAGGAACCTAATATGATTATCTAGGCTTTGGTGGAGTTAATAGTGATTTGGAGTTAAATTTTGAATTATCAAAGTTCTTATAATAAGCTATAACACAGTCTAACCTAAGTGCAACCAATTTGTCTTCAAAATTATAATAAGAGCAACTAAAGGTACAATAAGCCCTACAACTAAATGTAAAAGCAAGGTTTAAATGTATAGTAACAATTTAAAGAGTTTCAAACATTTTTAAAATTTTTAGATAGCCTTTCCAAATTTTTAAAATTGCTTAATCTTGTGAAAACTAAGTCTAGTTGAATGAATAAGATTAGGTACAGGTTCAAGTGGACATACTCAATATAATAAAAACACAATTAAAACAATTAGAAATGTTATAATCTTATTTATAGAATATTTTTGGAAATTTACAAGATTAATGAGAGATATTTATGGTTTAAAACCATACTAGTTTAATTTCTTCACTCAATTGATTGACCTCTCTTATGAGATTTGATATGTCTTTGTAGATGTTAAAAAATATATAATATACTTAATAGGTAGACTAAAGAAATTAAGAGAATATCATAATAAGAAACACTAGCTCTTTAAAACATTAAAGATAAATTAATTACTCAAAAAAGTGGCTAGTTAAAGGAGGTCACTCGCCTCTTTCCACGGTGAGGCCAGCCACACTTAGTGTAAACTAACTATTTGAATGATTTTTATATTAAATAAATAATTTATATTTATTTAAATATATTTTTAATGATAATTAAAAAATTCAAATTCTAAATTTCAAGGGTTTAAATTTTGAAATACAATTTCTCAAACTACATTAAATGTTCATACCACATATTACAAAATGCATAAACTTTCATATGACATTAATAAAATATAAAATAAAATTAATTTCTCTAAGTAAGATCTTCATCCAACTCTTGATTATTGGACTACCTTTATCAACAACAATCTCCATAAATTGAGCTCGTATGATTGATCCTTTGCTTATATGATAATCATTTGGTGCCACATCAAGGCTCTTTCCTATTAAGGAACTTGATTTAAACCTTTTTCAAAGCATGATTTTAAAAAGTATATGGAAACTTTCTATGAGATAATTCTATGATTTTCTAGTAGCCACCATATGGAGAGTTTGAGAGAAGTTTGAGAGAAGGGTAAGGCAAAGTGGAAAAAGGTGGATACAAGGGAAGTGGACTGAGAGCTTGCAACGCCAAGCTTTTCCTATTATTTTCTCTTTCTTATTGTTTATTATGCTAACTTTAATTGATATTTTGATACTATAAATTAAATTTTAATGGATTGGATGTAACCAAATGCTATTGTTGGATTTATTTTTTCATAGATCCTTCTAGTCACATATTTTATTTGTTGACTCATCACCAATTCTTTAATTGACCATTAATTAACCGTTCAAGAGATTCATTTAGAACACAAATGTGGGAAATGAACTCATGTTGATATATTGATGAATCGGATTTTAGTTAGCTAAAGATGTGTTGAACTAATGTAGTCCTTTTATTTATTTCTTAATATTTAAATAATTTTTGTTGCATTCAATTTTCAACCACATGGGGGTTGTAAGCATGAATGTGGTGAGCCTACACTTTCAAGGGAAAGGCAATTCTAAATTTGTTTGAACTTACATGTTTTTTTTTTAATTTTATATTCCATTAAAAATACTCCAATGAGAGCATCTCATTGAAATTCAATCCCTACTCATTTGCCTAATTAAATCTACACGAAGAATTCATCATATTAAGTATTTGCTTTTGTTATTTTAGTTTTATTTTCATTCATAATTTTAATCATTAGTCTTTCTTTAATTATTTGGTTAGTAACAACTGAAACTAATTTAAGAACTTGGTATTTTAGCCTTTTAAAGATGATATATATCATTTTATTATTTGTGTGACTAGATATTTTCATGTTTGATTGTTCAAGTAATGATTTTTTTCTCCTTATATAATCTTTAGATTATTTTTCCCTGCATCCATGTTTCTCTTTAGACTATTTGGATGCTTAGCTAAATCTTTCATATCTTTATAAATAAAATTAGATAACATCAATGACCTCTTTTATATTCTTATTCTATTTATCATGATTTTCTTTTTAAGATACGAGTTCAACTCTACAATAATGCTACATATGCCCTTTCTTATGGCATTTGAAATAAATGGTATTTTTATTGCTTATAAAAGTGGATACAATAATGACTTTAATATTAGAAGCGCTAACATATGGAGGATTGGATCTAGTTGTCGTAGACCATTGGATAGAATGTGAAGATGATTTACTAGTCTTAGAGATAGATGACAATTTGTTTTAATTCTCAATGGAAAGAGCAAATTGGAATGGATCATCAAGATTCTTACGGCCTTACAACTCAACCTCATTCCCGATTGCTCTCTTAAGTCCCATGATAATTTATGGAAAATTTATGTATATAGCATGCAATTCTTATGTAATTACATATCTCACGCCTAAACTTTCATATTTACGTACATATTACTTTAATGTTTTAAACCTATGCATGAAAAGGCGCATTACACTTTTAAGAAGTTATAATAGTGCTACTTCTGATGTGATATAAAAGATTTGATCGTTATGTGTGCAAATATAAAAGCGTGGGTATGAGATATGTAAATACATATGAATTGTGTGAAATGTATGTAAATGCCCCAAAATTTATTATCGAGTTACCAATCACCATAATTGCACTCATTTCTAGTCGTTAAACCATCAAAAGTGTTAAATTATTTAGTAATAAGAATATTTCCTTGCTAAAGAGTCATTAACTATCAATGAAACTTTGTTATGGTATCTAAGATAGTATTTATATCTTAACTTCATTTTCATTTTTAGAATGTGATGATATGTCTTTCTAGCATCACTTTCTTTGCTTAATATTAAGCTAAAAAAATTTTGTATGGCCTACAAGCTTATTTTAGTAAAATCCACTCTCTGATAATCAACCAACTAGTACCAATCAAAGAAATAATCTATTTGAGAATATTTTTGGGATCATAGATCACATCAAAATTGGGTGCTTTATATTGACATTTTAGTCATGTTACTATAGTGTTCAACAATCATGGTTGGATTATCTCCCTTAAGATAATACTTAAGCCCTTGTACAAGCCTAACATGGGGCTTCTCCTTTATATGCAAAATTTGTATATTATATATGAGGGGCAGGTGCTGTAGGTGGTGTCATTATATTAAGATTTTGTTAATTAATGCAGTCCATCATAATTACAAATAAGATTTGAATTTATTATTATTCTTTTCAAGTAATAATAAACTTGATCTAACCTATCATCATGATTACTTACCATAACTTTAGTCCCATAAACTAATGCATACCAGTTATTCTTAGTTGCATGCTATATTCTAAGATATCCTCTCATAATTTGCAATAAAATCACAACCTTAGAATGAGCCAATAAACCTTATTTTTCTCATTATTCGTTCACATAACTTTGAACTTCCAAGAGTTCTTATAATATCTCACGCGATCATATTGGGAGTCATTTGTAATGTTGCATTGAACTCAAAGAGACGAATATTTAAACAATAATGTTGGTCTATAATCATCATTTTATAGTTTAAAAGACAATTCAATCATTTTTCAAGGTTATTAAGGATGCAATATTGGATGATTTGACATAAACTTTGATGTAATATTTTTTGATAAAGGGATGAAACATACAATCAATATAGATAATTATGCTCTTTTTTTGTAGAGATAAAAATCTTCAATAGTAGAAAACTACTGAAATCTCTTTAGTCATTACATGTCCATCACCTCTAGTCATTTATGGTTGCCCAATGATTGCCACTACCCAACATCCCTCATTAATCAACACTCATCATCTCACAATGTTTATCATCAATCATAGTTTATTAAGACTCCTATTATGACAACAACAAACACACTTTAAAGCAAAGACAATGTTACCACCTCCAACCATAACTCATAAACAATTTCAATTAAGTCTAATTGTTTCCACTTTTATAGAATTTTTATGTAAAAATTGTCTTAAATTTACTTCATTGATTTTATGTGAAATCTTCATTTAAAGCTAAAGACCATACAATTGTGATATTCTAGCACTCAATAGATATAACTATTTCACTTAGACATACATGGGTGCCTTCAAAATACATAAAATACATTAAATTAATAATGTATTTAAACTGAGACCCGTTAATTGGCTAAGATATTGTAACAATTTAAACTAAAGTTCTTGTCCATCTGAACCCAAAACACACAGGCAGCCTATAAAAACTAATAATATTTACTCCAAAAGAAAAAAACTAGAGAGATATTAAGGAGAGATGGCTTCATTTTGCTGCAAAATGCAGGGAGGGTGGAATTTAAGCAGCATAGGCCAATTGGTCCTGTAGATGAAGAGGTACTGCCGGCCTCCAGCTGGTTTCATCAGGACCATCCATTAGAGTGATGCCAACAGTAGCCAACTCCTTCCTGATCACATCAGATTTTTCATACAGTTTCGCCTTCCGCGCCGAGCTCCTCTCTTCTATTTTCTTCAACACATCTTCTTCACTGAGCCCAGCTCTCTTTAAGGACTTCTCTCTCAGCTGAAATAGAGCCTGGGAATTGAAAGAGCTGTTAGCCAATAAATAAAAAGGGGAATATCGTCATTCTATCATAATAACCAAAATTACTTGCCTCAGAGAAGCTAGAAGGCTTCAATCCCAGAATTTCGAGCCCATTTTTTATTTCCTTACCCAGTAACATAAGAGATTCAATCCTCATAAGCTCTTTCTTTCCCTGCCCATGATATCAAGACAGCAGAAGGAAAGAATGTGAGCAAAGCCTTGGGAAAGAGTGCAAGAGTGAGAGAATATATAAGATGCCAAATCCATACAAATATTGCTAAATATCTGGATAAATAACTTATGATTTTGGTCCAGGTAGGCATAAATAAATATAGTTCTACGGCTTTTAATAACTTCATTTGCAACAACTAGCTCTTCCAAAACCTCACACATAGGTCCCTAACATCACTCACTCACTCACTCATAGATATATTCACTGAGGAGGTTCATACAGCAATTAAAAGAAAATCACTTGGTCAGGTTGAACCTTATGCCAACCAGATTTTGCATAGGCATCTCAGCTAACTATATGGTCATTTTTGCTGAACTGAACTGTCACATATGAAATTGAGCATATGCCCTCTTTGGCAATCTTTTACTGGAACAATGCCTAAGGTTCCTCAAGTAATATGATATCTCGCACTAGGTCTGATGGGTCATGAAAAAATGGAGGAAGATTACACACACACACACACACACACACACACACACACACACACACACACACACACACACACACACACACACACACACACACACGCGCGCGCGCGCGCATTCATATTTAAAAACAACCGTTCACAGTGAGGATGCTATGACAATTGCTCCATTTTCTGACTTATGGATGCCTAACAGCACCGGAGAACAGGACCTAGAATATATTATCCAAGTTAGTGGAGTCATCCAAAACGATAAATCATTATCTAATATAAGCAAGATTACAGGAATCAAAAAGGCGTTTTCTGCTTGGAATTCCTATAATAGAAATTTAACAATTAAAGAGCCATCATACGAAGGGATTCCATGGAAAAATATTAATAACAATGCTTCAAAGCCACAAGAGTAAAAAAGATGAACCTCAAGGTCCCAAATAAAAGGTTTTGACAAAGAAGAAGCCGTGAACACCCTCGTAGAGCAAAACAATATCGTAGGATAGGTAATTTACAATTTAAATTTATCCCCTGCTGTTTCAAATGCTATAACTATAGCCTACTCCGCATGAATGAATAAATAAATAGAAGATAGTTGATTTTAACGGGAAGCAGAGTTTAGCAAATCATAAATTTGTTTGGGAAGATCTAAAATAGGAAAAGAAACAAAGCATAATCTACAATTTAATCACCAATATTAGCCTATCATTCCATTCATGTCAAGTTTTACTTAAGATGTTATGATAGAAATATTTTTATTTATTATCATTAGAAGATTCATATCAAGCACTAATTTCGATGCAAATTATTTATTTTCATTAGTTGGTTCATTTTAATTATTTTATGTATGTGATGATACGACAATGATGATATTTTATTGGCTGATAGAAGTTGACTTCCACCTTTAGGTTAGTTTTTGGATTCAGATGATTTCAATCTCAGTTTATTTCAGGTTAATTCCCACAAAAAGATTGAGAATGTTATGATGCACTGCTTACATCTTGTTATTTTTGTTTTAGCTTTATTTAGTATAATTGAAAAAAAAAGGATGAATTGATGATGAGCTTCCATATCAAGAGGGAGCTCGACCTGCAAGTCTTCTAGGTTGCAGGATTTTAACTTCTTTTATTAGTACTTCTAGATTTATCCTTTGGGTTATTTTTTTAAATGGGGCAGTACTATATTCTGATGCATTTGCATCAGGCGAGCAAGCATGTGCTAGTAGAAACATGTGGTCTTGCGTATAACAAGTTACGTTTGAATGATGTTTGGTTGAATTTGAAAATTGAAGGGTGCTCATGATGTTCCATTATGAGAACACTACAAAGACTGATCCAAGACATCTAATTAAAAAACACCTGGGCTTGAATAAAATCTCTTTAAGTTTTAAATCTTGTGAGTTCAATTTAAATGCTTGATTTTTCGAGTGTGGTACAGTTACGATTAACAAACTTCGGTGGAAATCATGTCCTTATACTGGAGTGAAGCCTAATTTGAAAATTTCATTCCTTGACCAATTTTATATGTATAATTTTTATTGTATTGTTTAATGTTCTTGATCTTGATCGACAAGTGGCACTATATAGTCTACTTTGTAGAAATTAAATTGATTTACTCATTGATTTTATTCACTTTAAATTTCCTGTTGAATAATCAAAAATTTTCAACCATTTCAATCTCAATTAGTCTTAAACTCCAGTATCATATGTTTACATTTTAAATAAATGTTTTAATTAAGGGACGTTTACATACATAGCACAAAATTCTTATGTATTTATATATCTCACACCTAAACTTTCATTTTTACATACACAGCACAATAACCATCTTTTAAAACTAAAATACACATCTTCATGTATACGTTTAAAGCACCATAGTGTTGTGTGTGTAAAAATGAAAACTTATTTGTGAAATATGTAAATACATAAGAATTGTGTGCTAGGTATGTAAATTTCCCATTAACTAATTAGTTATTAGTTATTAAAATTAATATCAGCATGCAACTCAAGAAAAATAAATTCTCTTTCAAGATTTAAAGAAAAAAATGATTCTGTGTGATAAAATAACACAAAGCAGTAACAAGTGGTTGAAATTTTTCTTTATCTTATTTAATTATCTTTTCTTAAAAATAATTCTATATATCACATAATCAGTCTCAATCAGCAATTATAGAGATCACAACAATTCTCATCATATCACAAGGTGGCAAAAATAAGCATAACATTATAAAGTAAGAAGGTAATATTGAAAAGTAAAAGTAAAGAAACACAAACTAATTTATTGTGGTTCTAGACTAAGGCCTACATTCGTTACAAGTCCTCCGCTAGAGATTTTCAGTTTAATTTTGCCACAACAAGTAGGAGAAACTTCATTCTTTAACGGGTAATTTGAAACACCCCAACAAGTCTTCCCTCTCCAAGCAAGAAGATCGCTACCTCAGCCCACCAACTAACGACACCAAGTTCTCCATGAATAATTTGATATCAAAAGGCCTTGCACTAATACAAAAGTACACCTCTCAATATGGTCATATTTTCAACTTAGAAAGTAGAACACCTTTAAGTGTACACTCCATTTAAAAATTCTCTTTTAGGGTTTTTGAAATCAATCTTAATGAGTTTCTCTCAAAAAAATAAAAGAAAATGAAATGAGATCTTCACTCACTGATTTTTAATCTCTCTACAAGTATCTCATTACTTCTCTCAATTAACGTTTGAGAAGAACAAATATCTATTAGGTGCATTAGGTAATCCTAAAACATCAAATTATAGAGTTATGAAATATTGTGCAATATGACTCAGATGGTACAATATGATCAATTATTCCAAGTTTTATTTATTAGACCTTTATTTAAAAATATTAATCAGATTAATTAACAAAATAATTTGTAAAATGATGTTCATCACAGAATATGATTAGTTTAAAATTTAAATAAATATATTTGACAAATTATTCAGGCATTTTGACACCAATCTAGGGTTCCTAGATGGTGCAAGGATTAAGGGAAAATTAAGGGAAAATTAGGATGATTATAGGGTGAGAATAAATGAAAAATTCCTGAAATGAAGGTGTTTCAGAAGGATTAGAATGGCTAAAACAGCTATTTTTCGTGAGAACAACCAAGGGAGAGAATATCGGAAGGTATTCAAAGTTATTCAGAAGTGGGGAAGATCCACCGCCTGCTCTCAATCAACAACAATCATATCATCTGAAAAAGAAGAGGGTACACACTGCAAGTGGAGTCAAAAACCAGAAAAGCAAGTTTCGAATAATATAAAAGAAGCTAAAAGTGCTAAACTAGTTCCTAAGCAACAAATTTATAAGTCTCGAGCGAAATAGCCCTAACTATTGATTCTAACTTAGAATTTCTAAGTAAAGCAAATAACACAAGTGGGGAGGTTGGGATGATGAGCTGATTAAGGGGAACTGAATCCCAATTTTATTCTCGCATCTGTCTCAGGTGGTTGTGATATGGACACCAACGCCACTCTCCCGAAATAGGAGGGGCTTCGCCCTCTTCATTGGCGACACTGAATTCTCATAGTACAGCAGCAGGTCGACAACATTAAATGTGACAAAAATAAGGCAGTTGACTCGTAGATCAGTCTCATGTGCATTGTCATTAATCTAATTGGCAGCCGTTTATGTGCTATCAACTCTAGGCATAGCTTCCCAAATGAACCTATAGGGAAACTCAACTAGAACAGAAGGATCATAACTTCTCTAAACTTATTAGCCAAATTTTAATAGATATCTGTTTGGCAATTTATCCTTTTACCTGCTCATGCAATGCTTGAATCTCTTTCACCTAACCTCTGCATTAACATATTTCTGTTGGGAGAGAAATTCCGTGGTTTAACTGGAGTTTCACACAGTTCGCACTCTATCCTCTTGGTCTCTTTGAGCACATCCATAACATATTTCTATTGGGAGAGAAATATCCCTTGTTTAGCTCGAGCTATTTCTATTCTCAAGAAGTATTTGAATTTTCCTAACTATTTAATTTCAAATTCTCCAGCAAGTCATTTTCTGAAAATTTCTCTCTTAATCATCATCTGTTGTAACAATCACATCATCAAATTATACAATAGTGATGATAATTTACCATCAAGAGAGAGCTTTAAGAAGGGAGTTTTGCCATAGAGCTTTTAAAAAAAAAAACCATTTAAAAGAGCTATCAAATCTAGTCGGTGGATTCATATAGACCTCTTCTTTGACATCACCATATAAGAAAACATTTTTTACATCATATTGTTGTATATGACACCCATAATTGAATGTTAGGGATATCAGAATGTGAATCATATTTATTTTGCAACATGAGCAAAAATTACTTGATGATCAGCCCCATATGATTTAGTATAGTTTTTTGTGTTAATAACATTGCTTTATATCCTTTTAGGCTCTCTTCTTCATTCGCAGTGAAAACCCATTTGTATCATATTGTCTTCATTCCTTCTAATAATTCAGTGATCTCCCATATATGATTTTTTTTAAGGCATTCATTCTTGTCTCGCAGCTATCTACCAATTTTTATTGTCAAGTGTCTCAAATAGAGTTTGTGGAATGAAAATATGATTGGTGTTAATATTGGTTAGAAAAAGCTTAATTAGATAGAGAGAATTTAAGAAATGAGATTTCATTGAGAGATGTGATATAAATGAGTGGTACTGGATTAAGTAGTGTTATTTAGTAATACCGAGTCTTAGACTTGCAGAAGATCATGGTTGAGAATGTTCTTTTTTGTATAGACCTGAGGGGGATAATTGGTACAAGATTGGTATTTGAAGAATTTTTTGTTACAGGAATATCAAGATGAAAGACATCATCAAATTTATCAAGATAAGAGATCCCCTCTGAAGATATAATCTTGAGTGAAAAAACTATGAGTTTCATCAAATCTGAAATCAATTGAAGTAAATGACCTTTTTAAAGTGTGGATGGAAGTATTTGTACAATTTTTTGTGTAACAGAATATTCGACAAATATGCATTTAAGAGCTCTTGGGTCAAATTTTCCTTTATGTTTATGAATATGAACAAAATCAATACATCAAAATTTTTTTTATCCTTATGAAAGAGTTTTATCATATAATTTAATGAACTTTTGAAATTAAATTATTCTTGAGAATATTTTATTGATTAAATAGGCAGCTGTTAGAACATATCCCTACTATTATTTTGGTATTTGAATACAAGGGAAAAGTGTCTTAATTACCTAAGAAAGAAAATGATTTTTTATTATTGTCGATCCAGTTTTTTGGAGTGTCAAGGTAAGAAGATTGATGGATAATACAATCTTTTTGAAAGAATGATGTCAATGTTTAATTAAAATAATCATAGACATTATTAATCCGAAAAAAAAATGATTTGAAAACTAAATTGATTTTTTATCATGATAATGAATATAGAAAATATAGAACTACCAGCGATTTTCTGTTTAATTAAATATACTCATCTCAGTCAAGTGCAGTCATCAATAAAGATAACAAAACCAGTGGCTTCAGAAATACTATTGATTTCAGAATATCCCCAGATATCATAATGAATTAATAGAAAAATACTAAAAAATCTCGAGTTCTTTTCAGAAAAAGAAACACAATACCGTTTAGCAATTTCACAGTTTCACAATGAAATTCTTTAATATTTGTATTTACAAAATGAAGAAAACATCCACTAAAAATTTTTAAAAGAATGATGTCCTAATTTATAAGGATGGGTTCAAATGCTGTCAGTAGTATGAGAGGTGAAGGAGTATAATAGTTTACCTTGATAATCAAGAAAGTATCTTATTTTTTCTAGCTTACCAAATCTTCTTTCCCGTAATGAGATTCAAGAAAACATAATAACCAGTAAACAAATTATAAATTTACAATTGTGGTCTTTGGTAAACTTGTAAATAGATAAAAAGATTTACTACATGTAATACGTTATTGAGAATTAAGTTGGGAGAAACAAAGATGTCTATCTATCTTGAAATAATTTTTAAAGATTCATGTGTAACTTTTATTTTCCTATTTTACTAGGATAGGGTTTGTACGTTTGAAATATATTGATCAAGTTTTCGTCATAAGATCAGTGGCCCCTGAATCTACGATACATAAAGAAGAACTCTGAGAGGCGCTAAGAGAATAAAAATTAAAAATCATACCAATTTGAGCAAGAGAACAAGATCATCCTAGTTTTATTGAGGAATTAAAACAATTCTTTAATTTGTCGATTTCTTTTGAATCGAATCCTTATGACTCCACTAGGCAGACATGTCGTTTTTTTCATTTCCGTCTTTACTTCCTCCATTGTCTTGAGGTTTTGTGAAGTTTCGAAAATTTATCTTTGGCGTGCCCATTTTTTTGCAGTTATCACACGAGATTTTCGTTGAAAGGAGGAAGTTGTCCTTTTTGAGGATATTCTATGATAGAATATTCATTGTTATCTTTGTTATCATCAGAGGAAAAATTCAAGAACAAACCTTGTGATTTCTAACATGTCACTCCACATCTCATATCAATTTAGGCCAATAAAAATTCACTTTCATAAAAAAAAATACTTTCACTGCCAAATGTCCTGTCATCCTTCTATTGCGGCACCTCGGCAAAATAAACCATTTGAGTGAACGTTTAGGAATGCATAACCTATTTTTGAAGAACAAATAACTAACAAATATATAAACTTGTACTGTTTGGCATGAAAATTGGTCCAAAACCCTTAAAAATCCTCATTACTAATATAAAGATCTTTAAGAACTTCAAAGCCAATTGCCTTCGACTATACAATAGTGATTCATGTGGTGGAAGCTCAACACATCAGTTATCTTATTCATGCTCTCAGTTTTGTGCACAAGCACACGACAAAAAGAAAAAAGAGAAATTTAACCCTTGAGGCATACCTACCCTAATTTGTTAAAGTTTCAAGGCCTCGTAATCAGTGTAGAGGGTGAACTCATTGACTAGTAAATGACACCAAAGGCGGATGATCTCAAAATGGCATAAAACTCTGTCATAGGTAATAGAATATCCACTGAAGCAGGAAATAGAGTATCCACCCTTACGCAACCAAAATTCAAACCACATATTAGATGCATCACATTCAGTCCCAAACACATGATTAAAATCTCAAAAAGCTAGAACATGGACCTGAGTAACATGCTTATTCAGAGTATCAAAACTAACATGTAATTTATCAAAAGCATCACTATAGAGTTGAAATTTCTAATAAATTTTTAGTAAAAAGAAATAATTTATTCTAGTAAAAAAAATTTCTATTAAAGTATCACTATAGAACACGTACCTAGCATTGACCTTGATGAGTGTCATCTCAGTGTCAGTTACTAAAATAATATATTCAAGGAAGCACATTTGCAGTGTTAGAAAATAATAATTTTTCAAATGGTCATACAATTACACTGTTTTAAGAACTCCAAAAACCTGTCGTAGAAATTACAAATGCTCGTTCTCTAAAAGATTGTACACAAGAAAATCATAGAAGTATACAACCATAAATTTTTCAATGAGTGCTTGGAAAATCTAGTTCATCAATCTCACGTACTTAGCACATTAGACAGACCAAAAGGCATACTATCTATTCAAGTGACTCATTCTGCATCTTAAAGGCAGTCTTCCACTCATCTCCAGTCTCATCTGAATCCATCGATAGCCATTGTGTAAGTCAATTTTAGAGAAGATGATAGTTCTATGCAACCGATCTAATAAATCATTTAATCTCAAAATAAAAATTCGATACTTAATGGTGATCTTATGCACTGCCCTACTGTCAAATGCAAATATGTCACAATTCATTCTTCGTAGGCATAATCAAAGCTGGAACAACACACAATGTAATATTGTCATGAATTAGTCTTTGAGGCATCTGATTCTCAACCTGTTTTTACAACTCCTCATACTTCATTGGTCGCATCTAGCAGGTAGGTCGGTTGGAGAGCATTCATCATAGAATGAAGTTTATGGCATGCTAAATCTCATTTAGGGAAAGTAATCCAAGTGGTAGGCCGCAATTAGAACATTAGAAAACTCCTTCGATAGAAGCCGCACTCCCAGGTATCGACTCATCTTATCTCACTACGGCCCATCATCAACAAGTTCAATCCTACTAGCGTATGTCTCATAGCCTATAGAAACATGGCACACGGAACTATAATCCATGAATACTCATCAGTGTTGATTCTTTAAATGATAGAAGTAAAATATGATCCACATCTTTAATGAAAGAGTAGTTCTTATAAATATCATGAATCATGCTCCTGTCATATTGCTAAGGTTGACCTAACAAAATATTGCATGTGTTTATAAGGACACTATACATGCCCTCGCAACTTTATCTCCATTGAAAAACCCCACCAGGAACCTCTTGTAAACATTGATCTCATTCTCACATGACTGTGAATGCTTCTGTGTAGGCGCAATTTGTCCACAATATGAGTAGATACTACATTTACACAATTACCTTCATTTAAAATGAGACAGCACACCTTCCTCTTCATAGTAAACAAAAGCAAAAAATCTTATATTTAAGCCACATATGCTCCCTCTTAGGCTAGACCTGAAGAACTCATTGAATCAAAAACACCTCATCATCATTTGCAAAAGCAAGTACTCTTCATTTTATTCATCTCTAGAGTCTCTATTATCTGCTACTTCCAGTGCACCCTATTTAGTAAAAGAAATCACTCATATTTGGGTTGTTAGATGCAATGTGTTCATATTATGACACTTAAAATATTTCTAACTAAGAATTTCATAGGGGTGATGACTCAATTAATCTATATTTTCTCCTATGCAGGCTTTCTCCTCATGAGAGGTAGGTCTTGGCACTCTGGTCGGCGTGCGCTTGCTACATGAACATATGGTCAAATCCTGTTTGAAAGGTCGAGTAAGATCGGATATCACTATGCTACTTTTCTATCTTTAGGTTAAAATCTAAACATCCTATAACATCCAATAGGGTTGTAATTGAATCACATTATCAGTGGGTCTCGATTCTCTAAAACACTAGGCTTATGGTATTCTCCTCTGGCTCCACCAACTTATTTTTTTACATGAGTTATTCAAACTCAATAATGTACTCCTCTACTAATATAAATCCTATTAAAAGTGATCAACTCTCAAAAAAATATCAAGTTGGCGTTATGCTAAGTGCTAATTTTGTTGCATGTCCTTCATCTTGTAGACCACGTCATGATCTTGCTAGTTTTATCAGGCTAGCACATACATTTTTGATTACCCCACTACAATGAAGCATTTTCTTTCAATTTGATTGGCAACTAATTTCACATTTCTGTCTTGTGAAATTTCCTTGTATTCGAAAATCTATTCCACGGTTTAGAGTCATTCAACGGACTCATCCGGATACATATGATCATCAAAATCTAGCAAATCAGCATTCACTCCAAAGTCATCCTTTCTCCAATATTTTAGTCTAAATTGACGCGGTATCAGCTATTCAACGCTTAAACCATCTTGGTGAAAAGAGTATTCTTCATCTTCTCCATGTGAATGATCATTGTTATTGCTACGGATGACTTCTTCAAAGTATCATTGCACCTACACTGTAGTTGGGAAGATTTTTCACTACATATCTTTTATCATAAACTCTTGGATATCTCTTTGAGGATTTTTCCTTAGTGGTACAATGACTTCCTCTTCACTTTAGGGTTTTGACTAAGGTAGGTTTGTGGAGTTAAGGTTCACCAAAAGTTTAGGTTTAGGGGGAGGGTGTATGAATGATTTTTCGTGGAGGAAGAAAGGTTAAGTTTTATAAGTTTTAGGTAAAGATTATAAAATTTATATCTACAAAGAGATAGGAGGCTAGGATTAGGAATTGAGATTACGAATTGGCTCCGATATCCAGTGACATAGATTTAGGGTTCCTAGATGGGGTGTTAGAATCAAGGGAAGGACTACGATGGTTATAGAGGAAGAATAGATGGAAACAAATTTTAAATGATTGTGTTTGGGAAAAATTCAAATGGCTACAAAAATTTTCTTGGGTGAAAACATCCAAGGAGGACAATATTGGCAACGATTCAAAGATATTCAAAAGTTGGGGAAAATACACCGTTTGTTCTTGATCAAGCTATAGCCACACCACCTGAAAGAAATGAAAATTCAACACTCCAAGTGTAGAGAAAAATAAAGAGATAAGTCTCAAAAAAAAAAAAAAGCCAAAAGTCTAAAAAGAGGTATTAAACAATATATTTATAAGTTCTAAGCAAAATAAAGCTAATTATCAATTCTAGAAAAAGCAACTAAGGTTCCAAATGGGGCCGAACACACTTGGAGGTGAGATGTTGAACCGGCCAAGGTGTAATAGAATTGAATTCTAGCTTTGTTTCTCATCGGGTAACAGAATTGAATGCTAGTTTTGTTATCACATTCACCTGGGACAAATGGATACGGCCTACTGCATCACATTTTAGTTGTTTGAATTAAATCTAATCGTAATATGGTTAGTTTTAATTTCAGAAAAAAATTAATTAATATAGAATGATTTAACTTCACAATTTTGACAAGGGACATTGTATGGTAAAATATATATTGTACAGTATGATCTATTATGATCAACTTAAACTGATTATTTAATAAAACTTAATTTCATTTAAGCTCTCGTGTGTGTTAGTTGTCTTAACAATCTATAACCTTAAAAATTCATATAAATAATACTTAAAAAAAAATTTAACGCTTAAAGTTAATTTCATGCACAACTAATCACAATGTTACGCTCTAAGCATTTCCATTGTTAATCTCTTCAAACTAAGCTCATATATATGACTTATTGATGCATTTTTATTGAATGCTTAAAACGACTTGCATCTTAGATGGGTGCCACAACATGCATACCTAAAAGAATCTCATTTAATTTCCACAAAAGTTCAAGTGCACCCATGTAAACATTATCATTTTATCACATTGAACTTGGTTAACAAATATTTTTTGTTGTCTTAAACTTGAATCAACATAACACGGTTTGTCTGCTTAGAGTTTCATAAATTTTAATTGCAAGCCTTTTCAATGTTGTCTTATTGCACTGTATACTCAAGTGTTTCACTATTTTAACTGTCCAAATTTAACACAATAAGTGCCCTAATTTATATATCTTTAATTAAACATATCACAGCTTAGCAGGGCTTGATCTTCCACAACAGAGAATAGATAATTATTAATTTTACATCCATTGAGAACATAAAATATATTTGACCTTAATCTACTAATTCCGAACCCTTTTCCTTCTATAATGTCCTATATTATTCAAAATCTACATGACCCATCTAATCTCTATCACATGAGCTGCTAGGAATCTACTTGAATGCATGCACACACAAACAAAAATATTATACAATAGCATGGCGGAAACTGTCCACATACAAATAATAACATTATAATAAAGCCAGAACAAAAGAAAATGACCAACGAATATTATAATTTCAATAAAGAAAGAGTAACAATTAAATAACCACCTCAGGCATGAAGCTATTATAATTCTCTAATGAGAAAATGAAATCCTTACTTTACGAGTGTGAAGAAGATCATTGATGATCTTCAATGGTTCAGAGAAAGAAGCCAGTGCAATTGGAGTATGTAGATCATCTGCTAAAGATTTTTCAAAATCAAATTGAAATTTGTTTATGCAATCTATAATATATTCTGAAGCACAATCCTTCAAGTTTTCCCCATTAAATTCATGCAAGGATATGTCACAATCACACATGGTCTGCAAAAAAACATATCAAACAATTAGAGAGTTTCCACTAGTTGCAAAAATGATGAATAAACTAGCTCTATACCTGATAGATATAGTACAATCGATCGGATGCTATCTCCAATTGGGTAATAGAATAGCTAATTGTAGATCTGTAGTGAGTGCCAATTAAGAATAGCCTTAGAGCCAATGGATGGTACACGTCTATGACCTGACATGTTTTTTAATCCATTAGAAATTTTAACCTATTGTAAGAAGGCTTGCAAAAGCAAAATATGTTATACAGAAGGGTAGCATGGTTTATTTCCACATATAATCCAAGAAGATCTCAATTTGTTTGTATACTCCTAAAAAGCAGCCTTTGAAATATATTCCCTCGCCAAAATTATTCCATCAAATGTCAACTCAAAATTGAAAGAAAAAATAATTTGACGATGCTTTTATCCAAATAGTGAACCAGAGGCTGATGGTTTGAATTATTAAAACAACAACTGATAAAATAGGGATAAGGCTACCATTCCCCAAATCCTACAGTTGGTTCAAAACAGACTCCTAGAATACTCTTTTTGTCCCGTTGAAATAAAACAGCCCAGCAATATATATATGTCTGTGTGTGTGTAAAAGATTGATTGACAGTCGGAGACCGTCGATCAACCCCAATAGATTAAACTGACCCGCACGTCGTCTTCCTTCCTCTTCCTCAGGCTGCAGCTTGACGCAGTAACTCTCTCGTCATTCGTCTCCCTGATACGAGGCAATTGCGGTGTTTTTCCACGGCTTTCTCGCACATCATCTTCCTTTCTTTCCTCGGGTCGCAGATTGACGCAGCTCTCGCCATTCGTACGAGGCGGTTGCGTCTTTGCTAACTCAGGCCGCGGTTTTCTTGCGTGCACATTTCCTTGCATGTTGAGAAGGCCTCGGGACTCCGTTCCTACGCCGCCGCCCTTACCAGCGACAACCCGTGTATGTTCCTGCAACGATACCACGATACTTTAGTATTGAGCGTTGACACCGGATTTCCCAAAAAAACATCCCATAAAAATGGCAAGTCTGCAATCTTTCTCTCTAAGGTCGAGATCTCCGCCTTAGCTTTATCCTGTCGGCTAGTCTTAGTTGGTAAGTTCCTCTATGGAAACCCCAAACTCGAGATAATTTAGAAAGATTTTGAGCAAATGCGTCTGAAAGAGGAACGGAAGATTGGTAAACTGGACGGTAGATATATTCTTATTCAATTATCAGATGATGAAGACTATGTCTATTTGTTTGCGAGAAGACTCGTTTAAATAGATAATCGTCTGATGAAAGTTTTAAAATGGACGGTCGATTTTGATCCTCTCACTGAACCTCCTACCATTCATGTATAGCTACGCTTCCTGGGTCTAAAGTTTCATCTCTTCAATCACAAGTCCTCTACTTCTTAGCTATGGTTTACGGTAAAACCCTCAAAACTGATATTCTTACAGTTAATCTGAGTTGACCTTCTGAAGCCAGAGTCATGATTGAACGAGACATTACATTTTCCGGGGGAGATCTGGATTGGCTCACAACACCAAGGTTTTGGGCAGCGGGTGGAACTCGAACAGTTCTCACTTTACTGCGCCCACTGTCGTATATTTGGACACTCTCACTCTCAATATCACCATTTGCACCCTCATTTAAAACCTCAGAGTAAAAATGTTACCGAGCCCTCTGCCCAACTCACACGTCCCTCCTCCACCCCTAAGTGCAATGCACTGGCTATTGAAACATTGGTTGAAACGTCATCTGCTCTCTCTCCCACTACCGGAGATCCCCTTAGACAATATTGTATTTGTTTCTACGATTGACGTGTTGTCAGCTGGTTCAGCTGAGCAACCTACAGCTTCAAACCTTTTTGAAAACAAAGCAAAAGGAACTTTACTTATAAAAGACAATTTTCGGTCCAATAATCAGGAGATCTTTGAAGCTCCTCATCTTCGGGAACCCTCAGGTGCAGATAAGACATTTCATGCTTCGCATACCCTATAACCTATCATTGTTGCAACTGTCCGCAATCTTTCTACTGCGGCTCTACCACCTCATCAGACCGAGCAAGTTGTTACTGTTAATCAAGCGCAAGGGGCTCATGATGTGCAACAGCTTATACATGCCCGCAATCTGTCGACCAACACACTGATCAGATGAGCCAATCTTTAGATGAGGAATGACGGGTTTACACATCCAGTAGAAGAAAAAGCATGGAGGCCTACTAGAACACAGGTACTTAATATATGATACATTGGTTGTTTCGGGTAATTGCAGCAAACTTAATAATTTATTAGTTGGCTCCCTTCCTAAAACTAGAGACAGAGGAAGGACAAAATTAGGTCGTTCTCAAGCTACCTGATTTTGCGAGTATTTGGCAGACTTGATTTTTGGGTATACATATATTTTTTCTTTTTTGGGACCTATGTGTGTGTTGTATACCGTGTGGGTATGTTGCTTTTTTGGGTCCTCTCATACAACCTATTTGTACATTTTCTTTTTTAATATATTATCCTCGGGCTTTTTTCAATATATATATCATATGATTATATCATCCATATATATATATATATATATATATATAACCATTCCCGTGCAGTCGTTCCTCGCCTTAGTTGGTTAGTACTATCGCGAGTCGGCTTGTAAGTACCCTCGGGGCAGGGTTTCAAAACCCCCTCTAGCCACGGTCACCTTATGAAGGGTGGTACTTGAATGGTTAGGCACGATAGGGGTGGTTGGGGGCCCGTATAATAGCCTCTGGTCATTCTTTTTTTAATATATATATATATATATGTGTGTGTGTGTGTGCGCGCGCGCGCGCGCGAAAGCCTTGGCTCATTGGTTGCGGCCTTTGGTGTAAGTCTCTCGGGTCAAGGGTTCAAATCCCACCCATTACTGGTGCATTTAAATAGCACACCGGACTGGAAGGGGGGGTTCGCTCCTCGGTCAGTTCCACCTATGGGGTTGATCAGCGGTCTCCGACTGTCGACCAATCTTTTTCAATATATATATATATATATATATATATATATGTGTGTGTGTGTGTGTGTGTGGGTGTGTGTGGCCATTCCCCAAACTTCCAGTTGGTTTTATGTCAGAATAGAATCAGTTTATTTTTGGAACTCCAAAACTTTTTAAACCTAAACCAGAGGAGTTTTTTACACAAAAACAAATTCGACTTCACCATAAAGTAAATTTAATGATCATAAGTGCAAACTTACCATATGCTTTCATATTAATCGTATTTAAGTAATTTGCTTATGTATGAAAATAGACCATTTCCTACGTCAGTTAACTTCTAGGCTTACCTGACGTACAGTGACAAAATTACCCAGCGATTTTGACATTTTCTCAGATCCAACATCAACAAAGCCATTATGGACCCAATAGCTTACGTTGCTTTCTTTACATGCAGCACAACTTTGAGCAATTTCATTTTCATGGTGAGGAAACACAAGGTCTATCCCACCACCATGTATGTCAAATGAATAACCAAGATAACTTGCACTCATTGCACTACATTCAATATGCCATCCTGGCCTTCCGGGTCCCCAAGGACTCGCCCAAAATGGTTCCCCAGCCTTGGCAGTCTGCAACCAAAGTGAAAAAGAAATATATAGCTAGGCTATTACAAAGTAGAAAAAAATGAAGGATACAAATAATAATAGGTCATAAGTTTATTTTACTTTCCACAGAGCAAAATCAGCAGGATTTTGCTTTCTTGAATCTATAGCAACCCTCTGTCCTGGTTGATTGTCCTCTAATCTTCTACCAGATAATTGGCCATATGAAGGATATTTGTCAACAGAGAAGTAGACGTCACCATCAATTATGTAAGCAAAACCATTAACAAGAATCTGTTCAAAAAGGAAAGTATAAGTCTTCTTGAGCTTAAAGTGATGTTGCTACACAACAACAACAACAACAGCAAAGCCATTATCACACAATGTGGGGTTGGCAACATGACTCATTTTTCTCCATTGTGTCCTATTAAGTATCCTATTTTCATTTAGTTCTAATAGATTAAGATCATATTTTATATAACATGGCCAAGTCTTTTTAGCTCAACTTCTATCTTTCTTGCCAAAATTCAAATCTAAAACATCTACTATCCTAACAGAATCATCAAATGGCGATGTTTAAAATGAACAAACCATCTAGGAAGACTCTCTAATCTTGTCTGCCACGAGAGCTACACCAACCTTGTCATGGATATATTCATTTTGCATTTTGTCTCTAAGTGATGTTGTAAAGCAGAAGTAAAAAAAATCCAGTCTTCTTTATGTACTGAAATCTCTCTATTGAATAATTTAAATGAATCATTTAAATGTTTAAAAACTATATCAATTTATAGGTTATGTCATTGACTGCCTTTCTTAATAAATGTCCATTCCAACTTCCAAACCCAAATAAATCACATGGATTGTGCAAACTCAGATTTAATTAAGACTACTGTTAAAAAATGAATCTTTGACACGGATATTTTTAACAGACAATTATGCCAAAAATTATGTCCCAAAAATACCTTATTTGCCAAAAAAAATAGGGTTCGTTCCGTAATGCTTATCAGTTGCTTTGCTTTTAAAATCACCAACCACAAACCTGACAATTACTTACCTAACATCATAACACAATATTACAAAATGCAGTTAAATACATCAGCAAGTTTCTTGGAAACTGAAATACACAATGTTGACACAATATGAATCCAGCTGGAAAAAGTAAAGAGCATTCCATTGCTCGAGTGCAATAACATAGTAAAACAAGAATACTGGTATTAAACTAATTTTCATACCTGTTGAATCATATCTATAATTTGATTTATATGGGTTGAGACACGAGGTTCCACGGTAGGATGCAAGCAATGAAGACTGGCCATATCAGACTGAAATTCAGCACAGAAGCGGTTGCTCAAAGTCAGGGGATCCTCCCCCAATTCATTTGCTCTTGCAATGATCTACAGAATTCCAAAAGTGCAGAACTCAGGTATCCTGTCATACATATGCAAGATAGTTGGTATAGATTGCAGATTATACAATATATTCATAAATGGTGCAGCTTCTACAAGAGGAATGCCAAACTGCTTATGTAATAAATATCAAATCCAAAGCATCCAAAGAATCCATAATAAATATGGAAAAAAACTTTAAAAAAAAGGAATAAAGGGGATGCATGTTCACTGCTGGGTAATGATCTCTCAAAAAAAAAAACAGAATTGAACATGAAAGCTAAAATATAAGGAATATTTACGTACATGCCACTCAATTCTTATGTATATACATATCTAACACTTAAACCTCAAATTTTACCTGCAGGCCACCTAACCAATGCATAAAAAAAATGTATTTCACCTTTTAAAAGTTAAAATGGATGTATGTTTGATGTGATATGAAAGATTTGGGTGGTAAAAAGTAATAAGATCTGGGTGTTAGATACAATTGAATTGGATGGTATGTAAGTAAATGCCCCAAAATATAAATGAAATGATATTATGTGTTTCCAAGAAGCCACCAAATTAAAAGGAAAGAAGCAAGTTCATACTACAGTAGAGTATTTAGCAAGGTAATATAACGGTGGAAACAAAAAGAAATCACCAAAAAATAATTTGATCAAACAATGATACTCTATGTTCATTTTATATGAAGATTCATGATTTTGTAAGAATTTCTGTCACAAGCAAAAAAATTTGTTGCCAGGTATCAGCTGAGGTACGAGTATGAAGCAATGAGCTTAACATTCTATGAACCACTCATGTTATAAAGTCACAGAGAAAACTACAATATTTTAGCATTTGGTCTAGGAGAAGTATATCTAATGCGGAGCATAAACCTTCCAGCTAAGACCATTTGGATAATCAAATTGCTCTTCTTTTGCAGGAAATTCAGTTTGTTTATGGCTGATTTCAGGTTTGAATGTTGATTAAATATCTGCTGAATTAAGAAAAAAAATTACAAAAAAATTACAATTAAATTAGTGAAGAATCGTTCAAATGAAAAGGAAAAGAAATCAAAATAAGATGGTTTAGATGAAAAATTAGGGCAGGATAAAGGAAGCCAACTTCCAATTTAGTAAACCTAATAATCCCGATAATCATTTAAGTTTAACCAATGGAAAGGTACAGCATTATTTATCTATGGAAAGAAGTCAGCAAAGTTTTTTACTCATGCCATGTTCGCAAGAAACATACCCATAACAATTATGGCATGCAGAAGTAGAGAACATTACTATTAGTATCGGTCCAACATTACATAAGGTGCTTAGAGTTATTTAGCTTGATGATTACATTCATTTTGATATAATGGATTTGTTGTAGCGTTTCATAAATTTTTATGTCATTTAAAAAAATTCAATATATTTGCTCACACAACATGGATTGCATACTAGGAAGTGGTAAAGAAACAGAAAGCTTTTGTAAAATGGAAGTTTATGGCTACATGCACTATTTTTTTTCTATTAAAAATGTGAACAATACTATGACTACATGCAACATGGAGCTTGTAATTTTTTGTAAGCAGGAAAAAAATAATTATTGTTCTTCAATTTCCTGAGAATAAGTTAAAAAATAAATAGCAAGGGAAGGCTGCCAAATTAAGAAAGCCACAAAATCAGCCACAAATCCCCATGCTACATAAAGAAAATAGAAAATACTAACAATAGAAAATTATAAAAGTAGAAAATATCAAACATAGAAAATACCAAAATCATAAATTTCTAAAATTCTGACCCCGCCCTCAAGTTGGAGCATCTATCACGCCCAACTTGCTAACAAATAGCACAAAACTAGGCCTGAAAATCCTTTGGTGAAGACATATGATGTTTGTTGTGCGGCTGGAATAAATGGCAGGCAAATAGTTCAACAATCAGTCATTTCTTCTATGAAGTGTCTATCAATCTCCACATGTTTTATGCAATCATGTTTTACTTTATTTTCTACATTGCTTATGTTGTCTTTATCATCGCGGTACAACTTCATTAGCATGTTTATCGAGATCCACAGCACTTCATGAATTCTCTTCAACCATAACATCTCACATACTCCATTAGCCATAGCCTGATAATCTGCATTGGCAAACTCCTCACAACCACTTTTTGTTTCTAACTGTGACAAAGAACAAGATTTCCCCAAACATACATACAATATTCGAACATAGATCTCCTGTCAGTAACTGAATCTACCAAATCTGCATCAGTATATGCCTCTATGTAATGATGCGTGCTCTTTTAGAAAAGAAAGATGTTGCCTAGTGTACCTTTTAGTTTTAGGTATATGAGAATCATGTTAACTGTTTCAAAGTGTTTCTCAGAGGACGAATGCATAAAATGTCTTACCAAACTCACAGCAAAAGCGATATATGGTCATTATGTGATAAAAAGATCAACTTTCCCCCAATTTTAATACCGAACTATATTCACTGAATCATCTCAAAGAAAGGCATCAATTGAAGTGTCTGCAGGCCTACAACCGCTCATCCCAGTTTTCTTTAGAATACCAAAAACATATTTCGGTTAAGAAACAACAATCCCTTTCTTTGATCTAGTAACCTCCATGCTAAGGAAATAACTCTGAGATCCTAAGTCCTTGATCAAAACAACTAACGATAGGGAGTCTTCAACTGGATCATCTCACTCAGTGAGAATTATATCGTTCACATATACAATCAATATGGTTATCCTCACATCTTTTGAATGTTTGATGAAGATTATATAATCTCCTTGCCCTTAGAGTATACCTCTGACCTTTAACAAACACTTCAAATTTCTCAAATCACGTTCCCAGTGACTGCTTTAACACGTATAGTAACTTTTATAGTTTACATACTTTTGTTTTGAATTTCTTACTAAATCCTGGAGTTGCATCCTTCTATATATCTTCTTCCAAGTCCTCATTAAAAAAGCATTTTTTTATATCCAACTATTTTAGGGCTAGTCAAGACTAGCTGCAAGTGATATAAAAACTCTTATAGATATTAGTTTTGCAATTGAGCGCATGTGTCCAAAATAATCAGTCATATATCTGAGTGAATCCCTTAACAACCAGTCAGCCCTTGTACCATTCTAGAGAGTCGTCATAATAATATTTGATTGTAAACACTCATTTGCACCCGACAGTTATCTTTCTTCTAGGTAGATCAATCAATTCTCATATGTCATTTTTCCTAGAGCTTTCATCTCCTGGAAGGCTGCCGGCGGTTGTGGAGTGACGACAGAAGCGGTGGGGGTCCGCTGTAAGAGCTGGAGAAGCGGTTGACAGCTGCCGGGAGGATGGATGGAGAGATAAATACTCGGCGAGGTCAAGCTACGGCCGGAACCCAGACCTGAGGAGGCGATCACCACCTCGAACAAGGGACAGTCGGAGCACTACCTTGACGTCGGATACAGCCCTCAATAGGGAAAACACTTAGAAAAAATAGAATTCATATTTCATTAAAATCAGCCCCTAACTGTAAGCATATCTCATATTTATAAAGAGATATGACTTATCTTAGGAAACATTTAAAATAAGGAGAATAAATATCAAATTTCAGATTTTAGGAAAAACTTTTTAAAATAGGAAAAGAGAAAAAAAAATCTGATTTCATATTTTAGGAAAAAACTTTGTAAAATAAGAAGGAAAAATAAAATAAGATCTCATATTTTAGGAAAATGATTTAAATTTAAAAAGTGCTTAAGAGGGAAATGTTAGGGGGAGAGAGAAAGGTGAGAAAAGGAAAGGAGAGAAAAAAGAAAAGAGGGAAGAAGGAAGGGAGTGGTAGCCCCTCTCCCATGAGAATCTGTCGGTCCTCTCCTGAGCCTTGCGTCAGTCTCCCGGGGTTGGGGGAGCTTCGAGCTCATCTGTCGAAAGTTATGGTCCCTTGTCTTTAATCATGGTAGCACCTACATCCCACTGTCTACTTTAATGTCTCCCAAACCATTTACGAGCGTACTTCCATCTCGGTCCAATCTCCCGAGACTGAAATATCTGGCCTGGGGGTGGCCATGGTGGTAGAGAATCGATTGTCACTAAGACCGACCCCGCAGCTCTACTGGTGAGGGTTGTGGTCTCCTCGGGCTCTACCTAGGGTAGTAGAATGAGGCATTTGCCGTCCTTAGTGAAGGATACGTGTTGTTGAATCCATCATGCTGAATTTTCCAGTCAAATTACCGCGGTCTTCTTAGCAGAAGGTGGCAAGCATCCGTGGGGACCACGTCACGCCATATATGGTCTTGCAAGTGACTCCTTATTGATAACTCTAATAGGCATTAATGGTCGATGTTGATCCCGTTTTTTTTTCTTTAGTCATTTCAGTTAATATAGTTGTGAATGCCTCTGATTCATGATTCACAGTTTATCTATCATCTGGGTCGATGTCATGTCTTATTGCTACCGTTGATGATTAGACTGCATACCTTTTTGTTCACTATGCAGCGGGTGTAGAAACACTTGTGGCGAAGCCACTGCGGATCCCTCGTGTCCTTAGACTGCAGAATCCATCGAATCACAAGTGCATCTCCTTCATCTGGAGGAAGTTCATGCTCCTTAACATGTTCCTCAACTTCCTGCTCCTTACTAAGCTCCTCCACGGCGCCCTGCTAGATAAAAGATATAACTCTGCTCGTCGAGCAACTGGAGGCGATGGGCCCAAATCGGTGGTATCTGAAGCATTTTCTGGCGAGCATCGTAGTCTGCTTCTTTTCACGGGGTGGCTTTCTTCGTATCTGAACCAATTTTCTCAACCTTCTGCAGCATGCTCCTGCTGGTGTCTCCAACTGTGGGTGGCCTCCTGGCTGGTGGTGGCTGTCATCTCTGGTTCTGCTGCATCTCCACTTTCAACGCTAGTGTTTGGACATCCCTTTGTCCATACATTGCTAATATTAGGCTTCAAGCCCCCAAGATATAACTCTGTCAAGCCACACTTCAGGTGTAAGTGGTCGAACAGAGTTGTGAACTCCTCCACTGAAATGTCTCTTTGTTGCAGATTGTGGAGTTTCAAAAATATGACTTGGCGGTAATGAGAGGGAAGATATTTCTTCTGCATGGTTTTATTCATCTTCTCCCACCTGATAATCTTATCGTTGCTTTCTAGCCTCCTTGTACGTTGTCCCACCATAGAGAGATGTATTTCTTTAATTTGATAGAGCAAACTTGACTCGTTGTTATTTGGGTATTTCTTTGTATTTGAAGATCCGCTCAACTACATGTAGTTTTTCAATAAATTCATCCGGATCTATGCTCCCCTCAAAATCGGGCAAATCTGCCATGATCCCGTGGTCTTGGTGCCCTCCAATGGACATCTCTTCTCTGAAAGTTTCCCTGTGGAAGGGATGTAGGTATCCCTCATTAGGCCTATGATATTGGATTCTGAAACATCATGACATATCTTCTTCATCGCTGAAATTATCCATATGGAAGGGATTCAAATCCTCTTCTCTCTCTCCCCTTCGACTCACCAAGTCTCGATCGAAGGTAACTCATTCCCGTGTCATCTCTTATATCTCTGCAATTCTTTATTGGAGACGATGGAGTTCTCGCCGTATACCTTCCCAGGTAGGCTCGGGCATATTTCTCCTTGGCGGCATGTTTGACGGTTTGGGATCTATGGAAGGAAAAAAAAGAAGTAAAAAAGAAAGAAGAGATAAATAAACAAAGAAAATAAAAAAAATGGTGTGGTGGATTAGGTAGGGACAGATGCTAGAAACCATAGAATGAAAGTAGGGTTGCGCTCGCTCAGATACCAAATGATACCGGAGTTTACCCAAACCATGACGCAAGACACAATTTTATTAACGTCTTGAACAAAGGTAACAATGAAGACTCAATGAAAGGACAACACAAAAAGCAAAAACGTAAAACAAAAGACTCAACAAAAGAAGACGCAACAAGCTTGACGAGGAGGGAGCCCAGGCGGTGGTGCAAGGTAAGAGGCTGCAGTGAAGGCCGAAGAGGTGTCTTGCTGCGGTGGAAGGGAAGGGCAGCAAATTAGTAATGGTAGGGGCGTTGCACCGCAGTTGGAGGGAGCATGGCATGGCAACAATAGTTGTGTCCTATAGGGAAGTTGCGGGAAGGAGACGCTGCCTACTGGAGGGATACAAGCAACAGGTATATGTCGGAAGGCTGATGTTGATGCGAGAAAGAAGCGGCGGGGACTGCAACCTGCAGGAAGCTGCATGGGGGGAGGCGCGAACTGGTGGAGAAGGGAGATGAGCAACAGGTAGAGGTGGTCGAAAGGCTGTTGTTGATGCGAGAGAGGGGCAGTAGGGGTTGCAGTCTCAGGGAGGATGTCTGGCGAACAGTAGTAGGCTGGAAGGTTGGCGGCGGTTGTGGGGAGACAGCAGAAACGGTGGGGGTCCGCTGTAGGAGCTGGAGAAGCGGTTGATAGCAGCTGGGAGGATGAGCAGAGAGATGAGTATCTTGGTGGGGTCAAGCTACAACCGGAGCACCACCCGGACCCGTGGAGACGATCACCATTTCAGACAAGAGACAGTCAGAGCACTACCCTGACATCGGATACGGCCCTTAAAAAGGAAAACACTAGGATAAAACTGGATTTAGATTTCATAAAATCTTGTCCCGAACTCTAAGCACAACCTCTCCTATTTATAAAGAGATGTGACCTATCTTAGGAATAAGAAGGAGAATAAATTCAAATTTCAGATTTTAGGAAAGGCTTTAATGCAGGAAAGGAAAATAAAAATAAAATTTCATATTTTAGGAAAAGGCTTTGTAAAATAGAAAGGGAGAATAAAATCAGATCTCATATCTTAGGGAAAGGATTTAAATTTAGAAAGTCCTTAGGAGGGAAAGGTGAGGGTGAGGGAAAGGTGAGGTGAGAGGGAAGAGGAGGGAAGGAGGAGGCAACATAACATCATGAAAGCCAACACAAATTTCTTTTATATTAAAAGTGACAGGTCATTAAGTGTAAAGCAAAAATTCTACTGGTTACGATAAATATAAATGTCAGCAACATCATAAGCCTTACCTCAAGTATTTGGAGTTTGCCTATGTAAATCCTCGTTCTCCAATGGCTTAGATTGAATTTTGTATTAGGTAGTAAATCTATTTAGCAAGGCTTTGAACTATGTTACTTTATTCTTTCATTCCCCCTTATAAATCATTCTACATTTTCATCTACAGATCCTATTGGTGAATGTTCGACCCTTCTATTTAGCTTGAATTTTGTATCAGGTATTAAATCTATTTAGCAAAACTTTTGACTATGTTATTCTTTCATTTTCCCTTATAATCATTCTACATTCTCATCTGCTCATCCTATTGGTGAATGTTCGACCCTTCATTGGGTATAGCCTCAGATCACCGAAGTGATCTCTCAGTTATCACAATATCAATGGGTACTACTCCCAAAATCCCTGTAATACATAAATGTCAGTACTGTCATATTTTAATGCATCATCAACCTCTTACAAACCTAAGATCCTTACAGCAGAGGTACTTTCAACATGATTAAAATCCAGTAATTCTAGGTACTATTTTAGCATTACCACAAAAATCTATTAGCTAAAGCTGGACGCAATAAAAACAGTCTTAAAAAAACATGATATATAGGAAAACAACTAGAAGGAAGGGATATCATCGTAAGCATATTCCCCTTTTCATTTTACCTCTTTTTTTTAATGAAACGCCATCTAACAATATTAGAGGATCACACAGCCATTCATTTTTATAATACAAACACAAGGAAACCACAACTAGGAGGCTTGAAGAGAACACTTCAAAAGCTAGTGCATTACATCATAATATTTCTTGTACAGATTTAAGACTTCTACAATATTTTTTTCCACAACATAAAAAAAAAAAATAGAGCAAGGAGAGTAAACCATCAAATCTCTATGCCAAACAAAGAAATTCATAAAGGAACAAAGGATGAATATGCAACAAAAAGAATTCCTCGGAAATAACCATTAGAAAATAAGAGAATTCCACAAGCACAAAATTCTTGATATAGTTTATGCCAGCGTTAATTACATAGATAGAAAAGAGGTTAAAAACTGCAGGACTCACTTTGTCATCAACATCAGTGAAGTTCCTCACATAGATGACTTCATATTTCAAATGCTTCAAGTAACTGCCGAATGAGTCAATATTATGAATAAATAAGCCAGCTCTATCGATGATTAACATTCATATTGCAATAGCATTGAAAAATAACCTCATTAGCAGCATGGCACAAAAATGTCATAATTGCTTTCGTAAGGCAGTGAAAGCAAGGTCATTTCTTAATTATAAAAGAGAAATGCTATGCAGGCAGCAAGTGGGGATTGAAGTTTTGTTGAATGTGTTGCAATACACTATTACAATTTGCTGTAACCATGGGTAGCATTCAATGGTAAAAAAAGGCACTTTTAGCCCATTCAACAAAAAAACTCCATTCCCACTTCATCCTATATAGCTTTACAAATTTAAATAAATTATGCTCTTCACAACATGTAAGCATATTTTCAACATCATCTCTATGTAAGTATAAAATAATACGAGTTTGGCCCGCCAGCTTCTCATACACTCTATAGTCCTACTCCTCTAACTCCACTTCATTAAGATAAACACTAACTTCCACACTCACAAATTTGTCTTTTTTTGACACATTATCTATGTGACATGAATATAAAAGGACAGGTGCACGGGAAGATCTTGGACCCACTTTGTTCAGATAAGTAGCCTAAACATGCTGTTGATAATGTTTTGATTAAGGTAGGTGTTTGGGCGATTGAAGTTTTTTGAACTACTAATCATAGAGCATAAATCTCGCTGCCTGAAAATGAATGGATGTCTTTCACTATCATTTTTAGGGGTTGCTAGGCTGAAGGTTTAGTAAATCCTATAAATCTCAGTTTACTAAATCCTAAAAAATGTCCGGTACGGTAGGTATTAAATTCAGTGAAATCCAAATAAACCATATGGTTACTTGTTTCAACATTCAAATGATCAACTTATGATACGTCATTAAATTAATATACTAATTAATTAATTACTAGAATTGTCTAATTAATCAATTAATATTAATTACCACAAATGTTAAAATTAAAATTACCTATTGGTAAAATTAACAGCCTATGTCAATGCATCTGAAATATTAAAATTACACAGAAAGAATACCCCAATCACATAGGTTGATATTACATAGACAGGATACCCACGTCGCCTAGGTTGATGCATGAAAACAAAATGAAAAAATTGTCCACACAAAATAAAGTCACGCATTAAGAAACGCAAAAAAATAAAATATGAAAGAAAAATCAGCACAAATTATCTATTACTTTTAAATATATATTAAAAAGAAACAAAATTTAAATTTAGAAAAAAAACGCAACAAATACCCTACTCATACTTTGTAATCTACCAAATCCAAATAAATATGAGTAACATAACGGAGAAATCGATAGTCTAATCCTATCTGGATAGCCAAACTAACTCTACCACCCTAATCAAACTCCCAGCCCCACACTATGGCCTTCTCTCATGCAAGACTCAGCTCACACGCCCACTCTGCTCCTACTCTCCACACGATCCCCAGTTTCAACCTTCCAACATCACAGACCCTCTCCAAGCTCTTCCCAGTTCCCACAACTCATTGCCTCACAAAATTCTACCTTAACTGCTTGCTTGTCTCAACTAGCAAGTCGCGCATCGACCACACCCAACCCCCCATGTGCAACACTTCTCTTCATCACGCCCTCTTAGACGTAGCAAATAACACAGCAACCTACCCTCGCCAAAAACGTCAACAGTAGCCACCCACTTCCTTTCTTTCCTATCTCCTCACACATTCTCTCTCTTCCACCCTGTGAGATTAAAAAATGACTCTTTCTTTCTGTGTTAACTTTTGACTATAGAGCAAGATAGATATTATTGATAGGAAAGGAGGTATGCATACACATTACAAGACTCGTATTAAAGGAAAGACATAAATTTAGAAATACAACAAATAGGAAATACAAAAATATGGTAATGGAAGTAAATAAAGGCTAATAAATAAAATAGTAACTGTCAATAATAACCGCAACTAATGAGGTTAATAATTCTAATACTCTCCCTCGAGTTGAAGCATTGATGTCTATCATGTTCAACTTAGATTTGAAGTTATCAAATAACAACCTAGGAAAATTCTTTGTGAGGGTATCTGCTAGTTTAACCACTAAATGGGACAAATGGAACACAAATCTCGTAGGAGTCGAGCTTCTCCTTAATGAAGTGTGGTCAATCTCTATATGCTTGGTGTGGTCCTTCTGAACCGTATTATGAGCAATGCTAATGACAGCTTTATCATCACAAAATAGTTGCAGAGAAGTAGAGACCAGCATACGTAATTCACAGAGCATTATATGTAACCAGAGAGCTTCACAGATTCTCAAGAACATGGAACGAAACTCGGCTTCTGCACTGCATCGGGCAACCATCGATTGTTTTTTTGTTTTTCTAGGTGATTAGGTTTCCCCACATGAATGAGCAATACCCCGAGGTAGATCGTCGGCCATAAATGGACCCGACCCAATTAGTATCAGTAGAAACCGCAATAGAGCAAGAGGTGTGGCGCGAGAACAACAAACCTGAGTCTGGTGTGTCTTCTAAGTAGTGGAGAATTCCATGTGAGATGGTGCTCAAAAGGTTCATGCATGAAATGACTTAAAATACCGATAGCGTCGCAAATTTAGGTGGTGAACGTATGAGCTAGATAAATGAGTTTCCCCATAATGTGTTGGTAGTGTGTCTTGTTCGTAGGAACAGCAATGGGAACTTAGCCAATTTCTCATTTGGATCCATCGAAATAACCACCGGTTTGCAAAGTAAAAGGTTAGTCTCTGTCAATAATTTCATCACATGTTTGCACTGGGAAAGGCAAATGGCCCAATAGGACCGAGCAACTTCCATGCCTAAGAAGTGTCGGAGAGACCCCAAGTCCTTTATTTCAAAGGATGCGATGAGGATGCCTTTAAGAGATTCCAAGACTGACAAATCATTACCTGCGAGCACAATATCGTTGACATAGATGATAAGAATAACAATTTAACCACTACAGAAATATTGAAAAAAAAAGTATGATCTAATTGGGCCCGAGAGAACCCTGGCCCGCTACCACCTAAGTGAACTTGTTAAACCAAGCCCGAGGAGACTGCTTCAGTCCATAGAGGTACTTCCGTACTTAACACACTTATCCCCGGGAAAAGTAGAGTCAAAGCCCGAAAGTAGAGACATATAAACCTACTCTGTGAGATCGCCGTTAAGGAAATGATTCTTGACATCCAGTTGGAGTAAGGGTTAAACCAAAGTCCAGCAAGGGATACAAGACCCGAACAGTGTTTGGTTTAACAAGGGAGGGGGCTGTCCTCAAGGGATGGGGCTGTCGCCCCCTCCTCCCTCTTCCCACCTTTCCTTTTTCCCTCCTTTCCCCTGTCCTCCTTTCATTTTTCCTTCGTTTCCTTCTTTCTTATTTTCCTTCCTAGAACTTTCCTATTTTAAAACCTTTTCTAAAACTGAAATCTAATTTTTATTCCCCTTCTTATTTTAAATTCCTTTCTTATGTTAAAACATTTCTTTTTTTAAACCATTCCTAAAATCTGAAATTATGGTTATATTTTATTCTCCCTTCTTATTTTAAATCATTTCTTATTTTAATTTTTTTTATTTTAAATCATTTCCTGATATCGGAAAACATGATATAATTTGTTCTCTTTCCTTATTTTCATTACCTAAAATAAGTCTAGCCTCTTTATAAATATGAGATGATATGCTTAGAGGTGAGAGTCTTGTTTTTTATACGTGAATTCGGGTTTTAACCTGGAGATTTTCTCTTCGAGAGTTGTATCAGACATAGATGAGGTGCTCCGGTTGTCCCCCATCTGAAGTGGTGATCGTCTCCAAGTGTCACAATGGTGCTCTGGCAGTATCTCGGCCCCGCCGAGATATTTATCTGTCTGCCCATCCTCCCTACATCCCTGCAAGCCGTTGTCCAACCCCCTCCTGCATCTAGCAAGCCGCTGTCCTCTACTTTCCTGCAGCTACCAGCGAACCCCACAACCCTACAGCAGGTTGCCGCCACTCCTGCCCTCTGCCCAACAACCACAGGCTTCTTCCCAACCCGCCAAATCACCTCCAACTCCTCCCTGCACTCCTACAAACCACTGTCCAGCCCCCTTCTGCAACCAGCAAGTCGTTGTCCTCTACTTTTCTGTCGTCCCAACTGTTGTCCCGATATTGCTAGTTGTTGTCCCACCTTTCTGGCTTGCGACACCACCTTCCAAGCAACCTCCACCGCCCTTGGGATACACTCTCGAGGTGTTCATTTGTGTTGTTTTGTGTTTTGGTGATGTTATTTCAAGTTTATGTGTGTTGTAACCCTCTTTTCTTATTAGAAAAAGAGGCTTTCGTGGTTTGGATTTTCTCCTCAAGAATCATTTGATATCAGAACTAGCCCAACGCTAGTCCCAACACAGAATTTTCTAGCGTCCGCCCCTACCCATTCCACCACACAAATTTTTTTCTTTTGTTTATTTTTTCTCTGTTCTTTCATTGTTCATACTTTTCTTTCCTTCCAGGATCCCGAATTATCAACAATGCCGCCAAGGAGATCTATGCCCGAGCCTGCCCGGAACGAAATAAGGTGAGAGCTCCGTCGTCTTCAGCGGAGGCTTATGGTTATTAAAAGCAAATCCAGTGGGAGATTACCCTCGACCGTGACCTAAAAGGTCAAAGGGAAGAACGAAAAAAATATGAAGATGAAGTGGGAAACACAGTGTCAGTTCCTACCAACTTACTACCGCCAAAAGTTACAACTCTTAAATTCTGAAATGGAGAGACCGCAGCACCACGCGATCCCCTGGCTACTATACAGCGAAACCAATCCGTAATTCTGTCACAGGCAGAAAATATGATAATTGTCATGGATTTGGACATGCTCAAACAAAATGCACAACCAAGGGAAAGATTTACCTCACCAAGCAAGGCGTCATTGAAAAGTTGGGTAAAGACACCACGAGCACTGAAGAACAATTCAAACGAGAATTTTCATCTGATGACGCTTTCCCCGTGGAAATCTCTTGTTCGTGGATATATCCAATGCCTTTCCTCAATGTGATCAAAAGGAACATGCAAGTTTTGATGAGATCGTGGTTCCTACTCTCCTAGAAGATGGAGAATTTTTTTGTTGAGACATATATAGATCACGTAGACAGGAAGGTGTCATAATTTAAAATTTTAGAGGATGGTCTTCGTGACGACCAACTGATAGCATCACAGGAGGCTACACTTCCAGCCCTGACCCCATGTGTTCCATATGAATAGACGACGGATCAGTGTGAAGCTCTTGTTATTGGAACGTAGCAAAAGATGTCAGATCTCTAAAACTTCAAGAGTCAGAAGGAAGACCCGGAAGATAATAAGAATCACTAATCAACCAAACTCTTGCAAATCCTCAATCTCGCTGAGGCCCAACTTATCATAGATGAGAAGCATATAAGATTATTTTCAGAATTTAGCTCGGAAGAACCTCCGTTGATGTGTACCTCCAACTCACATTATGTCAAATCAGAACGGATTGTTAAAGAGGTACGCAAGTGAGAAAAGCTCCTCAAATATTTTGGTTAATAGTGCAGTTGCCAGTGGGATCCAGAAGTGGCTGACGATGAAAAGGAAGCTTCAACCAATAACGTCGAAGATCCCCCAAACCCAAGTAGACTGATGCAGGGCTCGGGGAAGGACCGGCCGGTCCTCAAGGAAAGGGGGTTGCCGCCCCCTCCTTCCTCTTCCCTCATTTTCTTTTTCCCTCATTCCCTTTTTCCTCCTTTCTTTTTTCCTTCCTTCCCTTCTTTCTTATTTTCCTTCCTAGAACTTTCCTATTTTAAAACATTTCCTAAAACTGAAATTTGATTTTTATTCTCACTTCTTATTTTAAAATCCTTTCTTATTTTAAATCATTTCCTATTTTAAACTATTACGAAAATCTGAAATCATGATTATATTTTATTCTTCCTACATATTTAAATCATTCTCTATTTTAAATGCTTTCCTAAAATATGAAAAACATAATTATATTTTATTCTTCTTTCTTATTTTTATTACCTAAAATAAGTCTAGCCTTTTCATAAATATGGGATGAAATGCTTAGAGTTGAAGTCTTGTTTTTTATATCTGAATTCAGGTTTTATCCTAAAGTTTTTTTCCTTCAAGGGTTGTATCCGACTTCGAGGAAGTGCTCCGGCTATCCCTCCTCAAAGGTGATGAACGTTTGTCCTCCCTGCAACCCTAAAAGCCGTTGTTCAGCCCCCTCCGGCATCTAGCTAGCAGTTGTCCTCTACTTTCCTACTGCTACAAGCCCACCTCCCAACCCTACAGCAGGCCGCCGCTACTACTGCCCTCTACCTAGCAACCACTGGCTGCTTCCCAGCCCGCCAAATCACCTACAACTCCTCCATGCATCCCTACAGACCGCTGTCCAGCCCCCTTCTACAATCAGCAGACCGTTGTCCTCTACTTTTTTGTCGTCCCAACCATTGTTCTGCTACTCCCAACTATTGGCCCCACCTTCCCGGCTTGCTACCCCACCTTCCAAACAACCTCCACCGCCCTTGGGATACACTTTTGAGGTGCCCGTTTGTGTCATTTTGTGTTTTGGTGATGTTATTTCCAATTTGTGTTGTAACCCTCTTTTCGATTAATAAAAGTTGTTTTTGTGATTTGGGCTTTCTCCTCCGGTATCAAAATGTCTGCACAGTCAACTCCATAGGTATGAGACTAGCCTTTGGCGACCAACCGTGCTTTATTACGTTCAAAGGTACCATCAGAGTTAAATTTGGAGTAGAAGATCCACAGATAACCAACTGTTTTCCTTCCCCGAGCATGAGCGAGATCAACATCATCCCATGTATGATTTCACCGAAGAGCATTCATCTCATCCATTTCTGCAGCCTTCCAGCAAGGCTCCGCCAATACTGCCTCAATAGTGGATGGAAGAAAATCATCCATCAAGGAAGTAATAAATGATGTGTAGGTCGGCGATAAGTTGTGGAATGAGACATATTTTGTCATGGAATAAAGAGAGCAAGCATGATTGCATGCCTCAATGGTAGAACTCGCCTCGTCATTCAAAGCAGGAGTAATCTCCGCAAGTGCAGTGTCGAGGATGTCAGCCGGGAAGGATTCCAAGACTTGTAAGGAGGCAGCCGCTCAAGAGTATGGATATTGGGACGGGTCTCAACGAAGGGCACCGAGTATAAACACAAAGAGTGGATGGAGGAGATGTTGTTCTGGTAGATGGTGGATCCAGCGGGACAGATGGTGTTAGTCTGGTAGATGGTGGATCCAGTGGAATAGATGGTTCCTCGGAAACACTGGCTAGAGGTGTAGGTGGCATATTCAACGGAGTCGAAAAAAAGTAGTGTCCAAAAAATCTAGCTCCCCTCACTTGAGACAGTGTTGGAGAAGTAGAGAACACTGTCAAAGAAGGAGACATCGGCACTCACAAAGAGGTTATTTGTGATAGGAACGAGGCACCAATAGCTCTTTTGAGTGGCAGAATATCCGACAAAGATACAGATTGAATGGGTATCAGATTTACTACGAGTTGGAGCAATGTTCCGAAAAAAAGTCTTGCACCTAAATATTTTGGGGTCTAAAATTGAGATAACCCAATTTGTAGGAAAAAACGATCTCAAGACTGCTAATGGGGTTGGGAATTTGTAATTTTTTGTAGGGACTTTATTGATGAACTAGGTGGCTATAAATACATCATTCCAAAAATATTTTGAGACATTCGATTGAAATATTATGAAACGGACAACTTCGAGAAAGTATCAATTTTTCCGCTCGACAACCCTTTTTTGTTAAGTATCGATATAGGAGGTGTGATGGAGGATTCCCTTACAAAAAAAAAACCCCCAATATAGAGTTAAGAAAGTCACAGACATTGTCAGTCCGATGGACTTGAACTAATGTTTTGAATCGGGCCAAAATGAAGGAGTAAATTTTTTAAGGTGATGGCAGCTTCCGATTTGTCGTTTAAAATATAGACTCAAGTTATCCGAGAGTGATCATCAATCAATGTAAGGAACCACCGTTTATTGATGTAACTAAACATTCGAGAGAGTCCCCACAAGTCAGACTGAACTAGTGAAAAAGGAGTGGAAGGAGTGTAAGAGTGAGGTGGATATGTTACTTGATGATGTTTAACTAACTAAAAAATCTCACATTTTAAATTAGATAAATTTTTGTTAGTAAACATCAAAGAACACAACAGTTTTAAAGATTGAAAAATAGGATGACCCAAACGATGGTGTAAAAGCATAATAGGACATTCCGTAGATCGGAAAAGCATGCAACTACTAGATGGAGTGACCTCGTCAATACTGTTTTTCTCTTGGAAAAAGTAGAGTCTGACTACCAGCTTAGTAGTATCAATCATCCTCCGCGAACAATGATATTGAAAGACACAAGCATTAGAAAAAACATGAGCAACGCAATCAAGGTCATATGTTAACTTATTGGCCGACAAGATGTTAAACTTTAACGAGTGTGAACGTAACAAATTCTAGAGTTAACTCAGCGGTTAGAACAACAGACCCTTTACCCGAAATAAAACTACAGGAGTCGTCAAAAATTTAAACGGTATCTCCCTCAGAGCACGAAGAATATGTCAAGAAGGCTTGAGAACACCCGATCATGTGGTCCATGGAACTCGAATCAATAATCCACATACTAGAGAAGCAAAAATAGTGAGTGTCATAGAAATGTTACCTTGTCGAATATTGGAGATTGATGGGTCAGAAGAGAACTAACTAAATCAAAGTAGTTTAATCAATTGCTCCATTGGACTCTTAATGGAGTTTGATGATTCTGAGATGTTCCAAGTGGGTAGCCAATTGTACTATCATGGCTTCTAAGGTCATAGTGCGACCCTTAGCAGTGGAGGATTTGGTTGAAGGCTTATTTGTCGAATTCTCGTAGAGCTTCCAACACTTATCATGGGTATAATAGGGTTTGTGACAATAATCACAAGTGGAGTGATTGGCCCGTGATGGCGTAAAGGAGGGTTGAATGCTATTGGAGACCAAGGCGAACGGTTCAGCTGAAGGAGTGGAAGTGTCGAGCATGACAAGTTTCCTGCTTTCTTCGCAGCATATCTCGGTGAATGCAACATGAGTTAAAGGAAAGAGATCCCTGCCAAGAATATACCTGGACTTCGTCGATATCCCTGTTTAGACCCACCAGGAATTAGAACACATGATCCTCTTCCACAATTCTCTGGAAGAGGAAAGATCAGCCAGAGAGTCCCATGTGTAGTCTTAGTAGAGAACACATTCCATCCATAAAGCCATCAAGTTATTGTAGTACTGATTCCCGGTGCTTGATCCTTGCTTTGCCTAGTGGATCTTCTTTGAAACCTCATAAAGTTGGTTGGAATTCCCTACGTCCGAGTAGATATCACGAACTGCGGTCCGGAGAGCACTAGCAGAAGGAAAAAACAAATATGAGAGACCAATCAAAGCCTCTATGGAATTAATCAGCCACGACATAACCATTGAATTCTCCACTTCCCACATTCCAAATGTCGAGTCAGTTTTTGAAGGTTCGCGTATCATTCTTGTGAGATGGTTGAACTTCTTGCATCCTTTGACAAATAATAACACCGCTTGGGACCATTGGAGGAACTTAAGTTCGTTCAGTTTATGGGTGGTGATCAAGAAGTTCATGTGATTTTTCGATCCTCCGGTCTGCGAAGGGATTGAGGCCGTTGTCAATCCTCAGTGAACTCAAGTACCTCGTTGGAAGGAGGCTCAGTGGTGGACGACTCCTCCATAATTACAATCGAGCCAACGATGATGTTGGAATTCTGAGACATCGAAGGATTCCGACTGCAGGAGGGAGAACCGACGGCAGGTCAACAACTAAACCTTCAGGAAACTTGCAGGAAGTTTGGTAGAAGGCAGAGGAAATCTGCAGGAAATATGCAGGGAGACCTGCAGGGCAGAAGGACAAGGGATGGTCGACAACAAAGGAGACTTGCAGGGAGTGGCGGCCGCAGGGTAGATGCTCTGGCGGCGACTAGGGTTAGATACTTGGTTTTGATACTATGTTAACTTTTTGAGATAAAGCAAGATAGATTTCATTGATAGGAAAAGGGATATACATACACATTACAAGTCTAATATAAAAGAAAAGTCAAATTCAGAAATACAACAAATAGAAAATACACTAATAAATCAAAATAATAATGCCAATAATAACTGCAGCTAATAAGGCTAATACTTCTAAAACATTCTATATGTTAACATATAGAAAAATTAGACAACAACAAGTCTTTATCCCAATAAATGGGGGCGGGTATATGAATCTTTTTTTTACATTGTGTCCTATTGTACAACGCCGAAATTTCATAATTCCAGGTAAAGTTCGGCACAACTAAAAAGTACATAAATTTTCATCTCCCAAAATTTGATCAAAATAATTTTATTAAATTCTACGCATAAAATAGATCGATTCCGTATAAACGCTATATGTCAATTATGAACGAATTGGGAGATATAAATTTTGAAAATTTTCAGTTTAACTAACTTTAATTAAACTTTATTATTTCTTAATCCTTCTCACTAATCCTCTGTTATATTCCTCGCGACCTCTCACGCCTCTATGAAATGAATGAACATACTTATACTCATTATTTCATGCTTACAACTTGCATGTTACACTCCAGTTGATTTTTATACCACCTGTACCTGCTCTTTTTTCATGTTTTCTATTATGCAAAAATGTTGTGATAATATGTATACATGTATAGCTCCATACGAGCATGTGCGTTACTTTCTTTTTATGTTTAAATTTTTATTTAACCCAGATTATTTCGCTGAGCTCGTTGTTCCCATTCTTCATTGTTGCCTTCCATGTAGGGGCAACGAATACCGGGGCGAGTAGTCAGGTGTGTTTTTGTATAGCTTTTGCACGACAATTTTGAGAGCTCTGTGCATACATTTTGGCTACATATTTTTTTATTATATTAAATTTAACAGCTCTGTATATTTATATTTTGATAATATGATTTTCATGTTTTCGTAAATGAATGAACTTTGACATGCAATGTATCACGTATGAACAGAGATCCAATTAAACTAATTCATCATTCACCGAGTCCTGATTATAAAAGTCAGGAAGAGTGCTGGTGAGAGTTCTTCTGACCAAATTGTCAGTCTCTGTCACACCTCAGTTGGCCCCTAGGGGGGGCCAGTTGGCGTGTGACATATTGAGTGTCATATTTTCATTTAATTCTAGTAAATTAAAATCATTGTTTATACAATAAACCCAAGTCTTTTTAGGGTCTACTCTGTCTTTCTTGACATAAGCTAATTCTAAAACATCTACTCTCCTACTCGTAAACATATAGAAAAATTTGAGAGCCAAACAAAAGGGTAAAAAAGAAAATAGAAAAAAAAAGGAAACAAAAAGAGGATTTATGAAGAAAGAAACAAGAGGGAAAATGAAAGGAAAAAAAAAGGAAAGAATAATAAATTTTGTGGATCCTCGAAATTCAAGCAAGTTCGTCACTAACACGGAAGGCAAAATAGTGAAAAAGTTTAAATATTCGTGCACAGTGTAGCGGGAAGAATTATCAAACTCAAACCCATGCATAATGCAGCAGGAAAAAAAATAAGCAAAAAATATGCCCTTGTTCCAACAGAACGAGGAAATCCGAAGTTCACAATTTTCTTGCATAGGTGTTAAAGGCATATACACTTTTTTAAGGTGAGTTAGCAGATCCCCCAACTGTTTTGTCTCAAGACACTAACCATGCACTCCTTTTAAGCATGGATGTAAAGCTTAGCATTCCTGATGGATGCCCCTTGATGTGAAGGAGACGTTAAAAGGGTATTCAAACAAATATTGAACAGGCCCAAAAGAACTTAATCTAAATAAGCATAAACATGGAACAAAAAGAAAATTAGTGAGACATAAATTGCAACAAAAAAAGATAGAAAAAGATGAATATGTTAAGATGTGAATTTTCCAGTGCAATGCCTAAATTTCGAATGAATAAAATTGGACTTGGAATACAGGGAACTCAACAGCTCACTAATGAGCATGAACAAACTCGCCAGCAAACGTGAATAAAATCTTTCAATGAAAACTTAGATTACTAGATCTCGCATTAAATGAATTGAAAAGAGCCCGAATAGAAACCTAATTGAATACCGAGAACAAACATGGGAGTTGATAGCTTGCCAGCGAGCAAGAACAAAGGAATCTCTTTGCTTGTAGAATCTCTCATGAAAATTCAAAATTCAACAAAAAATAGACTAAATGTAAGCAAGCCAATATTATTTTGAATGTTCATGTATATGGAAGTGCTCAAAACACATTTTCTTTAAGAAATTACAAAATGAAATATTTGCACACAACAAAATAATAAACACTCATGCAAATAATGAAATTCAAATCTTTTAAAACCACATGAAACAACACGACATAATTTTTTAAAATGCATTGAAAAATGTGCAGCAACACAATGCAAATATATTGCGTCAATACACCAAAATATTTTGCAAATTTATCATGCAAATGTCTCAAAAATTATTCATGTGGATACATATATAAGTGTATCAGTGCACCAAGATACAAACATATCATCAAAATTGAATGTCTGCATAAGCTTTAATGAACACACTAAATGCTTAAATCGAAAGTGATACCGGAGTTAACCCATACCACAATAGAAATAATACTTCATTGCTAAAATTCAAATGAGATTGCAAACAAGACACTTGAAAACAGGAAAACAAACACAAACACAAACACAAAACTAGGGCATAGGACAAGGTTTGATGGGAAGTAGAAGTTAGGAAGGGCTGGCTAGATTAGGTGGGGAGGAGAAAGTGAGGTGCGGTTGGAGTTCAGGGTAAGAAGAGGTGTCAATGGCAGCCTTCATGAAGGTTGAATAGTCTAGCGACAATAAACAGAGAGGAGGAAGGGTGGCGACTGCAGAAAGCTAGCTGGGGCTAGCGATAGTAGGGTGGGAGGGGTGACGGTAGCAGCAAGGAGTGATAGGTGAAGACAGCAATAAGCAGTAAAAGGAATGATATACACCACCTCAGGAAGAGTTACAGGCGGAGCATCTTCTCGTCTTCAAATATAGCCCTCAAAGGGAAAAACTAGACACCGGCAGCTGCCTTACAGAAAGCACAAACAAAACTAAACCTAAATAAAAGAAAGCACAAATTTATAACAATAGATAAGTATGATGGGGAGACCCTCCCCTTGGCAGCAACCCTAACCCCAAGCAAGAGTTCGGGCTGACCTTTGCCACCCCTACTGAATCGGTTCGTCGCCTAGCCCCGCATCAATCTCCCGGGGTTAGGGAAGCTTTAAACTCATTCGTAGAAACTTTTGTCGGCACGTTGACGGCAACGAGATTGTTGGAACCTCTCAAAGCTGGAGGATTTTCAACTACGGCCCTAATAGCCTCTGGATCCCAATATCAATTCCACTGTCTCCCAATGCATCGAAGGAGTTTTCTCCACTTAGGAGCAAACATCCCTATGGATTCAACCTTATGTTAGTCCATTACAAAACTAAACTGGGACATTAGGTCGCGTATTTTTTGTTGAATCCTCTGAAAGCCGCCCAAGGTTGGCTCAACCTAATTTGAAATGAGGGTTACATGAACCTTCCCGAATGATGGTGACCGTGGCGGTAAGTTATCGATCCTGGTGTCCTAAAATGTTCTCTATCATGACTATCCCACATCCGGAATCGGCTTCTCAGTGTTATCATTCTCTATCGTCGCCAAAATTGATCCCACCGACGCTTCTCTACTGGCAAGAGCACCAGCAATCTCGAATTCAGCAAAAGGTAGAAGGACAATTCGGTTACCAACCGAGATAGAGTATGTGTTCTTGAACTCATCGTGCAAAGACCTACGGTCAAATTTTCACACTCTCCCAAATAAAATGTGGCAAACATCCATAGGCATCACATTGCATTACACCTAATCCTGCAGTTAACTTCTAATTGAAAACTCCACTAGATGGGGTGCTTCAAAGTTAATGTCGATGGGTCACTTCTACCTTCCGGATTGGCGGGTTCGGGCATCATCTTTCGGGATGAGCGGTGAGTTGGCATCATGGTCGTTGGACACCAATTTGATCATTGGGATAGTGCCCATGTTAAATTTCATGCAATTAAATCTTTCCAACAGTTTTTTGAACCATGGAAGCTTGAATCCAAAGGTACTATAATTAAGGGAAACAACTACAACATTATGAAGTTCTTGAGAACTACCATGAAGAGTGAGGTTTGGAGTCAACGACCTCATGATGCTCTGAAGTTTGCTTTCCTTTTGAACTTCAGATAAGTTTTATTTTTCCATATACCACGTCAATGTAATGCGGCCGCCTATTTTTGTGCTAAGCGAGCCCTTAGTAGTTCTTTTGTTTTGATGTATGTAGATGATGATAGGAAACTCTCTACTATATTTGTAGACGATAGATCTCACTTTTGTACATTATAGATGCATACGTGCATAGTTTTTTTTTGTACTTTATTGATATATAATGCAACATGCACATTTTCAAGAAAACTACACTAGACACCTGCCATTAATGCTAACTCTGCTCTCCTTCTTCAACCACGTCAGAGAAAACGGTTGGGAATGTCTCTGAGTCATGAGGCTCAATTTCTCTGTCATCTGTGTAGACACCATGTTCATGATACTCCATCGATGATGAGATTGCATACATTTCAGTTCACAGTACAACGGGTGTAGAATATTATAGTGAAGTCGTTGTGGTTCCCTTGTATCCTCAATCAATATGACCCATCAAACCACGAGCATCTCGCACTCATCCGGTGAGGAATGACGCACCACAATCTGTTCTTCAGCTACCTCCTCGTTACTAACATCCTCCACTGCACTCTGCTCAGTAAAAGACATAACTCATCAGGAAATTAGAAGTGATATGCACGAATCCAGGGCATCTGAAGCATTTGTGGGCTAGAACTGTAGCGCGCGTCTTACCCTTCTCGAGCATCTTCTCACTATGAGTGGTAATGCTCTTATACTGACCAATTTTCTCAACTCCTTAATGCACGCTCCTATTGACGTATCCAAATGCGGGTGGCTCTCAAAATGGCGGTGGTTGTTTGCTCTGTTTCTATAATCTCTCAACTTTCAAAGCTAAAGTTTGGACATCCCCGATGATAAACAAAGTTGCAGCTGCACAACTTTACTAATAACAGGCGTCAAAACCCCTAAATATCAGGCTATGAAATCTTCCTCTGGCTCAACTAACTCACACTTCATCTGCAGCTGGTCAAATTGTGTTGCAAACTCCTCCACCGTTAGTTCTCTCTCTGTTCTAGGTGGTGTAGTCTCAGAAACATATCATGATGGTAATGAAAAGGTAAGTATTTTTTTGCATCTTCTTTTTCAAATTCTTTCACTTGGTAATCTTATCACCGTCTTCTCTTATTCTCTGTCTCTACAAGTTTTCCCAGTATAAAGATGCGCTTTTTCTCAATTTGATGGCCGCCAAGTTCACTCTTTTATCTTCTAACACTTTTTTTATTCAAAGGTTCTCTTAATTAACTGCAATCATTCGATGAAATCGTCTAGTTCCATACCTCCAACAAACTACAGTATATCCACCTTGATTCTGAAGTATCTATGTCCTTCATATGTTGCCTTCTTTCTTAGCCTCCTCTGATAATGAATTCCAAAAAGTTGGGGTCTATCTTGCTCATCACAAAAGTCATCCTTTTAGAAGAGATTTAGATCTGCATCACTTTCCCCTCTTTAACTATCCAAATTACGATCGAAGGTGATTTACCCCAGGGTTTCCCCATCAAATTCCGCCAAACTCTGTTGAATTCAATGGAGCTCTCGTTTATCTCATCCCGGGCAGGTTGGAGCATATATCTCCTTGGTGAGATGATTATAATTTGAGATTTGTGGAAGTTGGGAGGCTATTTGGGGATAGGAAAGTTTTTTTTTTTTTGTGGAGATGGTTTGGATATAGCGGATGCTTGGAAAACCTAAAATTGAAGTCAAATTAGACTAGCTCTAGTACCAATTGATAATATAGTAAACCCAAACCACAATAGGAATAATACTTTATTGTTGAAATTCAAAACAGAATACAAACAAGACACTTGAAAATAGAAAACAACGACACAAACACAAAACTAGGGCCTAGGTCGAGGTGGTGGTGATGCGACTTTATGGGAAATATAAGTTAGGGATGGCTAGTTGGATTATGATGAAGAGGGCAAAGTGGAGGTGTGGCTGGACTGTAGGGTAAGGAGAGGTATCAACAGTAGCTTTCAAGAAGGTTGGGAGGTCTAGCAGCAGTAAACAGGGAGGAAGAGGTTACGACAACTGCAGAAAATTGTATGAGGCTAGCGGTAGCATGCAGTAGGGTAAGAGGGGGTTACGATAGCAGCACGGAGGGATAGGTGAAAGCGACAGCAAGCAATAAAAGGAAGGTATGCAACACCACGAGACGAGTTACAGTCGGAACAGATTCTTGCCGTCAGATATAGCCCTCGATGAAGAAAACGGAATGTCGGCGATTGTACTTGCAGAAATTGCAAATAAAACTAACCTAAACAAAGGAAAAAACATATTTATACTAATATATAACTAGGATGGGGTGGACCCATCCCCTTGTGTGCAAACCTAACCCCAAGCAAGGGTTCGACCAGCCTCTGCCACCCCCTGCTGAACTGGCGGCAAGTCTCCACCCAGTTCAGTCGTTTAGCCGGTTTAGCCCCCAAGCCCTGCATCATAAAGTTTGAGAAAATAGTGCAGATTAAAATTAGATCAATTCAAATTGCTTAGCCTTAAGGAATGTGCAATCATATAGAATTTGTCAAATTTTCTTTCAAAATTCATATTCTTCTACGCATTCTTGAGAGGGTTGCCTTGCTTATAAAACGACATCGTAAGTCTCACATTTTAAGTTCTATCCTTCTTATCAGTAAGGCTAAAGTTCACAAGACTTAGATCTCATGAGACACATGTACAATAAGCTTGATAATGACAATAAATTCAATTACATAATTACATTTGCATAAGATCCTCGAGATCTCAAACAAAGAAAATTCATCTTAAAATTACAAACTTACAATTTCAAATCTCTAAACCATTAGGGCAAGCTTACAGGTTTGATCCTCTACATGTGAGGTAAAGTTGACCAGAGCTATATAGTGCAACAAATTTTTGAATAAATTTAAATAATATCTAAAATCACGAACCTATTCCTTTACAGACCGGATATAATCGATAGAATTTGTAACGCATAAAATCTAAGCAAACTCATATATTGCAAACAATAAATCCAATCATTTGCAAGTAAAAAATGGCGACAACAAAGTTTAAAAAAATCTATATAATATCCAAATGATGGCTATGTTAAAATCAAATCCCAACTAATGGGTCACACTCAAAATAAAGCTCAAAATCACAAATACAATTCAAAATATTAAAATAATAATTTATGCTTAACAAAAAATATATTCACCCAACGCAATAGTTTGTCAATGGAGATAAATATAAAATTAATCTGAAATCATAAAAATAAATACTACAATAAGCGTGTTTCAATGGTCGGTCTTAAAAAATCTCACACCATTAAGGACGTAGCTCGTGCCATTTGACCATGTGATTTCACCACAGAATGAGACCATAGCAAAGAACTGTTATGGCTAGGGCCTCTAACTAAATATTGTTGTAAAATAGAGCAATTATACTAGTCATGGACAAAACCAATATGTTTTCCAACGGAACAACCCTTTAAATTGTGTTGCATTATAGAGAACACAATTATCTTTAATTAAATTCCACTTAAAATTGTCAGCTTGGATGATCGTCCACCTCAAATCTATAAGATCCTATTGGACGATGCAACTTGTGGTTGCTTGTATAAGTTCTTTGATCGGGTTGAGTGAATTACATCCGCTGACTGAGTAAACGCTCGAGAAAAACTAATACGTTAAAATCATGAATATTGATCAGTTTAAGGTCATGCCCCACCATTTGCTCTCAAATTAATGATGAAAAAGTTTATTAATATATAACCTAAATTGCTCTAATTCTATGCTAGTCAAATATTACTTTGATGACTAGCCCCAACTGAAAGTTCTCTCTTGTAATCAAAAAAAATTAAGAAATTGTGTCCATGAGAACTTCGAATCAGATCTTAAATTATTTGCAAAATAAGGGGGAATATCTAAGTAGCATCTTATATGTAATATAATCTGCCTTTTGAAAGTTTTGACTAAGGAAAGCATAAGAAATTGTGTCATGTGAATCAAGAACGTGTATATTCGAAGCCACAATAAGTTTGTGAGTCCTATAGATTTGTTAATTCACACAGTGCTTAAGATTTATTAAATTTAGGATTTAAGGCAAAATAAATGAGAAATGGGATATAAGGTTTTATAGGAGTTAAAATGGTCTTTTTGATCGTGTGATAGGATTTGGCTTGAATTTAGCATAAATCCTACCTAAATCCTCTAACAAATGGCCCCTTAGAGGTGATTGATTACAAGTAAGATTTAGCATAATTTATATGTATAAATCATAAAACCTATATGATATATGGGTTTAAATCTTGTAGAATCTAGATAAAATGACTGACAACTTATTTCAGTTTTAAAAAGTTACAGTTTGTGATATTTTATTATATTAACTTGCTATGTATCAATGTTAATTAGATTAATTATATCATAATTAGTATAAAATGGCATTGCAATTAATCATTAATACGAATTTTACCAAGGTAATTAAATAATGTTTTCTATTTATTAAATATAAATAAAATAATATTAATTGAATTAATTTAATATTTTAAATTTACTCATTTTAATCATTAATAATGATTTAACTTTTTAGTAGTTCTAATTATTCTAATTAAATTAAACCCAACATAACATAATGTTTTAATTAATCTCTGACTAAGAATTCATAAATCTAATTAAATATAAGAATTTATATTTTAATCAAAATTGTTTATAAAATATATTAATTTACTTAATTTATTATCTCTTATAAGCGAGAATTAGAAATGTGTGTGATTTCCGTTGGCTTATGGACTGTTTGGCAGGATTTCCTAACGTAAATCCAGATTAAATCCGGCTATCAATTTGAGTGGCAATTGCTTTCAAACACGGAAATTCAGACGAAAGATACAGTTCATGCTCAATTAACTTGATTAGCATTACGCTTGTTGAATTTGTTAGTATAGGGTGCGCATCCCTTTAAAAAAAATGCGCCTGCACAAAAACCAGGACAATGGCAGAAATGCGAAATCAAAATCAGAGATATGAATATGAAATTTCAACTAAACCCCACCGATACAGCACATCGAAGAAGACAGAAACACGGGCGTGGCCGATGTGACTCAGATCGTAGGCAGTGATCCCGCAAACGTACATGCCCACCTTCCCTTCCACTATCGTCCGGAAGGGTTCCTTCTGCTTCGTCAACGTGTTGTAGAGGTGGAAAAATGTTGTAGCCGCCGCATCGGTGGTGGAGTGGGAGGTGAAGGGAGTAGAAGAAGAGCAGAGACTTGCTGAGATTGAGGGTTTGATTTTTTTCTTCAGGAGAGAGGACGGAAGAGGGTACAACCTTGCGAGATAGAAGGAGTGTAAGGATGATGGCGAGAGAAGTAAGGGGTTCCGCAACCACGCCGTGGCGTGCGCCATGGGTGGTGTGGCGAGGGGGCCGTGTTAGCCTGCGGACTGAGAGCCTGCGACGCGGACGGAGAGTGAGAATAAGGGAGAAATTTTGCGTCAGACTATCCTCATCCTGACCATGACCAAAGAAACGTGAGATAAGGAAATGAACTCGACTACAAATATTATGTATTAGAAAGGTTGTGTGCGTCTTTTTTTCTTTTTCTTTTTTTTTTTCTTTTTTTTTTTGCAAAAGAAGCCCTAGGGCCTATATTAATTTAAAAACGTTTACAAATGCTTGAGGAAAAGGCCCATGGAGCCCTTCCTCTTCGATACAATGTTATCAAAAAGTTCCAAAATATTGAACAATTACAAAAATAAAAGTCAAGAGCGAGAGCGTCATACTCTCGCTCTGTTTCTTGGAGATCCATGGAGTAATCACTTTAATGCCACTCCATTGCCCTGAGTCATCGAGGTATCATCAAATAAAAGTGTAACCCCTAGCTTTTTCTTTCCTCGAAAATGATATATCTGTCAGTCTTCTCTATCATCTTCTTCTTCCGCTTCTTCTACTTCTTCCTCTTCCGTAGAGTCTTGCTGATTCTTGTCGGTGGGTTCGACAATTGGTAGGGAATTCTTCTTTTTCTGCTGAAAGTTTGAATGTATCTGTTAGAGCGAACAGCTGAAGTAGCCCCATGGACGGCTTGCGGCACAGGAAGTAGTGTCGCACTTCCAACTTGTTCAGTAACCACTATAGTATCCGGAGTTGCAATTTGTATAACCGACTGAGACTTCTCCCAGACAGTCATGTCAGCTGAGTTTAAACTTTTATCAGCATCAGATGCTACCCTATTCTTCTGAGCCAGGGTAGTGTCAACTCTATGTTGGGAATTTCCAACAACAGCAAAATGCCCAACAGCCCTTTTCCTCAAAGGAGGATGCAGTCTATAGCAGGTGTCTCTAATGTGCCCAAACATTTTGCAATGCTGACAAAAGACATGCTCTCCACCACAGTCTCCTGCCAAAACCCCTCTGCACCATCAGTGATCAAAAAACGATCCACATCAGTGAGAGTGAAATCCCTCTCCACTTGAACCCTCGCACCATCTGGAGAGACCCTATCAAAAGTAGGAGCATCAACTCTGATAGGAGTACCGAGAGCTTAGCTAATATTGTACAAAACACGTGAATTGTACAAATGAAAGGGAAGCCCCGGAAGTTTGAACCACACAGGAACGATAGGAGGTTCCTTAGATCGGTCAAAATCAGGAGTTCATTTGATAAGCTTCATGTGGGTGCCAGCAATCAAAACTGATTGTTGAGCAAAGAGTATAGCATAGTCTTCTTCCTTTTGTATCCGAATGAGTAAGTGTCTGCCGTCTAACACTCCCAATTTCCATCCACCAATGAATTTCAGATTCTCAAAAAAATTTCTAACTAAATCCATCTTAGGGTGACCAAATTGGAATTTCTCAACTAAAGTAAATTTAACATCATCAGAGAGAAACATTCATTTCTAGTGTGGTAGAGATAACAGCAGGTTTCCCATCTTTAGTACCAATCAGCCTGATAAAATCGTCTTATATTTTTCCAGCCGCAGTGTCATGAAACTCTTGTGGAAAAAAGAGGTGCTCATTATGGGAATTGCTGCCCACAACTCCAGCATAGGAAACCTTATATGTCATCAGAAAGAAGTCACCCGAGCGGACTCTGCAATCAGTGAACACAGAAGCAGGTTCCCCTGTGTGACTGGAAGTCGAAGGAGAGCAAGGAGTCGAACGGGAGAAAGTTCAAACTCAGTCGAGGAGAGAAGAAGTCGAGTTTGTCGCTCCAACGAACCAAACTCTTGGAGCAGGCAGACGACGACTGCGACGCCGAAATCGCTCTGCCAGGTGGAGGACACCACAAAAAACTGGGATGCGAGACTCCTGGCCGAAGAGGTCGTTCAGCTTGCGAAGCACGCAGACCTGGACGACGAAGACGAAAAGGCCGCTCGAACTGGAGGCCGATCGAGAGGCCGATCGAAGGACAGCCGAAAGAGTCACCGGACGCGAGATGCCTCGAAAAGCTGCATCAGACTACTCTGGCGGGGACGACGACGAAAAGACTCGTCGAGCCCGAAGAGGTCAAGCTTGCAGTGACGAAACATGCAGACCTCGACGACGACGAAGACGAGAAAGCCGCTCGACGCTGGAGGCCGATCGAAGGACGAAGCCGAAGCAAGAGTCACCGGAAATAGCCATGGCGAAACCCCAGAGCTCGGGACGCAGTCATCCCGAAAGTATATATATATATTAGCAAAAGAAGCTCTAGGGCATATATTGATTTAAAAGCGGTTACGGAGGCTTAAGGAGAGGGCCCATGGAGCTCTTCCGCTTCGATATAGTGTTATCAAAAAAGATCCAAAATATTCAAAAATTACAAAATAAAGTCAAAAGCGAGAACGTGATACTCTCGCTCTGTTTCTTGGAAATCCACGGAGTAATATCTTTAATGCTACTCCATTGCCTTGAGTCACCGAGGTATCATCAAATAGGAGTGTAACCTTAGGCTTTTTCTTCCCTCGAGAATGATAAACCTGCCAGTTTTCTCCATCATCTTTTTCTTCCTCTTCTTCTTCTTCTACTTCTTCCTCTTCCGTAGAGTCTTGTTGATTCTTGTCGGTGGGTTCGACAATTAGTAGGGGAATTCTTCTTTTTCTGCTGAAAGTTTGGATGTATCTGTTAGAGCGGACGACTGAAGTAGCCCCCTGTACGGCTTCCAAGTTAGGAAGAAGTGCCGCACTTCCAGCTTGTGCAGTAACCACTGTAGTCTCCGGAGTGGCAATTTGTATAACCGGCCGAGACTTCTCCCCGACAGCCACGTCAGCTAAGTTTATACTTTTATCAGCATCACATGCTACCCTATTCTTCTGAGCCAGGGTAGCGTCAACTCTATGTTGGGAATTTCCAACACCAGCAGAAGGCCCAACAGCCCTTTTCCTCGAGGGAAGATGTAGTCTATAGCAGATGTCTCTAATGTGCCCAAACATCTTGCAATGCTGGCAAAAGAGAGGCCTGCACTCCACCACAGCCTCCTGCCAAAATCCATCCGCACCATCAGTGATCAAAAAATGATCCACACCGGGGAGAGTGAAATCCCTCTCCACTTGAACCCTGGCCCCACCTGAAGAGACACTATCAAAAGTAGGAGCATCAACTCTGAGAGGAGTACTTAGATCTTGGCTAATGTTGTACAAAGCACGTGGATTGTACAAATGAAAGGGAAGCCCCGGAAGTTTGAACCACATAGGAACGATAGGAGGTTCCTTAGATGGGTCAAAATCAGGAGTCCATTTGATAAGCTTCATGTGGGTGCCAGCAATCAAAACTGATTGTTGAGCAAAGAGTCTAGCATAGTCTTCTTCCTTTTGTATCCGAATGAGTAAGTGTCTGTCATCTAACACTCTCAATTTCCATCCACCAATAAGTTTCAGATTCTCAAAAACTTTTCTAACTAAATCCATCTTGGGGTGACCAAATTGGAATTTCCCAACTAAAATAAATTTAACATCATCGGAGAAAACATTCATTTCCAATGCGGTGAAGAAAACAGCAGGTTTCCCATCTTTAGTACCAATTGACCTGATAAAATCGCCCTGTATTTTTCAGCTGCAGTGTCATGAAATTCTTGTGGAAAAAATAGGTGATCATTGTGGGAATTGTTGCCCACAGCTTCAGCATAGGAAGCCTTAGATGTCATAAAAAAGAAGTCGCTGAGCGGCCTCTACAGTCAGAGAATTGCATACACTCAGCAATAGGTCGAGCAGAAGCAGACGATGACTGCGCCGCCGAAGGAGAGACTCAATCAGCAGCCGTGCTCTGCCAGGTGGACAACACCACCAGAACTGGGACGCGAGATGATGTGAATAGCTGCAGCAGAAGACTCTAGCGTGGACGACGATGAATAAACGAGTGAAGCACTGAAGCACGCAGACGAAATCTACGACGAAGACAAAAAGGAAGAGATGAGCAAGAAGCCGATTGACGCTGGAGGCCAATTGATGGACAAAGCTCAGACGACGAAGATGACCAACCTTCATCTCGTGCTCGACGAAGCCCAAGCAAGAATCACCGGGAATCGCCATGGCGAAACCCCATAGCTCGGGACGCCGTCATCCTGATGGCATATATAATCTTATATATTATATATTATATATTTATATATATTAGGTACTTAATTTTTATATAATCTTATATATAGTATATAATCACATATATAATCTTATATATATTATACATATTATATATCTATAAAAAAATGTCTATATAAATATCATTTAACTTTTAAAAATTTATATATTATGTACTTAATTGTTTTTCACTTGATTATGTAGTTCCCAAAATTATTTTTATATATCAAAATGGCAAACTTTTAACTTATGCACCATCTTAGTCAAGTTCGCTGTAAGATGTCTTCAATAAATGTCTTTCAATGTGAGGGATGTAATGGCTATGATCTCCATTAGATAAGCTAATGGAAGGTTGATAGAAGGTGGAGTTAGACGCCTTGTTTGTGTGTCTCTCGGTGATGTTATGCTCTTCTGCATTGCTATATTAGTGTGAACCACACAAAGGTGATGAATCTGTCAGCGTTGTACTCGTCTTCGATGCTTCTAATGGTGAAATCAAAATCCAAAAACTAAGCATTGAACTTATTATTGAGGACCATCACATTGAGATAGATAATCAATGAATCAAATGAAAATGGTGACAATAAATGATAGCTTTTGCGAGTGAACAACAGCTTGGGCCCAGTTGGGAAAGAGCAACGGTGACAACTAACTTGCCAAAAAGAGAGGCTCGCCGAGAATCCCTAGCAAAAAAAAAAGAAGTGAAAGTTGCAGGAAAAGAAAGGGTTAAGAAAGGAGTACATGCGAGGATGTTTAGTGGGACATGCAATACTTATGGCGACAATGACAGTATGAGGATATTTCGGGAGGCAGTTTATATGTTAAATCTATTGAAAAAGAAGAAAGAAGGGATCAGAAGAGAGGAAAACAAAAATGAAAAATGCAAACAGCCCAAGAAAATAAATGGCTTGATTACAAATTACATAAAATAAAAAGGATGATGTCTAATTTATTACAAAAATCAATAAACTAAGTATGATATTTTTTTGTTCTTTTCGGGTCGAGTAAGATGAATATTGTTTGTGTTCATATCAAATCCTCACCTTAAAGAAGGCATTGTCCTCAAAGTTAAAGTTGAGATAATTCTTTGTGAAAATCATCAAGAGGCACTCAAGTTGAATCTTTCATTTGTAAGCCTTCCCCTTATATGAGCAATTGTTGTGCGCATATTGAGTTCTCAAGGAGCCAACAAGAATGGAGGATTGCAATTAGTTGAAAGATGGCGTGATTTATCAACTTTTTGTGTGGGTAATGTGGGAGGATGAAAGTTGAGATTCTAATAGTAAGCTTTCAACAATGAAATGTGTAAGATTGGATGTATATATAAAATTGGTGGAAGTTGTAAGCGATAAACGACTACGCCAATGCATTCCAAACCCTCATTTGGACCATAGTAAATGACAATAAAATTTATATAATGGATATTGAAATATTAAAGTTTTACAATAAGGTTGTGGTTTCTCTAAAGCAATATCACTTGGTGTGAATTGAAGATTCTACCAATGTTGTTCTGTTTGTTGGTTCATATGATTTTGTATTGCTTGATGATTTTGCTTTAGTTGTCAAAGAATTAAATTAACGTAGTTAAACGATGATCAACGACATCCAATGACTAGCATTTTAGAGTGCAAGAAGGAATATTTGGTGGAAATTTGCCATAAATAAGTTGAAATGAAGTGAATTCAGTAAAAAATGATAAGAGGTATTATATGCTAGTTTATCCCAAGGCATTGATTTGTATAAAACATGTAGTATTTTGTGGAGAACTTACTATATTATTTGTTATTTTTTTTGTATGTATGTACAGTATATAGGAAAAATTGAAGCAATTGGATTAAAATGGGCTCAGTCATAAGAGAGCACCCTGGAGCTCGAGAGAAGTGCATCAGAGCACAATTCAACTACTTTCAAAGATAGAACATGAGAGTACGACAACACGACACCGAAGCCAAGCACCACCATGCCATACTAGCCAGCTCCATCTTTCAATGCTCTAAATTGATGAATTGAGCCACAAAATGACAACATTGTCGTGTATGTATCCAACGTCGTCATGCCCCCGGTGACTCAGAGTGGTTTTGGCAATTAAATTTACGATTCATATGAAAATCAAGAAAAAAAAAGTGAATTAGAGAGCATAAGGGGGAAAAGCAAAGTTAAAGTGAGTGTTAAAGATTCGTTAGAGTGTACGGGAGTTGTATTCTCATTATTTTGAGAGTAAATCAAAGTGTAATTATATTATTGATACATGTTATAAAATTTGTGATGATAGAGTAATGAATTATTATATTATTGTTGCATCGCACACTCAGATAATAAATGTGATGCATATGGACACTATAAGCTTTTAGGTGGAAAACCTATAAAGAGAAAGAATCACGGGGCGCAACTCAATCAAAAATAATCCACTATAATATGATGAGTATAAGTACAGGCCCTTGTTTCACAGGAGGGAAAGGCCACACAGTGATAATGTTGTATGAAGGAGGATTCGTTGCACAGCAGTTGAGAACAGTTGTAATTGTCAGAATTTTGGTACACCATCTTCAAAGGGCATCGTTGCATAATATTTTAGACTACACGTTGCTCTTTGTTGCTCCTCTTATGTTGCAACTATTCTACATAATGCTTCATCACTCTTCAATTTTGGTCGCTACTCCATTTAACGCTTTGTTTCTCCTCGTGGTGCTTCAAAACTCTGCAGCGTACGCAAGGATTCTACAATGTATGTCATGATTTTGCTAGGGTTTTAATTGCGATGAGCGAGGGGCGACCAACGATGGTCAATGACAGTCAACGAGCGATAGTCATCGTTGGTCGATGATTGAAAAAGTGGGTGCCATTTTCTAGACATTTGGTGTGGAACACTAGACCTCAGCTCATTTTCCTCAAAAGGTTCCCTCCATTTCAAAGTCTTAGCCTTCCTTTCATGAAAAAGGTATAGCTAAATTTTTAAACTTTGTAAAAGGCTTTCTTGTAGAAACAAAAGTAAACCACACCACTCCATCAGACAGCCCTGAGAGAATCCATCGATCAGGCAATTTTCGGTGTTGATTTGAATGTCTCAACAATGTGAAAATTGAGTGATCTTGGACCCATTGGATTTTTTCCATCGAGATGCTCAATCTGAATATAAGTTTTTCAGATTTGGAATCAATTTAACTTCCCAATAAGGCATTTAAAGTTTCCAAAAAATAGTTTAATGGCTCGATCTGAGCTTGATTTGACTTAGATTAGTCAAATTTTAGTGTCATTGTGTTAGTCTCATTGAGCAGGTCAGTTTGACTGTAATTTGTTGAAATTGGAGTTCTGAATAAATTTTTATTGAAGTTTAAATATTATTGCTAAAAATATTATCTTGTGATTTATATCGTGCCTTGAGTTCCATATTGAGTGATTGTAATTTATTTATGGTGTATCACTTGCCCCCAATTTTTGAGTGAGGCTAGTTCGTCATTTGAAAATATAATAAATTCATATTATATATATATAAGGAAAGTTTTGAAACTGGGTTGGCATATGCACACTTCTTCTTCTCTAAATTTGGGGTGTTTGAATCCTGGCTTCGACGTATTGGTTGTATTTTTTTTTAGGGTCGATGGTCAGACCTGCTAATCATGCCTAGGATGTGAGGTAGCAGAGTAGGCCAGTGCGATCAAGTCTATAGGCTGGAGGCTTTGACAGATGCACGGGCGGGTCTGCGTGTTTGGTCAATGATCAGTCCCATAGGTTGAAATTTGGTAGGCAAACTGATAACGCAGGCCGGAGTGGGCTGCAGTTATGTATAGCCTGAGGCAGTGCTCCAGCAAAATGGACCTAAAGTGCTGACCTGGAATGAGGACCACAATGGGTCCACTGATCCGTGCATGATACTAACAAAGTCGTTGATGGTTGCCAATGGAAGTGTGGGATTCGTGGGACTCAAATCAAATGGTGAGTGGATTACAGAACAACTACGTGGGATTGAGGATTTGATGATGGGCAGAGCAGGTGAGGTTGCAGTTTGGGATCACAAATCGTAGATCAACTGACCCGGATTTAGATGACTAGGATTTATAAGGCGGGAAATATTGAAAACGAGGTTTCCATGTTAACGATCCCATGGTTTTATTGTGAGACAAATGATGAGATGTCATCCCTTTGAAGCTGAATTGGGCGACTGATGTTTCATCATAATGAGATTGAGTGGATTTGTGTGAAAAGTGCTATGACCATCAATATGGGCTAAAAAGGATAGTGGATACAGAGCAGGAGAGTAGAATTGGATTCTTCGTATTTTTGGACATTTTTTATTCTTGAGCCTATAAAAGGACCAAAAATAAGAGGGAAAAGGTGGAGTATTTCAACTTACTTGAGCCATCAATGAGCTCACTGACCATTTTGTGCGATCAATGGAGCTCCCCTTTAACATTATTTCTAGCCACCTCGGAGTCTCGCATACTATTTACGTGATCAACAAAGCTCCTCTAGCTTGCTAGATGGAGTCTCTCAGCTTCTTTGTGTCATCAGCAGGGCTTCCTTTTGTTGTTGTTGTAGCTCGCTCTGGAGTCTCCCAGTCTATTTGTTCAATCAACAGAGCTCCCCATTTGCATTAATATTGACCCAACTTAGATTCTCCAAGCTTGTTTGTGTGATCAATGAAGCTCCCTCAACCTGCTAATTATAGGGGATTTCTGTGCTGCTGTCAAAATTTTTTAGAAATACTTATCGTTATGTTGTGGTGCTTCTAGTCGAGATTCTTCATGTTGTTATCATGCTTTTTGAGGAAATTTTTCATGTTGCTATCACACTTTCCATAGGAGAGTTTCCACATTGCTATCACGTTTTCTATAAGAGATTTTCAACATTTTGTAGGGCTTTCTAGAAAATATATTTTGCATTGTTGTCATATTTTTTGGAGGAGAATATTTGAGCTACTGTTGTGTTTTTCAGAGGAGATTTATCGTGTTGTTGTTGCACTTTTTTAGGTGAGATTTTTTACACAGTTGAAATGTTAATGAAAGTACATTTGAGAAGACGATGCTGACACCATTTAAAGATGAGCTGACATTCCATATAGGGCATGAAGACAAAGAGCAACCATTTTCTAAACGAGCATAACAAAGAAAACTCTTCAATTAGAAGGTAGAGACTTTTTGGACTTTTCAATTGAGGATTTTGGCTTTTGAAGAAGAGAACATAAGTTGCAGACCTCTTGACGGTGACGAGGATGTTGCAGTGGAATATTGTTTTCTCTTTCGCTGACTCATTGTAGCTTTTGCACAAGTGTGTGTTAGTGTTTACGGCTTTCAATTACCATATGTGTCATTTGCATGCATTAATAGTGTGTTTGTTTGTATGTATTTTTTTCTTGATGTTGTAGTTGTATCACCTTCTAGGTTGTTAGCGAGGTATTGTCGCCTAATTTTGGAGTTGATGTCACCCAAAATTTGGGTTTCATTGCCTCACTTCTAAGGTATTTTTAATGCCTCTATGTTGTTATTGCCTTAATCTCGTGGGCATGTTTATAGTGGCATCAAATTTTTTGAGGATTATGCCTTATGAAAATCTCACGCTATTGATGTAATTGTACCCTCTAAGGCTTGTGGTATTCTAAGACTTTTAAGTCGAGATCCTGTCTACCGCTTGCTCTCATGTAGTCTTTATAGAGATGAGTGTATCCACTATTAGCTTCTTATCAAGACTTGATTCATGGGCTCTTTATTCGGAGGGTATAGTTAGAGACCTTTTCTGCTACTATAAATGTTTTATCCTTCCTAGTCTGTTAGTTCAAGCACATTCTCTTTGAGATTGTAACTTATAATGGAAGAAGTCAACAATAATTCACCAAATATGTTTTAACTATACAAGGCTATTAGTTCAAGCTCCTACTTGATGATTGTAGCATGTTATGAAAGAGATCAAATTGAGCCCTCAGGGTCGATTATGCACAAAATGAGGTGTCTGAAAATGTTATACATTTCTCAAGACTAAGGTGTAAAATGGAAGTGAATAGTTATTTTTCATGCAATTATGGTTACAACCAAACTTAAAAATGATGTTTATTATTTTTTAATTTGTTGTCCCCCGACAGGGGCGTTTTTCACACAAGCTTGTGAGGTATCCAATGTATTAAACATTGAAGAGATCAACTTCTTAATTCAACTGAGAAGAAACTTTAATATGAAGAGGGGTGCCAAGGAAGCGCTCCTTAAAATGTAGGTTTCTTCCTTGTCATGAAACATTTTTCGAAGACTTTATGTTTGAATGAAATATGAGATAACTACCCCACCAGAGTCCTGCTCGGAACATTAACATGAACGACTTCCTGAGACCGTGATGAAAGTTGCCCCCAACATATAAGTAGTTTTCATAGAGTTTATGTCCGAATAAGATGCAAGAAGATGACCCCACCAATCATGACCAAGATGCTAACACAAGGCTACAGTGGAGGTTACCCATCACATCAAAAAATGCTTCACAACTGATATTGATGTATATTGTTAGGAAATGAATCGGAGGCTCAACATTCGTACACTTCAAGGCTATGCCCAATGTACTTTATTTTTCATAGACGATGTCAAATTGATATGTGTCAGAAGACTCACTATAACAGAGTGATTTTTCGGCATTTTAGCATTGCACAAAATCTAACACATATTCAAGTAATTAATGTGAAAGATAGATAAACTGAAAGTTTTTGTGGAAAATCTTTGAGTGGGGGAAAAGACATATGAGCCTAGCTTAGTTGAAATAATACACTATGTAATTATAAATGCACATGTCCACTCTTCCCTAAGTCTTGTGTCTTAAAGGATTTCCCTAGACATCGTCGTAAGGGATTGTTTGCCAATTCATGTTCACTTTCATAAAGAAGCCTTAATTAAGCATTGGATTTCACGGGTTAAAGTTGATGCAATCTTTGACTTCTCGTAGACCATACTTGATAACGCTCGTTTTTAGGGTCATAAGATTCTTCTTAAATTCGCGCTAACAATTACAGGCATAGATGAAACAATGAATTGAATAATATGGAAAATATAAAATTCAATCTTTATAGTTAGAGATAAAATAAGTATTTTTGTTATGAGTATTTAAATAAGGGTATTTACATACATAACACACAATTTTTATATATTTAAATATCTCTCATTGAAACTTTTAAATATCTCGAATTGAAAATTTTAAGTTTACATGTATAACATTATAAACTTTAATATCACATAGAAATAATATTATTATCAATTTCTAAAGAAAAATTGGATATTCTTAGACAAATGTTTTAAAACACTAAAATATTATTCATAAATATAAAATTTTTGGTGTGAATACATGAGAATTGAATAATTCTAAAGGTGGTTTAACTGAAAAAATGTTACATCAGGACTCCACACGTAGAACTACGTGTAGAGTCCAATGAAATCAAGACACGTGACGCGTGAAAAAAAAATCGCCCGGTAACTCGGAGAATATCCCTCCCGTGTTATTCCGCGTTATTCAGGTGTTATTGTGTGTTATTAATGTGTTATTGATATGTTATTATGTTATTATAACATCATAAATATTTTCAGAATAGAATAACACCTGAATAATATATAATAATACCTGAATAATACCGGATAACACAAAGAGAATATTGTCCGGGTCACCACACAAATTTTTTTTTGTATGAGGTGCCACAAAGTGATTGCATTATACTCCTCTGTGGTTTAACTCGGTGTTGTGCCGGCGAGGCCATGTCCATCAGCTCTCTGGTTCCACTGGTTGCGTCGCGGATAAACCCCGTCGAAGAAGAATCGGAAATTAAGCGATAGTAATGACCACCATCCTTTCGTTCTGCAACTATCAGTCTACCCACTCCAACCACCCGTCTCCTCTTCTCCTCCGCTGCTCCCTAATCTCCACGCTCTACCTCAGTCCCGTCTCCTCCGGCGATCGACGGCGGCGGATACACTTTTATGTATCTGCCGCCGGTAACCGGAAGGTCGAAGAGGATTGGTCCGATAATCGGGTTTCCGGTACCCTAGCTAGCGGGCGGCGTCGGGCAGTGGAAGTTGTTGGAAAGAAGGTCGAAAAGAGCTTAACGAACGAAAATGGAATATGCGATGATTTTAAATGGAAGTGGCCTTTGTGGAAGGAGCTGCCGATGCGTTATAAGCTCATCGGGATGACATCGCTTGCTTTCGTTGTCTGCAACATGGATAAGGCATTCTTCTGTTTCTTTTTTTCTTAAAGCTAACATAACGCTACAACGCAGATAAATTTATAGTTAGTATATGTCCATATCACTTGTGAGCGATTTATACTATAAAATCTGGAGGAAAATGGAAGGTAGAAGAGGGATACTCTTATTATCAGCGTAACAGGGTCCTAGCTAGCAGGTGGTGCAGCTTAGCGTTGGAGATTAGGAAGCCAAACGAGGGACTTGTAGGGCAAACACGGTGTATATAGGGTTCTTATTTGTAGTGGCCTTCGTGGAACTAGCTGTCCATGTGATATAAGCTCATTGGAACGACAGAAAGACAATGTATTTTTGTACAACCAATCGGAGGTTATGCATGCTATTGTGTATAATTCGGATATAGTTGCGTACAACCTCCCTATTGGTTATCTGTGGGTGCATTACATTCCCCTGGAATAACATCACTTGCTTTGGTTGTTTGCAAGATGGATATTGCGTTCTTATATTATAAGTTCTCTTGGCTAGAGCAATTCCACACCACATAACCAGATTCACATTTGAAATAGAGCTAGAGAATTTGCAATCAATTTATACTAGAAAAATTGCAGTTATCTCTCCCAGTCTACGAGGGCTTTGAATGTGTAATAGCCTATTTTAGGCGACGTACTATTGTCACATCGCTTAATATAGCGCCACATTACACTTAAAAGCCGGAATAAGAGGTTTTGGCAAGTAAAGATGCTATTCTAGTCTTTTAACTACAAGCGACTTTCATGGGAATCGGAAGGAACTGTTCTTGCTTTATTTTCTTATCATGATGAAATTACTTTCTTCAGCAGTATTCATTATGTCAAAAGCATTCCTCTATTTGTATTACTCTTTTCTTCCTAGCAAGAGCAATGCCATACTACACAAATAAATTTATAGTTAGAATCGACTCTCTCAATCTTCTTGATAGAGTAGTTAAATACTGAAAAATTGTTCCTTTCAAATTCAATCCAACTCAGATCCCAAAGCACTCCTATTGTTTCCCCAAATTACAACCCTACCACTCTCTCATAGTTTGGCAGTTAATAAGATTGGAAATCATTTGGCAGGCAACAGTTAACGTTACTCAGGCACATGAGGATCTTGATGTGCAATGACCTACACCTGTCCTGCCACCTTTGAACCACTCCACTGATCAGTTAAGTCAATCCTTAGATAAGGAATGACAAATTTACACATCCAGAAGAAAAGAGAAGAATAAAGACCTCTTTCAGCTCAAAAATCTGATGGATGACACTTTGGTCATTTCGGGAAATGGTTCGCAACCTACCAACTTGTTAACCGGCTACCGTCCGAGAACTAGAGGAAGAGGAAGGACTGTACGTCCCTAGTCTTTTATGCTTTAGATGTTATATGTATCTTTTTTTTTGGGATTTTGTGTGCATTGTATCGTGTGGGTTGGGCTTTTTTAGGCCCACTCATACTAACCTATCCGTATCTTTTCGAGCATTAATATATTAACCTCGAGATTTTGTCAAAGAAAAAAAAAGAATATATATATATATATATATTTAAGAGAAGCCTCTGTGGCCATTTTCATTAAGATAAAGGGGTTACAAAACAAGTAGTATGAGAGGGACCAATGATGGAGCTCTCATAAGAAACAAAGAGCAAAAAACTCAAACAAAAAGTACAAAAAATAGGATAAAAGTAAAACACGCAATTAAAACTTTTTTAGTGGACGAGGTCACCAAGGCCTTCTTCTTCCATGGGTTCTTGTAGCGCATTCAATAATCAAGCTCTGGAGTGATTCTCCATTACCAGGAGAGATCAAGGTGTCATCCATAAGATTCCCAAGTAGCATAGTACCCCAAACCTTCTTCTTCCGCCTGGAGGTATACACTTGCCACTCTTCCTCCGAAGGGTGAGCCGTCTGATCCGAAGTGGGAGAGGCTGCTGCAGTGATTGGTTTCAATACTTGGGATTCTCCTACCCCTAGAGCGGGTAGAACAACCAAGATACTATTAGACAGTATATCTTCCTCAGTAAGAGTAGACACATTTTCCGTCGTCAGATTATGAGAGTTTGTTTCTTCCCTGTCTTCAGACCTGTCAAGGTGGGGAGTCAGAACTCCCTCCATAGTAGTGGCACTGAGGTGGTAGTATAACTGTTCCAGTAAAAGAAGGCTGAGAAGTGACCACGTCTTGCCTATCAGTAGCAACTACCTGATGTTCTTCCAAGGGTCGATTCTTCTCACCCTGTTCTGAGCCTGAGGAAGGCCGTATATCTGTCGCAGGAATGTGTGGGTCAGTAGAGTTTGTATGGGGAGGTTTTAGATTCGGATGCAGGTGGCAACACTGTTGGTGAGAGTGACCAAATATACGATAATGAGAGCAACACAAAGGTACTTGTTCAACTTCTGCTGGTTGCCAAAATCCCTGATGCTGTGTGCCAATCCAAAGCTCTTTCGGGAAGGGTAATGTAATATCTCGTTCAATCAATATTCTAGTCTCAGAAGGTCTAGAAAGATGCTCTGTAGGCGGATCGGTGTGGAGTGAAGTTCCATATATCTTTGCGAAAGTAAAGAGAAGCTCTTAATCATAAAGATGTACCTGCAAATCTGGAAAGCGTAGCCACATCAAAATTATGGGAGGTTCAGTGCGATGGTCAAAATCCACCGTCCATTTCAGCACCTTCATCACCCGATTGTCTATCCGAAGTATTTTTCTAGCAAACACTTGGGCATAATCTACATCATCCGTTAATTGGATGAGAACGTGCCGGCCATCAAATCTTCCTATCTTCCAACTTCCATTGAGCTTCATTTGCTCAAATTCCTTTCGGATCAGTTCTAGTTTAGGATTGCCGTAGAGGAACTTACCCACTAGAAACAGCCTATAGGGTGCAGCTAGGATAAAGATCTTTTCCTCGGTGAGAAAGATTGCAGGTTCGCCGTCTTTGCGGATGCTTTTCGAGAAACCCACTCTCGACACCTCGCTCGAATGCATCATGAAACCTCTGCGAGAACATATTAGAACGTGAAGGGGCGCAGGCGGGGTTGTCGCCGGCGAGGGCGGCTGCGTAAGAACGGCCCTAGGCCATAGTTGACAGCTACAGGAACACAGAACTACAGGAGCTCAATGGAGTCGACCTGCGGGATTGTGGGACCTAACCCGCAAAACAAACAGAGAGGGGAGACACAGGTGACGCGAGGCGGCAACGACTGCAAGCGAAACCAAGAAGAAGAACGACAGCGTGCTAACAACAATATGACGACGTGCAAAACCAAGAAGACGAACGATGGCAGCTCTCGCATAGCAGGACGACACGTGCGAAACAACTGCAAACCGAGGAGGACGGCTTGCGAGTCAGTGACCGAAATCGACGAAGCGGTAGCCTTTGACGACAACGACGACGAAGACAGTACGAAAGCAGGAGGTTGTCGCTGGGTTTCGCCATCCGGCGAAACCCCAGCGAGAGCTCCGCCGCCATATATATATATATATATATATATATATATATATATATATATATATATATATATATATATATATATATATATATATATTGAGATTTAAGATGTATTTTGTAGAAGTAAATTCTTTACTTATATATAAGTCCTATCATCCAAATATGTTAACTTGTCATATATAGGTTTGTGAAGAAAAATAGGCTTGGGGAGGAGAAATACAAGCGTAGCTTCATTATTCTAAAATAAGTTTACATATATAGAGGAACCAACCCTTCCTAATTTAAATATAAAAAAATCTAATCTACATATGGAAAGTGAATAGTTCTAATATAGCAAAAAACATAAATTAAAAAGGCTAATCAAGGAGTTTCTAAAGTTGCTTCCCTCCAATCCTTTGATGAACGTTTGACCCAACATAGGAGGCCGATCCCTTCATAAATTTTCACACTTTCCCTTGAGCTGGGTTGGCAGAAGCCAAGCTTGACATTAAACTCTGAGAAGGTGCTTAAAGGAAGTGCTTTGGTGAAGAGATCAACAACTTGTTGGCATTTCAAAATTTAGCATAGCTATATAATTCTGCCATGAATCTTTTTAGAAATAAAGTGCCTATCAATTTCAATATATTTAGTCTTGTAATGATGCATATCATTCTTGGTAATACTAATTGCTAACTATCACAAAACATATGTGCAGGCCTGTTGGCGGTAGATCCCAATCCTCTTAATAATTTCTGAATCCAGATTCCTTCTCAAAATTTTAAGGCGAGTGATCAATAATCTGATTCTGCACTACTTCTAATAACAACTTACTTCTTGCTTCTTCATGTAACCAAATTTCCCCATACATAAGAGCAATAATTTGTTGTGAACTTTCTGTCAGTGAGTTCCTCAGCTCAATTTGCTTCAATGTTGACTCCCACCTATTTGTTTTAAGTTTTCTTAAAAGATTAACCCATAACTAATTCTTTTTGAGGAATTTCAAAATCCTATACACCATCTTCAAATGCTCTTCATTTGAATTATTCATGTGTTAACTCATAATACTGATAGAATATGCGATATCCGACCTAGTATTTAACATGCATATGAGTTTTTCTACAAATCTTTAGTATTTTCCGTTATCCACAGCTATACTTCTCCCTTTTTAGATTTCTTGTTGGGATCCATTGGAGTATCAACAAGTTTGCGTTCAATCATCATTGTCTTCTTCAGTAGATTTAAGTTGTATTTCTTTGTGGCATAACAATGTCTTTTCTGGACCTTGCTACCTCCATACCTAGAAAATATTCTATGATTTATAGGTCATTGATTTCAAATTCTGTGGTAAGTACTTTTTTTTATTTTAAGAATTTCTTTTTCATTATCACCAATCAAAATCATATAATTCACATATACTAGCAGCGTAACAATCTAACCTCCCGAGTGTGCTTTATGAACATTTATGATCAGTTTGCTCTTGAGAATATTTATTTGATCTCATAATTTTAGCAAACCTTTCAAACAATACCTTTGGTGATTGTTTGATCCCATAAAGGGACTCCTTGAGTTTACTTGCTAGATGTTTATTGGAATCATTCTCAAGTCCTGGTGGTATCTCCCTGTATACTTTTTCTTCAATTTCTCCACAAAAAGACATTTTTATGTCAGACTCCCACACTCTTTGTTAACTAATATTGAAAGTAGAGTATCTACTACTGAAAGTAGAATTCTGATAGTGTTCAATTTGACAACTGGTGCAAATGTCTCTTCATAGTCAATTTCCCATAACTTGAGTGAAACTTTTTGCAACCATTTTAGCTTTGAATCTCTCATTGCCTTTATTAGCTCTGTACTTGATGTTGAATACCCATTTGCATCTAAGTGACTTCTTATCTTGAGAAAGTTTAGTAAGGATCTTTGTGCCATTATTCTTTAGGCCTTGAATCTCTTCTTCAAATACTTTTCTCCATTATGGATTTCCAAGAGCTTCATGAATGGTTTTAATAGTATGCACACTATTATTGTTAGATACAAAAGCTTTATAGGATGAAGATAACTTCTTATAAGCTACATATTCATGAATTTAATATTTTATGCCTCTTTCCTTGTCATCAACACCAGAAGAGGAAGCAAATAACTTTTGAGTAATAGACTTCTCACCTGAAATTTTAGGTGGGTGTGAACTCGGGTTTTGATTTGAGCATTTTTGTTTATATAAGTTGTCTTCTACCTGCTCAAGGTTTTTCTTCCCTCTTGTATACACACAAAGTTTTTTTGTTATAGATTTTAGGTTGTGTCGGTTGGACATCCTTAACAAGGACATGAGTATGAGGGTTAGGTGGATGAGAAGCTGGAAGAGGAGTTAGTTGTAAGGCAATATGGCTGTCATTAAATGTATCTCAAAATTGATGTTTATTTGCACTTTCCCCTTGAACATTAAATTTTGGATAGTATAGTTGATTTCAAAAGCAATGACATCGATGAAGTTACAATATTTGTTTGGTAATGAGTAGTATTTATACTTATTTTTGTTCGAGACATATCCAAGAAAAATACACTTGACAGATTTAGGGTTAAGTTTTGTACGATTTAGGAAATGAGTGTAAGCAAATGACACACCAAAAAATTTAAGTGGTAAAATAGAGAAAACTTTGATGTGGGGGATGCATCCATCAAGATATGAAGTGATTTTGTAAAATTAATTACCTGACTAGACATTTGATTGATAAGGTATGTTGCAATAAAAACTGCTCCCCCCAAAAATATTTTGAAACTTGATGAGAAATTATCATTGAGCGGGCTACCTCAAGTGGTTGTATATTATTTCTCTCAATTATTTCATTTTGTTGTGGGGTATTAATGGAAGTACTCACATTGATGATCCCGTTTTTTGAAAGATAAGATCCAAGGATAAAGTTGGAATATTTATTTGCATTATCAGTTTTGATGACTTGAATTTTGTATTGGAATTGAGTTTAAATTTTGACATGAAAGTCTTAGAAGATTTGGGCAGTTTCATGTTTCTCCGTCATTAGGAAAATCCATGTAGTTCTAGTGTGATTGTTAATAAATGAGACAAATCATCTAACATTACTTAGAGTTCTTAGTTTTGAAGGTCCTCAAGTATCACTGGATAATTGAAAAAAAGGTGTGAGAGTTTGTACTGAGTAATGGGATAAATATTTCTAGTATATTTGACAAGTTTTCAAGTGTCACATTGATATAAATTATGTTTTTGTGTTGAAAAATAAATGAGGATATAACATTGCAACTTAATTGAATTTAGGACGACTCAAAAGACAACGCCATAACATGACTTATTTTTGAGCATACATAGACTCAATAGATTCAGAGACTTGAGGTAAAGATGAAGCTGGGACCACTTATATGTTTAGGGAGAGATTATTTTTGAGCTGGTATAAGTCTTGATGCATTTCAACACTGCCTATCACTTTCTCCGCATTCGCCATCTAAAATTCACAAGAATTTACAAAGAATTTAGTTATACAGTTCATATCATGAGTAAACTTACTGAATGCAATTAAATTACAGTTAAATTATGGAACATATAAAATAAAAGAAATAGTAATATTCTAAGAAAGCTCCATATCTCCTTTTCCTGTAATTGTTTAGTGACCCATCTGCAAGTCTAATACTTTTAGATGTAGAAGTTTTTTTGTTGGTTGACTCGAGCATTGATATCTTCAGTCACATGATCATAAATTTCTGAATCTATGATCCAAGGTCAAAATCTTCACTTACTGGCGAGATGTGAGAAAGATATATTACCTTTGTGTGTCATGTTGCTGGTTTGCTGTTCTGAGTTACTTCTAAGTAGTTTTTTTAGTACGTCAAACTGCGCCTTGGTGAATTGTTCAGCACGCCCTTCCGATGTGATAGCAACATTAGCCTTGCCCTCTTGATCATTCTTTCCATTTCCAGGTTTCCAATGTGCAGTATTCTTAGTACTAGAATAAGATTCTCTCGCATCCTCCTAAAATTTTTTGGCAGTTTTGTAGAGCAATAACTTTTCTCCTACTTAGTGGTCATTGAGTTGGACATAACCATATGGCCATGAATCTTTCATATGCGATGGTTATGATCAGTGAGCTCAAAAATTGTGTCATCTCCTATGAGATGTTCCTTGTTTTCTTTCCCACAAATATACATAAACACAAATTGAGACCATTGAAGGAAGTTATGACTACCAAATTTATGATTTGTGATAAAGGTAGAGAGTTCTGGAGCCGTTTGGACAAAAGTCATGGTCTATGATATAGAACCAACCTCTCGAGTAGAACTCCACGTCTTCATCCCATACTTGGTCATAAATCTATGGGTATTTAGGGTTGTTGTAGGAAGGGAGTCAGTTGCTGCTTCTACAGGTAGAGAGGTTCGGTGGCTACTACTGCTGCTGCAGGAAGAGAGGTCCAACGGTTTCTGCTGCAGGATAGGAGAATTTCGGTGAAGGACCTGCAGGAAGAATCCAACGAGGAGGTTCTGTTGATAAGAAGATTCCAGTGACAAAAATGAACATAAGAGGGGTATGCAGGGAGAATCCAATGAAGGGGGACCTACATTAAGAAAGATTTTAGTTGCAGGGAGAATCCGATGACAAAAATGAATAAAGGAAGGTCTGTAGGGAGAGTTCAAGCTACAGGGAAGAGCAGAGGAGGGCCTGCAAATCCGACTAAAGGGATTCCAACGATTGTTGGAGGAGTTCCGACTGGTGTAAGAGGATAGGGTTTGTTCCACGCTCTGGTACCGTGAAGAAAAACAGGCTTCGGGAGGAAAAATACTAGCTTAGGTTTCATTATTCTAAAATAAGGTTACATATAGAGGAACTAACCCCTCTTAATTTACACTCTAACGAAAAAAAATCTAATCTAAATATGGAAAGAATGATAGTGAATCATTTTGATATAAACAATAAACATAAATAGGAGATGCTAATCAAGGAGTTTTCAAAGCGTTTTTCCTTCCAATTCTTTGATGACCGGCTGACCCACCATGAAAGGAGGCAGGTCCCTTCCTTAATTCCATAGTTTGTGAGGTAGATATAAGAATTTATCATTTATAGAATTTACCTAGACATAATGCTTTATCATATATAAGGTCTTTTGCTTCTGTACAAGATGTTTTATTCAGGTTTATGGTGGTCAATCTAACTATGGAAATGCTTGAAGATTAAAGCATCTTATTATAGAATTAACTACATAGAGTCATTTCATGTGCAGGTTTTTTAGGGAATTATAACATTAAACACCTGGCTTTATTTTGATGAATGCTTACCAGGAAATGGTTAACATTTTGCTAGTTACAGAAAAAGTCTATTTTTTTTTTTTAAATCATTCCATCATTGTTTGCAACAATCTTTATGTATGGCCGAGTAGTTAGAGATTGATTCATGATTTGGAGGGTAAAATGAATCACAATCATTAGTATGATATTTAGGCTTCCTAGATTTTAGGAGCACACCTTAGGTGAGAGTCAATCTACCTAATCCACAGTGTAAGCTTCTATATTTTAGGAGTACACCTTAGGTAAGAGCCCATCTACGTAATCCACAGTGTAGACTTTCCTAGATTTTAGGGGAACACTCTAGGTGAGAGTTCATCCACCTAATTTGTAAATAATGAAGCTATGCACTCGATCATAATTCATAAACTGATTAAGACACTAGACCGGAGGATACACTGAGAGGTAGTTCATGCTTCCTTAATTAAATCAATTGTGAAATTCTCATAATAATTTAACCTACAGAAAAACTCAATGCTCCGGGATTTGAGCTTGAACATTATACTCAAATCCTCCCGACAGTTGGGAATATTCCCAATGTCGCGTATAAATCACCTACCCTAGTCCTTTATACGTGACATTGTATTTTGGTTATATTCGTTCGTCTTTTACCTACGATTTTCTTAGGGTTTTCGTGGGTCATTTGTGACATTCCTCGAGATCTTCGAGGGTAGCAGACCTATCAGGTATACAGATTTGTTTTATATTTAAAGCATTTTATTTTCTTTACTGCACATGCTACTGCTTTCCTTACTGCACTTTCTTATAGCATTTTGTATGCTTTAAATTAGCTACAAAACTTTTAGGATATAGTCTGGTTCATGAGAGACACAGTAGTAAATCACAAACTTAACAATATTGCACACTCACATATAAAACATTAAATTTAAAACTACTACTACTTTTAGCATGAAGTAAGTCCTCGTGGGCAGCACAACGGCGATGCAGCGAACGTGAGAGACAATCTAAAACAACAAAACAATTCTACGTCAGTAAAACATTCTTTTAGTTTAAATAACTACCCATAGGACTTCGAGGTAGTTTGCTTAGTGCAACGTAAATTCTTGCCTTATCTTTTAGGCTTTTGCACAACCCTGTTGTGCAATATAAGTTCTAACACTTTTAAGATTCCGAGGTTGCCGTACGGTACGGTGTAAATCATTCTATCATTCTAGGCTATTTGCACGATCAAATATCATGCGAATATAAGTCCTAAATTCTAAAATATATTAGAGGATTAAACATTAAATAACATCATTTCAAACACATAAAATCAAATAATAGGATAGTTGGGAGGTCACCGGGGTTTTCCTTGGATCTGTGGCTTCCTCTACTCTTCTCTTCTTTGGATTCCTGAAAATGATTGTTCCGACTTGAGCCATTCCCTTTTGATTTTTCTGTGTCCCATCATGAAAATCTAAACTTTGAAAATCTTCAAGACAGAACCACTGATTTTAATCGAGAGTTTTCTTAGGTGACTTCGGTCATTTAAGATGTAATTAACTATAGGGGCTTGTCTCTATAGGGAACTAGGAACCCAGGTAAAATAAATCCTATCTAATCTTTATATTAGGTAGGGGAACTTGTCTGCCTCACAAAAGGTTTTCGCAGATCAAACGGATGTCACCAAAGTCTTTAGTTTAGGTGATTAAACTTACTATCAAGTGGTATGCATATCTTTCGGGATAGTGTATTACTTATGATATTACGCTTAACCACCCAAACTATCTAATATGTGAGACCCGTTTGGTCTCATCTATTTTTCAAAATTAAAATATTATTTTCAAAATCAAAATCACCTATATATATTAAAATTATTTTTCAAATCTAAATTTATTTTCAAAATTCATGGTCCGACACACTTCCACATATTTTTTGCTCATCTTGCAACTCATTCATTTTGTTTGCATTAGCTGAATTAAATTTTTTGCTAATTAGCCCTTTATTGTATTGATGTGAGTTATGCTTTATTTTCAGGTGTTGTATAAATGGAATCTGTGTTGGAAAACTTATAATGAAATATCACTCCATTATTCTTCATTATAATTTTGATGCCAAAATAAAAAGAGAATAATTAGAATGTGAAATGAATTTATGATTTCTCGTTACAGTTTACAATCACTCTTATGATAATTTTTAATTATTTTAAATATTTTTACTAGCCTTTTATTCTAGTTATATACAGAGAATATTTTAAAAGAAAGTAAGGTAGATTGAGAATATTTTTAAAATTCTTAACTTGTGTCCTCACTAAAAAAAAATTCTAGCTTCACCCTAGGGGGTTGCTAGGTTTCAGCATGTTGGAAAAACTTACATTTTACCTTTACTTTTTTAATTAGAATTATTTAGGGGAGCTGGTTAGCCCCAATGTTTCAGAAACTGATCTAAAGCTCAGTCTTGGAGGTATTCTGAAGAATTTATTGGAAAGGGTGGATTACATTGGACAAGACCTTTGTAGGCTAAGATATATTTGACATCTGTCGTGCTACATCTGCGTATAGTGGATCTGGCATTATCTCTTTCTTATCAACTTGATTTTAGGGGGTAATAGTTCTAGTACGAACTATTTTGGTCGAATATGAAGGAAAGAAGTTCTGCAGGTTTTTCCGTTCAATTACCTTGAAACAGTCCTTATTGAATTTGGTCATGTAATAAACTGTCATCTTTAGTAGCATATCAAATATTTTCAGCCCTTTCTATGTTAAATTGATTGAATTATCATCAAAGTTGTTCATCAAATCATCAAAATTATTCTTCAATCGATTAGATTAAACTTCGTAGTGTTAAATATTATTTGGATTAGTTACAATATATGAACAACTTGAAACCAAATCAGAAGTTGAATAAGCATCAGAATAAATGAATGCTTTCTTGTAGTTTATGGATGCACCCAACATAGCTTGTTTTGAGTTAAGAATTCATGTGGAGCTTAGATTTAAATTTTTGATGATGTTATATTTCTTTGTAGTCATTTTAATGTTATATGACATTTATTTTGTGGGCTTTACTCCTACATGGTATGCTGTTCATTATGTTATTTTGGATAATTGTATACAGCTAATGTTTTAGCTTTCATCTTTGCTTCATGTCAGACTTGGTTTTGATTAATTAATGTAGATGGGCATTTGTTGCAATTTGGCACTGATTGTGGTACAAACCACCTGCTTTTCCTTTTAAAAAATTGTTAGCAGATGCTTATGCTCTTATAAGTCTATATTATTTCTTATTTGATGTATTCTGCGCAGAAACGTTCACTTGTCATTGTTCTATTATATTATTATATTCTTTGAACAATTTTGTTTTATACAACTTATTGTCTTGTCTCAGGTTAACTTGAGTGTGGCCATAATTCCCATGTCACATCAGTTTGGGTGGAGCTCTTCCACTGCCGGTCTTGTTCAGTCGTCATTCTTTTGGGGATATGCCTTGAGTCAATTGCCTGGTGGATGGCTAGCAACGTTATTTGGTGGAAGGTTGGTTTTCAGTTGTGTGTAATGAAAGCATTTTTGTTAGGTTAAACCAGATTATTAACTGAATGTTGTTTTTATGTTTTCAGAGTACTTTTGGAATTTGTTATTTTGATTGATTTTCCACAATGAATTAGAGATCAAATCCTTGATCCAAAAATGATGAATTAGCTTGACCTTGAGTAATAGTTATCTTATGTCACTGTTTCTTTTTATCTAATTCTATTAAAGTTAGTATGAAACCATTCCGATAGTTTCCCATAGATTTTCTGTAATTTGAATAATGCTGCTTTCCAAATGCACGCTATAAAATTTTTATGTTATGCTTGTTTAGAATGAAAACTGACATGATTTCATTTACGTTGCTTTACATTTTATTTTATTAGTTGACCTAATTGATATGTCCTATTTCTAGTTGCCATAATGTTGCAACCTTAATCTTTCTATCAAATCAAATGTGAGGATGTCCTAGTGCATGGGCTTTCCTGTGCAAATCTATGTTGAAATTTTCAAAATTACGTCCAAATGGCCAATTTGCGCTCTATAAACTTTAATTTAGGCAAGAAAATTACCTCTTTGATGAAACTTATAGGATTTATAGAATATATTAAGAATAATAAAGTAATGATCCACCCAGGTAGAAACTTAGCTTGAAATTTGTGATTAATAGAAATCACACGATGATAATGATTATGCCACCATAATAAAATCCAGATTGTCATAAGTGATCAAATCAATTCACACATAAACCAGTCACAAGTTATGTTGATGAATTGTAACAGTGAAATGGGTTCGTATTAAGATCCATAACTCATTTTAATATAAAAAGCTTTTCTTAGAAGTTATAAATCAATACTTGCTCTTCAGTCATAGAATTTATTTCAAACCATTACTTCTGAAGTTAGAGAGAAAAATAAGGGTTTGCTAGAATTCTAGCTACAAATCTCATAGGTGCTACAATGCCAGTATGGAAAGGGAGTAAAACTGTGATTATTGTAATCCTACTATGGTACTTGATAAGATGCAAATTAGTGATTCTAGCCTTCCAAAGCATCGACAAAACATCGACACCTATTACTGGATCAAAATGTACAAGTTGCAATTCAAGGCAGTATTGATTCAGCAATTTCTGACTGCCGGATCAACTACCACAAGGACAACAGACAGAGGAGCAAAGACTAGCTGCTGGAAGGAAGTAAATACTGAACCAATTGCTGAACCGAAGTGTTAACAGTGAACCGAGATAGATTAACATAAATATTAGATAACAACATCCGTCCTTTTTTGGGATCATTATCATAGGTATGTTCAATCCATATAAAATCAAAACTATGAAATAAAAATAACAAAAGCAAGATCCATAATTAAAATTTCAATTTGCTTGTCTCAGCACCTACATCTTGTTATTTAAGTATTTGCATCAAAGGGCAAGTTGACTTTGGATTTGATTGATTGGTGATAATTTTCTTATGAATTTCTATTACTAACTCTTGTAGTTATCAATAACTGCGTGGAAGTTTTGAATGCTTGTCCTTTTGGTGTTGTAATTTTTTGTATTAATTTTAATCTAAAATTTAAACTTTGGGGCTGCTTGATTTGCTGAAATGGGGAAAGCAATCTTAAAGTAATGTATTGTATTTGGAATATTTTAGTGGATGTTTGGCTGCAAGTAGGATTAAGTGTTTCTTAACTCCGGTGAGTTCACCCTGCCCTGGGTTTAGTAAATCTTGATTTAAGCCAAATCAAAGGCAAAGCATATGTCCCTAAATCAAAAAAATTCATAAATCCACGATCCTCGTGTGTTTTAGTGTTTGGTTGGATTTAATAAATTGGGTTTAATAAGCTCGATTATAAATCCTATTAAAAGTGGTCATCAAATACGCCATTAGAATTGTTTGTTTCAATATAAAATAAATGCATAATTTTACCTTTTTCTGTTTGGTTTGAAGAAAAATGAATTAAATTCAAAATAAACCTCTTAAAATTAGCGACGATGGGCGGTGGATAGCGATGTAAGATGACCCATAATGGCGAAAGGAGGTAATGGCGGCAGGAGATGGGCGAGCGGGCGGGCGTGTGGTGGCCGACGCTGGAGTCGTGTGGGCGAGAGCGGTGGTCGCCGGTGGTTGCAAGGGATAGGCGGCGGAGGACAACAACACTTTACACAAAGGATTGCATTTGGAATTTGCTCAAATCAAACAAATTCCAAATACAATGAAAATGAACTAGATAGTGAATTCCACATAAAAATTTTACACTGCATTTGTTTTTGTTCAAATCAAATGATTGAATTTTTAGAACTCTTTTCAAGAAAATACAATATACTCCTTTTCTACCGACCAGACAACCCTTCAATCAAATTTTTTTCATTTTGTCACCATAATATAAATTAAATTATCATGTGTTACTTATGGGTACCTGATGACCGATAATTGTTGTGCGACAAGCTGTTCAATCATGCAAGTATACGTGCCAGATAATATGCGGAATTAGAGTCTGTGTATCGATCTATTGAGGAAAATGACTAATAATTATTCTAATTGAAAAATTTCTAGTTTATTAAATTCAGATACCTAGCTCAGTCTGATCACAAATTTTAGAAGTCAAATCCTAAATTCTAAACAATAATCATAAAACGAAATCGAGATCTTGGAAAGTAGAAAATAAAAGCTCTTAACGCTCTTCCAGAGAGATGAGGCTCATACCTTTGTGACTCGGGTGGAGTTCTATTCTATGGTTTTTCTGACGTGATAGTTGTCAACTAGGGATGATGTTTTCTCCTTAAGCTTATGCTTTAGGTTAGAAGAAGAATAAAAAACTCATAAAGTTAAGTTTCACTTAACCTTATAATACTTTCAAGGATTCTTCGAATCCTCTATCTAAGTTGTAAACTCTTAACTAGAATTTGTCTATTCCACTAGATTTTTGTTGTTAACCTAATCGTTCTACTCCGTGATGGGCATAAGTTTTAGCTCACGACAAATGTTAATATCCTAATTGGCCTGATCAAGTGTAAATGAAGACTAGAAGGTTAACCAACAACTTGATACCTGAATAGCTTGAAAAACGATAAGGGAAAAGTGTACGAGAAAATCACAAAAAAAACTACCATCACAAAAGCACGAACAAGATTTGGCTACTCATGGAGAAATAAAACAACACCAGGCAATCCATTGAAATCAACAATGCAAGTAGCATTACAATATAAAAACAACTTACAACCAATCCCTTATCTTGGTTGTAAAACTCTAACTAGACTTTGGGTCTGTTTGGCGCAGCTGCAGATTATCCAGATTATCAGGATAAACAGATTATCCTGATAATCTGCTGATCAACAGCTGATCCAGATAATCTGTCTGTCTGTTTGGTTCGAGCGTTTGGAAAACAAGTTGATTTGCGTATTGTTGTGGATAAGTGATTATTATGCCTTCGAAATGAATAAAGTTCGTTAAGCTGTTTGGTTACTCCGGTTCCGGAACAGCTTTTTTGCAGCTATTTCCAGAAGAATAACAAATTCTACTCCTCTAAGATTAATAAAATTTTATTAAGATATAAATTCTTATTTTATATTTGATGGCAACTGGATATAAATTAATTCTGAGCATCTTTTAGATAAGATTATCCAACAATTAAAATAAATGAAAACAAAAAAAATGATCAAAATCATTAGTAATCTTCGTAGAACATATTACTTTACCAAGTGGCTACTACACATAAATTTACAGCAATGTCGGAAATTTGCTTTTGAAATGATTTTATTGATTCCAATATCAGCACTACATAAATTAGAAAAAAAAAAAGAAACTTACAGCCTACCATTTGCCTTTTTTATGGCTTCCTTGTCAACCATCTGTCAAAATCAAACCAATTCACAACAATAGAAACTCAAGCCCTAGAGTCATGATAGGATAGACGAGGGATGAAGGGCAGGGAGAAACCTTATGGAGATCCATAAATTGTCGCCGGGAAGAGATCCGAAAATTTTGATCCGGATGCACATAGTTCGCTGCTATGGACGCGACAGCTAGGTTCTTCACATTAGCGATAAGAGCGGAGGCTGCGGATGCATCTTCTCCCCCATGTCCGTGGCTCCCGACGACGATTCTTCTGATCCCAACATGCAAATCATCGCTACTCCCGAATCCTCCTCCTCCTCTTCCTCCGACCTCATCGGCGACCTCATCGGCGACCTCCACTATGCCGAGCAACTGCTCCCAAATGGGAGTATCGAGCGTAGAGGAGAGAGGGCAGTGAGGTAAAAGCTTGCGGGCGAATGCGGACCGCAGGGTCGATCTGGCGGCCGCGTTTATTCGTTACACGAAAACTGCATAAATGAAATCGCGCCATCAACGCGTGAAACAAACACTTGTGCAGCGTTTTTTAAAACACCACCACACAAATAAGTCGTTCCAAACGGGCCCTTTGTCTCTTCCACTAGGTTTTTGTGGTTAACTTAATTATTCCATTACGCGATGGGCACAAGTTATAGTTCACGACAAATATTAATATCCTAATTGGTTTGATCAAGAGTAAATGAAAACTAGAAGGTTGACCAACAACTTGGATACCTGAATAGCTCGAAAAACGTTAAGGGGAAAACATACGAGAATATCACGAAAAAAACTACTATCATGGAAGCACAAACAAGATTTGGCTACTCATGGAGAAATAAAACAACATAAGGCAATCCATTGAAATCAACAATACAAGAAGCATTATAATGTAATAACGACTTACAACTAATATTATCTCCTCCTCCATGGCATTAGATCTCACTCTCATACAAACTCTCTCAAAGAAAATAAGAAACAATAGGGAAAGAAGAGAAAAACAACTCTTTTAGCTTTCTCCCTCAGGCACGCAAGAGAAAACCCTAAAGGAACCCAAAAACTCTCCAAAGCTCTTTCTAAATTTAGCCTCCACCCGCCAAAGATTCCCTGAGACGCATCGTAACACCTCCTCTTGTAGCCCATGCCTAATTCAACAAGTGTAGCAACGACGTAACTAAGTCCAAACCCCTGAAAGTTGTTCACTTTGCATTAAAGTAAAATCATAACGTACAAAAGGGAGCTAAAAAAGCTGCATAAAAGAAACAACATGGTCGGCATCTTCCTCAACTACGCTCAGAAAATTGGGGTCACAAGTGTGACTATCCAAAACGAAAAACCTATCCAAAACATGCCTCCCACAAAATTGGGTTGCTTTGTTACTTTCTCTATGAGTAAAAAAAAAAAAAACAGTTGCTTAAAATCTAAAAGAAAAGCTATATCCAGACCATTATCTGATGGTTGTTGCCATACCTTAAAATATAAAGGAAAAGCACTACGTCCAAACCCGGTGTAGCTATGTCTGCTAGGTCGAAGAAGCGGTGTAAGCACACCTAAATACAACATAGTTAAGCCGTAATCGGTGTAGACACACCCATATTTGGTATAACTAACCCACTCATACAGAGCAAATGACGTAATTACGTCGCTTTTTGGGCGTGGTCACGCCAGGATGGCGTCTTGGACGATGTCATTTTCTCACTCCGAAATGTGCGTTTGAGCCACTTAACCTGAAAAATACCAAAATAACCTTCCACAATCATAACTTTGTGATAAATAGGGATAAATATGTACAATAAAATGCAATGAAATCACATAAATTTACCCTGCATCAATTCCCTCAAAATTACACCTTGATTTCTCCTCAAGTAATCTCATATTCAAGATATGACTCAAAAGGATATTCATAACTCTCATGTGGGACTTCCTGATTTTATAACTAGATTAAATAAGTGAAATAAAAATATATAAATGTCAATTCAGGGTGGATTTTCATTAATGTAAAATAACCTAGACCTTTCTTTACTTCCCTTATCCTTGATCTTTAGTGGATATGAAAATTCTTAAATTTGTGTAATTGACATTTCTTCACTAACGTGGGAGCTTACCCCCTGCGGTACTGTAGCAGCTGCGGATTGTTATGATGTTTGTGTTTGTAGTTACTTCCTGCTTTTTCAAGTGTCATGTTTGTTTATCTGTTTGGAATTCAGAAATAATAATTTATGTTTATGTTGTGGTTTGGGTTTCCTCCCTTATCATTTACTTCCAAAGGATATTTTAAATCAATTAAGAATCAATTTACCAGTTTAACCTTAACATTTCTCATGAATATAATATCATAAGAATTTTATTAAGAAAGTTTTTGAGTTTTATTAATTAGGAGATAATTTATACACCAAATATTTTAATGTTCATCTCAAGCTTCTTCTCAGAGGTGTTGACTATTTTTTTAATTTTCTTTTGAACCATGATATTCACCTTATTTATTTATTTTTTGTTTTTTCTTTTGCTGATTCCGCTGAAAATTACCATATCTAGTTGAACAATTTCTTTTAAGGATCTTTTGAATGTCTAATCACTCCTAATTGTTAATTCGAAAATTCTTTTAATGTAATCCCTCAACATATTGAACTCCATTCTAAAGTTAAGATTCAGTAACTTGGCTTAGTTGACATCGAAAAAGATTTAGGGTCTGTTTGGGGCAGTTACAACTTATTGAATAATCTGTTGATAAGCTGATTAAAAATAATCTGCTGATAAGTTAGGTGCGGTGGCTATTACAAATTTTTTATTTTTTTAGAAAGCCAGATCGCAGACAGAAAGCTGCCACCGCATCTAGATAGGTGAGGTGTGAAAAAATTGTTTTTAGCGTTTTGAAAACACATAAGCTGCTAAAACGCAGTTTACCCAAACAGGTTAAGTGCGTTTTCAAAACGCCACCGTACCAAATAAGCTGCCCTAAACGGGCCCTTAAATTGTCTTAAGTTAGCTTCTTAATATTTTCATTTCACCATTTAATAATTATGAGGCTTCTTAGATTCAGCTGAAGTTATTATAGTGGGGTACCTAGTTATTAAGAAATTAGTTCTAATCTTCCCTTTAATGGGCATTTACATTATTTCAGAAAAAATCTTTAAGAGACAATAGTCCTGCTCTCCTACTTGTCACTATTGCTCTGCTCTATCTCTTTCTTCCGGGCCATAGATCTTGAATGGTGGCGACAATGGGAATGATGCGGTCAGTGTACTTCCTGCAGTGACAAGAAGTACTGGTGGTACTCGTATTGGTGCTGATGCTGAGTGGTGTAGAATTGAGATTGCTCGTGCCGGTCACGGAGCTCCCACTCCATGACACCTTGGGTAGTCGCCAATGACTCTAATCGCATGGTTAGCTTGACGATGGAGGGGTCAGGACACGGCGCCTCAAGATGTTGAGAAGAACTCTCCCCCCGCTCTTGCGAAACCACTTGAACTGAGCCATAAGAGGATACAAAGCCTTGGTGATAGACTTCAGTTGGTAAAGCAATTACTCATCATCCCCTTCGTATATACCCTCGTTTGCGCATAGGACTGTGATAAGCGCAGGGTGCAATAGTCCTACCGTGCTCTAACCATTAGTTTTGTTTGGATACAAAAATTAAAGATCTCTGGTTCTTCGTGCAATCAGTGATGCTCGTGGTGGGGAGGAGTTAGGCTATGGTAAAGTAATGCGAAGCCCGAGATGTGTTCATGTGAGTTAGCAGGAAATTGGCTATGCTCTTGCGCTCGTCCCTAGATTGGGTTTTCCACTGATCTGTGGAGTCAGTAAGGAAGTTATGTTCTTTTGGTAATTGAGGGAGAGGAAGTGGGCATACTCACTATCGGGGATGCAGTGGAGGTCATACAGGTTGTTTATGGTAGTCGGGTTAAATGGAACATACTTTCCCTGTACTAAGAATCACCCGTCCACAGTTTCTTTGTGTTATCACTGAACGTGCGGACGAGCGAGACCACAACGGTTGCAGTGGCGTAGCAGAATTGTTCCCAGCCCTCACGAACAAGCTCACCCTCTACCCTACCCTCCAGGACTCGAAAAGCTCTCTCCGGAATGAGCTTTTTCCTTGCGATAATGGTGAAAAAGCGTTGGGTTGCGGCTAAGGACACAAACTTCCTCTTGTTCAAGCTTGTGTCCCTCCTATCCTTCATTCTTGGAGGGATTGTGGTGAGGAAGGAGGCTATGCACGAAATAATGAAAGTGTGGAGAAAGATGTCGACTTTGGAAGATGCAAGGTGATGTTACGGTGAAAGCACGAATATCCAATTTCAATCTGACTCTAGCATCTTCCGACGTTATGGGGAGCACATCAAAATATCCTCCTTCAAATTCACCTCTTCTCTGCTCCCGAAGGCCCGCACATCCCGTCACGTTGGTCCCCCCAATGAACGATTCTACACATCCATTCACGTTGGTCCTCCCTATGAATGAGTCTACAAATTTCACTCTCTCCCTACGATTCCTAGGGGTTGCTTACTGAAGAGCTCTTTCTTCGTCAATCCTCTTCCAATAAAATTCATCCACAATGGCTAGCTCTTCATGTTTTAATTCTTCTGATTCAAAAGATTGGCTTTCATCCACCCTTGCCACCATTTCTACATTAGGGCTAGGATCAATCTTAGAGGCTTGGGAAAACGTTATTGATTCTAACACATCAAATGTAATCTTCTGATTATTTACCTTCATAGTCAGTTTTTCCTTCTGAACATCAATCATTGCCCCTCCTATGGCTAGGAATGGTTGTCCAAGAATCAATGATATCTCTTTATCCTTCTGTCAAGGTCCACAAAATCAGCTGAGAATATAATCTATTCACCTTAACCAATACCACTTCTATGATCCCCTTCGAGAAGGTCAAGAATCGGTCTGCTAACTAAAGCGTCAGGATGGTGGACTAGATATCTCTTAGTCCTAATCGTTTGAAAATGGACAATGACATGAGATTTATGCTAGCTCCAAAGTAACATAGGGTTTACCCAAAAATTTCTTTCTTATGAAACAAAGGATGGTAAAGTTTCCTGGGTGCTTCCGTTTGTTGGATAATTTTCTCTGCAGATGACGTTGCACTCCTCTGTCAAAGTAATGTTTTCTTGGCTCCTAACTTAACCTTATTATCCAGGACATTTTTCACAAACCTCACATAACTAGGTGTCCGCCATAAGGCTTTGACATAAGGCCCATCCAAGAAATCTTTCACAAAGCCCACATAACAGTTTCTAAAACATGCGACATCTCTTGATTTTTCCTAAGGCTTCTGGAGTATTTTGGAAGTGTGGTGGTGGTCTCTCATGTCCTGTTTTAAGGGCTGAGTTAGGTTTTCTTAGGTCTGGCTCGACACTCACATTCTCCCTCTTTTGGTACTCATCCCCCTCCACCTCTCTCACTCATAGCCTTACATTGCTTGGAGTTTTATCCTCTGGGTTAATTGCTGTATTACTGGGGTGCGTCCCTCGTGATCTATTGCTTATTAGATTTGTTATCTGTCCTAATTGATTTTCAATAATTTAAAAGACTCTAGCTTAGCTTTGTAATCTGATACCCATTTGTATCACCAGCTACTCCAAGACGAACTTTTTCTGCAAATTCTGGGGATTGCCTTGTAATCTTGGCGGGTAAGATGGTTTCTGGGGATTGTGTCCTTGGGTATTTCAGCTATATAAATGATTAGCTTGAGGGTTCCCCCACTATTGGTTACATGCGGCTTGGTTGTTGCTTTATTAAAATTTGGATGGTTTATCCAGCCGTGGGTGTAGGTTTTGGAATAAGTTGTTATTGACTTGGTTTCCTATGACATTTACAACCTCTAAGGTTTTCATGCTAGGATGTACCACTGATCCATATATCATCCCTTCACTTGATGGAGATTCGTGCACGAAATTCACCCTTAGAATATCTAAATTCCTAGAAATAACAACTTGAGTGGCTAAGATGGCTACAACATTTGTGTCATCCTATCAACTTTTGGGATGTGACCTCTTATTAGGTTTTGCACGCTATCAACTTTTGGGATGTGACCTCTTGGTAGGCTATTGAGAATTGTTAGTTGTTTTCTCCTCTATCAACTCATAAATTTTCTCTAAAGGTTTAGACATCAGTGATCTCCCGGTTTCAGCATCTATAATGGACCTCATTGAGCCTACCAAACCCCATTGTAAAATATTTAGATAATCAGCCAGTCGGGGAGGGCATGGCGTGGGCACCTCTTATGCAATTTCTCAAAACTCTCAAGCCTCATAAATCAACTCTACATCTAGTTGGGTGGACGAAATGATATCATTCCTAAGATGATAGTCTTAGATAGAGGAAAATATTTTGCTAAAAATTATTGGGCAAGGTCAATCCAAGTGGTTATAAAACCTAAGGCAAGGGAGTTCAACAACATCTTGGCTTTGTCCCTCAAAATGAATGGGAACCGCCTAAGTCTAACAATATCGTTGGGGACACCGTTATCACGATGTGCCAGAGTTTATGAAAATCGACTAAATGAAGATTTGGGTTCTCACTGGGTAATCCCGCAAACTGGCTATTCTGCACAATTTATATAATGGCTAGTCTAAGCTCAAATGTTTTGACATCTACTGTTGGGTAGTTGATACTCATGTGGATTTTCTCAATAGATGGGTTGACATAATCCCTAAGTGGTTCATGGATGGTCACGAGGTTTAGCCATTTTTATTTTCTAAGGCGTCTAAAAGTTCGATCAATCTCATGGTTAAAAGGTGCAAGGCCGGCTTCGACAGTCCAACACATACACTAAGACAAGCGAACAAGTGATTCTAAAGGCAGACTCGACACTCTAAACAAAACACACAATCACAAGGCCCCACACAAGTTCGTGAACATGCAAACATGCACAACAAACAACACATGCAAAATAAAAGAAAAATAGACACTAATTTTGTCTTTTTGGCTTCGATAATTCTTTTTGGTTTTATTTAGCTTTTTCAACACCTGCAAGCAAACTATCAATGCATATAAGTCAGTGCAACACAAATAAAGACAAAATAGAAAATAAATAAAGAACATAAATTGCCAAATTTAGATTGTAAGCTATTCAACTAAAGTTCTCCTAAAATTATAATAATTCTTAACGCTCCTCCCAGACAACGACATCAAAAACTTAATTGTCGAAAAATATTGTGAGGCAAGTCGGTTAATCACATAAGTATTCGTGTCAAATAATAGGTGGTATTAGAGTCGGCGTATTGATCTCACAAGGAAATAACTAATAATTATCCGACAAAAAAATCTCTAGTGTACAAAATCCAGATATCTAGCTTAGCGTGATCACAAAAAGTCATATCCTAAATTCTAAACTATAAACAAAAAACAAAATCGATATCATGTAAAATAGAAAGCAGAAGTTCTTAATGCTCTTAAAGAGGGACAATGCTTGTACTTTTTTGACTCGTGTGTGGTGTGATTTTGTAAATTTCTTCAGTTTTTCCAGTGTGATAGTTGTCAACAAGGGATGTTATTTTCTCGTTAAGTTCATGCTTAGGTCAGAAGAAGAATCAGAAACTAAAAAAGTTAAGTTCACTTAGCCCTATGACGCTTCCCATGATTCTTCCGAGCTCCTATATAGGTTGCAAAACTTTTACTAAAATATGCTTATTCCACAAAGGTTAATCTAATTGTTTCGCTACGCGACGGGTAGAAGTCATAGTTCTCAACAAATGTTAACATTATAATTGGCCAGATTAGGAGTAAACGAAGACTAGAATGTTAACTAACAACTTGGATACATGAAAAGCTCAGAAAACATTAAGTGGAAAACATACGAGAAACTAAGGAAAAATCACTATTCTTACATCGTAAAGGCACAAAGAAGATTTAGCTACTCATGAAGAAATAAAACAATATAAGGCAATACATTGAAATCAAAGATGCAAGTAGCCTTACAATGTAAAAATGACTTACATTGAAGAAGTTGTGGCGACGTAACCCCGAACCCGACGTAGATACGTTTGCTTAGTCGAAGAAGCATTAGGGTGTAGACACGCTCAAATTTGGCATAACTACGTCTTTCATATAGAGCAGACGATGTAATTACCCCGCTTTTGAGCGTGGTTATGTCTGGCTAGCCTCTTGAAAGATATCATTTTCTCTATCTGAAAAGCACGTTTGAGCCACTTAACCTGCAAATCTTCAAAATAACCTTCCACAAACATAAATCTGTGATAAATAGAGATAGAAATGTAGAATAAAATGTAAGGAAATAATGTAAGTTTACTTGTATCAATACCTCGCCATGCTTTTCCTAATTCTATGACAATTAGGATAGGCTATAATGCTCTGTGTAGTATGTTCATTTTCTTTGTTTTTCCATCACATGCCATAATATTATTGTTAAATACTTGCTTTAATCTTCTCTCTTGTGCTTCAGTCAGATAATCAATGATGCGGGGGTTGGTAGGTTGGACACGGGCGACGCGGGATTCTGATGGCAGGACACGAGGCATGGAAGGCCGGCTGAACCGTCTTACTGGTTGGCGGCTAAGCCGACCAGGATAGGGGCTAGATCGACCAACCTTATCCTTGTGGGATTTGCCGCCCGTATGTACCCTTTCCTTCTCAACTTGTGGCTGGCCTCTTACCTTCCTTTTTTGGTTGCCACCCAAAGGGGAGGGCCTTCCCTTCTTATTTTATCTATTAGCTATTATATATATGTGGCTTAACTTGCTTAGGGTTAGCTTTTGATTAATTCCAGATTTCAAATTTTTGTCAGAATAGCTATCGACATCTGTGTTCCTCTTTAAGGGCTGTATCTAAGAGATTTGATGGTGCTATGACTATATCTCTCTTCCGAGATGGTGATTATCTTTCTTCTATTTCTTTCTGCATCCGTCCACATTGCTCCATGCCACCGTACCTCGCTGCAGCCGCTGGCAACAGCCGCTCGCAACAAGACTGTATTGCTGTTTTCTGCAATCTTCAGCCTACCAACCGCCTCCCCCTCGCTGTCAGCATTATTGCTGTCCAAACCACACCTACTTCCTGCTGTTCCAGCCCTCCCATTGTGTTCTGTTGCCCAGGATAGCCAGGAAACACCTCCTTCCTACTATTCCATTGCTATTCATCCCAACTCTTCCCTTCTTTTTCTGGTTGCCGCCCATCGGGGAGGGCCTCCTCTTCCTATTTTATCTGTTAACTATTATATATATGGGGCTTAGGTTGCTTACGGTTAATTTTTGATTAATACCATATTTCAAATTCTTGTCAGAATAGCTGTTGACATCCGTTTTCCTCTTCAAGGGCTGTATCTAAGGGATTGAACGGTGCTCCGGCTATATCTCTCTTTTGCGATGGTGATTATCTGTCTCCTATCCCTTTCCACATTTGTCCAAATCTCTCTATGCTGCTCGCAACAGTACTGTATTGCTGTTTTCTGCAATCTTCAGCCTACCAGCCGCCGCCTTCTCTCTGTCAGCATTGCTGCTGTCCAAACTACACCTTCTTCTTGCTGTTTCAGCCCTCCCACCTTGTTCTGCCGCCCAGAATAGCTGGGGAACACCCCCTTCCTACCGTTTCACCGCTATCAACCCCAACTCTTCGTTGTCACCATCCAGGATAACAACCTTATTTGCTATCCCTGCATTTACACACCTCTCCCTTGTTACTTTTTTTTATTGATCTTGTATTGCTATTCTGAATGGTTCATGACTCCAAATATTTCTTAGTTTTGGCCTTCCTAGTCCTAAAGGGTACCACTACTGATACCAAAGTTAACCCCAACCATAATAAAATAGAAATATTATTGCTGAAATTGAAAAAGGATTACAATAGTGACACTTGAACCAACAAAACAACGACACAACATAGGAAATAAATGACAAACAACATAAACAACACCCTAGGGGTGAGGACGGCGGTGCTGGTTGGTGGCCGGATAGTAGGTGGAGGGGTTGGTTGGTAGTTGCGGGTGCCGTGGGAGGGTTGGAAGGGGCTGGCTGGCAGCTCTGGAAGGTGGAACAGAGAGCCGGCAGTAGCAGGGAGGCAAGAGGAAGGATGGTGGCAGCTTGCTGGAAGGCTGGTAGCGGGCGGCAGCAATGCTAGAAGGAAGTGGGAGGCGGTTGGGAAGCTGGTGGCGGAAAACAACAAACAGGACGATATGGTGACCGGCTGCAGCGAGATACAACGATTGGGAGCGGCGTGGGAGGATTTGGAAGGGGATAGGATGAAGATAATCACCTTCTAGGTAGAGAGATATAGCCGGAGCACTAGTCATTCCCTCAAATACAGCCCTCAAAGTTGAAATCGAACACCGGTAGCTGACCTGACAAAAATCTGAAATATGAAATTAATTGAGAGAGCAAAAACACACATATGCAATAGTTAATAGATGGAATAGAAAGGGGAGGCTTCCTCTTTTGGGTGGCAACCAGAAAGGAAGGAGGAAGAAGCGGCAGACAGGGAAATAGGGAGGCTTCGACAGTAGTTCCTGCCCCATGAGAGCGGAAGATGGGCCGGTCCAGCCTTCTGCTGGATTGGATTACTCTTGGCTGATCCCAATGGCCGGTTCAGCCATTTCCCCAAGCACGATCGGCCGGTTCCGCCTTTTTCTCGACCCCAGCGTTCCTCCCAGCCTTGCGTCAAATACATTTTGACCCGATCCTCTAGATGGTTTTAGGATAAGCACATACATGTCCATCCATGAAGGGAGAATATCTGGACGTATTAATCCTACATCTAATGTTTACATATATTAGCAGAATCTTCGGACTAGATGTCATATGGCAATAGAGACATGGTTGCGGATCTTTCCATTGCATCATTTGACTTGAGGCTAGCCAGATTGGAAACCATAATTTTTAATCGGTTTTTCCTATGAATTTGTATGAGGGCGGGCATCTACTATATTATTTTTTCCTCTATGACCAGTGTCTTCATGTTTCTCTCATTTGCTTCAATATTTGTTTACCCAATTAGTGACAAATTTCATTTTAACATTTTGACATCATTAAAAGGTTTAAAATCTTAGCAGACGTTGAGTAAAAGCTTCTGCTTTCATGATAATGCTAATGCAATTTCTTCAACTTAGTTTGTCTTTTCAAATATTCTCATCTCTAAACAGCTAGATTTTCATACAGGAAAGTCCTTGAAATTGGAGTGTTCTCATGGTCTCTGGCCACAATGCTTGTTCCTAATTCAGCAGGATTTATACCTAGTTTGGTGCTATCTAGAATTTTGGTACGCCAAACTATACATAAAAGTTATTAGAAACTTTTCTATTTTACTTGCGTTTTAGCTGTTTTAAAATTTCTTAGTGTGCAAGATGTTGATATTCTTTTTTCCGGTTAGCTATCTTTTTCTGGTTTGATTATTTTGTTTGAAATTTTTTTAATATAAAATTTAATCAGATGATTACCCTGATCTGATCTAAGCTTCTTTCTTTATTTAACGATATTCAAAATCAAAGAGTTATGGATTGGTCCAAATTTTGAACGTTGATTACTTGCAACTCTTCTGTACTGGTTGTGGCAGTTACAGCAATATTGCAAATGATCTTACAAACGATACAGTTCTTACTGTATATTTTTGCAACTGCATCTTATTTATTGATTTTATCCTAAAATTTAACAGCACAGGGTCAATTGTGTCAACTGCATCTTATTTATCTTAGCTTTAGAAATTGTCATTAATAATATACAACAACAACAACAGGCCTTTATCCCATTAAGTGGAGTCATCTACATGAATCCTTTTTCTCCATTGTATCCTATTGAAGAATTGAATTATGTACAATTTTAATAATTGTTTTTTCTTCTCTCGATTGAAACTAATATTGTAAGGCTTGAGAGCTTCTTGCATGATTCCTTAGAAATTGTTACTTTATCTATTTTCAGGAAATGTTCTCCTTAAAGCAGAATCATAAGCAAATATTTGACCTTGTTTGGATGGTATACCAGTAGCGAACTGCTCCTTCCTGTGCATTAATAATATGCCAAAAAAAAACTTTGGAAATTATCATGAAGAATTGAATTATGCACAATTTCAATACCTGTTTTTTCTTCTCTTGATTGAAAGTAATATTTTAAGACTTGAGCTTCTTGCATGATTCCTTAGACATAGTTACTCTCTCAATTTTCAGGACATGTTCTCCTTAAAGCAAAATAATAAGTAAATATTTGACCTTGGATGGTATACCAGTAGCAAACTGCTCCTTACTGTGTCAATCATTAACTATTAAAAAACATAGTTCATCAGACATATTTAGTCTTTATGATGATGGCCTTTTGTATAAAATTCCTTTTATTTCCCACGAAAAGTCTCTCCTGTTACCAGGGCATCATCACTGCTTTCTCTCCTCTGTCATAGCTATAGGCGTTCAGATTATAACCTTGTATTAGTTCTGCATTTTGAAATATTCAGGTTGGGATTGGAGAAGGTGTTTCCCCTTCAGCAGCAACTGACTTAATTGCCAGGCAAGTTATTCATATACTTAATTTATTCTAATGCAAGGAAATATCTTAACCATTTGCCACCCACATTTAAAGATCTTTGTTCATAGTTAACTAAACATTTCTCTGAGGTGCTTCATTTCTTTTTTTCCATTAAATGTATTCTACTTCAGAGCGTAAATCATGAAAACTGTTTATTGCAGATTTACCCCAGGCTACTTGTGCTTGTAGATAGTTTGTATCTGCATAACTGAGTTCTCTTATTTTTTTCTGAAAGCGGAACTTTTATTCTCTTTTAATATGATAATAAAAAGTTTATAAATGAAAGATTTTAGATGGTGAATTAGCCTAAAAACCATAGATTCTACAGGTAGAGTTGCACACTTTTGACCTAAGCCCTAATTTGAATTTGTGTTTTTTATTTTTTCTTATTTCCGACTACCTTGTTTGTTAACTCTGGTATCAGGAAGGCTGCAAAAAGATAGAAGGATGATGAGAGTAAAGAAGGATATACAGAGAATTGAATTAGCTTTATTAGCTGAAACTCTTGTGATACTTTCAAATTTTCTTATTTGGCTACAGAGGAATGATGGAAAGTTAAGTGTTGAGAGGGAGAGAGATTAAGAGATGGTGAGAGAGGCAGAGAGACTAAGAGGTATAGAGTGTGACTATATGATGGGATAGGAAAAGTAAAAGCCGGGAGGAAGTTCAAGTGAAAATATTGCAGAGGGGTGAGAGTAGATGGGGATTTGGAGAGAAAATAATGACAAAGCTTGGGTAGGGAATGATGTTGGATTTGTAATATTTTTTAAGGGTTTAAGGAGATAATTGCAATGACAAGTTTTAAGAGAGAGCTCAAATAAAATGTAAGAAGTGACATTGTGATTTGTAGGCTTACCCGGGTCTTTATAAGCCAAATGCCCAAAGCCCCAATCTGACTACTACATGGAATTGGATGACCTGTGTGGCCTATGTATTGACACACATGCTAATGTTACTTGATCGGGTTGGCCTGACACGGGAGCTTACCGGGTCACGGTACTGTAGCTGCTGCGATCCAACCCTCCTCTCCACCTCTCCTTTCTTAGTCCATCCTCTTTTCTATTTATCCAATTCCTTCCTATTCTATTGCTTGCCTTTTCTATCCCCTTTTCTATTTCTATTTCTTTCCAATTCTAATTACTCCCTATTAATTGCCTACTTTTCTACCACCTTCAATTTCTATCCCAATTTCAAGTTCCTTCCGATTTCTTTGTGATAAGATCCTTTATATTATGTTGTGTTTGCCTAAGGTGGACGAGGTTTTTGATGATTGATTTCAGTTGCTGCTTTTGAGGCGCTTCTCCCCTTTGGGGGCTGTACCCGAGAACGAGAAGGTGCTCTGGCTGTAACTTGTTTCAGGTGGTGACCGTCTCCGAAGATTTGAGTTATGGTCCGGTTGCAACTATACCCCAACGTGACATTTATCCTTTTGCAGCCTCTCCTTTCTTATAGTTCAGTCACCTGTTTGTCATCCCTAAAACCAATCATTTTCATACTCCCTGATTGCCGGCCTGGAGTTTATCCCCACCCAAACAACCTAGCTCTTTCCCAGCCTACCAAAACTTCCGCCAAGCCCTCTAGTCCCATGCAATCCCTTTTAAAACTCCTTCCCGACATTCCTCACCCTACTATCCCCTTCTCCACTCTCCCGAAACACTACAGTAGCTCGCCCTAACCTGTTCAACAATTGTTTCAGCCCCAACCAGTCAGCCTCCCTTACTGTCCAGTCGGCGTTCGTCATCGTCGCTTTGGTCCTAGGATCTATTTTATGTTTGTGTTTGTTATTCTTCTAGTGTTTGAAGAGTCTCGTTGTAAAACACTTTGAATTTGAGTAATAATACATCTGTTTTTGTTATGGTTTGGGCTTCCTTCGGTATCATTTCGTGTCGGAGCAAGCCCCATCCTAGAGCTCCCTAGCATCCGACTCTACTTAAACCGTCCCCACTAAAATTTTTTTTGCCTTAAATGCTTTAACGAATGAGGTCGAAGCACCCAACTCCGGCAAGAGCTTACCTTGTTGCGACACTGTAGCAGCTACAGTGCCACAGACGCGGTACTGTAGCTGCTACAATACAACGGTCCAACCCTTCCCTTCCACTCTCCTTTCCTACTCCACCCCCTTTCCTATTTCTATCCAATTCCAATTCAATCCTATTCTATTGCTTGCCTTTTCTATCCTCTTTTCTTTTTCAATTTCTTTCCAATTCCAATTCCTTTCTATTTGTTGCCCATCGTTTTTACCACCTTCCACTTCTATCCCAATTTCAAAATCCTTCTTATTTCTTTGTGGTTTGAACCTTTATATTTTGCTCTGTTTTCCTAGGGTTGAGGAGGTTTTTGATGATTGCTGATTTCAGTTGCTCCGAGGGTTCTACCCGATGACGAGAAGATGCTTCTGCTGTAACTCATCCGTGGTGGTGGCCGTCTCCGAGGTTTTGGGTGGTGCTTCGACTGTAGCTTGATTCAGATGAGAAATTTATCCTTTTGCAGCCGCTCCTTACCCTGCAGTCCAGCTGCTCGTTTCTCCTCCCTCCAGACACCCGTTTGTAGCTTTCCTGCTCCCTGATTTCCATCTCTTTGTTTATAACAACCCAAATAGCCCAACTCTTTCCAGCCTGCCATAACTTGCCGCCAAGCCATTTAGTCCCCTCAATCCCTACTGTAACACCTTCCCGACATTCCCCACCCTATTGTCCCCTTCTCCACTCTATCCAAATGCTGCAGTAGCTTGCCCCAACATGTCCAACAGTTGTCTCAACCCCAACCTGTCCAACAGTTGTCTCAGCTCGAACCTGTCCAACATTTGTCTCATCCCCAACCAGTTAACCTCCCTTACCGTCATCTCGGCGTTTGCCACTGTCACCTTGATCCTATGGTCTATTTTATGTTTTTATTTGTTATTCTTCTAGTGTTTGAAGAGTCTTGTTGTAACCCTTTGAATTTGAGCAATAATACTTTTGTTTTTGTTGTGGTTTGGGCTTCCTTCGGTATCATTTGGTATCAGAACAAACCCAGTCTCATCCTAGGGTTCCCTAGCATCCGCCCTTACCCAAGTCACCCTTGCTAAAATTTTTCTGCCCTAAAAGCTTCGAAGAATGAGGTCGAAGCTTCCCCAACCCTGGGTGATTGATGAGGGAGCTTACCGGGACGTGACATTGTAGCAACTACAGTGCCACCGATGCGGTACTGTAGCTGATAGAGTACCGCGATCAACCGTCCCCTCCCTATCCTTTCGTATTTCATTCTCTTTCGTATTTATATCCAATTCCAATTCATTCTTATTCTATTGCTTGCCTTTTTTATCCACTTTCCTATTTCTATTTTTTTCCGGTTCCAATTCCTTTCTATTCATTGCCTACCTTCTCTACCACATTCTACTTCTATCCCAATATCAAATTCCTTCCTATTTCTTTGTGATAAAATTCTTTAAATTATGCTGTGTTTACGCAGGTTGGAGGAGGTTTTGATGGTTTTTGATTTCAATTGCTGGCTATGGGGCATTTTTCCCCTCCTAGGGCTGTACCTGATGAGGAGAAGGTGCTCGAGCTGTACCTTGTCTGAGGTGACAACCGTCTCCGAGGTCCCGGATGGTGCTTCGGCTGTAGATCGACCCGACGAGACATTTCTCCTTCCGTAGCCTCTCCTTACCCCGCTGTCCAGCCGCCCGTTTCTCCTCCCTGCAGCTACCCGTTTCCATCCTTCCTGCTCCCTTATTTCCAACCTGCAGTTCATCCCCACCTAAACAGCCCAGCTCTTTTCCAGCCTGCCTAAACTTGCCGCCAAGCCCTCTAGTCCTCCGCAATCCCTACTGTAACCCTTTATCCGACATCTCCCACCCTGCTGTCCCCTTCTCTACTCTCCCAAAATGCTGCACTAGCGCCCCAACCTGTTTAGCAGTTGTTGCATCCCCATCAAATCTGCCTCCTCTATCGTCCAGTCGATGTTCGCCACCATCGGCTTAGTCTTTGAGTCTCTTTTATATTTTCTTTTGTTATTTTTCTAATGTTTGAAGAGTCTCATTGTAACCTTTTGAATTTGAGTGACAATGCTTTTGTTTTTGCTGTTGTTTGGGCTTTCTCCGGTATCATGGCCGATTGAGTGGTATCCGACAGACTACAAATATGGTCATATTTTTCTATTTCTTATTTTTTTATCCAATTAATGATTTTGATTATTTCAATTTCATGTTAGGATCTTAGGTTTCTATCATTTTAATTCTCATTATTTAGTATATAGGAAAGTACAGATAATGGTAAGGGACTCGCCTTGATAAGCCTTTTCATTTCAATATCCAATTAGCAATACCATTGACAGAAACTCGTTGAACGTAGAAAAAATAACTCACGCTTTTTGTGGTCAATAGTAGATAACCCATTGCATACTTGATATCTGATGATATAACTTGATTTCTAGTATTTTCTGAGACCACAAATCCTCATAAAAACATAAATGACAGAAAAATTATAGTTTGTGTATAAATAAACAAAGAATATAAAAAAAAATAGTTGAACGTGCTTAGGAAAAAATTGTGAAGAAAACAAAGGAAACCATCAATTATTTAATAGATAAACGCAGAGGTGGACGTTCAGAACTATCTATTGATGGGTAAATCTGGATACAGAATAGATTTGGTGGTCTATAGGTAGTTTTGAGCTGGAGCCAGTGTAGAGTAGATCTTATAACAGAGGCATGGCTTTGATTTCTTAGAAGTTGATCTGTTGTGGATCCGACTTTTATTCAACAGAACATGAGAACTTGAAGGTGTGAGATGGGTGAGTGAGAAGATGGAAAAGGAAGAGGAGAGAAAAGCAGCCTTGTGACAAAGGGCTAATGAGGGTGAGGATGACAAGTATGAGAGCTTGCAAACAGAGGTTTTTCTATCCTTATGAAATGGCCAAAAGAAAATGAGTGTGAGAGTGGGATGTAACTCGAAGTATGCAGGTAATTTAAAGTTTTAGATATTTTACACTTCAAACCTTATAACTTCTGTATATATATATATATATGTATAGACATGGATTTGCATATTGGTATACATGGGGCTATACCGAACCTTATTAGTTTACCATAACAAATAGTGCTCTAAATACCAAAGCTGGATAACCAACCTATGAGATCAAGTCGGTGCCTTACTAATGGATTGGGTTGGATTTGCTATTGATTGTGCACAGTTGCTATTTCTATGGGAAAGAGATGTTTTCCTAAATTTCTAAATTTGTGTTGGCTGAGCTTTATCCATGATTTTATGTATGTTGCATTTGTTTCTTCATGTATCTTTTCTTTTATTATTTTTTTTCATTCCATGCATAGTTAGATTTATTTTGAAATTTACATAGTTAATTGACTTGCACAGATCCATCCCGTTACAAGAACGCTCCAGAGCAGTTGCATTTGTTTTTGGAGGCTTGAGTGCAGGAAGCATCTTGGGGTACGTTTATAAATACGAGGTCCTCTTACCCAATCACATTATTATTGCATTATATTGTCCCACGAGTTACTTATTTTGAATTATTATAACATGTATTACTATTCATGCCATGTTTGCATTCTAATGTTTACTTTAATATTTTAGTGCATTATGCTCAGTATTGCTCCGCTTTTTGCATGCATATACCTCAGTCTTAAAGTCTGAACTGGCTTGGTAAGGTACATTGGAAGATTTTGTGTTTGGAGAAGATGTCAAGAAATAAAAACGAATTTATTTATATGTTTGTTGATTTTTCAGTTTGTTGGGACGGAAATAGGAACAACTTTAGTAAATTGTATGGAAAAAATAATGCATTGGTCAGAGATTTTAAATGAGTTAATATTGTAGAAAAATCCATTTTCAGTTCTTTCATCCGAACTATTGTCATTCTTTATTGAAGCAGCATTATTCTGTTCACAACAAAGAATATGAAACAATAGGAATTCGAGCCTTTAACTATGAATAAAACATATTGCTTGAAGATTTTGGTTCTGAGTTGTTCTTTCAAGTGTTGTTACGGAAAGACCACTCATTTAAATATATTGGTCCATGAACTAAAATAGTGGCCAACGTATATTATGCTAGTTTGCTAGTTTGTTTTAACTGGAGCTCTTATTTACAATGAAGGAGAGTAGTTAAAGATTTGAATAGGATAAGAGCAGCTATTGGGGCCAGGCTTGCCAACTTGAGTAGAGCTTTGGTATTGAGGATCTTGCTGTTGGTGCATAATGTGCCAGCTTGAGTAAAACCTTGATAGTCCGAAAAGTTGAATACTTAATGAAGCAAGGTGCTGCTATCTATTAGTGCTGCAGCAAAAACGAACAGGTATATACTAAGAGTTCCTTTGGTGCAGGGGCAGGGATTGCCCTTCTGTTCCCACCATCTTGCCAATCTGTCGTTACGGCCGCCACTTTTCTAGGGCAGGTTCCCTGCACCTGTGCAAACATTTTCGGGCATTGTGAATTTGTATGCCAGCCATAATGCTGGTCGCCGTCTCAAGCAGGACTAAGGATGCACTATCACAGTCATTTATTTTTCTATAGTATATGAAAAAGAGAAGATACAACTCTAATATATTGTTTATGTAAGTGTCATGAATGCCCAAATGCACTCAACTCGTTTAGTATTGCTTTTGGTTGCAAAAAGACTTGAACTCCAAACCACCCAATTTTAAATGTCTTGGTGCTGTGCCAATTTAAATGAACTTCGTTGCTGTACTAATTTTAAATGGCTTGGTTGCTGTGATGCCCGATAATTTTTAACTTTTAGTATGCTTAGAGTTTCATTTGTCTGCATTATTTGGATATGGTAGCAAAAGTTTTAATTTCTATGCTTGATTCCTTGTTTGATGTATTTTCACCACATTATTTATGCTTGAGATATTTTGATGTTGCCGAATGCCAGAATTTTTGCAATAGAAAAAGTTCTCTGCTAGTCCAGTTCATGACTGAATTTTTTTTGCAGGCTTCTTTTTGCCCCTCCAATTATCCAAACGTGTGGTTGGGAATCTTTATTTTATATATTTGGCATTCTTGGAATAATTTGGTGAGTAAAAAATAACACTTTGTCTTATATTTTAGCTCTTATATAGCAATTCTTTTACTCCGATGTTACATTAAAATGTTATATCTTCAATCCAATGGATTTGTTGCATCTTTTCTGTAAATTTTATGTGATTATAAAAACTTGAAAAAATTAAATTGTTGAGAGCAAAACTTTATCGTCTCTTTTTCTGAAGTACTTGCATTGTCAATCAAGGTGTTTGGCTTTCAATTTTGTTAAAGAGGCTCAGTCACCACCAGATGGTAAGTAAATTTTCTATTTTCCGGTTGGATTTAACATTTGTAACATGCAGAGTACAGCAGTCTTATGCTTGTCTTAATATTCATAATTTTGAACTTTAGTCATCTTTGTTAACCAATTTTGAAATCTATATTACAATCTTCATTGCTATTAGTAATCATTTTTTTTCCTCAAAATTTTGTCAAAATCGAAATTTAGTGCAGTTCTTGAAAAAGCGGCAATTGTGTTAAGAAATAAAATTTCCTACTGTGCCACACAAGTTCTGGAAAAAAAAAAGTAAATATTATAGCCCCCACACCTAAAAAATTTAACGTTTATATCACGTAGTGTACTAAGGACAAAAACCTGTTATACAAACAAGCAATATTTTGATATCAAACAATCTTGTTTAATTTTTATTTATATTGTGTGCATAAAACATTTGTTTGCTAATAATTATTGGTTAATTGAATGTTGCTGCGTTTATGTTATATGTGGATTTTTGTAGGAATGTCTTATTGGAATGATTATCCTAAATTTGTGGGCCTGGGCGTTACTCTAATGCTAGCAGAAGTAATCTATAATATTGCTACGCTCGATTTTATTCCTTTTGTAATGGAACTGTTACATGTTGAAGAGTATTATTCAAGTTCTTTTAAGAAGAGACTGAAGACGTCTTGGGGAGCTTGGGCACAGACAAGATCAACAATGACTGGCCATAGTTGTGTGCGAGGAACAAAGCGGAAAAATTGGGCTAGAACAACAACTGAGAGCAAGATGAGGGTGATGCTAACTCTAGTTGAGAGCGCGTGAGTCCCCGAGAGTCTTGTACATGTGTTATTGTCGCATTTGAAAATGATGAAGCTACTTGGAGCAGTGGTGAAACGAGCGGCTGCTCATTTGATTTGAATCGTGCAATGAAAGATGAAAAAGGGGAAATAATTACTTTCAGAGCCAAACAGGTTCAGCTAGAAGAAAGCTATGTAGAATCTAAGATTTTGCCGCGAGAATAATTGTGATCAAGAGTTATAGTGAAAGAGAATGCACTTGTGTGGTGCGATTTGGTACATGAGGGAGTAACTAAGGAAACACACAAACTTTCACATGCGTAATGACAAAGCCAGTCCATTTGTTTTCATTTTCGGAGCAAGCCGGTTGAAGTATGGTATTTTAAATAAATAATTCATTGTAATTGTTGGTTTTTTACTTATAACACATTTATGTAGTGGTTTTGTTTAAAATTAAAGATAATGATAATGATAATGATCATCATCATCATCATCATCATCATCTAACATACTGTTACCTGAGAAAGATGAATCAAACGGTTGAGCAGGAGAGAAGATGAAGGGAATAATTTGGCAATCGATGGGCTGAAGAATAGGAAATGAAAAGTTCGGGAAGTCAAAGAGGGGAGAGAAGAAGCGGTAAGGTTGAGAAGCAAACATACGAGTTTGTCCCATAAAATGACACGAGATGCTGGTGCTCTAGGGTGTGCAATCAAGGAGGAGAGGAGGAAGGAATAGCGTGTCCTCTTTCCAAAGAAGCAATTCAGCTTTCGAAAAGATCACATCAATTTCGGCATTGAGCCACGACCTCAAAGCTGTGCGAAGGCAGAGGGGACGACGACGAGCTCGGGAAGGAGGAAGAAGCATAGTGACGAGTTAAGCTCGCGAGTCGAGGGAGCCGAAGAGTTGGCCGCAAATGTTTGGTGCCCTAAGCCGAAGAAGGAGAAGAGGGGAAGAGAGGCGCTGGCGAGAGTAGGAAGGGCTGGTGGAGCATGCGGGTCCAGCCGGGCTGAGGGTTTAGAAGGGGTAAGGATAGTTTTTATTTAAATAATAATAATAATAATAATAATAATAATAATAATAATAATAATAATAAGATATTTTAAAATATATTTATTGAATTAAAAAATAAACATAATAAATTAATAAATTGTTAATACTTAAGAATGAAGATTTAATAGTTTATTTAAAATAAGAAATAAATTAAATTTTTATATCTTATTTATGTTAGGTTTTAGCTTTAGCGGAGTCGACATCAGAGTAAAATTTTATCGAGTTAAGCGTCATTGAGGTGAGTAGTTTTACTTCTCAATTATGGTGATAATGTTATTTTTCTTCTAAATCAGTCACATTAGTCAAGATACCTCGTCACTGCAACTAGAATATGATTATTTTGGTTTATTATTCAATTTGATCGTCTAGAAATGAATGTGAGTGGTTTGCATAGTTATACTTATATATTATTCGTGCATGTTATTAAAGAAAGATATTGAATGATATTTAGAATGTAAAGAAATGATTAATAGTATACTTGCATGTGCATGCTTGGCTATGATGGAGCACCCCTTGATGGTACTAATGGGGGACACTAATTTACCCTTGTATGTAAATATAGATGGATATTGATATTGAAGTACCTTAAGTGGTACAAGTTTTTAGACGGTGCCTCTTATGATGGTTGTATATATATGAAATGATATTGATATGATAATGATGTAAAACGTTTTGAATAGTATATCAAATGTTTATTTTAATTTATAAAGCTTAACTGACATGTATATTGTTATTTTTTTCCTTGTATTGTTGTAGTTTAGAAGTATGAGTATTCACTCACTCGTTCAACTCAATTGTTTTAACTAATTTTTTTGAGTTTAATTAAATTATTAAAAGATAAGCGATAGACAAAAAAATATTTATAAAAGACAAACAACTATCAACAAGGTAATTATAAATTATACCGTTTTAATTTACTTTTTAGAGGCTCTTTCATCTGTTAAATTGTGAGTTAATATAGAAAGTTTAATTCACATATCTGACCGTTTGTTCCCACCTTAGCTAATTCTAAGTCCCGGACTAGGTCGCGACAAAAGTGATATCAGAACCCCCCCCGGTTTAGAATAAATGAATTGGATATTGATGAAAAAACTAATAGGATAATTATAAGAAAATTTTAATAATTGAAATTAACTAAAATAAATAATTTATACTTTTAGGTATAGTGATACACCCAAAATTATAGAAGTGAATCCAAAAGAAAGTGAAGAAGTACAACCTACTATAAATGTGAACACGAATGACCTCACATAGATGATGACGACAATGACTGAGCTGATTCAGAAGTCCATATCACAACCTAATGATACAGTTGCTGTGGATAAATACTTGAAGATATTTCAAGATCCGTGTCCACCTCTGTTTAAGGGGATTCGAAGACCTAATTGAAGCATAAATTTGGCTAATGAGGATAGCAAAATACTAGATAGCATGGCTTGTCTGCATGAAAGAAGAGTACCGTTCGTGACGTTTGTACTGAATGGAGAAACCAAAATGTGGTAGTGTGGGCAGCATCAGGACAGGTTAGAGGACATACCTTATGATGATAATTTGGGAGGAGTTCATGGATCTTTTTAGAGAATGGTTCGTACCTTTATCCGCTCAACGACAGATGCAGGACAACTTAATCAAGTTGAGGCAAGGAGAGAAGAAGGTCATGCAATACGAAGCAGAATTCACTGCACTATCGAGGTATGCGCCACAGTTGATCGCTACGACACAAGAAAATTGCTACAGTTCCTTTCAGGATAAAAAGATTCGATCAGACAGTCGTTGGTACCCTTAAGAATCAATGAATATTCAGTATTAGTCGAACGAGCTAGAAGAGTGGAAATCAATTATCAGCTTACTCAGAAGCGTAAAGAAATACACAAGAGGAAGACTGCGGAAGAACATATATATCACTCAAAAGGATCCAATTCAAGTGGTGTTAGCAGAGGTACGACTCAAAGTACTGTAGCAACTTTTGTTAAATGCAAAAGACAACATAAAGGTGAATATTTAATGGGCTCTAGCACTTGTTATTTAGCAAGATATTATCCATCTATTGGCCAGAAAAGCATTGCAGATCAGAAATCCGGTTGGGCTCCATCACAGAAGTCTGCAGGTAGGCAGAAAAATATAGAATCTATAGCTTCAGCTTCTATTCAAGGTCAACCAAGGCAACCTGTTTGATCTAGAGTATATTCCCTTGCTCATAGTGTCTCTGAAGAAACTATTGTTGTTGATGATGGTGAGGTCTGATTAGTTTGATGTTTTTCTTAACATGCTTTTGTGTTTAGTATCAATATGTTTTGAAAAATTGTTGAGTCGCCCTGTATCAAGTCTTTACCTTTATAATGATTACTTTCATTCCTAATGTTGATCCACTTAAAGAGAAGTGACTTAGGATTTGTTTTTAAATTTTGAGTACGAAATTTTCTTAAGTGGGGAAGATTGTAACGTACCGTTACCCGATGAAGATGAATTGAACAGTTGAATAGGAGAGAAGATGAGGCTAGCAATTCAACAATCGAAGGGCTGAAAAGTAAAAAAATGAAAAGTTCACGAAGTCGAAGACGGAGCGAAGATGAGATAAGGTTGGGAACCTAATAGACGAGTTTGTCTGATAAATTGACACGAGGTGCGGGTGCTTTAGGTGTGCGATCAAGGAGCATACGAGGGAGGACTAGTGTGTCCTGTTACTGAAGAAGAGACGCAACAGTCGAATAGATCACATCATTTTCGACATTAAGACGCTACCTCGAACCTATACGAAGGCAAAGGGGACGACAATGAGCTCGGGAAGGAGGAAGAAGCATTGCATCGAGTGGAGAAAGCGACGAGTTAAGCTCACGAGTTGAGGGAGCCGAAGAATGAGAAGAGGGGAAGAGAGGCTCTGTCGTGAGGAGGAAGGGCAAGCAGAGCGTGCGTGTCAAGTTGGGCTTAGAGTTTGGAAGAGGTAAGGATTGTTTTTATTTAAATAATACTAATAATAATAATGTTAATATTAATAATAATAAGATATTTTAAAACATATTTATCGAATAGAAAAAGAAACATAATAAAATATTGAACGTTCAATGCTTAATAATGAAAATTTAATAGTTTATTTAAAATAATAAACTAATTAAATTGTTATATCATATTTATGTTAGGTTTTAGCTTTAGAAGAGTCGACATCAGGGCAAAATCTTGGCGAATTAAGCGTTATCGATGTGAGTACTTTTACTTCCAAGTTATAGTAATACTATTGTATTTCTTCTCAATCACTCGCATTAGTCAAGATACTTTATTACTGCATCTAGAATATGATTATTCTGACTTATTATTCAATTTGATCATTTATAAATGAATTTGAATGATTTGCATATTTATACTTATGTATTACTCATTTATGTTATACAAGAAAGATATTGGATGATATTGAGAATGTAACGAAATGATTTATAATATACTTGCATGTGCATGTTTGACTATGATGAAACACCCTTTGATGATACTAGTGGGCGAACACTAATGTACCCGTGCATGTAAATGAAAAGGAATATTGATATTGAAGTAATTTAAATGGTACAAATTTTTGGATGGTGTCTTCTGTGACGGTTGTGTATATATAAAATGATATTGATATTATAATAATATAAACCTCTTTAAATAACATATCACTTGTTTTTATTATTTATAAAGAAGCTTAATTGACATGCATATCGTTAATTATTTTTCTTGTATTGTAGTTTGGATGTTGAGCATTCGCTGACTCGCTTAGCTCACAATTATTTTAACTAATTTTTCAGGTTTAATTAAACTATTAAAAGATAAACGGGATGAGAAAACTTTTATAAAAGATGCGAAAAATCATCAACGTGATAATTATAAATTATGCCGTTTTAATTTAATTTTTAGTGGTCTTTCATCTGTTAAATTGTGGGTTGATATAAATAAAAATTCTTATCTTGTTTAATTCTAAGGCGCGGGCTGATCATGACAATTTAGTACATAAGGCATACATTTTAACAAAAATTATAGGATTACTAATTAAATTTAAGGAAATTTAATTGATAGTTGAATTGGAACAAATTAATTAAGGTTACAAAGCATATTTAAATTAAAAGAAGAAATTTAATGGTTAACTACATAAAGTGATAATGTTTATAATTTAATGCAACTTAAAAGGGAAGGATTATAATCTTAATTAAAATGATGTAATATGAAAATAATAACTATTAATAATTAATTAGTATAATTTGTAATGTGATGCAAATTTATTTATGGGAATATTTTTATATTATAGGTATTGAGTTGAAGGAGTTATGACTCGGGGAATAAAAAGGTGGAAAGCATTGAGGTGATTATTTTTTTTTAATCTATGGCAACGTGAATGAAGAGTAGTTTCACTGAGATCCCTGCTGCGCTTCCTTTCTTCATACCAAAAAGATCCAACATGAAATATTCATCTTGGTTTCGACATAGACTATCGGGTCGACGCTATATTTTTCTAGCAATTTTGTTTCTTCTCAGCCAATTGAATTGATAATTACCTATACATGTAAATTCTTTTTATAATTTTATCTTGTTTTATATGCTCTTTTCTTTATTAGTCACTTCATAATGAATATTATGTATTTATGACAGTACTTGCTATTATACATTAGTTAATAATACATAAGAGTTTGAATGAAATGAATTTATGAATGATATGTGCTATATAGACTTCTTGCATATACATGTTGCCTATAATGAAATTCACTCCTTATGATACTAGTCGGGAACACTAATGTACTCCTGCACATAAACAAAAATGTTATTGATATTGATGTATTCTTAGTATTATAAGTTTAGATGATGTTTCTATGACTATTGCGCGCGCACTCGTGTGTATTTTTCGTTTTTTAAGAAAAGCCCTAGGGCCAATTTTATTGAAATAAAAACGGTTACATGAGCTTGCGGAGGGGCCCAAAACATGAAGCCCTACCCCTACGATACAAAGCTAACAAAAGGATCCAAAGATCAGTACATAAATAACAATAACAATGTCTAAGAACGAGATCGCGCTGCTCTCGCTCTGTTTCTAGGAGATCCATAGAGTAAGCTCTTAAGTCGTCGCTCTATCGCTACGAGTAACCAAGGTATCATCAACTAGTAGAGTATCCCCAGACTTCTTCCGTCGAGAAGTGTAAACCTGTCAATCCTCTTCATCCTCTTCTTTTTCATCTTCTTCATCTTTTCTACTTCTTCTTCAGCTTCTTCCTCTTCTGTTGTCAGAGTCTGCTGAAACTTACCGCTGGGTGCAGCAGTAGGTTGGAGGTTTCTTCTTTTTCTGCTAAATTTTTGGATGTATCTGTCAGAATCGACAGCTATGGTAGCCACCTGGGCGGTTTGCGCCACAGGAGGAAGGGCCACCCTTCCAGCTTGTTCAGCAACCACGGTGCTAGCCACCGGGGTGGCAATTTGTGCAGCCTGCTGAGGAGTCTCCCCGACAGCCTTGTCAGCCTCAGATGCTACCCTATTCCCCTTTTGACCCAGAGTAGCATCAGCACTTCGTTGGGGAATCTCAACAGCAGCTAAAGAAGGCCCAGAAGCCTTTTTCTCGAGGAGGATGCGAACAGTAACAAGTGTCCCTAATGTGCCCGAACATTTTGCAATGCTGGCAAAAAAGAGATATGTTCTCTACCACCACCTCCTGCCAAAACCCATCTGCACCATCCGTGATCCAAATTTGATCCACATTTGGGAGAGTAAAATCCCTCTCCACTTGAACCTTGACACCATCAGGCGAGACCATATTATAAGTAGGTGAATCAACTCTGAGAGGAGTACCAAGAGCTTGACTGTATAAAGCTTTTCGTTAGTACAAATGAAAGAGGAGTCCCCGAAGCTTGAACCACATAGGAATGATAGGAGGTTCCTTAGATGGGTCAAAATCAGGAGTCCATTTGATAAGCTTCATATGGATACCAATAACCAAAACAGATTGTTGAGCGAAGATTCTAGCACAATCTTCTTCCTTTTGTATTCTAATAAGTTGATGTCTGCCGTCTAAAACTCCCAACCTTCATCCTCCAATGTGCTTCAGATCCTCAAAGAACTTTCTAACCAAATCCATCTTGGGATGACCAAATTGAAATTTCCCAATTAGCGTGAACTTCACATCATCATAGAGAGCCTTCAGTTCTTGGGTAGTGAAGATAACAGCAGGCTTCCCATCCTTTTCACCTATCAGCCTAATAAAATGCCGCTCTATTTTACTAGCCGCTGCATCATGACAGGCTTGTGGAAAGAGAAGATGATCAAAAACTTTTTTTGTGGGAGGTGTTGTCCCTACCTACAACTCCGGCAAAAGTAGACTTTGCCCGTTGTGCGTAACTCTGCACAGTAACAGGGACAGAAGAGATCGCTGCCATGAAGGCGGCTTAGAAAACCAGAGGCGGAGAAGAGGCTCACTGTCAAGCTTGCACCAGCCGCTCACTGTCGAGATCGCTGACGGAAGTAGCCCGTTGTGCTCACTGTCAAGCTTGTGATATCAAAACTCTGTTTTCTTCTCACTTTCGAACGAAGCAGCGAAGGACCCTGTAGCAACCAGCCGCAAACCACAGCTGCAGAAGTGCTGCAGCAGCTCTGCGACCAAAGCACCGTAGCGACCCGGACGCGAGCTCCAGTTGATGCACGGAGCTCGATCGCAGCTGCATGAAAAGCAGACGGCTTCAGCGCGACGCTGCGCACGGAGAGCAGCGACGAAGATGATTCGAAAGACGCGTGGTTGCTACGGTTCGCCATGCAGCAAAACCCTAACACAGCCGATCGGGGACGCCGACAACACCATTATATATGTGTGTGTGTCTGTGTGTATATATATATCCGGTTTTGCCTCATGGCGAACCCTTGCGTCTGCTTCATGGGATTCTCACATCATATTATTTTCTCCGTTTCGTCTTCGTCGTCAGCTTTGTCAGGCGGATCGTCATGATTTCGCCGTGCTGTCTGACGACAGAGCTGTGTCGCGGTGCTTCGCGTTCATGCTGTGTCGTCGTGTCGCTGTGCTGCGTGCTTAGTTTGGTGGCAGAGCTGTGTCGCGGTGCGTCGCTTTCCCAGCTGCGTCTGCTAGACAGTTGCACCGAGCTCTGTTGCGTTTCTATGACTGTTGCGTTTATATGACTATGCGTCCCAATCCAAGGAAAGGTGCGGAGCAAGAAAGATTCTGATAGCCAAGCAGTGATTAGTTGTTTCAATGTCTATTTCTTTCAAGTTCCTCTTTCAACTCAAGCTAACAAAAGAAACTTTTTCTTCTTCTGGTCAGGTAGCCAGGTATGGGTAGGCGGTTCAGGTCATGGACTCGTGGTAGGCTAGTTTTTTGAGTGGATAAATTCTTTGCTACGAACTTTGCTTCTTGGGCAAGTTGCTTTGATAAGAGTCTCTTAGCTTGCACTCTGAAATTCCTCAACAAGTCAAGCGGCTTTGGAGATACAAACATTGTCTTTTGTTCAAATGGTTACTCCGTAGATCATCTAGTTTTTCTTTTGGTCGCCGAAGAGAATATCCAACCTTCCAGTTCAAGTCAAGGTATCGCAGAGAGAAAGTGAAGTCATGTAAGGCATGACAAGTGGTAATGGTGTAGGAAGGCGCGTAGCGTCGGGAAAGGAACGAATATAAAGAAATTTTTATCTATTAAAGAAAAAAAAGACCAAAAAGACCAAAAAGATTATTATATATAAAAATAAAAGAATTGATTAAAAATGGATAAGAATTCATGTGTTGAAATGCACTCCTCTAGCGGTTGAATGGAAAGCTGCTTTCTTGAGTTCAGAAAAATGGAAATCAGTCTTCTGAGATGAATTCGGGCTCAAAGGAGGCTTCGCTTCATCTATCGAGATTCTCGTAGATGGTGTAAGTGAGAGCAACTTTAACTTTAGTGTCCCCCGTTCACCTTCTTTTGTGACGTTTATAGCGCCTCTAACCTGCTCAACTCTTTCCTACATACTGAACGAAGGACGACGTACCAGCAAGCCATGACTGCCATAGCGTGCAATCTAAGTCAAGGGGATGCTCCGGAGGCTGAGAAAGATTTTTCCACTACTCAAAAAATGAGGCGTCCCTACTGACTTTCTCTCTCCTTGCGGGGAAATCAACTTCTTGTATATTTGAAACAGATATTGGAGTGCTTGGAGAATACCTGATTTTGGATTGGAAAGTGCTAGTTTTTGTTCCGGATCCAAATCAGATTCTTTTCTTCGCCGGGTTTTTGCGGTTCCCCTTTTCCGTCAGTCGTCAGTTGGTCGACGTTAGACCTACAGCGGCTACCTTTCCCTCCTACCGTGCGCATTTCCCACCCCTGTTGTCTAGTGTCCATTTTGAAAAAAGAAAAGTTTGAACCTTAACCGGCCTTCCTTTTCGAGAATATCCCAACATCAGGGCCAGTTCATCTCTTCAATTGGTACTTGTGGATGTCTTTTTTTCCCTTTTTCATACATACGATGGTTGGCCGCTGCTAGGATCCCTTCATTAGCTCTCTACTCCTTAGTTGTTGGATCTAGTAGTAGGTCTACCCGAAGACCGGTTTCTTGAGTTAGTTTCTCCTGGCTGCTGGAAAACCTTTCGATCTTGGTAACAGGTCCATCTCTCGTACCAATGGCTCCTTTTGGGCGCCTCACTTCAAAACCGAGGTGCGCAACAAAGAGTTTCCTAAAAAAACAAACCATCTTTTCATTTATGTACCGCCAATTTTGAGTTTTTCTGATTACGGTCAACTAATCGACACTCTAACTGAGCAAAATCTTCCTAAACTGATAAATAAGTGACTGGAATAAGAAGTGATCCGACAATCCCATGGGTGTTAAAGTATGTCCATCAGAACAGGTGAAAGAGAACTGCTTTGTGGTATGCCCTTTTCAATGGAGGAGTCGCCCTTTCAGTCTTTCTTCATTCTATCTGTAGTATGGAAAGCATGAAGAAGATTGCTTCAATCAGAAAAAAAAAAGAAGATTCAAGGCTAAAAGAGGACCCTCTTTCCAAGGCGTTTTGGTTTGCACTAAACCAAACTTTCTTTCTCGTTCTTGCAGAAAAAAAAAGATAGATGACTGCCTCCATGGGATTACCTCCTTTTTGATCAAGCGGATAAGGCACTAGAAATGCCCCACAGGAATGTACTGAAGGTCCCTTTGGTTCGCTGTTCGGGGCGGGGAATGGGATAACGAGAGGAACATAGAAAGAAAAAGAGACTTTTTCTTACTATTAGGTAATGATAGTCGACAACTCGAATCCTTACTTATATATAACTTTTTATATCCCGCAAATAATCCATCTTGAGCAGCTGCTCAGAATAAGGGTGAAGTCAATGGATTGACAGAAAGTCGAATTGGTTATTCCTAAACGAGTCTTTTTGGTCTTTTTTCTTTCTATTCGTTCTATATTCGAAAAAAGACCAAAAATGGATAAGAATCAACGAATTGATTAAAAATGGATTAAAAATGAATTGAACTTGAATTTCTCGACCGTTGTCTTTCTTTGCATCTTCTAGCGCCTTTACCCACCCTATTTTGATCTTTCACTTCTTCTTATTATTGGATTCGACAAATGTCTTCTTTATTGTTCAACTCAAATCCTCCCTACTCGGAAGGACGATTCACTTCCAATTTAGTAGACTAGGGTTGTTCGGGGGGCTGGTCTTTGAATTTCTTTTGAGTCTGGGTAAGATGATGTAATGAGCTTCCGGCTCATCCACCTCGGAGGGTCGGGCCCGAGCCGACCGAGCTCTTGAGACTGGATAAAAAAAAGAGGAATCTGACAGCCATTCCTCATGCTGAACAGGCTCACATGATTTATTTTATTTATAAGGTCGTATAAGTTTAGATGATGTTTCTATGACTGTTGCGCGCGTGTGTATCATATATATATATATATATATATATATATATATATATATATATCATGTATTCGTTTCGCGCCTCATGGCGAACCCTTGCGTCTGCTTCACGGGATTCTCGCATCGTATTATTTTCTTGCGTATGCTTAACGGGATTCTCGCATCGTATTATTTTCCCTGTTTCATCTTCATCGTCGGCTTTGTAAGGCGGATCGTCATGCTTTCACCGTGCTGTTTTGCGACTGAGCTGTGTCGCGGTGCTTCGCATTCGTGCCGTGTCGTTCGTGTCGCCGTGCTGCGTGTTTAGTCTGGCAACAGAGCTGTGTCGCGGTGCTTCGCTTTCCCGGTTGCATCTGCTAGACAGCTGCATCGAGCTCTGCTTTGCTCGACAGCTATGCCAGAGCCGTCTGCGATAGATTTCAACCGTCTGTTGCTCTGCTCCTTGCAGTGTCTCGAGTGCCTATCTTCATGGCAGCTATTCCTTCCTCTCTTGGGACTGAACCTACTATGGAGGTGGGCAAACCCTCCTATGCTACAGTGGTTCACAAACGTAGCTCTCATTTCCACCTTGCAGATAGTCCGATATTCTCGTAGATGTACCATGATTCTTTTGCAGGACATGAAGATTGCAATCTCATAAAAAAGCAGAGAAAAAGACGGGCAAACCAGCAATATTCTTTTTTGACGCTGAAATTTCATCCCTTGCAGAAAAATACAAATTCACACCAGTTGGAAAGTTCCAATTTGGTCGCCCTAAGATGAAGATTATCAGGAAGGTTTTTGAAGTTTTCAAACTAGTTGGGGTTTGATAGGTGGGCTTTTTTGACGGAAGACATGTTATGATACAACTGAGCTTAGAAGAAGACTATATAATGATTTTCTCAAAGAAATCCATCATAATCGAGGGCAAACATATGAAACTGATTAAATGGACCTCTGACTTTGATCCTAGTCAAGAACCCTCCATTTCGCCTATTTGGTTCTCATTATCTGAACTCAAGCTTCAATTTTTCGATCAACCTATGTTATATGCAATTGAGACTATCCTTGAAAACCAATGCAGTTAGACATACCTACTTTCATTTCTCAAAGTCTTCTACTGCAAGGATTTTGATAGAAAAAGATATTACACTACCAAATGTTGAAGAAGTCTGATTTGGCTCTGCTCACAATGGTTACTGACAACAAATCATTATGGATAATGAAAGTAGAAATGTTTGATTTTTATCTGCGACTGTTTGTTCTTGCCTTGGAAATTTCAAAGCCTAGGACAGGTCATGACAAATATATTATTTGAATCCATTTTGATTAGTTGAGTTATATTATTGGAAATAAAATGTGATGTTATAGCTAACATTCTCTTTTGATTCGAAGTATGAGGTTAGAATATAGTTCTTGTCTAATTAATTATGAAAAAAACCAAAATGTCCAATTTTGTTCCTTAAAATCTTCCAAATTGATCCAAATTAATCACACCATTAGAATTGCTATGTAGATAGATGGAAAGGTTATGCGATACTTGTAATATATATATTAAATTATAATGATAATGATCAATTGAATAAGTACTAAAATAAACATCTATTTGGTTATGAATTAAGAGTTGTATTACCCATTCAAACCAAATAAACAAAGGGGGAGTAAAGGCAGGGAAGGAGAGGAAGGAAAAAGCCTTAAAAGAAGGGGAGCAACATCAGAAGAAGAAAAAGAACGAGAAGAAATGAGAAGTTGACGTTGTTGCTTGCTGTAAGTCGCCAGGAGATGTCGAAGCTGGCACTACTATCGTGCTTGCAGTGCTACATTAAGCCGCAAATTGAAGGAAGAGAAGGAAGGAGTGGGAGGAGGTAGCACCAAGGGCTTACCTGGATCGAGCCACAACCGAAGAGGAGAAAGCTGCGGCTTCGTACTTTGGTGTTGTGTGAAGTAGGATATGTCGCGTCGCCTTTGTGTGAGGAAGAAGAAGAGCTAAGATCGTAGAAGAGTTTAAAAGGATGATTTCATTCATATCTTATGATTTGAAAGTTTGAAATGTGTATCACAAATGGTAGGAAATTAATAGAAAGATGAAGTTAGATTTTAAAATATTTTAAATTGATATGAAATGAAATGTAAATTTTAAGTCTTCGAGGATTACTCTAAGATGATACTGGCAGGGGATGCTATATGCCCGTGCATGATAAAAGAAATGACAAAGGTGTACCTTCAAGTATAATTTTGAGGGTTCATTCGGGTACATTTTTTAGGGTACATTCGGGTACATTTTTTAGGATACTTTCGGGTATGATGATAATCCTGTTATGACTCTTGAAGAGGATAAAAAGTTTAAATACTTAAAAGTGAAACGAGAAGAGATAAAATTAAATTGAAAGTTTTCAGTTTTATAAGGTAATGAATTACATTTTTTTTTGGTTATTCATGCATTGCATTTGCATGATAAGTTAATGCATATTAAGATGATGATTGCTCATTAAGTCAAACTTATTGTTGAATTTAATTCTCTTTCACGAAAAGAAAAATTTTAGATTGATATGTCAATTAAGAGAGACTTGGTTTACAGGAGCATTGCGGCTGATAGATACTAGTTTATGATGTGTTTGTAGTTTCTTTTTGCACTGTTTCTTTTAGATAATGATTTATTGTGCGTGGATTGAGATTTTACTTGCACATTATTTCTGTTATTATTGGATGATTTAAATTTATTTATATGAAATTGTTGAATTCTTATTGGTTCTTTTATATTTTGAGAAATTCTATGATTCTGCGGATAATTGTTTAAAATAAATACCGTCAGACCATATGTTCCCGTCTTAGTTAATTCTAAGCCCGACTCTGGTCGTGACAATGATTTTTTTTTTAAGTTAAATCTATCAAAACTATTATGTTAAATATAACATTTTTTTGAACTATTATTACTTCAACCATTTGTTGAAGTGAAGTCACCCACCAGTTAAGTGAAGATTGACAAGTGGCTGGTCTCTAGTAAGGTTTCGTGCAATTGAAAATGTTTCACGATTGGATGTTGTTCTAAGAACAAGTTTTGTATTTTGCTCGTGCTTGCCTTAGAATGATTCTTGTATTGGGAAGGGGAGATGGAGATAGACTTAGAGATGTTTATGTTTTTTACTAGGCACATACCATTGTTTTACTCCTATAGCAAGGAGCGATCTTCACAATAATCAGTTCTAGCAATCTCGTTCTCTGATATTTGGTTTTCGTGTGTTGCTGTTGATAATCTTTGACACCCCTTATCCTTTGGAGCTTGCCGTTCACCAATGAAGCTTGAGTAACAAAATTAAATTAAAAATTACGATGAGAAAAAATGTCGTAATAAATTGCAAATGATGGCTATTCCTTTTAATCTTACCATTTATGTGAACTTTTTTTTAGATTACGTAAGTCTAATATTGGGATTGGCCAATTTTAAGAAGTTAAAGGATCAAATTTTGCACATTAAATAATTTCAAGCATTTGATGGTCATTTTGGATTTTTTATTAATCAATTATTCTCACATATTTTAACATTTTCGTGGATATTATGATTGACATGCGAAAAAACTATAAATGGTCGAGCAAGAAATTACTGCAGCATGAATGTTGTGTTAGTAGTACTTGTTGAAGTTGTTGTAGGAAATAGATTTTAGTAATTTTGGCCATTTTCATCTAGAGGGGAAGACTTGTATATTAAGGCAGTTGAATAATAGTATGCGAAAGGTATAGAAAGGAGAATTTAGTGTACGGAAAGTAGCATACCTAGAAGTTATTAAAAAAGGTTTGCATGAATTGGAATCACATATTACAACATGAGCATTGCTAAATTATCCAAATCTTTATTTTAGTGAATACTCACTTGACCGCTACCCCACATTTTTTCACTATGATTTTTCGTGCCTCTCTTTCTATAGTGAGATTAATCATCCCACTTGCCTAACTACTGGAATTATTTAGGGACAACAAGTGAGCATCTCAATGTTTGTGGAATAAATCAACCGTCAATAACAATGGTTGACAAACTATTAACTTATTAAAGGTCGTCATTTGAGGTGGTTCTTGATTCCAAGGAAGGTAATGAGATTGTTTCTTATTATCTTGTTTGCACTTTTTAGTTTTTTTTCTCTTTTCATTTGTTCTTAGTTGGCCACACTTTCATTCTCATATGTTGAAAGGGAAGGAAAAAAAATTGTAGTTAAGAGGGTGTGCATGTAAGGGGGAGTAAGAAATATTAAGAACCTTATAAATGCAATCTCTTTTGATTCTTAAAATTTTTATTTTTTCATCATTAGTGTTATCTCCATTTCATTGGACAAATGATTATTCTCACTTGTTTTATTGCTCGTGTTTTGTTTCAATGCAATCTCTTTTGTTACTTCAAATTTTTATTTTTCATCATTAGTGTTATTTCCATATCAATGGGCAAATGATTGTTCTCGCGTGTTTTTCTGCTAGCGCATCTTTCCTTGTGACATTTATGTTATATCTAGTAATAATTTTTATGTTTCTATTACTATGTTATTTATAAATTCGCTCATCATTTGGGGGAGGGCTTACTCCTTAAACTTTGACAAAATGTAACATTCTTTAAATTTTGATTTTCATCTCAAAATAGTATAGATTTTTTACTCCACGAGGTCATAATATTTTTTTAAACTTTGATGATTACAAATTAAACTAAGAAACTTAAGATTATGGTTTTTCAAATTAAGTATATAAAAAAATTGATTCACCATTAGGGCAAAGCACATAAAATTTTGTGTTTTAATATAGAAAATGTATCTCGACTTCCAAGTGTAAGAGCTACACAATACAAAATATCAAAGACTTATGTGGCAAGCGTGGACAAAACTAACCTTGCTAAAAAAGTATCACTCTAATCATTCACTAAATTTTATTTTGGTATGAGAAAATATTTTTTAAATATTATTTAGGGCTTTAGTAATAATTAACCTTATAGTGATTTGATAAATTCTACATTAATATCTTATAAGAAAATGACAAGACATAATTAGACAAAATGGGCCTTCGTAAAAGTTTGCAGGCATCTGCAAATCGATTATCTTCATCAAATATTGTGATGCTCCATAAAAATAAAAAAATGTTATACCCATAGAAGAAAAATTATACTAGGTTTCTATAAAGGTTTGTGGGTCTTAAAAAACTACGTTAAGTGTCTTTGCAAATAGTGAAATATGTTAGTACTTAATGATGAATTCTAAACGTTTGAGGCAAAATCAAGTGCATACGTTAATTTTTAAAGTTGGTTGGTTGGTTAGGTTTTGAATTTTTAAAGTAAGTTGAGTGAGGAAAAGCCCGAGGAGAGTAGCGCCCCGAATACAGTCCCAGCCAGGAAATGCTTCAGATGCTATGATTTTGGACACATCACTTCAAGTTGTCTAACGAGTTGAATTGTGTCCTTCACCGAGTAGGATGTAGTTGAGCAAGTGAGAGAAGAGGAGACAACTGAAGAATAGGGTGAGGAGTACTAGCTTCCAACTGATGAGGTTGAGATGCTTGTTGTTTTGATGGGTCCTTCAGACTGAGACGACGAGGGCGCAAATGTGGCTTTGCCACAACATATTTTAACACTCGGTGCACTGTGAAAGAAAATGAATGCAACCTTATCATCAATGGAGGTAGCAATAAGAATGACAACTACGTAGATGGTGGACAAGTTGAGTCAGCTAACTCAAAGACATTTCCAGTTGTATTCTCTGACATGTTTAAAAAGAAGAATGGGTTCAATATTGATATGAAGTGGCTCGTAGAATTTTCGTTTGGGTACCAATTGCATAATCAGGTGTGGTGTGATGTGGTCCCCATGGATGCCTGCCACATCCTGTTGGGGAGACCGTGGCAGTTTAATCACAAGATTTAGCATGACGGGTACAAGAACACCTACTCATTCTTCAAGGATGGAAAATGAATCGTTGTTTTACCTTCTGTTGAGTCTTAGATTATAGGTACTCTCTCCAGTGGAGGCGTGCCAATGTAATTGGTTTTGGTGATAATTGATGACAGCGGACAGAGGCACCGATCCCTAGAATGGGGTCAGAGAACATTTCAGGACAACATGTTCGATACCTCACTGCCATGGCTGCCGCCGTTAGAGAGTTTTGTCTGACCTTACATCAGATAGGGATGGGCCAACTAGGGGCTACTATTGGAAGACTTTGTTGGACACACTTGTCACAAAGTCTCGATTAAATTCAGTAGTGTACCCTCATATGGTTAAACTGATCTGGATAGTTGCTCGCAATTGGGGAAACTCCTCAGATGTTTTGGGGGACATTGCAATTGATAATGAGATCCAGGTGTTTCTTGGGCCACAGTTGAAGATCCTTCGGCCATGGGAGGTTACAAAAGCTCTATCACCTTCAACGTGCAAACAAAGGCTTCGACGAATGAAGTCAAAGCTCTCCAAACCCTGAAAGACTAACACGAATATGAGGGGCGCGTGGTCCCTCTCCTGCGTTACGACATCAGGACAGATTTTTCCAAGCAAGAGGGAGAGACGACTGACTCCCTCCTTTGGATTTGACGCCTCCTTTAAACTGTGGGCCCATTCTAAATTATCTAAAGCTTATATATATTTGATTCTTGTGTTTTAGATTTTTCTATTTTTGTTTTATATCGGGACAATCCTTGGTAACTCCGGTTCTCCCTTTTAAGGATTTATACAAGAGCGAGTGATGGTTCGACTGTATCTCATTCCGAGGTGGTAAATATCCCTAACTCTTCCTACCTCCACATCCATCCCTTCACTGCCACCATCTCCTTTTCAAGCTGCAGGGACCCCAGGATAGCACTTCAGCTGTACTATAATTTCTGTCGCAAGTCACTTTCCTTCCCACCCCACAACCAAACGCCCTTCCTCCTCCCTGGCAGCCCAACCATCAAGCACAATACTCCACCTCCAATCCGCTACATGTAAGCATTCTCCACCACCTGCTGTTGCTTCCTTGTCATCCCAGCCCTAGCCCACAACCTCCAACGCCAATCCTTCTGCTTCCAGCCAATTCCATACTTTCTTCTATATCCAGCCCCTAACTGTAGCACTACTACCCTTGATTCAACCCTATTTTGAGTTTGTGTTGTTTCTTTTGTTATTTTCTTGTTATGTGTGTTATGGTTGTAATTCCTATTTGATTTCAATAATAAATTTATATATCCCGTTGTTGTTTGGTTAACTTTAGTATCACTGATACAGTAAGTTGCTGACATTTGTTAGTCACTACCATGCAATCAAAGGTAGTGGGATTTTAATTATTGAATGATACTTGTGCTAATGGTGAGAATTTATAGAAGATTTGGTTTACTATCGAGACAAATCTTATTAGTAGTCCTACAAATCAAATGGTTACTTGTTTTATCAAAATAATTTGTGTATTCCTAGGTGTTCACTCAGGAATAACATTTTACAAGAGGTTTATAATGGAGGAATGACATGACATTTTGGTAGGGATAAACCTCTCTCCTCAGTGAAGGAAAATTTTATTGAATTAGTTGATAAGAGATGTGGAGAGGTATATCAAACAATGCATGGTACGTCATTTGGTTAAGATCCAAGAGAAAAATATGACCCTATATGCTTTACTATTGTTCTAGAGCTTTCTTGGGTAGATTTGAGCATGAAGTTTGTGTTAGATTTGCCCAGAATACAACAAAGTAAAAACTCTGTTATAGTAGTGTAGTTCACATTTTCAAGAGAATACATTTTGTACCTTGCCACAAGATGGCAAATATTTCACACATTGCAAACTTAAATTTCAAAAAGACATTTTGCCTATATGATGTGCCTAGAATTTTTACTCAAGGTAGGGATGCGAAGTTTTGTAGCCGTGTTTGGAGAACTTCATGGAGCAAAATTGACACAAAGATTCAGTTCAAATCAATAGCTCGTTCAAAGATGAATGGATAGACCAAGGTGTTGAATCACAATTTAGGTAATCTACTTAGTTGTTTCATGGGTAGGAATACCAAATAGTGGGACTAGATCCTTTCCCAGGTCTGGTTTGCTTGTGATTGTTTCACCATCAGTCTATGGGTCACAGTCCTTTTGAGATTGTATATGGACGAAACTTTCTCACATCCTTGGTGCTTGTATCGATGCTCTCCGCTTCCGAGGTTGGCCTTGATTCCGAGGCTAAAGTCAGAGAGATTCAGACCCTACATAAATGGGTGAGTCAAGAAATTGCCAAGCAGAACATCAAGAACTACAATTAGACTAACATGTTCACATTATCCTAGGTTTTTAAGGAAGGAGATGTAGCATAATTTCTTTTTATGATCAAGAGGTTTCTCATAAGCTCTTTTGGGAAGCTTAAGCCAAGAGCTTGTGACCCATTTATGATTGCCTAGAAAATTAATGATAATGCATATAAGATTGACCTGCCAGGAGACTAACAGCTCAGCTACTTTCAATGTTGCAAATCTATCGCCATACTATGAGGATCGTTATGCTTTCAGCAAAGACGATTTGCCTTCCCTTACTAATGCAGGGCGTCTTGCTTCTGCCCCTCCTAGGTGAACTCGAGACAGCACCAGCCAAGAATGAACTGGTTCATATCATTCCAGCCCCTATGGGCTGACCTGTCTCTGTAGGTGTCTTATTTTCCTTATTTAGGCTATTATTTTGGGTTATTTTGCTGTAGGTCATTTAAATATGTTGTAAATTATGTTTTAGACATACTTTGGTTTTGGTTTATGCATTAGAGACTGTTTTCGCTAGTTTGTTCTTGTCGAAGTGCTGTATGCTTGATCTGTTTTTGGTGACTTGATTTTAACATGATTGGCTCCAGGTGGTGAACTCTCTCGATCAACTAAAGTCCCCTACATTTCCAACCCCTACTGTTGATCTACTGTTTCTTTATTCCGTACTGTTGTCCAGTCATTAGCTGCACCAGGTTTTCAGCTACCAACACAGTTTCCACAATCGCCTCTCATTCTACAATTCCCTCAGCCCATACCTTGATCTTCCCACACCCTCTAGGAATCTAGACCGGTTCCAGACCGCAGTCCAGCCCTTGGTTGCGCCAGATTTGCAGCCACCACCAGAGTGTTCCCACTCGTCTCTCATTCCACAACTCCCTCAGCCCATCCATTGGTCTTCCCACACCCTCTAGGAACCCTATATTGGTTGTCAGTCATCTTCAGTAATATTTATTTTGCAGCACATAATGTTATGAAGTGAATAATGTTTAAATTAAAAGAAGCCCAATTTACCTTCCTCCTCTCTTGGGCACATGTAGGCGATGTGCAAAATAGACTAATATTTGGTGCAGTGTAAAAGAATAAATAAATTTACAGTCATTTTGGGTGTACGCTGGATTATGGTTTAGCCCTGGACCGATTGAATGCTGCTTTATGATGTGATTTGCAGGTATAAAGGCAGGGAGCTGTGAGCTTAGTGAAAGAATAATGGTATGCATGTTTAGCGGAGCACTTATAATACGCAGCACAAACCTTCAAAAGAAATTGTGGTTGATGTTGAGAGTTATGGTGGACGTATGTGAGGCAATGAGCAGGATGTGACTACTGGGATGTTGAGGAGGGAGTGCAGGTCCGGACAACATGCACAATGAAGTTACAATTACTGGTGGTGATGTGTAAGATTGAATATTAAGGGTATCTAGTATGCACATTGAAAAGCCAAGCCATGTGGGTAGGCCCTAGCGAATACAACTAGGGATTTTGTTTGTTCAACCATCTTTAATGCCTCCTAATATCTTTGTTGAGAGGTAACTTGTAGGTGACGAAGGTGTTATGGGTGCTGTAAATAATGGGGAACCAGTGGTAAATTTGAATGAATACTGCTAACTACACTATTTTTAAAAGCATGATTCATGAGCAAAGTGAAGCGAAGCGCCTAAGGCTCACTTCGCTTCGCTGAGACCACTTCGAAGTTTGAAGTTAATTTGAAGGTTTTTCTTGTAATGTTTAAGTTTTTAATTATTAAAACAAACTATTAGAAATTATTCCAAACTTTAATTTACAGACTTATCGTCAATATTTGCCTTCAAGTTGTGTATTGTATCACATCTTATTATTTTATATCATTTTTAAACTTATATTTAATATTTTATAATTGTTAATAATTGCATTTATACCTTAAGAGTTTTGTATAAATTATTTGTGATCTGGTTATTAAATGTGTAGTTACGCGCTGATCTTTTTGTTTTAAAGCAAAAAATAAAGTCTTGCGCCTCGCATTGTGCTTTGCGCTTTGATAATGTTAGTTAAGTGTGGAGGGCAGCTTGGACAAGATAACTTCCATGATTTGGAGAACAATCACTAACAAATATGATTTGTAGCATTTATCTCTAAGATTTGGTATTGAAACATCAGTTGATAAGGAGCAAGGAAACATAATGATGAATGTAGTTGAATTTATTTATATTTGATATTTTGATTTTTCAAAGAAGGGAAATTCAGAGTTGAAGGAGAACTAGTTAGTTAGAGTAGTTGATATTGGAGTAAACCCAAATCACGACACAAGACAAAAAATTATTAATAACTTAAAAGGCGGTTACAACGGTGACTCAATGAAAAGAAAGACACCACATAAATCAAAACATAAAATAAAACATTACAAACAAAGACTCAACAAATAAAGATACAACAAGCTCGACGAGGAAGGAGTTCGAAGTGGTAGTACTGGAGCGGCGGTTGCGGTGAAGGCCAGAGTGATGTCACACGAGCCGAAAAGAGCGAAAATCGCCGTTGAGGGTGGAATTCGGAGGTGGTGAGGATGGCGGCAGAAGCCGAGGAATGGAGACCAAAGTCGAAGAGCGGAGGCGCGACAGGCGCCGAAGCCCAGGAGCGGAGGCAGGGGATTGGAGGCGCTAGGGGAGGTTTGACGATGATTGCGGCTTGCTGGGAGGGAGGCATCATTGATCCGAATGCTGGAGAGAGGGTTGCGGCTTGCGGTGAGGGAGGCGGCAGGAGGGCTGCGGGCTGTTAATGGGGATACTGCAGTGCAGAAAGGTGCTAGGAGAACCTGAGGACTGCGACTTGCTGTGGGAGAGGCGGCAGAGGGGCTGCGGACTGCAGGTGGGGGTGCTACAGGGTCGATGGGAGGCGCTGAGAGGACCTGTGGGAGGCTACGGCATCCTTTGGAAGAGGCGGCAGGGACTGTGGTGGCCTGCAGGGGCGCTGCAAAGGGCTGTTGGAGGCTTGGGATAAAACTAGGGAGGGCGGCAAACTGTAGGTAAGCTACAGAAGGAGGGCCGACGATCTGGAAGGGGAGAGGCAGAGAAGCTGCTGGTTTGACTTGAACGTCGACAAGCTCTGAGCGGTGGGGAATAGTCGGAACGTCGAGAATAAACCCCACCTCAGACGGGGTTACAGCTGGAGCACCTTCCTTGTCATCAGATACAACCCTTAAAGGGGAAATACTCAGATAAAACTGAAATCAAGTTCAAAATCAAGGTCCTTACCCTAGACACAAGATCTCCTATTTATATAAGACTTGAATTAATTTTTGGAAACATTAAAATAACAAAGGAATAATATCAGATTTCCGAATTTAGGCAAGAATTTTAAAATAGGAAAGAAAATAAATTCAAATTTCATATTTCATGCAAGAGTTTTAAAATTAGAAGGAGAATAAAATCAGATTTTGGTTTTTAGGAAATGATATAGAATTAAAAAATGTTTAGGGAGGCAATAAAGGAAAGAAAGAAAAAGGAAAGACAAGGACGAGAGGAAAAGGAACGGAAAAGAAGGAGGGGGGCGGTGGGGCCCCAGTCGAAGGTGATTAACCGGTCCAGCTGGGCTCGAACTGTGCCCGGTTGGGCCCCCCTTGAGACCTCCGTCAGTATTGCTATTACAAGTGCACTTTAGGAGTAAGTTGAAGCAATATGTTGGCGCATTGCATCGCTTGCTTGAGAAGCCTGACAAGCTTCACTAGCTTGTAAAAAATGCACATATTGCACCGTTTCCTCGCATCACATTTTAGTGTTATGCGCTTTAATTTTGCTCAAAATGAAAACATTGTTCTTATTTTCTTGAACATCTTTCATAATAGCTAAAAGCATAAACATTTGTTTCTCACCATTTTAATTGGAGTAAAGTGAAAAAATATTCCACGAGTATTTAGATGGAACCGTTTTACTCCCATAGTTTATAGAAGTGTCAAAATAGTTCACAAAATTTTTAAATTGAGGCTGAAGTAGTATGTATGGACTATTAGAGATCAATTTTTAAATAATCGGTGACTATTTTGGCACTTCTATAAAATCTGGGACTAAAATGGGTACATGTAAATTGTCGCGGGGCTATTTTGGCACCTAATTCATTTTATTAGTCATGAAGTTGTTTCTCTTTTCATTTTATTAGTCATGAAGTTGTTTGTCTTTAGTTTTTAATTCTCTCATGCCGAAACTAGTCTTTTTAGTGTTGCTTGCCAATTGGTTCTTTTATATGTTTCTTGGTGGTTCTTACTTCTCGTTCTAATAGTTGCTCGGTTCTTCTTCTCAAGAATGCTTTTCGATGCCTTATCTTAATAGTTCATCTTGTATCTTGCTTCTCTTCCTCTTGATCTCCCACTAGTCACTCATTCTCAAAATTATTTTACTTTTTTTTGCTTTCAAATAACTGATAATTACTATTATTCATTGTTAAACGATGTGATTTATTTCTGGTTATTTTAAGAAATATTGTATCATATACACATAATATTTGCAAAATAAGATATAGATTGCATGAATCATTTAGTTATTAGAAGGGTAATTTTTCTTTGTGATTTGCTTATTAAAATAAAAAGAGCTCTAGCACATCAAAGTATGTTGAGCACTTTTCTGTATGAGAGATGACGCGAGTCTATCAGTTTAGATAATTGTCCTAGAAGTCCTAATTGACAAGTAAGAATTTAGGCAAACTGTAGGTAAGCTACAGGTGGAGGGCCAACAATCTAGAAGGGGAGGGGAGGCAAAGAAGTTGTTGGTTTGACTTGAACTTCGACAAGTTCCGAGCGGTGGGGAATAGTCGGAATGACAAGAATAAACACCACCTCAGACGGGGTTACAGCTGGAGCACCTTCCTTGTCATCAGATACTATCCTTAAGAGGTAAAATACTCAGTAAAACTGAAATCAAGTTCAAAATCAAGGTCCTTACTCTAGACACAAGATCTCCTATTTATATAAGACTTGAATTAATTTTAGGAAACATTAAACTAGGAAAGGAATAATATCAGATTTCCGAATTTAGGCAAGAATTTTAAAATAGGGAAGAAAATAAATTCAAATTTCCTATTTCATGCAAGAGTTTTAAAATTAGAAGGAGAATAAAATCAGATTTTGGTTTTTAGGAAATATTATAGAATTAGGAAATGTTTAGGGAGGCAATAAAGGAAAGAAAGAAAAAGGAAAGACAAGGAGGAGAGGAAAAGGATCGGAAAAGAAGTAAAGGGGGCGGTGGACCCCCCTCCAAGGTGACTAGCCAGTCCAACTGGGCTGGAACTGCGCCCGGTCGGGCCCCCCTTGAGACCTCCGTCAGTATTGCTTTTACAAGTGGACTTTAGGAGTAAGTTGAAGCAATATGTTGGCGCCTTGCATCGCTTGCTTGTGAAGCCTGACAAGCTTCACTAGCTTGTGAAAATTGCAAATATTGCATTGTTTCCTCGCATCACATTTTAGTGTTATGCGCTTTAATTTTGCTCAAAATGAAAACATTGTTCTTATTTTCTTGACTCAGATAAACATCTTTCATTATAACTAAAAGCATAAACATTTGTTTCTCACCATTTTAATAGGAGTAAAGTGAAAAAAATATTCCACAAGTATTTACATGGAGCTGTTTTAGTCCTAGAGTTTATAGAAGTGTCAAAATAGTCATCAGAATTTTTAAATTGAGGCCGAAGTAGTCTATATGGTGGACTATTAGAGATCAATTTTTAAATAATCGGTGGATATTTTAGTACTTCTATAAAATCTGGGACTAAAATGGATACATGTAAATAGTCGGGGGGCTATTTTGGCACCTGATTCATTTTATTAGTCATGAAGTTGTTTCTCTTTTCATTTTATTAGTCATGAAGTTGTTTCTTTTTAGCTTTTAATTCTATCATCTGGAACTAGTCTTTTTAGTGTTGCTTGCCTATTGTTTCTTTTTAATGTTTCTTGGTGGTTTTTACTGCTCGTTCTAATGGTTGCTCGGTCGTTCTTCTCAAAGAATGGTTTTCGATGCCTTATCTTAATAGTTCATCTTGTATCTTGCTTCTCTACCTCTTGATCTCCTACTAGTCACTCAATCTCAAAATTATTTTACTTTTTTTGCTTTCAAATAACTGATAATTACTATTATTCATTTTTAAACGATGTGATTTATTTCTGGTTATTTTAAGAAATATTGTATTATATGCACATAATATTTGTAAATAAGATATGAATGTCATGAATCATTTAGTTATTAGAAGGGTAATTTTTCTTTGTGCTTTGCTTATTAAAATAAAAGGAACTCTAGCACATCAAATTATGTTTAGCACTTTTCTGTATGAGAGAAGACGCGAGTCTATCAGTTTAGATAATTGTCCTATAATCCTAAATGACAAGAACAAAACTTATAAAAAAGTTATAAAATATTTTAATACAAATAAGACTCAATACTAAATCAATGAAACTTTTAGTATCTTGCATCGCATCACTAATACTTAATATCATGTCTATCCCCAGATGCATAAAAGAAAGCACGATTCAGCTGAACATTAAAGAAGATTAATTTGAAAGTTAGAGCAGTTTGATTTTAGTAGCATAAGCAAATTTTTAATATCCTAACCTTTCCAAGTATGATGCATTTGGACCAAATTCAAATAGCATTCTTTTTTTTTTTTTTATGCAAATTAAGCGGAAGTGATTTCAGTTACATATTCTTTAAGATTTTTAGCTTCTGTTGATTTCTATCTTAATCAAAAAGGTATTGTATACTTTAATTGAAATTTTGTAAACTTGGAACATACTTATCAAACTAAGTTAATAATTTCTTTGATAGATTGGAGAGAAAGGCCCATGGATGTGGTTGGCCATTTCTGGGTTTCTAACCCTGCAGAGAAGGCTTGGAGTACATCATTTGAAAAATTAAGTAAATCACTCCAGGTATGTTTCTGGTTATTAAGCAAGAAGTAAGCATATCTGAGTTTGCGATGTAACATATTGAATGCATGTTTTATTCAGAACCTGCTTTCGTTGTCTCTGAGTGGCCATGATAGAAATACCATCAAATGCATTTCTATTTTTGTTACCTATTGTTTGTTTATTATCAAATGCTTAGAAGCATTTTATATGCTTTTATTCAGTAAATGTTTTGGTTCTATCAAGTAAATTTGTATTTGAATATTATATTTTTAACAAGCAGTAGATGATTCCTTGTACTTTTTGTGATAGCATCCAGGATCAGTCTTGCAAGTAATTGTTGTCGAAGATCCATTCAAAGTGGACATTGACACGCTTTATCATGCTAACAAGCAAATTTCGAATTATTTTTTCAGTTATTTTCTTTGAATTTTTGCTGGATCTTTTATTGTACTATGACACGTAATTTCTCTTCCAACTCTGCGCCAACAATTAACGAATCTCAATTTCATTTTGCTTGCAACTGCGAGTCATTTGTGGTGAAATAATTTAGTATAGTTAAAGAGTGCTGTAAGTAGAAGCATCAAGGAAAAAAAATCAATGGGATGATATCTTGATTAATGTCACATTCAGCTGGCCAAAGGTTGTAATCTTTATCAATTACTATTGAAAATAGGACGTGCCATGGAAAGCATTTTTCAAAAGTCAGGCAGTTTGGGCAATGATGTATGCTCATTTTTGTGGAAGTTGGGGACACTATACCTGCTTATCCTGGCTTCCTACATATTTTAGGTATGCCAAATCATATCATTTATTGTTCATTTTCAATCTCTTTAATTTCCTAGAAAAGTTTGGGTTTTGCACAATGTGGATCAGTAGCTGTAATTTACTGATCATTTTCTTTTTTATCTTGGGAAGTAACTCTGATTGTTTCGTAAAATCTTGAAACATGCTTTTTCTTATTTTCTATTCTTTAATGTTCCAAGAGGTTATATACTTTGTTAAAGGCAAACATTTTTCATTTACTAGGCTGTAGTTTTCAATACTCGCCATTTTAAGTAACAATATCTCTACTCGAGGACATTTTCTTGGTATTCTGCAAGTTTCCAGCTATACTTATGGCTTTCATTTATGTTCCGAAGCAAAACCTCTGGTAGCCTTTAACTTGACAATTTAATTTTTAATGAACTTTGTTCTGTGTAATGGATTCTATTTTTTTGTTTGTTTGAACTAACGAATGAAACTCTAGATGCTTTAATTTTTATCCGCTTTATTTATTATTCTTCTGATACCATAGTTAACCAAAATAACAATAGGAAATCAAATGTTGTTACTGAGGCAAATAGGAGAGTACAACCAATACAGTGGAATGAGAAATAATAACGTTCATGACACACAACTCAACTAGGGTTGTATTCCAAAATGGTGGTGGAGTCTGTTAGGAGTTTGGGAAGGTTGGGATTGATGTGGGAGAGCTGTCCAAGAGCGATGACAGCCAAGATGTGGCTGTTCCGGAAAAACATCAGCAAAAGGATAGCGGTCTAGGGTGCTAGTAGCAAATTTTAATGTGATGGTGGAGGTTACAAAAGACGGCTGCAAGTGGGAGGGGTAGAGGGCGGGTTCTAGAAGCAGCAGTGCATTGGAAGGGGAGGCGCAGTGGCTAGGAAGGCTGGAAAAGGTAGAGACAGCAACTTATTGCTGTCTTGGATGGCGGCAGCAAGCATAAAAGCGGCTTGAATATTAGAAAGCTCAGAAAGAAAAGACCATAACAGTTATTCTGGGCAGCCATGGGTGATGTGGGGAGAATGCAGAAGGGGATAAGGAAGATAATTACCGCATCAGAGGAAGATACAACAAGAGCACTACTCGACTTTCTGATACAACTTTTGAAGAGAACGCAGGGATGCTATCGACTGTTTTGAATATAAACACATTAAAAATTAACCCTAGACTTTTACGAAAGCAAATTTATAATATTAAGATAAATATGAGTGGGTCTAAGGGCCGACCGACACTTCACGACACAAGAAAGCTTGAACCTTTGGTCCAAGCAAGCAGATGCTTTGTTTGCTTACACGTGAGAGTTTCGCGTCCACTCCCAAAATGCGAGACACTCACATCAGTTTTCTGGGGTCATTGGAGCTTTGACTTCATCTGACAAAGTGTTTGTTCTCTTATAGATAGTTGAAAGGGAGTAATCTTTTGGTAAGTTAATCCTTTAGGTGATGTCATTCCAAAGCATATCCTAATAGAATAGGTATTTGACCACTTTTGACACAACCAAAAGTAGATCAACACATGGTTGGGTATCCTCATGAACCAAACTTTTAGCCAGAAAATCTCTAATTGACTTCTTCCACTCATACTCATCTTATTATATCTGGCAAACAAATATGTAAGGAGGATTCAACTATGAGATAAAATCTATAGCAGACCGAGCAACTCTCAATTGCAACCAAAAGGGAATGCATCTTTTGTTCTATGGAAGGAGTTGTTTCTCGTTGTAGGATGTTTTTTGCTGCAAAGCTTCTAAGGCGATGTCCAACACTCCGAGTCATTCCTCTTGTTTGATCATTTTTTTGGTGGGACATTTTTGAACTGAGTTTAATACCCAAATGACTCTATATGGTCTTTCGGAACTTGTTCAAAGCATATCATCTCTGATATGTTGGACTTTCTAGGAGCTACTTAGGAGGTATGCTATATATGTGAAATTTTTGAAATTCTATTACATGAGGTCACCCGATGTTTGGTGCCAAATCCTCAAGCTTACGACATATTTGGACATTCAATGCTAGTGCTACTGATGCTCCTCTCGATGGCTGCAAAAAGGTTGTTTGAGGCACCATAATTTTGTACTCTGCATGAACGCTCATTACCTCAGACTAACTATCTTCTAGAATAACCTTTGCTAATCTGTCTAGAGTATCTCTTGTGGGCTCATCTTGAATCACTAGCATCTCTTGCTTGTCAGCTTGAAGTTGAGGCTTATCTTTGACATCTTCATGTCACTTTTTATTTCTTCAACTAGTCTTTGCTTAGTGAAAGAGATTATTCCCCTACTTGTGCAATTTGATTCAATATGCCCAGATCTGGGACACTTGAAATACTTTATTAGCTTGGACGAATTTAGGAACGTTGGTTAGCTCCACCTGTTCTCCACTTTGAATTAGCTTCTTCTCAGGTGTGGTCAGCTTGGATGCTCGAGGTTTGGTGTGTTCTTGCGGCTTCATCCTGGAATTGAACTATGTCTGTAAGATATGACAATCACCTGGTGATGTTGTCTCGAGAATATTTCATGTTTGTAATGAACTGATAGGTACTTGCGCTACATTGCCTTCATTTTCTCACAAGTAGTGATCTTGTCCCGACCTTCTTTATTCCTTTTCCTCTTCAAATTCTTCCATAACACGACGCTTTTCTTCAGCTTGATGACAGCGAGTTTCACTCTTCTCTCATCTCTTACCTCTTTGTATTTAAAGATCCTCTCGACGATTTGCATCAACTCAACAAAGTCATTCAGATTCACTCTTCCCTCAAAATCCAGTATATTTATATGCCCCCTAAGTCTTTGTATCATCCATCAGTCACTTTTCATATTGGCCTAGTTTGATTTTGAATCCCGAAGTGTCATGATTGATTCTCCTATTCATTGAAATCATCCCTACAAAAATGATTCAGGTTTTCTCACTCTTCGCGGATCTCATTATCAAAGTCAACAACGACCTCTCTCTGGGTTCTATCCTCAATTTTATTGAGCCATTGTAGAACTCAGCGGATTTATCACTATGTCTTTTCATTATAAACTTTGGATCGCTATTCGATACCTGTATGATGTCGGGTGGTAAAGAAAAAAATTTGGTTAGGAAGGGGAGCCATTGTAGAACTCAGTTGAGTTATCACTATATCTTTTCATTATAAACACTTGATCGCCATTCGATATCTGTATGATGTCGGGTGGTAAAGAAAAAAATTTGGTTAGGAAGGGGAGCCATTGTAGAACTCAGTTGAGTTATCACTATATCTTTTCATTATAAACACTTGATCGCCATTCGATACCTGTATGATGTCGGGTGGTAAAGAAAAAATTTGGTTAGGAAGTGCGGTTAGGTAACCCTAGGATAGGACTAGGGTTAGGTTAGCTTTGATATCAAATGATACTGGAGTTAACACAAACAATAATTGAAAATCAAATTTTATTACTGAAAAGCAAATGCGAGAGGACAACCAATGTAACACCCAATTTTGAGAAAACAGATAAAATTTTGGCAATTTTAACATATATCCCAAATTTATCATTTTTCGAAATTTGACTAAATTAATTTTATAAAATTCTTCATCTTAATCGATAAATATTGATAACATCATGCCTAAATTTTAAACGTATGGGAACATATAAAATTATGAAATAAAATTTTAATTAAACTTAAATAAACCCTTAGTTAATCCCTAAGTCTTGCCATTGTTTTCTAGCCGACTCCTCCCGTATTAAACCGTGTATGCAGTGGATGGATAGGATCAAACAACCCAAATTTATCAAAATCCATGTTAAATGCCACGCTATGCCACGCTTCGCTTCATTTCTCCCCCTCCCACTTTAGATTTTCGTACGTCTGAAGGGTCTTGCGACCGATATTGTAGCAGGGCGGGGCAAGCGGCTGGGCATGGAGCCGCAACTCTTAGTTGGGAGCTCTGGAGAAGGACAGTGAGTATAAATCTCTCTTTCATGATATTGAAGGTATTTTTTCCTTCCATACGTTTTCACTTTAATATGTATCATGAAGTATGGTATTCCATGTGTCCCTGTTGCTGTAGCTTTGCGGGAACAACCATGAGACTGTCGAACCAATGGCTACTCTCTTCTGTAGATCCATTTCATGAGTTGCATGGAAGGGTTAAGGGAAAAAGAAGAAGTGGGAAGAGGAATGGGAAGTATCAAAGAAGGGCTGAGAAACCCATTTGAGGTAAGAAAATTATATTTATAGTTAAATCATGATATAAGCTAAGAATTCATGAAATTCCTCTAGGTTAACGAAGTATGGTATTCCATGTGTATCTGTTGTTGTAGCTTTGCAGGAACAACCATGAGATTGTCGAACCAAGGGCTACGCTTTTCTTTAGATCCATTTCATGAGTTGCAGGGAAGGGTTAAGGGGAAAGGAAGAAGAGGGAAGAGGAATGTGAAGTATCAAAGAAGGGCTGAGAAGCCCATTTGAGGTTAAAAAATTATTTTTATAGTTAAATCATGATATAAGCCAAGAATTCATGAAATTCCTCTAGGTTAACAAATTTTGGCTTGTTTGCACTAGGTAGTGAGCTCGAAGAGAGCTTGCAAAAACTAATTGTAGGGTTACTCCGTCAATTCAAGTAAAATAATCAGGTAGTAAATTAAGAATAATATATTTCTTTAGAATTTTGATATGAATACTTGTGACGTATGAATGCTTTTAGAATTCCCTCATATTATTGAATATCTACAATTGTACATAAATGCCTATTCGAATTATCGATTTTCTTATTTATTGACACGATGAGCATGTTTATTAACTTTTTGCTTGCCGGTATTAATATCGTCTTGATTACACATATCTTTTTTATTTGCCTCTGATTGCTCATTACAGGAATGTCGCAACCGTTGTGTGACACATCGTATAATCTCCTAGAGGGAACTGAAGAGAGGGAGAGAAAGCGAGGAGTTGGTCAGTTGTAGAGAGGGAGATGAAGCGAGAAAGTTGGGAAGCTGATGAGGTGAGGTTCGCCCTATAAATTCTCCAACGACTTTCTAGTAGAGCTGAATGTCTTATATGTGGTGTAGGAAGACGGGAGGAGAGGAAAAAACTGGCTAACAGGCGGGCAAATGGGACAGAGGGGTTTGCGGTACAAAGGGAGGCCAGGTCTAGGTGTTACGATAGGGAAGGAAAGAAGGGTAGGCTGCGGGAATTAGGGAAGGTTAGGGGAAGATAAGTATCTTTGTGGGATTCTAGTTATAGCCGGATCAACCCTCGAACCTTTGAAGAAAATCACCCTTAGACGAGTTATAGATGGAGCATCTTCTCGCCTTCGGATATATCTCTAGAAGAGAAAACTGCCGTCGACGGAGAGTTGTATAGAAATCTGAACTTTGAAGGACCAAAAACTAAACCCTAGGACCCTAGGATAGCAAACACTTATATAAATAAAAGATGGATAGGCAGAAACAAAAACAGGAAAGGGTTGGGGGGGGGGGGGAGTAATTCCAGCCCAATGAAAAATGGGAGGAGGGGTCCTGTCAGGAATGAGCCTTCTCCTGCTGAACCAGTTGGGACGACTTCAACCCCAAGCCACCGCGTCACAATGCTATTAATAAGAGGATCAGATGTGCATTGGACAAAATATGTGCAAGTTTCGTACACAAATTTAGACATAAAGAATTTAATTTAACGCATAAAGAGTTTGAATTTGTCATTCAAACCTAGACTAGTTTATATATTTGTTACACGGTATCGGTTTCCTTTAGCTTAGGAAAATAATTATTCTCACTAACTCGCCTTAAATTGATATCTTTTTAATTATAAGATATAGTTTAGTAAAGAAAGGAGTTATGTATGGCACTAAACCGACAATTAACATTAGAAGTTTTCAACTTCTAATGAAAATAATAAATTGCGAGTAAATTCTAGTTTTGGTGCAATGTGTTCAAGCAGAAGTGTAGCGCTTATTCGGAAATGTGTTAACAATCTTTATTTTTTTGTCTTTTACTTTATTTTTAAATTGTTTTCTTCACGCCCCGCCTTGTCCGCCACACACACACACATATATATATATACATGTTAAGTTGCCTCTAGTGCATTCTGGAGCTTTCAAGTTTGAGTCAAGGAAACAACTCTTTTTCAAATGCAAGATTAGCTTGGGTATAACAATGCTTTGCTAGACTGCACATTAGTTGGAGCTCCATGCACTAAAAATGCCTTTTAAGCATGGCTTTCAGTTGCGTTAGTATTCAAAGGATGGATGAATATACCTTAATTTGCATGCTCAAGAATTTTCCTCGATTTGTGTCACGACCCGACTTGAGGCTTGGAGTTAACCAAAATAGGATGAACGATCGGTTGGTGGGAATCAATTTATTGCTATTCTAATTCTATCACTAACAATTTAATATTCAAATAATACATGAAAGAGCCATTAAAGAAAGAAATCAAATTAACAACTAGAAATTTTTATCTTTGTGGTGGTTGTTCTCGCCTTCTGTATATATTTGCTTCTTTTATATTCATCTCGTTCAAATATTTAAAACATAAATATAATATTAAAAAAACATAATGACTTATCTAAAGATAACCCAGGAGTAATCTTACTTCTAAACTACAGTAATAAAAGGAAAAAAATTCAATGTGCATGCGAGTCTATAAGATTTCTTATAATATGTTTGTCTTTCATATTTTTATAAGCAATATGATATTTGCTAATGCATGCATTAATAACTTTTTGTAAATGAAAATACTCAATCTTTTATAAACATTTACTTTAGCTTTATTTTTACTTTATACTTTATATACACTTTTATCTATGTGAGAATCACCGTCAACAAATCTAACACACTCTTAACTAATATTGTCCCATCAGCTTCCGTCAGTATAGCGATTAGCGATCTACACGTTGCAATTGTCTAGGTAGAAACATCTTTACTTACCCCTGACCAAATTATCCCGTCGGCATAGCGGTTAGCAATGTAAACATTACAGTTGTCTGAGGAGATAAGCTCTGGTCTACTCTCCCTGACCAGTATTAACCGTCGACATTGTGTTTAATAAACTATCACAATTATCTAGAGTAGTTGAAATACTCTACACGCACATTAAGGGGTGAACTCTAACCATGCACATATAAGTATCCATATATAAACTATTCTATACTTCATACATACATTATTCTAAGACATCTTTATGCAATCTACCAGCATTCATACTTATTCTTACTCTACTGTACAACTATCATCATGCATCTCTCATATCATTCATAGATTTATCTCATGCATCACGTATATCATTTTTTATTGTGATTATTATGCGTATTTTTTCTAGTATGTCTATCTTGCACATCATATATATCATACATATCATACCTTACATAGCTTTTATGCCTATCTTTTATATCTACCAATATGAAGAATCTATTTTAATATAAATGTCACTGAACTGCAACATCAATGTAATCAACATGCATTTCGAAATAAATGTGATTATTGAAATTTAGAAATATAATTACTCACCTCAAATGTCACGAGAGTAATTAACCGGTTGTTGGACAAACTTTTTGTTGGTTTATGTAATCTAAAGAATAAAATTGAACTTTAAGATCAACTAATTTTCATCAATCAAATTATGCTTCTTAAATTAGCATAAAATTATAGAATTGTTTACCTGGATTTACGAAGCTGTCCTACAACGATCTTCCACATGCCTGCCTCGAACTTGTTGCATCAGTAAACAACCTGGAATCTAAACGACTTAGTTCAGATCCTTCAACCTTCTTCCTCCCCTCTCCAGTTTCTCCTACCGCAAGCTCCTGCACGACCTTGCACATTGGTAAAGTTACGATCTACAACAGGTGAATAACTAGCTGAGAGCTGTAGCTTTCTGTTCGGACTTCGGGGATGAAATAAGTGAGTACGAAACGCTCATTTGCGCTATATGAAACATTTCTTTCTTTCCTCGCTTTTTTCTTTTCTACGTTTGTCATGAATTATGCATGTTTTTCATTTTCGGCCGAGTTAGTCGAAAGTGACGAAATCAGCTCGTGCTCTTTCGTCAGAGTTTTTAGGAGAAATCGACGAATATAGGAGATGAACAAGGTGATAAAAATAAGAGAAGATTTGACAGTTTTGGAGAAGGTTAGGTTGTCGTGAAAGTTGTTTAAGGTACATTTAAACTAATCAGTTATGTTTTGGGTTAAATTACTTTATGAGCTAAGATATTATGAAATCCTAAGATAGTTATAAACTTTAGGTTATTTTCTTAAGGCAAGCGTGTAGAAATTTGTCATCCTGCAGCTCCGCCAATTTCAGGCAAAGTAATCCTCTGCTAAAATAAAAAGAATAATTTGATTAATAAAAATTGCTTGAATCATAAAGTTTGATTTTTTATTTTATAGGTTATGGATATTTAAATAAAGGGTATCACAACGTCCAACTAGTTACCGTAGTTTAAGAATCTTGCGTTGCAGCTGAGGTGATGTGTTTTTAAATTTCAGCAATCCTCTTTATTTCAAAATGTATGTTGATTACATGTATCTTTTATTTCAGTTTGATTTATATCACAATACATTCTTCATATTGTTTGATAGAAAATATACGCATAACAGAAAAGATTTGTAAGGTATGCATGATATGTATGTTAAACATGATATGCGTGATAGATATGGTATGAAAGGTATGCAAGATATAAGCAATATGTTGTCGGTCGTTTTTAAAGTTTAAATTTGGATTTAATTTAAAGTAGTAGGGTATGTCTTTTTTAAAATAATAATATTTTAATTAAAAAAACAAATAAGACAAGATATCATACATTTAATAGTTTAAATTAAACGAGTACAATACTGCAAGTAATACATCTTTCCCGAAGGGTAAACACATCAGTTGAATTATGGAGCTCGATCAACTAAACTAAAGAATCTATGATATTCATTCAGTCTGTTGAATCATTATATTGGCCAACAAGTTCCCCTATTTAATACAAAAGATTAAATAGAGTTTATATTACCCGAGTTCTTAAGTTCCCTATAAAGGCAAGCCCCTATAGTTAAATACATCTTAGATGATTGAAGTCTCCTAAGAATACTCTCGATTAAGATCAGTTGTTATGCTTTTAAAAATTCTAAAGTTCTAGTTTTCAAGGATGGACACAAGAAACTAAAAGGGAACGACTCAAAATAGGAACAATTTATTTTAGGAGTCCAAAGGAATGAAGTAGGGAATATCACAAACTTTGAGAAAAACATCAAATGACTTCTCAACTATCCTATTTGTTTGACTTTAATTTTGAGAGGATGTTATTTGATGTTTCATCTTGCCAGTTTTATAATTTATGGCTTACACTCACACGATACCCGATCGTGCAAATAGTCTAAGAAAATAGGAGAATTTACGCCGTACCGCACGACAACCTCGTAATCCCAAAAGTGTTGTTGCACAACAGAACTGTACAAAAGCCTAGAGACAATGTGAGAATTTATGCCGCACTAGGCAGACTGCTTTAGAATCTTATAGCTTGCGTTATTTATTCTAAAGAAAATGTTTTGCTGGTGCAGATCATCTTCCTCCGTCTGCTGCTTCTTCATCGTGCTGCCCACGATAGCTTGTTCCAAACTCCAAACTTCTCACTATAACGATTGCAGGTTCAGGGTTATGTTTAGATGTACATGCAGTTGTTGGGTCTGTGGTCTGTCGTTGTGTACTTTCTAACATGTGTCCTACTGTTCTCTACCCTAGAGGTTTAGCAAGTGTCTTAAGATAGATAATGTAGTAAAGAGAACAGTAAAATGCAGTAAAAGATAGTAAAAGAAAATGTAGTAAAATGCTATAAACATACTATAAACTTTGTGTACTTGGGTTTTCTGTTATTCATTGCAAGAATGTCAGTGCAATAAACACAATATGGTAATGCGAGAAAAATTTAAATTAATTGCTAGAAAATCCAATACGATAAGATTTAAAGAAATAGTAGGAAAAGCACGAACGAGTAAAATAAGGTCCAATGTCACGTATAAAGGACCAGGGGTAGATGATTTATATGTGACATTTGGAATATCCCCAATTGCCAGGAGGATTTGAGTGTAAAGTCAAAAGCTCAAATCCCGGAGCATTGAGTTTCATTTTAGGTTAAATTATGACAGGAATTTCACTATTTGATTATTTAAGTCACTCATGAATTACATCCGGTGTATTCCCATATTTAGTGTTTTAACCAATTTATCAATTAAGGTTAAATTCTTTGTTTCTTCTTTTATTTGAAAATTAGGTGGATGAACTCATACCTAGGGTGTGCTCGTAAAATGAAACCTACACTTTAACTTGAGCTTGAAGTGTTTTAAGATATTTTATCTTCTATTAAGTGTTTTTTCAACTAATCCTCAAACATTTTTAGATTAAACATAGCTCACTATCAAGCTCTTAAGACCTGTGGCATAAATTTATAATTTTTCCAAAAGATCATGAAATGTGCTTCAATCATGATTAAAATAATTGGGTTTAAGACTCGCCAATGATTAGGGGTCCTGATTGACAACCTACTGATCTTCCAATTCATTCCCCTAACACTTGAATCATCTAAGCCATTATTTTCTTCCAATTCTCAACAATTCTCACAATGTGAATGATTTGCTACCTTATTTTCCTTTGGGTTTTAATCATTTCAGCAGACTAATTATCATTATTTTTTAGTTTCCTCCCCATTGATTAATCTAAAAAATAAAGTTAGGGTTAAAGTGCAAGATCATAAAAATCACAAATCTCTTTATGGGTTCACTTCTAATCTTCAATTCTCAAGTCAAATAAGCATGAAACTCCATTGATCTCTTATTCTTAAACTAAGTCGACGAAAAAGAGTTTACATATTTTTTTTAACTTAACCATTGGGAACAAAAAAGAAAAAAAAAAACGAAGAAGGGAGGCTGACCCAATTATAAAATAAAATCAGCAAAACAAGGAGGGCAAAACCGTAGGTGAATCAACATAAAATTTTTTTTAAATTCTTTTCAAAACAGCAATCAAGTGAAACCTGAGACAGTAGACAAAGGTTGGCACGAATTAAATCCATTGAATCCTTAGCAAAGTCATATTCGTGCTAATCCAGATGACAACTCACATTGCTCACCGAAATCGACCCAGTAAGCAATGCTCTTTAAGACATCTCAACTAACACGAGAGTCACTCTCCTATCGAGCATGGCTCGCTATCCATGCAAGCATGCAAATGTAAATGCGGACAATCAATGCACATAAGTGGTGATGAGGAGCATGCCATGAAGGCAATAACTCGGGAAAGATGGGTGTACTGTGGAGGCAGCGACTCGAAGATGTGCAGCACTAGCAAATGATAATGAGCATGCAAGCTAACACATACAAGATGTGATGCATCATACAAGTAGGCAAATATGAACATGCAAATGAATATGCAAAATGATACAAAAAACACAAGTATGCAGGTGACCGATCCGTCGGGTCGTGGTGGTTGATCGAACCAAAGTGGTTGGTTGACCGAGTCGGGGCGGCCTGTTGAACCAAAGTGTAAAGCTGCTCGGGCTGGGGTGGCTGGTCGAAGCAAAGTGAAGTGTCGATTGGGCTGGAGCAACCGGTCGAGGCAAAGTGAGATGTCGATTTGGCCAGTGGGGCAGAGTGAAATGTCGATCGCGCCGAAGCGGCCAGTAGAAGCAAAGTGAGGTGCCGACTGGGTTGGAGTGACTGGTCGAGGCAAAGTGAGATCAACCGAACCGGTAGGGCCGGTCGGGGGTAAAGTGAAATGTCAATCAGGCCGGAGCGACCAGTGAAGGAAAAGTAAGATGTCGACTGGGTCGGGGCTGCCGGCGAGGTAAAGTGAGATGCCGACCGGGCCGGGACGGTTGGTCCAACCAAAATAAGGTGTCGATCGAGCCGGGGCGGTCGGTCGAGGTGCAAGGACGAGGTGCAACATGGAAGTGCGGAGTGCGAGGTGCAACGTGCAAGTGCGAAGTGCGGTATGTGAATACGGCATGCAAAATGCAAATGCAAATAGGTTCGATAGCAAACCATACTCGTGCTAACGCTGTTACTTAGGTTTTTAAAGGTTTGGACACTTGGATGTTCGGCGTAGCAGCCTCCTGCTTTGGCGAGGCATGTAGAAAGTTTCTTCCCGGGGATTCCAAGGGGGAATCTCTCCACGACGTTGTGAAATGGGCTAGTTACAAAGTTTTTCCCATTTTACAAGTCAAGACTTTGTAAAGTGAGCTAGCTACAAAGCTTTCTTCACTTTGCAAAACTTAACTTCCAATTTCTCCAAAGAAAATTGGGGAATCCAAAGCAAGGGGAGGAAGAGACTTCAGCCTGTAGGGATTTCTGCCAGGGCTCGCAATAAGAGAGAAACATTCAGCTCTACAATGGGTAATTGGTAGCGTATGGAAAATCCTAACCTAAAGGATCGCTTTAGGAAAGCAAACGATCCATCACATTGGTACGTGGCCGCGTCGGCTCACTCTAGCATATGCATCTCGTGTAGGAGATCGAACCCACACGCCTAGCGACACTAAACCCTAGGGCTAACTAGAAACAAAAAATTCAGGGAGGAGAATCTTGTCACCGCGAAGGTTGCGGACGTCCAACGAAATTCAGGGAGAAGTTCCTCGAAAGAGATGAAGGCGTCCACACTTTTCCATCTTTGCAGTTCCGTCGTTGTTTGTCGACGGTGAGGAAGCTCGTGGCTGGAGGAAACCGGCTAGGGTGAGCTGAGGCCAGCTGGAGCAAAACGTCGACGAGGAGGCACTGAGGTCACCAAAAAGGAAGTCGACGAGGAGGAGCTGGTCATCGGTGAGGTGGATCGCCGACGAAGAAGCCAAGGCAGATGCCCTCGTCGCATTTTTTTCCTAAAAACAGGCTGGTCCGCACATCGCCAGCGGGAAACACGTCGGAGGAGACTTCGCCGACGACAGCTGAAGTCAAGGAGGGGGCTCAGCCAAGGAAGAAGCGTTGGCGTGGGAGAAAAGGGGTCGGCCCTTAATCTTGCACATGAGTGGTAGGCCAAACTAGGAGGAAGGTCGCCTGAGAGAGCTAACCGGCAGGAGGCCGACAGGACAGAAGCTCGGCGTGAGGTGTGGCTCGTGAAACTGCGTGGATTGGAAGCTCTTCCTGCGAGAAGACCGGATAGCAACAAGCTTATTGGCGTGAGGAAACACCAGAGAGAGGAGGCAGCCGGCGAGGACTGCCGGCTGGCGGCTTCGAGCGAGGTCTGCATTCTGCTAGGGTTTCATGAACGGGGGCTGCGACGCTGAGCGAATTCGCGTGTGATAGAATAGAGGAGAGAGGTTGTATTTCATGGCTTTTATAGGGGGGATAATAATAATATTATTATTAAGATAATAATAAATATTATTATTATTATTTAATTAACCATCATCCAACGCATATTTAGCCTTTCCGTGCCAGCATTTTATAATGAAGGTCCTCCATAAGTAAAATCGATATTCCGGACGTGCAGACGCAGTCCGTTTCGGCATCCGGGATCGTTCGAACCATTTTTTTTTGGTAATCGGGCCAAAAATAATAATTCACGTATTTTTAGCCCCCCCCCCCCCTCGGGAGTTCGCAGCGAAATGAAATTCCTCTGTAGATGAAATTGACGTTCCAAAGATGCTCGCGTGGTTTGTTTCGTCATCCGAGGCTATCTGGACCACTTCACTGACTATCGGGTCAATTCTAGCAAATTTCGTGCGTGAAGTGCCGCATAATATTCGTCTACTCGATCAGAGTCGTCCGAGCAAAGAAGCGTCTCCTTCAAGCCTTATAACTCCATAAGAGTTCATTCTGAAACCTCCATAAATTATTCCTAGCCATCCCAACAAGAGTTGGGGAGGACTTGAGATCATCCCTAGCAGTTTTCTCAAGAAGTCAAGGGGTGTATTGAGTGAGCCAAAGGTAATTGGTGGGTTCAAGTGAGTGTATTGACGAACCAAACCAACCAAGGTTGTCCTAGGGTTTGCAAACCCTATGGGAACTTATCCTTGAAACCTCACATGTTGCTCTTGATCTTCCAAGCGTTTTAGGTTAACGCCCATCCATATAGAGTCCAAAGAGAGCCAAGAGTTGGTTTGAATTCTTATCTTTGGTGGGTTCTATCTCTAGTCTTCTATGATAGTCAAATGGAAGCCCTATGGCTAGATCCTAAGCACTAAGAGGAAAGAAAGACCTCACAAAAATGAGGTCAACATATGCATGAGATAAGAGATATGTATGATGAATAATTGCACTGTAGTGTAAGTATACATCTTAGTAGATGAATGAACATGTCTCAGAGGAATGTTTTGAATAGTGAAATAGTTTATTTATGAATATTTTCATTTGTATGTCAAAAGGATGAGTTCATCTTCTAATGGTATAGATAGAGGGTGCCAGTGTACCCACACACATTCTACACGAACGTTGTGATCTTAGATCGTTATCATTTGTGCTCAGACAAAGAATATCTATCAGGGGCCAGTAGATAGAGCTTGCCTCTCCAGATAATTGTGATGTTTAAATTGCTAATCGCTGTGCCGATGAGAGAATAATGACCAGGGCAGGTAAGGGTCTTTTCATCTCAGACAATTGTGATGTTTTGATTGCTAATTACTGTGCCGATAAGATAATATTGATCAAAGTCATATTAGGTTGTTTTGGCGGTGATCCTCATATAAACAGTTGTATATTTAAAGAATATAAAGTAAACGCAAAGTTAAAGTAAATGCATTTATAAGATTTGAGTACTTGTATTAAGTAAAAGTCATTAATACATGATTTAGTATATTCAAAAATTTCTACAGAAATATAAAAATTAGCATATTCCAAGATTTCTTATAGAGATAGAAAGACCAACATACATATTGATTTATTTTTCTTGGGTTATTGTAGTTTAGAAACGTGATTACTACTTGGTTATCTTTAGTTAACTCATTTTTAAATATCTTTTTTAGTATTAATTCGTTGAACAAGATGAATTGAAGAGTGAATATGTACAGGAGGCATGGACAATAACTAGAAAGGTAAATACTTCTACTTGTTAATTTAATTATTTTTTTATTCGCTCTTTCTTGAATTTTTTTGAATATTAAATTGTTAGTTATAGAAATAGAATAGCGAAACATTTAATTCCACCGTATGTCCCCGTCTTGGTTAATTCTAAGCCCCGGGTCGGGTTGGGTCGTGAAAAAAATGATATCAAAATAAGAGGTTTAGATTAAATAGCATGAATCTTAAGGAAAGAGCTAATAGAATGTTTGAATTAAGTTATACATAATGGAAATTTAAAATTTTAATTAAGTAATTAAATTTTATTGTTATTATTTTAGAATTATGGATGGTCATGAGGAAGAAAATAGAGAAATAATATAAATTTTGATTTATCCTAGAATGTCACAGTCAGTGCTGGTGTATATTTTGATATGATGAAATTAAGAATTCTCAATCTTGAGCTAGTAACAATGGAGGAGCATCAATTGATAATTGATAAGTACTTGAAGCTCTTTCAGGATATGTGACCATATTTATTTTCTGGAGAAAAAGGACTAGGAAAATCTGAAAACTGGCTATTGAGAGTGAAAAAAAATTATTGATAGGTTGTCATATTCACCTGAGAGGAGAGTTACTTTGTCGCATCTGTTTTTGAGGGGGAAGCTGAAAGAGGGTGGGAAAGTCTAATGCAGGAGAAGTTTGGAGGCAAATCTAACCACTTGGTGTAGTGGGGCGAGTTCATGAAAACTTTCAGAGATTGGTTGGTATCACTGTTAGCAAAGAGACAGATGCATGATCAATTCATTATGTTGGTGCAAGGAGATCGATCAATTATGTCGCGTGAAGGAGAGTTCACTATGCTATCGAGATATGAATCACAACTTGTTTTAAATGCAGAGGAGAAATTCCATAGATTTCTTTCTGAACTGAAAGATTCAATCAGACTACCACTAGTGCCACTTGGGGTTGAAGATTATTCAATGCTAGCGGAGAGAGTTTGGTGGGTGGAGATTGGTTTCCAGCAGACTCAAAAGCGTAGAGATTTGCACAAGAGTATGGGTTCGAAAAAAGCAACGCTAATAGTTCATTCAGGCGAATCTAATGGGAAGATAAGGTCCTACACTAGTGGAGTTATTAGCCAGGCTGAGAACATCACTATAGTCCTGTGATAAGTGTGAGAAGCAACATCATGGTGAATGTTTATTTGGGTTGAAGGCGTGTTACTTATGCAGTCAACCTGGACATTAGATGATAAATTGTCTTAATTATGCTATAAGATCCGCATCAAATGTTAACACCGGAAGGTATTCATTATAGTAAAATTTTTCAGGAAGGATCTACATTTGGAAATGATTGACAGAGGATAATAGAAGCTGATACTGTGCCTCGTAAGGAGCAACCAAGACAGAACATTTGTCTAAGAATTTATTCCTTAACTCATCAGGAACTGGAAGAGCATGTTGCCACTAATGCCGATGCATAGAGTTCTATATGTTTTACTTATCTCTTGAAAAGAAAATCCTCTGTAATAACTTTATGTTTCATCTTCATTATATATATATATTTTTAAGAAAGGGCTACAAAAGTCCCCCTACATGTTAGAGTGGAAACATTAGTACATAACCATGGAGAAGTGGCCCCAAACACCTAACAAGTCAAAAGTCTTCTCCAAAAACAAAACAAAAAAATAGCATAAGAAAGATACAACTACAAACATTCCACAGAACCAAACCGACCATCAATAGTTCAGTCTGAGGTAGGGAGCAGCTAAGAGATCACCAGCAATGAGAAGTTTGAGGTGGCAAGGGGGGGTGGTAGATAAAGACAACCTGGAGGAAAGGGCACCAGCTTTTGCAAGCCAGTCAGCAGGTTTATTTCCTTCTCTGAAGTTGAACTGAAAGCGAGACTTTGAGTTGGGTTTTAAGTAGCTGAATCTTATGGGTCCAATAATTATGATGCCAATTAAGAGTAGTGTTTTCAATCATCTGAAACATCTCTTTAGAATCTCCCTTCACAATTAGGGAGGTTCAATGTAGCTTCACTGCAACTTCATAGCCCAAAAAACTGCTTGTAATTCAGAATCTAAAGCATCTGTTGCCACTATGGGGGCCTTGAAAAACAACAGATACACCCCTGCTGGTTTCTGAAAATGCCACCCATGCCAGCATTTTCATTTTTATAACTATCATCTGTGTTCACTTTGACCCAATTATGATTTGGGGGAAGCCAAAATACCTTTGTGATATTGGGGGTCATGCTGGTTTGAGAGGAGGTAATGGAGCAAATGTTTGGGAAGTTCTTGAATTTAATAAGCTTCTGCAAGTAGGATATATAGTGACCAGCCACGGTCTTCTCCTTAATAAGCACATTTTCAAAAATTGCCTTATTTCTGGCCATTCAGATGAACCAAGCAGTGAGGAGGGGAAGAGCAGCAGTACCAGCAATGTTCCAATCAGCCCAGCAAGTGATTAGATTGTCCCATTGTAAATTTAATGTGTTGAGTGTTGTCTGCTGAAGAAGATCAGACCAGACATGCTGGGAGAAACTGCAAGCAAAGACTAGATGAGTAATGGATTCTTCCTTCTTATGGCATAAACTGCAGCAAGACGGTTCTCTGAGCCCTTTTAGTTTTAAGATATCATCAGTGGGTAGGAAGTGGTTGAAAGTCCTCCAGCAGAAGAAAGCCATAGAAGGAGAAAGATAGTTCCCCCAGAAAATCTCTCCCTAGGGTACAACATCCCAATTAAACAGTTTAGTGTAGATAGCTTTGGAAGAACTTTGGTTTTTAATAAATGGCCATTCAGGAGTGTCAGGTCTGGATCTATCAAATGGAATAGTGGTGATATTACGTACGAGAAGGGTCATCGGGATGGAATGAAGAAAGGAAGTAGACCGAGTTGTCACCCTCCCAACAATCGGCCACCAAAAGGTTAAGGTTGCTTGATAGGGGTGCTTGGTTGTAACCGATCTTGGGGGCACCGATGATCCGACCGAAATTAATGCTGCCTTTACCCAAATGCCAGATATAGAGTTGTTCAGCCACCTGTCTGTTTTTGACCATAGCTTTCCAAATTTTGGAGTCCCCTAATTTAAGGGTAACCAAGGAAGGGTGGGTATGCTTACAGTATTTTCCCATCAGAAAATTAGCCCAGAAGGAGTCCTGGGCTCTAAAATTGATCCATAGCTTGCAATGGTTCACTTGAATCATTTGGTTTAAGCCTTTAAAACTCAGACCACCAGCCCATTCAGGCTTGGCAATTTTTTGCCAGGATGCCCAATGAATCTGCTTCCTTTTACCAGCCCAGAGAAAGTGGTTAATAGCCCTTTCTAATTGCACTTGGGTGCTCTTTTTCATGGTGGTCATCTGCATAAGATAATTGGGGAGGGTAGTGAGGATGCTTTTAAGTAAGGTAAGTCTCCCCCCAGATGATAAATAAATGTGGGTCCAGTTAGAGAGATAAGTGCAGATCTTGTTATGGGTATCATCAAAATGGAGTCACGCTTTGTTCGCCAATGTTGAGTCGAACCCCTAAATATTTGATGGTAAGGTTGTCTCTGGAAAAGCCGGTATGATTGAGAGCCCATTGTTTAGTGTCCTGAGACACCTTCTTAGAGAATAATATTTGACACTTAGCTTTATTAAAACTAAGGCGGATCATTCTCGAAAAATTTGGACGCACTTATAAATGTTGGTCACAGCCCTTTTAGAAGCATTGGAGAAAATCATGACATCATCTGCATATATTAGATGAGAAATAGGAATATTGGATCTGTGATGATATCTAATATCTTTGGTGATTTTATATATATATATATATATATATATATATATATATATATATATATATATATATATATATATATATAATTTTTTTTTTCCAAAGCCATAGGAGCCTATTTTATTAACATAAAGTGGTTACATAGGATTTGAGGATAGGGCCCAATAGATGAAGCCCTACCCCTACGATACAGATCAAACATAAGGATATAAAGGACCGAAAAGGAAATTGTAAATAACAGCGACTAAGAATGAAATTGCTGAAGCGATCATTCTCGCTACCGGATTCGCGCGTCCAGAAAAGTAATCTCTGCAAGTGCTAATCCATTGTCGAGTGGCAAGATATCGATCGATTAAGTCTCGAGCGTACCCGAGGCTTCTTCTTCTGTCGAGAATAAACTTGTCAATCTGCTTCTTCTTCTCCTTCTTCATCTTCTTTTTCTGAGAACGGATCTTTCTGAATCATAGAAGGAACAATATGTGCAACGACGAGGTATCACTTGGGGGTGTCTTCGCTTTCTGCTGAATTTTTTAACATACAGGTCGGACTCCACAGCATTAGTGGCCACAGAAACATCACGAGGAGAAAAAGGAGGAGCTTCCTTTTCCACCGCCGAGGTTCTAGCCACTGGGGTAATCTCAATTCGCTCCACCTCCATAACGGGTGAATCGGACCGAGGAGAGGGGTAACGATGAAAGCAGGTTCATTGACTCCATTCAAGACCATCAACGTAGAAGGTTCGCTGCTCTTCAGTGATACGGAAGGGGCGATATCGGCCAAAACATTGGTCTTCGACCCACGAAGTCCGACACTTACCTTTGAGAGTTAAATGGTCTCTTGGTTGGGGGATAAAGCCTATATACACCTATCCTGCGTGCCCAAACATTACGCGAGTGAGGACGGTAGACAAGGCTTGTGCTCCATGCACCAGCCTCCATCGAACAACGTCCGATCGAGCCCACCCAAATTCTAGGACATACCGGAAGAGTGATATCCTCTCCGATGAAGCTCTAACGCATGTCGGTGAGTCTCGCATGATAAGTTGTAGCACTCATTTACGGGGGTACCAAGGGTTCCGCCGATTTGAAACAAATCGTTACGATTGAAATATGTATATGGGAGGCACAGGCACCGAACCATATAGGAACACAGGAGGTTCATAGAGATGTCGAAATCGGAGTCCACTTTACTATCCTCATTTCAGATCCTTGCGATGAAAACAGCTAGCTAGCAAACAACTCAGCATAGTCCTCCTCCACGAGTTAAATGAATCGATAGATGTCTTCCATCCAATCAGATCCCATCTTCGAAGCTCCGTGAGTGAGTTAAAGAAATTCCGCACAAACTCCGTTTTAGGATGTCCGAGCAAACTTGCCAATAGGGATAAACTTCACTCTCATTCGATGCGTTTGAATTCGATCTCCGAAAAGATAATCGCAGGAGAGTCATCTTTCTCCCTAAGCGGGTGAATAAAAGGACAAGAACCTTTTCCTGCCGCAGCATCACGGAGAGCCTGTGGAAACACCAAATATTCGGGGCCTTTGCGAGTAGTCATACCTTTGCCCGCCACCCCAGCATAGGTAGCTTTAGGCCGAGAAGCATTGGTCTTAGCCATGGAATCCAAAGCAGGAGCAACAGTCAGGAAGTTGAACGAAACAGAGACGATTGAACTAGAGCTGACGCCATTGAAAGCGTCAAATTTAAAATCCACTAAAAAAACGAAACCTGACACGCAGACGGCGCAACAGACAGCACCGCAGTACTTCGCGCGAGCTTGTGAGGAGGTAGACGTCGCAGCAGAGAGCACTTCGTATCGAAGCAACGATGGAGACGACTGAGACGACTCGCTGCTCGAAGTTGTGCGAGACACCGTCGAGCGTTGTTACCGCCAGTAATTGCCTCCACCAAAATAGTCAGAATCGCCATGGAAACCGAAACCTAGCAGAGCTCTCGACCGCCGCCATCGATATATATATATATATATATATATATATATATATATATATATATATATATATATATATATATATATATATATATATATATATATATATATGTTGATGAAGAGTCATGAATTTCGATGACAATTTTATAAAGAGATGCGACTTTTTTTAAGAAACCAGCTAAAAAATTTGGTGTCTTAAAATGTACTCTCAAATTTTGTATCTCTCGATTTTAACCGAATCAATTTTATAAAATTCTACGTGCCAAAACGATCAATTCGATATATAATAGTATATTTCAAGCATACATAGAATGAAATATATAAGTTGAAAGTTATGAGTTTAATTAATTTAATTGATCCTAATTGTTTTTTAATCTTTTGTATCTTTCTATTCTCAACTGATTTCCACGTGATATTAATTGTTGGTTTCGCTCAAAGTCTAATCCTTTCCAGATCCTTTGACTTTTTTCCTCCTCTTTAACGTTTCTCCTCCCAGAAGCTCCTGCATGTGGCTGCTTACTTGAGGCTAGTGTGTAGAAACTAGTGGTAAAACTCTGTCAATTTTAGGTAAAATAATCATATGTTAACTAAGTTTGATTTTTGTTCTATAGGTTATTAATCTTAACATATAGATTATCGCAACTTCCAGTTAGTTTTTTAATATTAGGAATATAACATGACAACTGATGTGAGTAATTATATTTATAAGTTACAGTAATCTTCATTATTTCAAAATTTATTTTGATTACATATATGTTTTAGTTCCGTTAGACTTAAACTACAAGATATTCTTCATATTATTTGATAGAAAATATATACATGACATAAAATTTATACAAGATATTCATGAGATGCATGATATTTATGATAGACATGATATGCAAGATAGACATGATATAAGAAATATGCATGAGATAATAAATATGAATGGTATGAGTATGCATGATATAAGAGGTGCATGATATTCTTGCACTGTAAAGTAAAGTATGCATGGTAGAGAATAATGAAGTTGTCTCAGAAGAGTGTATGTTTTGGAGAATGAAATAGTTTATATATAAATGCTTGCATGTTTATCCTAAGAGGAGTTCACCCCTTATTGCTATAGATTGGAGACTCCCATGTGCCCGCTCGCATAGGTTTTTTACCACCTCTGATACTTATGATATTTAAATCACTAACCGTTATATCGACAAGAAAATATTGGCCCGGGGTGAGTAGACAGAGCTTACTTCCCCAATCAATTGTGATGTTTAGGATGTTAACATCTGTGCAGATGAGAGAATATCGGTTAAAGACAGGTAATGTTCATTTATTGGATAAAATTGTGATGTTTAGATTCTTTAAGTGTTTCGACAACAAGATAATATTAGTCAAAGATATGTTATGTTATTTTGACAATGATTCTCAAACAGACAAATGTATATGTAAAGAAGATAAAATGAAAGTTAAAGTAAATGCATACAAAAGTTTAAGTATTTTCATTGAGTAAAGATCATTAATACATACATAGGTATATTCGAAGATTTCTTATAGAAATTTAAAATATTAGCATATTCCATGTTCTCTTATAGAGATATGGAAGACCAACATGCATATTAATTTCATTTCCTTTGGTAATTGTAGTTTAGAAAATTAATTACTACTAGATTATTTTTAGATAACTTATTATGTTGTTTAATTTTTTTTTTAGTTGTAAGCTTTTGAACAAGATTACTAGAAGATGAGCAATTGTGTACAGGAGGTGAGAATATGAACCAGAAAGGTAAAAACTTCTACTTATTAGTTTAATTATTTTAGTGGCTATTTTATAAATTTTTTATTATTAAATTGTTAGTGATAGAAATAATTAATAAAGATTTTATTTCCACCGTCCATCGTCTGCTCCCGTCTTGATTAATTCCAAGTCCGGACCGGGAAATGTGGCGAATGGCCAATAAAGAGAAGAAAGTGGTAAGAATAGAAGGGCAGGTGGAGATAAAATTTATGGAATTTTTCTGATTTTTTAGTTGATAGGAGAGAACGTCTTATGGATGGGGAAAGAAAACAGTAATAAAATTTTGTAATCAGAGTGAAATTATAGGAAAATGCTATATTCAAGTGCAAAAACGACAATAAATTGATGAACATGAGAGCAAAATAGTAGAATGGTTATTTTGATACCATTTTGATGTAATATACACAGTTGAATTGTAGAAGTCGTTAGGAGATTGAAATAAATGAAGGGAAAAAAAAACGTAGGAGATTGAAATAAAAAAAGGAAAAAAAAACACCACAGCTGGAGATTCTCATGCAGCTGATGGTTAGTTCTCGTGGTGAGAAAACTGGGAAGCTAATTTAAGTGCTACAAGAATTTTTCATTCAACTCAGCAAAACATTAATAATTAATAAATTAGGAGCTATTATTAGAAATTATTTGATAACTAAAGTCCAAATTACCTTAAGGTTATTATTAGATATTCATCATGAAGATAAGAGATAGTAACAAAAATGATATTCACTAAAAAATTTAAATTTTTAATAAATTAATAATATTTTATCCGTTTTAATTCAATGGCAAATGGCTTATTGCATCAGTTCTACCACTTCTTTGTAGTGCATAATGTATACAGCAAAACTTTCTCCCTCCATCATCATCCCTCTCCTGTTCACTCCATTTTAGGTGGTGTTTGGTAGTATGATTTAAATAGGATTTAGTCATGGATTTAACGTAAATCCAGCCAAACATAAATAAGTTAAAATTAAATCCAATGCTCCGTTAAATTGAATTTTTTTGCTTTCCATCTTTTCTTTTCGTGTTCCGTCTCTTTTAGGATGTAAATCTAGATTTAGTAAATCTAATTGTGATAAAGGTTTAAGAATTTCTTTTTGTCTTTGTTCATGCGCTCATCTCCATCGTACATACTATCGGATTTATTGAATTTGATAAATCCTATTTAAAGTAAAGTCAGATTGAAGTCATACATCGCCTTGGTATTCTAATTTGGGCAGAATCGTTTCTATTTATGGTTTGTACTCCGTAGAAAAATTTTGGTTGGAAACAAGATTCTTAAAGTAATTTGCTGTGCTGTGGTCAAGATTCATCAACTGTAGAAGCAAATATGTTCGAACAATTTTTAACTGTACCCAATTTCTTGCATTGACATGAAAAATTGCTCTGTTTAACTTTCTCACAACAATCTACTTTATTGTTTTTTTTTTTCCTTTTTTGATTGTGTATAATGCATATTCAATGTTAAATATGGACAATTTTGGAAAAATGAGCATTCTTTTAATGATTATTGTAGACAATGGATTTCCAATCCTCTCTTTGCTGCATCCGTTTGTTCACTGTATGTTATAGGTAACATTCCCTGTCTTCCATATACTTCTTTTAGTATCTTTGCTCTACTGTTGAGGATCATGATTACGTCTATTGGAAACCAAACCATTATACGTTGCCAGGCAAACTTTGAAGGGACTATGATTTAATGTGACAACAAATGTTAAACTTCTAAGGACTAATTTTTGTAAAGAATATCAAGCGCTATAATTTCTCTGGTTGATATTATCTCAGATGCTTTAATGTTATCATCATTCATGGCATTGCTTTTTGGCCGCATGCTTTAATGTTTCATCATTCTAAAACTCGAATGACATTATTTTTTGGCGGCAATTTTGTTAGATTTCCTTTATCTTATCATGAATAATCAAATAATTTCTCATTTTTTGCAATTTTCTCTATAATGCAGTGAAGAGCTTGGCTTAAACTTGACCGAAGCAGCATGGGTAAGAAGATTGCTTTTTGCACGAGCAACCCTACTATGCTAAACTGCCTTTTACCCCTGCGCTCCATTTGCTAGTTTGTAAATTGGAGCTGGTTAGTTTGCCATTATAGTACAGTTGGAATTAATTAACCTAGGAAACACACTATGATTTTGTCATACTTATCAAAATAACGAGATAATTGGCATCTTGAATTAAATATATTTTGTAATTATGTGTGTATGAAATCAGGTAATGTTAAAATGTATGCTCATTTTGACTTTTTGGAGTCAATATGCCTTTCACCGGTTTACTTTAATTTTATTATTTATTTTTTTAAATTTTAACTTTACCAAAATAGATGTTTCTTCATGTTCTTTATAAGTTTATGCTAATTGAGATGAAATTTTTATTTTTCTGTTTAATTACCTTCTTGGCTTCTAATTATTTGTCCAAGAGTTATTGTAATTTTGATAATATATTTGTAGATCTTTGACGGCGATTTTGCATGTTATTCTGATGTTAAAACCCATTGTGCTACATGCTTTAACATTAAATTTGGGAATGTGTGCTCTGCATTAGGTGCATGAGGTTTCTTTCCAATGATTGCTAAATCTAAGTTATTGATGCATGATTGTGTCATGACAGAGCCTAAGGGTCATTTAGTCTACTAGTTTAAGGACAATTTAGTCATCTGTAATTTATTATTTTTTAGTATAAATAGAGCTTAACAGTTTATGGTTGGGGTTATGTATGAGATTGAGTTTTTTAATCTTAGGGTTAGGATTTGTGAGAGATTTACTACCTTTCAAATTGTAGGATTTAGGAGAGTTTACATCTCGAATTGTAGGTACTTATCTTTATACATTCGTGTTAAGTTGTTTGTTATTCATGCAATAAAATATTTTGTGCCCTAAGTTCGATGAAATATCTCTGGTTCCTCTCAAATGGTATCAAGCATCGATCTGGGGAAAAGAAGGGAAATCGGCTCACCGAGGATCGATCGGGCTAGCAAGGGAAGGAAGGCGGGATTGTGTCACTAGCGCGAAAATGACGACGGTATTGCGGTGTGCGGTAAAGTCTCGATTAGAGCTCCCTAGAATGTCGACAATTGCGATACAGTTGTGATTAGATCTCATAAGGAAACAATAGTCGGATCTCGACGTAGGGTGCCCTACCTACACAGTCGTGATTTGAGCGTGTTGACGAGATTGCGACTTACATAGGCCAGAACTTCATCTTTCTCCTCTTTCACTTTGTCTTCGCGTATAGTCGCGATCAAAGCTAGTTGGGAAGGCTTTGACGGAATTGCGACCTACAAATGCTCCATAACTCCCATCTTTTTTCTGTTTCCACTTTGTCCTTGCAACACAGTTCATATTAGAGCCAGTTGAGGAAGAACACGCAGGAATCTTGGCGAGAACAGAGAAGCAAGCTCTACTTTAGTCACGCCCTAGTAGTGATACTATAATGATTCAGGCGATTTTGGAAGTCGGAACAGATCATTCGAGAGGTAGGAAATCTCTCAAATCCTAGACCTAAGACTCACAACTCAATTTCTTGCATAAACTTAACCATAAACTTAACATGACTATTTATAACCAACAATAATAATAATGAACGACTAAATTTTTCTTCGGCGTACAAAAGACAAATTTGACCTTAAGCTAAGCGCCCTCGCAACAATGTTCCCCCCCCCCCCCACCACCACCAAAAAAAAAAAGAAAACACTTTGTCCTCAATGTGAGAAAAAAAAGAGACCGTTCCTTCGTTGCCCCTCCAGCTGTCTCTTTCTTCAATCTCTGCTTCATCATCCTGCACTATGAGAACTTATAATCTTCGATTCTTACAAGTCCTGGGGTAAACTTCTCATCACACTGAAAACATATCCCCTCAGCTCACTTATCCTGAATCTTTGTTTCTGTAAGACGCTTGAGTGTTGCTCCCGGTCGGGGTCCAATATTCTTGTCCAGTGCAGCCTCCCGTTGGACTTCCACTGTCTGAACTTTTGGCTTCGTTGTGGTTGCAGGAGTTTCGTATGACGCTCCATCTGTGTTGTTTTTGTTGGCTTTCTTCATCTGTTTCTTGTCTTCCACCATCCGGGCTAGCTCTATAATACCTCAATCCCTGCGGCCTTAGTAGTCAGCGTGCTGCCCGTATGTCGAGCTTTAAACCCTTCATGAAATTCCCCCTAGTCCTGCTTTGGAAATCCCCCACAATCGTCTCGATAATATTCAAATCTGTCCTTGTATTTAATGACCGTCCCCTCCTGAGTTACGACATAGAATTGCTCGTGTAGGTCTCCTTCTTGAATGACTCGGAAACTTTCCAACAAGCAATCCTTAAATTCAACCCACGAATGAATTGGGTATCTAGCCTCCCTTCACTGAAATCAGGCGATGGCCTTTCCCTCCAAACAAAATCCTGCTCCCTATCTAATCTATTCACCGCGAAGTATCGCTCCGCTCGATACACTCACCCATGCGTGTCTTCCCCTCGATGATCGACATCTTCAACTTTCTAACTCTAACATCTCCACCCCAATTTGCTCTTCCTTTTATATTGTCCCCCATGTATCTAGGGTGGAACTCCCTCCGATTATAGGCATACCCAACCTCCGATTCCGTCCTTTCTCGTGTTCTTCTATACCCCTTACACCATCATCTAATTTTCGGTCCATCCCCCTCCCTCAGGAGTCTCTAGCCTCGCCCCTCTCGGAATTCTAGGGTTGTTAGATGATGTTTTTTTCATTGTCTTCTCATTCGATCTCCTTCCCTTTTGACTTGGCCAAGGATTTCCTGATCAACCCTTGGTTAGGGTTTGCAATTGGAGCGATCGACATGGCATTGGACTGCATCTCCATGAGTTTTTTCATCATCTCCCGTATTTCTCCTATGCTCTCAAATCCATCCTCCATTCATCTTTCTATGGACGAAAATATGTCCTCCATGATAATGAACCTTCTTCCATCCCCAATCTGATTTAACTTATCTCTTTCTCTAACTTCTTCTCCAATGCCTCTATTTTCTTGATCGCCATTTCTACTAGAAAAATTTTAGATCACGTAAGAGAAACTACTCAATGTTGAAATCTAATCAATGGCTTCCATGTAGCTCTTATGGTTAATGTATCACTAGTATCTCGTTGATGCTTCCTAGTTACACAAGCACTGCAGATCGCGGCTGTATCGCATGGGAAAAGAAACTCGCTAGTTTTGGGTCTCGGTAAGCCGCCTCCCCGTTTCTGCCTTCCAAATAACTTTGATCGTGAATATATCATGTAGATGGCACGTAAGGAACATAAAAATGAGAATTTCGGGTCTCTTTAAGTCGTTCCCTGCCGCTACCTTCCCCAGCTAGCTTTGATCACGACTGGATCATGTAGACGGCACGAGAGGAGTATAGGAATGGGAATTTCCAGTCTCTGTTCGCCTCTTCCCAGCCGTTTGCTTCCCAGCCGTTTGCTTCCCAGCTAGGTCAGATCGCGATCATATCAAATAGGTGTTGAAACAGGAGAGGTCGCTAGTTACGGATCTCTATACTTTGCAATTTTGTTGATGTCGTTGATCTTCACAGAAGAGGACATGATTCCTTCGTCGCCTTCCGCGCAAGCTATGATCGCGGGGAGAAATGCTATGGCTCGTCACTGTGAGCCGCGATCCTGTAATCGTAGCCGCAACTGCTTCACACGAGTATGGAGCGAAAGGTGGTGAGTTTCTGTCTTAGGTATGCCGCTATTCTTCCCCACGTCACGATCTATTGTCTTTTGTAAGCCGCGAGCTCGTCATTGCTTTCTTCGGTGAGCCGCGAGCTCATCATTGCCTTACCTACAAGCTTAAATCGTGACTGTATGATGATTCCGAGCACTTCTTACCAAAAATGTTGCTCTAATACCATTTTGTCATGATTCGGCGTAGAAATCGATGTAAATTTTTGCAGAAATTAGGGCAAACACAATTTTTCTGTAATAATCCAAACAATTCAACAAGAATACAAAGATAAACACCTACAATCCGAGAAGTAGGCAATCTCTCCGAATTCCTACAATTCGAGAGATAGAAAATCTCTCCAAAACCCTACACCTAAGACTCACAACTCAATTTCATGTGTAAACCTAATCCTAAACATAACAAGACTAATTATACCTAACAATAATCATAATAAACGACTAAATTTCTCTTAGACTTATAAAAGACAAATTTGTCTTCAGGCTAAGCGCCCTCGTAACAGACCCACTCAAGCTTGGATATTGTAACAGTTGTGCTGGATTTGATCAGAGGAACCTGCCAGAACTGTTGTGAGCAAGCAGACCTTGTTTGGGTATTTTGAGAAGTTTTCCTGTTTGATTTGTATTTGAAAATCAAGCTTAATATGTTTTTGACCTTTTTGTCGGGAGGTGTGACAATGAGGTCTTGTAATTGAAGCTAAAAAAATTTAGTTCCATTGTGTTTATGAATGATTTGTTGATTTGTGGTGATTAATTTTACTCTGGTAAAAAGTCTGTGGGGATGAATGCTCATAATTTTTTTTTCCTTATGATAAGCAAATAAGGCAATATTATATTGTGTAATACAAAGCGAAGAATAAGGTTAAATTCATCTCTCTCCCCTTTCGCCTAGAAAAGATTTTGAATCATAGTTTGACGGAAATTTCCAGCTTGTTTGAGAATGTTCATTCTGGGGTACGAAAGTATATTAACTCAAAATGTTTATTGGTTATAAATATATCAGCTTTGAAAGGATATGTGCTTAAGTCTAATAAAGATGTTTTGTGCCGAATAGTTTTCTGAAATCTTGATTCAAATTTCTCTACTATTAAAGTGCCATATCAGCATAAAGTAAACTATCACTGCCAACTTTATCTGCCACACTGGCTTTTTATGCTGGACGTGTCATTATTCTTTTTCACTTTAAAGCTTTCTTAGATGCCGGACATCAATGTGATATATTTGTGTTTTTTTTTTCCTGAGCTGGACTCGTATTCAAATCCTAATCTTCATTATGCACTTCTGCTTTCCACTGCAGGTCTCAATACTCCCTCCTTTGGGTTCAATTCTGGTCACATCTTTTGCGGCTTTATTTGCTGACAACTTGATCTCCAATGGAGTTGAAACGACAATTGTAAGGAATAATGTGTCAAGTCTTTATTTCAATATTATTCGTACTTTTTTTCTTGGTAACTTGAGTAATTGCTATGCATATGACTTAATTTTGAATAAATGGATGCAATGGAGAAAGGATTCATGTACGCCCTTAGTGGATTAGCTTGTTGTTGTTGTTGTTGTGATTTTAAGAATGTTTCAGGCAAAAGTTTCGGATAATTTAAATGCTATCCATGTAGCATGCTTTCTATGTTATCATGCTTGGAAGGCTGATGTGCATGACTCTAAACTACCCTGAAACTTAAATGTACTAAAAAATGATAATCACGTCCCTAAATGGGTCAGCTTGGTTACGAATCAGTATATGTGTAACCAATTGGTAAGGACGAACTGTGTCTTCTTTTTCATAAGTTTCAAGTATAGTTTCTTTAATGTTGCAGTGCAGCTTTGTGATGTCAATTCTTCTCTTTATATAATTAGTTTACAAGTTGGTTTTATATGCTTGTGTATCGTTTGCTGCAAGGATATGCTGACTTCACACGCTTCAGCACAACATTGTATAGACACAAGGTTTCGACTTATCTCAAAAAGCAGAACAATGAGAGATTTTGGAGCAAGTTGAATATATGTGAAATATGATTATATTAAGAGGAAAGGACAGGTGACAAAGATTCATGGAGATACGCAACCAGGCCTTTGTGGAGACATATATAAAGATGAAAATATGTAGAAAAGGACAGATATAAAAGGAGATGAATGTGCAATGGAATAACCCGGAGAAAAAGTTGTGTGGGGAAGCGATGGATTGAAATAAAAAATTCTAAAATGTTAAAAAGAATTTTAGTTAAAACCATTTGCATTTTCAAATGTTTTCTATAAAAACGGTTTATTGAAGAATCTAAGAAGCATTAAGAAAATATTCCTAGGAAGGTGATGTGGAGAGTGGTTTTGGTACGCCCGCGGGAGAAGTGGGATCGCAGGGAATGCATGATCACGGGTGATCGAAAAGACCGCTTGTTTTCCTATTCCATCCCGATTTTCTCTCTTTAGTTTATTTTTAATTTCTTTATTTCTTATTCCTTTATTTCATATTTCCTTATTTTTAATTATGTTATTTTCTATTATGGAACTTTTAAAGTTTTGTACCTTATTATTAACTGTATGGCTATTCAGATTTTCAGTTTTTATTTAGTTTATGAATTTGAGAGATTTGTACCCGAATTTTGCTCACCGCAGAGCTCTATCATTTCCTTTTAAAAATGGTGTGTTGGTATCTTTGCTTAAGGACATGTGGCGGAGCCCCCTCGACGTCCACAACTCTCCAATTCACCATCTGCGACTCGTCAACTTGCTGCCCAACCAGCTGTTTTCAGCCGAGCAGCAGTCCAGGTTGCTTTTTCAGCAGGAAACCACTGTTTATCACTTCTGGTTTGCTGTCTACCCACTTGTACCTCATCGAATTGCAGTTGGATTGCAGTTTGCAGCCGGGTAGGCCGCCAACAGTATAGAACCTGCTATTCCTCAGCAGATTCCAACAGCAAAATACCTCAGTCTTTTCAAGCCTCGCTAACAGCTCTTATTTTCATTCCCTTCTTACACCTCAACTGTTTTCCTGCTGAATTCCCTTCATAAATACCATATAGATGCCCTACAATAGTTTCATCTGGTATCAAAGCCCGGCAAACCCTAGATTTTTAGGGTTTTGACTTTTTTATCACAATCCAAATTTCCAAAAAAAAATTTACATCGTTCGCAAAACCATTCATACCACAATTCCTAACCCTAAACCTAAATTTTCAAAATCTAACTTTTCTATATTCACCAAAATTTCACCCCAACACACACCAAAACCTAAACCCCCGACCAACTGTGATTTGCGATCCTACATCTTCCTACATCTGATTGGGAGGGAAAGACGTCATGCGGCTTATGAGAAGTCTACAAATATATGTTTAGAAGTTTACTATGGACGATATTAAACAAATATACTTCAAATGCAGCAGAAGATTCTCGATTTTGAAAGAAGATAACATAATGAAGTTAGCCAAAACAACAACGGTGACCACCCAGGGGAAGGAGATGAATAAAATTCTTTCCACCAAGAAGTTTCCAGTAATGAAGAGTTGATGTCGTGTTATTTAGGATTGAATATAAGAGGAGAGAAGGTGATTTCGGTGTCAAGTTGGACTTACCATAGTTTCACAGTGGCATTGATGCGGATGAGTGTATTGAATGTCTTCATATAGTGAAATGAGTTTTTGAATGCAATGATGCCTCACTTGATAGAAGGGTAAAAGTAGTCGTCGTCCTGAAGAAGTTTGTCTTTATTTTGTAAAAATTTGAAGTCGCTACGCCAACATAATGAAAAAAACAAAATTACTACCTAGTTCAAGATTAAAAGAAAAATACAACGCAAGCACCTCCCAACATATTATAGACATGTTATATTCTTGAGACTTTACCAAGTACAAAAGATCTCTCATTATGGGAATACATAGCTGAGTTCAAACAGCTTATGTGGAAGTGTGAGCTAGTGGAGCCCAAAGAAAACACCACAACTTGATATCTTGGGGAATTGATATTGTCTATTGCCAACTTGGTACAGTTGCAACAATATTGGACATTGCAGGATGTTCAAGCCTTTGCTCTAAAAGTGGGTTGACAACATTGTAGTATCAGGTCTACACCACCCTTCAAACATAGTTCAAACTCAAAATCAGGCAGCAGAATTACACATAGTGGAGTATCCTAGTCTATCCCTCTAAAGGAAAAATCAGTTCAGTGCATTCACAAATCTGTCTCAGCTAGGAAGTGCTTCAAGTGTCGTTGTTTGGGCACATTATATTTAATTGCCGAAACAGGAGAATGATATCTTTCACCGGACAAGGTGTCATGGAGGGGGTAGAGAATGAAGACCCAAGGAGCATGGAAATGAGGAACAATTTGCAGCCGAGGAGAGAGATATGCTAATGATTTAAACTGAGCGCAAGATAGTCTCCTACAGAATTATTATTGGCTATTCTAAAAGGAAGCGAGTCTGAGGGAATATACATTCAGATATAGTTTGGAGATATGGTGTCACAAACTAACTTTTTGTAGGCATTAAGCTGAGAGTCAGCAAGATTGGCATTGGTTATCTAAGATGGTCATAAGTTCAAGGAGCCAACACTAACAAATGGCAAGGCCAGATAGTGAATTTCAAGATTTTCAGACATACAATCTATCTCCTAAATTGTCACCCCTAAGGGAGGTCCAATATTTTATAAATGAAAATGTTTTAATCTATTTTTGGAAGGCTATTTGGTGTAATATGGGTGGTTAGTTTGGGAAAATTTTTAAAAAGGAGCAAGGGAATAATATAAATGGGTAATAGGAGCTAACCTCGAAATTGGCAAAAACACATGATTCTATCACATTTAAAAAAAAAAAATATTTTTTTTAAACATGGGGTTAACCCACGATTTATAAAAAAATTAAAAATAATATTGTAAATTAAGATTACATAATTAAATTAAAATAATATTCTTTTTAAATTAAGCATTTAATTAATTTATAATATAGTTAAGATTACATAATTAAAATAAAAGATATATTATAATATTAAAATGATAATATTTTAATTAAACTATTCAATTACTAATTTTATTAAAAAATATATAATTTAAAAATTAAATAAAAAATTATATAAATTTAAAAATATAAATTATATTTAATAATATTTTTAAATAAGTAATTTATTTAATGAAATATAATAAATATTTTTTAACTTAAAAATTATATTTATAAAAGGATTTAAATTAAGGAGAAATTAGTATCAAGTCATTTAGAATTATATGTATTAATTAAATAAAATTATGAAGAAATTATATTTATTATTGAATTATATGTAACATATTTTTGGCATTAATTGATATATTTATTTAAGTTAAATATTTTTATATAAATAACTTTTTTCATTTTAAAAAACTATAAATTAATGCTAATTGAAGGAAAATATAAATTAAATTATTTAAATTATATTGAAATTAATTTAAATTGTTTAAATAATCTACTATTTAATAAATTTAAACTTTCAAAATTAATAGTTTTGAAGAGCACGTGTTCTAAAGTAATTTCAATCTTCATTAAAATAACAGTGGATAATACAATAATTTTAAAAATAATACAAAATATATTTTCAGCGACTGATTCTGGAGCATATCTTGATGGCGCTCATAGTGATCTTTCTTGCAACTGACGGTTTCTCTTCATTCTATTCTTTTTCTCTTCATCTGTTAATGCGATAATTGGAATCTCTTGTTGCATGTAAAGGTCCAAAATGAAATTTAAAATCCAAGTGTCCACCGTTAGAAGTAGTTCAATGCAGAGCATAAAAGTCTTGATATGTTGAGGATCATGTATATATTGAGGGTGGTTAGGATAAGCAAAAGTTCTTGGAGCATTTACAGTCAATCCTCTTGAGAGGTTCACTGAAGACCGTCGTTGAATATTAGAAGTTGATCTTCGGGAAGCATGTTCTGTTAATTGGTCAAGCACATTGTAATCAATATTAGAGTGATCGATCCACTATGTTGGAAAGTCTTGTGAATTCATCATAACCTTCTTGCATTGCTATATCTTTGTCATGGCATCCAGCGAATCTTCTAGCAAGGCCCCTTTGATCGTATGTAGTAGTCTACCTGTATAAATTCATAATTAATTATATCAAGGTGAGGTATGAGAAAAGTAAGTATAAATTAAATATAAATTATATACACATCTTTTATCTCTCTCCAATTGAACTAGGATAGTAAATATTTGGTGGTTCAGTAGACTGTTGTAATAGATAGATCGATGCTTAGGATTTATACCACTGCAAGTAATGCGTCAGTTCAACACTTCCATTGCCCGAAGGTGGGGTTCAATATAAATATGAGGTCCCAACGGTTGTTCCATAATGCAATGTAATTTTTGATAATAATGCATACAGTCTCTATCTAGTTTTCCTCGGCGATCAAGCCTCTAAAATGATCGGTCTATATGCTCAATTTTTGTGGATTGTACACTAGCAAACTATCGCGTTACTTGATCTAGAAGATGTCCCTCCACATGCTTCCAACTAATAAGAATAATGAGTTGTCCATATTTTCATATTCTCACGACAAATCTAAGATAACCACGCTATAATATTATCAAAATACGGTGCCCAAATAACCTGTACGTTTAGATCTTATGATTTATTATAAAATGATAAATAATATATAAATATATATATTTTATATAAAAACAAATATACATGACTCTGGATTAATCCATCAATATTGTCTCTATACATTGTAGATTTTTTCTAGGCACTTCTCATGTTCTATACTCATTCCATTTGAGTATTACAGATGATATTATTATCAAAATTATCATGTTGTTTTCTAATAGAGGAGGGAGTAGATGATCGCGTGGTGACTATATATCTTTCTCCAATATCATATGGAATAGTATCTCGTATTCCTGTTTGTATAATTCTATGATAAATATTTCTAGACAAAAGCTATTTAAGCTAAATTTTTGGTCCCTAAGACTGCAATTGAATGTACACAGACCTAATATACTTGTGGCTTCTTACACATGTGCGGACACTATTATGAGGATATAATATCTACTTGAAATGTTTTGCAGCTCATATTAAAGACTTGATACTCATATAAGTTGATACAGATTGGCTATGGAAATTGTCAGGCTTCACGTTCAAATCTTTGCAAAGCCACTCTTTTCTAAGGAACAAATATTTTATTATCCGATTTAATCCACTGTGAAACATTGTTGGAACGTTTTAGAAATAATGTAACTAAATTTTAATAAATTGAACATAATGGAAATTGATTTGGGAGGCTTGGGGGACGTCTTAGAACCCTATTGAAATATTTAGAAGCATTTGTGGTCATAATGTCAAATCTATAACCATCATCTTGCACTAATGACCATTTTTTAATCGCCTGATTAATTAGCCAATCAAACACTTCCTTTTTAACATTCTTTATTTCATTCACATGTCTATTGAATGTATATTTCTCATCAAGTATTTCTTCCCAATACATTTTATCACAAACAATATCAACATCAGCAAAGTTGAGGCAACATAATACCTTCCTGAAATTCTCTGGTATATGTCGCAAAACATTGTTTATTTGCCGCCTAGGGAAATATCTATCTACATCCTCTATGTAGACTCGGATGTCTATCTAATATTATGCAAAAGTCTTCATGGGATCAAACTAGCTCAACTAGACCATGTAGTTGCTATTGAAACCATAACCAGGAGTCATTATTTTCAAACTTAACCAATGCAACCACTAGAGGAGAGAGACCACCATTTCCATCAATACGTACGACAGTTTGTAGGATTACTCTATATTTCTCCAAAAGGAATGTCCCATCAACATTAAATATTGGTCGACAGAATTTCCATCCATATATGTTTGACTCCAATGCCCAAAAATTTCATAAAAGCGTGTACTGTTGCTAACTTGTTTCCTGTAGATAGATCTAGGTTTTACCATACACACAACTTCCATCATACGGAATAAAGAACAATAAGAAATCTTCATAACTCCCAAAAATTAATTTAATTGTCTTTCTTCGTGCATCCCAAGCTTTAATATATGTATTACAGACATAAAATTTAGATTTCATACGAGTAATAATTTCTTTTTGGTTTTAAATAATGTTGTAAAATAACACATATATAATGACAAATAAATCTTGAGGTATAATTTTGATGATCGTTCGACATAATTGAATAGGTACATGTATACAACGGTCCAACTGAAGAGATCTTTCACGAACTCCCTAAGTGACTATTTTTTTAAGCATGTAGCCGCTAATGGCATGGGCGTGCTGAGTTATTGTATTACACATATTGTACGTTAGTATTTTTTATTAGATGCGGCCTTCGTTACTCGATATTTCTAACAATCGTCACCCATTTAATACACACTGAAGCTGCTATTTACTAGAAAATATCTTTCCATTTTCAAGCTCATCTAGAATTATATCTTTTTCAGATATTGAAAACTAGATGGATGGAGCATTACAATTTTCAACTGCGTCCCGCTCCTTAGTCGAACTAATTTGATTCACATACTCATTATCCCTCATTGAGTCAAGAATATATGCATTCAATATTGATTCTTAGTTTAATATATCATGCCCTGGTAACATCGCCTCGGTCTCGCATTGTGGTACAACGTGACCTTCACCACCTTCTGATCCAATTGAGTCTTGACTTGTCTTGTGGTCCATAGCTTGATATCCACTTTCAATATCCATACGTGCACCAGCAGATAATTCTCGAATGAAGAGTTTGATATTTCTACTAATATAAAGTTGAAATGAATGTCATAGATCGAAGGACCCACGGGCCGCACTATCAACTATTGTTTGATCATGTTAGCTTGAGCATCAAATTTCATATGCGCTAAATGATCGTGGAGAGGGCCTATTTGTTAAATGATTTATAAACCAAGTAACACTGTAAATTCTAAATGAAATCTTCAATTACCACATGTATAGGTTTTAGACCTTTAAATTTCAGCCACCTTTTCGGGTTGTCCCGCAGGCTAATGAGGTCAAATTAATGTTGATGTCCTCGACTTGTAAGGACTCAACCTCCACATAGAATATTATTGTGTGTTTAGTGTCTTCTAAGAGTAGAAATTCAAATGACTCGTCATCTTCAATATGAGTTGCGATAAATTCATCACTCACTGAAAGTCGACAATAAAAAATTTATGGTATGTGTTTAACTATCTTGACATAATATTTTCCTCCTTAGTTTATTTAATGTTATTAGTTGTGACACTTGCATTGGTTGATTTATTCTGCCAATATTAGTTTGGTGAAATCATCCGCTACTGATAAATTTTCGTCGAAGCATACCAGTAAGCAAGAAATCTTCCTATTCATATTGCGACAGAAACTGCAATGTTGTGTTTGACTTTAATTGTATATGTATATAGACTTTAAACAAATAAATGAGCAATTTTATTAAAAAAACACAAATTTTCGTAGACAAAAGGGCAAAATTTATTATGTTTAATGAAGATGCAATTCAAAAGTGTCAGACAAAGCTGCATTTTAAACATATTAGAAAGATTAACAATATGTTATTTAGTTTTCAGATGTTCTTCTCTGAAAATCTCACTCACAATTTCAAAATCATTACTTTCACACATGTTCGCCAATTTTATCACCGAGTAATAATTACTATATTGAACATATGATTATAAGTCCCACACTAAAAGTGGGGAACACCGACATAGAAAGTGTTTAATTTAGAATATGTGAATGACTGATAGTTACAAATCCTGCTAATGAATATAAAGTAATAAACTACCACCTTCAATTACATTCACCTAAGTATAGACATAAATATGAAAACAATCATGACTAGGGCTTCGACAATCACTTGCAACCTACGTTACTTTCATCATCGTTTGCGTTGTTGTTCAGCTTTGCTCCGCTCTAGACTATTTTGGCATGTCACTTAATAAGTTGCTCCAGTTGTCGTTCAATTTGGCCCATTTGATCCCCAATGGAGTCCATCTACCGATTGCCCGTGGCGACCTACCTTGGATAACATCAGAAAGAAGGCGGGGGCGAGAGTACGAACAGAGGGGCAATGGGTGCAATTTCTCGAGACCCTTTGGATGTACACTTTCCCTCATGTCAATGACTTCGAGAGAATACAACCTATTTTTCTTATCTTTGAGCATCGACGCCTAAGAAACGACGGACGTCATAATATTGGACGGTTGGTCTTATCAATCTTACATGTTAATGGAGTGTCATTGGTATGGAGAATACCGACGTTTATTATAGACACTTTGACGCTAATGGAGTGTCCATTTGACCCTTGTTTATCATTAATTTGTAATTAATTAAAATTTTGTAATATAAATACCCATGTTTATTATAGGTAACAATTTTAGAAGAATCGTAATCAAAGCAAATTCAAGAACAAATAAATTATCGAGATGAATGCTCGTACTTTTAATCTTATAACAATATTTTATTTCTTCTGTAATTATTTTGCAGTTAATGATATTTATACAAGTTTTATTCTAATTGAGATATTCTTTTATTTATTAGTTGCATTGTTATGAATGTTATATGTATGTAGCTACTACTATCATGCAATGACTATATATATATATATATGATACAAATTTATGTTTTTAATGTATCATTGTTTCCTCTCTGCTAGGGTTTCTCCTCATGGCGAACCCTAGCATCATACTCTGAACCTTTGTTTCGCCTTGGTCGTCGGGTTCTGTTTGAAGAGCCCGTGTACGTTGCCGTTCATCTACGATATGAGTCTGATTCGGAGATTTCGTCGTCATCTGGTGCTCGCGTCTCATCGGAAGCTCGCGGTCATCTGGAGCTCGCGTCGCTGATACAAGTCGCGGCCTCAGCTTCGCGTGCTTTGTCTGCGTTTGTCGTTGCCGCTTCGCTCTCATTGTTTTTGCGGGTTTTTGCAGGTCGACCCAGCTCCGGCTTTCACTGCAGTCCGGCTTCATTCAGCGATCCTGCAGCGACATCTGCATGACAGCTGCAATGCTGTGCTCGACAATCTGCGCTAGCTGTTTCTGCTCCTGCTCCTGCAATGTTTGTGTGAAGCACGCTAATGGCCTCAGGGCTTTCCTACGCCACCGCCCTCGCGGGTGATAAACCCGCCAAACCCTCCAATGCTACAGTGGTTCACAAATGCAGCTCCCCTTTTCACCTCGCAGATAGTCTGATATTCCCACAGATGTACCATGACTCTATTGCAGGACATGGAGATTGTGATCTCATAAAAAAAATAGGGAAAAAGGTAGGCAAAGCAGCATTATTTTTCTCTAACGCTGAAATTTCATCTCTTGCAGAAAAATACAAATTTATACTAGTTGACAAGTTCTAATTAGGTCGCTTTAAGATGGAGATTATCAGAAAAGTTTTTGAAGATTTCAAACTAGTTGGGGATTGACAGGTGAGCCTTCTCTTCGGAAGACATATTATGATATAGATGTGCATAGAAATAGACTACATAAGGATTTTCTCAAAGAAATTCATCACAATTGAGGGAAAACTTATGAAATTGCTCAAATGTACTTCTGATTTTGATCCCAGTTAAGAACTCCTCATTGCGCCTATCTGTTTCTCATTACCTGAACTCAAGCTTCAATTTTTTTACCAACCTACCTTATATGTAATTGGGACTGTCCTTAGAAAACCTATGCAGGTAGACACGCCTGCATTTCATTTCTCAAGGCCTTCTACTGCAAGGATTTTGATTGAAAGGAATATTACACTATCAGATGTAGAAAAAGTCTGGCTTGACTCTTCTCATAATGGTTATTGGCAAAAAATCATTATGGAACAAAAACCTCACTACTGCGAGCACTGCAAGATTTTTGGACACCCGTAGGAGAAATGTTTCAAATTGCACCCACAGTTGAGCACCAATAGTCAAAAACAGGAACTCCCCACTGCTTTGGAGACAGTGGCTCCACCTGAGGAGGGAGTCACCACAAGACAGGAGTTGGTATCTGATGTAATTGCTCCTTCCCCTGACCATACTACAAGAGATAATGTTCAGATTGCAAATCAGGATAGCCCTGCAGCTCCTCTTCAGGAAGCATCAGGTGCAGATATGACATTACACACTGAACCTATCGTTGTTGCAACGGCTGGCTTTCCTTCTAATGCGGTTCTACTATCTAATCAGACCGAGGATTGCATGAGCCAATCTTCTAATGAAGAATGGTAGGTACACTTCTTGGCGGAAGAAGAAGGCTGGGGACACACTCCAGCTTGGAAACTTAATAGATGACACTTTGGTTACTCCTAGCAATACACTTCAAAGTTTGTTATCTGACTTTGCTCCTAGAACTAGAGGAAGAGACAGAACAAAAATGTCTCGTCCCTAGCTACTTGTTTTCTGCATGTTTTAAAATTTTTTGATTATCTGTAGCCTATTCTGTTTGGGGTATTACTGCATGTTTGTATCGTATGGGTAAGGCTCTATTGGGCCCTCTTATACACCATTTATGTATCTTTTTTATTTCAATAAAATCAGCCCTCTGGGCTTTTCTCAAAAGATATATATTAAATTGAAGGAGATGAGTATATGAATGATTTCTTTATTAACTGCTTGTATATACATGATTGATTATGATGAAGTCACTCATTTTGATACTAGCAGAGGAATGTTAAGTTACTCGTGCTCGTAAATAAAGAAAGTTATTGATATTGAAGTACCTTAATTAGTACAATTTTTAGACGTTGCTCCTGTGATGGTTGTACGAATATATATTGATATAGGTATGTTATTGATATATAAAAATATTTTTAAAATATGAAATGTTTATATTGACTTATTAAAAGCTTAACTAGAATAATGCATATTATTTTTTTTTAAGTAGTGTAAGTATTCACTGCTTTGGTTAACTCGTAATTGTTTTAATTTAACTTTTTAGGTGTAATTATTTTATTAAATGATGATTAATAGAATAGATAATCTTTATAGAAGATGCAAATAATCTGCAATAAGGTAAATTTATTGCTTTAAATTAATTTTTTTAGAGATTCTTTCAAATGTTAAAGATTAGTTATTAAAAATAAATGTTGAAAACTTAATTTTCTCCGTCCGATCGTCTGTATCCGTTTTTATTAATTTCAGGCCATGGGCCGGGTAGTGACATTGTTCTTCGCTCATCGTGCCTTGGATTGTGGACGACACTCGAAGAAAACGTGCTCGAGGCACTCGAACCCTCTTCCTTTTGGATTGATCCGATATCGCCCTCCTTCAGTTATGGTATAGGCTTCTTCTTTCTCACAACATTGCCGATTGTCTCTCTTGTTTCCTCTTCTCTCGCTCGCTACTCTCGTGCAGTGGGATCGAATGAATGGTGGAGAGGATAAATCCCCTTCCCACAGACAGTGCGAGCTATAATTGAATGACACCTGCAAAAGTGAGTAGGTATTATTAAAAAAAAAATTTATTAAGTTAAATTAATTAAATGTTAAAAGATTATTATTACACATTTTGATTTGAAATCGGATGCAGGAAGATTAAATCCGGAGGCCTTGGTTTTTTGTTAGTTGCAATTGTTTGAGGAGAGGAATTTGAGAGTATAAAGGGATGTTTGATAGCAAGATTTATGTACAATTAAGGCATAAATTAAGCTAAATCTTCTTAAAGGTATAAATGACCATTTTAAATTTTACAAAATTTTAAATCCTGTTTCTCGTCCATTTTTCCTTAATCAAAATTTAGTGAATTTTGTCATTGGGTGGCTTAATAGGTCAAGTCTTGTAAATTTATTTTCATACATTGCTACTTCTATTGATCCCTTCTTTAGCGAGCATTTTGTTATGACTAGCTCGCTTCTTTGTGTCTAGAGAGTTTCGAGAATTTTATAGAGGAAGATGAGGGTTTTAGATTTTGAAGTTATTAATATTACTTAATATTAAAAATTTAATTAATCTTAAAATTAATATTAATCAACTAAAAAGATATTAATTTTAATAAATTAATATTATTTGTGATCAAATAATTAATAGAATTGGTTTTGTTTTATTAGCTTCACAAACTAATAATTAATGATTAATTAGTGTAGTAATCTCAGTTAATTATGATTTAATCGAGAAGGAGATGAGCATTGGGGTGAGCACTTAGGGGCAAGAGTGACACAGAGAGAGAGAGAGTGAGAGGTGCTTGCTTAATTAAATCTTGCTCATCTCATGGATAATTTCAAGTACATTTTAAGAAAACTTATTTAGTTTTTAAATATAAATCACTGATAAAAATAACTAATTAATTATTTCAATGATTGGATGCTCTCATCAGAATGTAGTCGCTTAAGACTAAGCTCTATTGATGTCTTAGAATGGAATAAATGAAGCTTGAAATACTTTTTTGAGCCTTGAATAAGGCATATGTGGGAAGGCATTTTCAGTTATTAAGTAATTATGTTGTTTGAAGACTAAGAATAGAGTGAAAAGTGCTGTACCCTTATGATCTCTTCTCTTTCCATATACATTTTTATTTTTAGTCATAGTCAAATACTGTTGCAGTTTAAACAAATTTTGAAATGAAAAGGATAACAAGATTATTATGGTCTTTTTTTGCGTTGAAGAAAGTAGTGCAGCTATTGAACTTCTTTTTGATCTGGCATGCAGTAGTAATAGCAAAGAAAGAATCATCCCAATCAATCTGAGTGACAAAAGAAGTAAGAATGAAATTAGCCAACGCTGCGTGAGTTTGCAGCTAATATCATAATGTCTGATAAAGCTTTTTCCTTTTCAAGTTGTGAGATAAACATGAAATAAGGGGATGGTAAAATACTGATGAACAAGTGGACTACATGTGTAAACATAGAATAATGGGATGGTAAGAAATTGATGAACGAGTGGACTACGTACTCGTCGCACTGAGATCTGTCTTTATGCTGATTCAATGCTTATGTTGGATGAGAAACAGACTACTTGGTGTACTCAAATGTCTGGGTGTTCAATTTTCTTCAATTTTCAAATACAGCCTTTCATGGCCCTAGGCTGTGTGATTACTACAGAAATTTACATCCTCTGGTTTAAATGTATGGATAGAACTGCACTGCTCCATTGCTTACATGGCACATGATTTACCAAAGCTACTTTTCTATTTTGCGTTAAGAAACTCAGCACCAGTGCTCCAATTTTTCAAAATTATAAGGGGATACTATGATGGTCCACAAATAAAAAGGATGTAAATTGTTAAGTGGAACCAAAATTTAAGTTAATTTGCGTGTTTTTATAGGAGCTATTTTTATTACTAACTTGTTTATTACATGTAGGTGCGAAAAATTTGCCAAACAATTGCCTTTTTGTCACCTGCAATTTGCATGACGCTTTCTTCTTTGGATCTAGGGCTGCCTCCTTGGGAAGTTGTAGTATTTCTTACTAGTGGTTTAGCACTATCAAGCTGTGCGCTATCAGGTGTCCTTTTGATTTATCTGATGATTTCTTATTTGTGATCTGTTTCGCTAGGTCTTATTAATCATCGGTTTTATTAATATTTAAACTTGTGTTTGGTGTCTTTGTAGGACTTTATTGCACCCATCAAGACATTTCTCCTGAATATGCTAGCATTCTTTTGGTATGTCATGCCTCATCAAATCATTCCATTTCCTTAACTAATCTTTTGGATTGGAAATAACCTTATATGTATATATAACTTTCTTGTTTAGAACTCTTTTAATCCAACACAGTTTTATGTTGCTTAATAAGTTATTACTGATATGGAATCGATGGATGTATAGAATTTCTCATTTAGTACATTTGATTTATAACCATCTTATAAATGTTATAAACTTTTGACAGCAATGATTCAATTTGTTTTAGGGTATTACCAACACAGTAGGGGCAGTACCTGGAATTGTGGGTGTTGCGCTCACAGGCTATCTTCTTGACTCAACTCATTCTTGGGGTGTAAGTCTTTCAATTTTGATGTTTATTTTTAATTCTATTTCGACCCGGTCCGGTCCTTCGGAACTTCTTATCACATAAACTCTTGCCATTACGTCTTTTGCAGCTGTCACTGTTTGCACCTTCTATTTGCTTCTATCTTACCGGCACAGTTGTGTGGTTATTATTTGCCAGTAGTAAGCCTCAAAACTTCACCTAGAATGATTTACTGGTTATGAGTTCGAATCGATGGACCTGCCCGAAATTTTCTTAATGGGTAATTCATCCATAAGAGGTAGAGTTGAAGAGCTTACATTGTCAATTCCTTAATTATGTTTATGAGAAATGGAAGGTAAAGGCCAGGATTATACATCAATCTGCTCTCTAATGTGAAGTTAGATGTAGGAGAAAGATTATAAATGTAGGTGAAAGAGGCTATAATATATGTATATGTATATATATATATTGCATGTATGTAATGCAGTATATATCTGGGCTGTATAGTTCTATATAAATATTTTCTAGATTTATTTTTACTAAGTTCAAAGAAAGGTACTATGGGTTGTAAATTTATCTCTTCATTTATTTGAATGCTACTTCAACTATATTATGTTTCATGAAATTCTGCAGCCATTCCCATAATGTTGAACGCCTTTCTTGAGAGCACTGGAGGTGAAATTTTCTATGAATTTCTTCAAGCGGGTTTAAGGGTCCGTTTGGGGCAGCTTATTTGGTGCGGTAGTGTTTTGAAAACGCACATGGTTTGTTCGGGTAAACCGCGTTTTGGTAGCTTACGCGTTTTCAAAATGCTGAAAACAGTATTTTCACACCGCACTTACCTAAGTGCGGTGGGAGGCTTTCTGTCTGTGATGCAGCACTTTCTAAAAAATAAAAATTTATAATAAGCATTACTTTACATCGTCAGATTATTTTTAATTAGCTTATCAGCAGATTATTCAATAAACTGCAGCTGCCCAAAACAGACTCTAAATTATATTTGTATTATTAAATTACAGAAGGCATATTTGTTTAACAATGTCATGTTATTATTTGGCTAAATAAATATTTTCTCATTGAAAGAAATAAGTATTAATTTGTTTAATATTAATAAATAAATATGGTTAATACTGAGTTATACCAGAGTTCTTAATAGCAACAGTATTAACTCTATCTTTTAGCTCTAGCTTTAATTTTATTTCTTGAAATTAGAGCCTAATTAATTAATATGGATTAACTATGTCAGCAGTAATTTAGTACTATTTATTTTATTGACATGGAGTAGGAAATGATGATTAATATTTTCTATGAATAATTGTGCAATGCATAACATTTAGTTTAGTTGCTAAAAATATCAATTAACTGTATAATGAATGCTTTGTAATTAGAGTCTAAATACTTCTGATTATGCTAATTATTACTTAAGAAGTATTAAATAGTAATTGACCAGAATTAGCACATTGCATAGCCTAATCAATAATTAATGAATTGAATTGCAGACGTTTTGCTGATTGGAGCTTAATAGAATTAGTTAATGAATTGCTAAATTCATCACCCTACATTCCTGTACACATAATCGTACTTTCCTATTACCTACAAGAAATTTCGTAAGACAATGAAAACAGCTTAATCCTAAAAAGCTGCCCAATGCACATGTTTGTTTCTTTGAAGGTTATTTGGGGTTATTTTTTTATATTAAATGAATATTGCATTTATTTTATTTATGTCAGGTTTGATATCCTTATGTATGTACACAACAATAACAAAGCCTTAATCCCACTAAGTGGGGTCGGTTACATGAATCATTTTTCTCCATTGTGTCCTATTTAGTGTTATATTTTTATTTAATTCTAATAAATTAAGATCATATTTTATACAATAAGCACAAGTTTTCCTAGGTCTGCCTCTTCCTTTCTTGACATAAGCTGAATCTAAAACGTCTACTCTTCTAAATGGATCATCAGATAATCGATGTTTAATGTGACCAAACCATCTAAAGGCGACTCTCTTTACTTTTGTCTGTTAGTGGAGTTACGCCAACCCTGTCATGGATATATTCATTTCACATTTTGTCTATAAGTGTAAAGCCACTTATCCACCTAATCATTCGCATCTCGGCAACACTTAACTTAACCTTATGCTTCTCTTTTAAAGGCTAACATTCAGCACTATAGAGCATTGCAGGTCTCACCACCATCTTATAAAATTTTCCTTTCAATGTAAGCGGTACTTTTCTATCACATAATAGGCCTGAAGCATTCCTCCACTTCAACCAACCAACTTGAATTCTACTATTAACATCTCCATCTATATCACCATCATTTTGAACAATAGACCTGAGATATCTAAATCGTTAACAACTTTTAATAATTTGATCACCCAAAGTTACACTTTTGTCATTAGAGTTACTATTACTAAAATTACATTCCTTGTATTCAGTTTTAGTTCTACTCAAACGAAGACCCTTAGACTTTAATGTAGACCTACATAATTCAAGTTTTTCCTGGGATTTTTCTCTTTTCTTATCCACGAGAAGGATATCACCAGCAAAAAACATACTCCAAGGTACATCCTCTTGTAAATGTCCAGTAAGACAATCCATAACTACGGCAAAAAGATATGAGCTTAAAACCGATCCCTGATGTAATCCAATAGAAACTAGAAAATATTTGGTTAATCCTCCTTTCGTTCGAACACAAGTAACAACTATAGTATACATATCTTTAATGACTTGAATATAAGTCATACAAACACATTTCTTCTCAAGAACTCTCCAAAGGATATCCCTTGGAACCTTATCGTAAGCTTTTTCTAAATCAACAAAAATCAAATGTAGATCCTTCTTAATATCTCTGCACTTATCCATCAAACCTCTCAATAAATGTCTAGCTTCCATAGTAGACCTGCCCAACATAAATCCAATTTGATTATGAGAAATGTTGGTAATACGTCTTAACTTATGTTCAATTGCCCTCTCCCATAATTTTAAAGTATGACACATCAATTTAATTCCTCTATAATTTGCACACTCTTGTGCATCTCTTTATTCTTAAAAAATGGAGACCAAAATACTCTTACTCCACTCGTCGGGCTTCTTTTTTATTTTTAAAATAATATGAAAGAGTTTAGTAAGCCAAGAAACTCCCAAATCTCCTAAATATTTCCACACTTCAATTGGGATATTATCAGGTCCCACAGACTATCCACCCTTCCTCCTCAACTTCTTTTTTATTAATGCGACTTTAAAAATGAAAATTTTTATTATTACTAATGATATTAAGATCACTAAAAGATCCACCGTATTTTCAGAAACTTCATTAAAAAGTTTATCAAAATAACTCACCCACTTATGTTGAATATCTTTTTCTAAGAAAAGCTCTTTTTAATTTTCATCTTTAATACACTTTACATGAGTTAGATCTTTACTTTTCTTTTCTCATTGTTTGGCTAGTTTATACATATATTTTTCACCTTCCTTAGTTCTAAACTATAATAAAGATCACAAAAAATAGAATTTTTAGCGTCACAGATTATTCTTTTAGACTCCTTGCAAACCATTTGATATTTTCCTCAGTTCTCTAAGCTTTTATATTTAAACCAAATTTTATAACATAACTTCTTATATTTTATCTTTTCTTGCACATGATTATTCTATCACAAACTATTTTTATTTATAGATATTTTTTTTATTCTCCAATTATATCTTTTGTCACTTATTTAATAGTATTTGTTATTTTTTCCTACGTAGCATTTGCTTCTTCATGAAGATCCCAAATTTTGAATGTTGAATTTTACTCATAATTTTATTTGTGTCTTTTAGGTACCCTCATCTAATTCTACGATGTTGAATCCTATTATTCTTTACTATACAACTCTTCATCTTAAAATCTAGAACTAATAATTGATGTTGCGTACTTAAATCCTCACTTGGAATGTCCTTACAATCTTTGCACTCTCGACGATCTTTCCATCTCATAAGAAAATAATAAATTTGTGTTTTTTGCAAGAAATGATCAATGTGTTGTTTTTGTTTGGTTTTAATTTCAGCTTGTTGACGTTTCTCCTATTTTCTGCAAGAAAATGTTGAGCCATAGGCTGATTTTCGTTTTTAAAAATGGCATAAATCTCGCACTTGATAAAGAGAAGGTGGCACAGGGAGTCATCATAGCCTTCAACCTAGACTTTGAGCAGGTTAGAATGGAATACGAAGGGCCCATTCTAAACGTGGTTAGCTTAGGAGAGGCGTAAGGTCTGGAAAAAGTGCTCAGTTTCAGCAATGAAGAAAGTGACACAACATCTAAGAAGAGGAAGGTAGAAGAGGTTGAAAAGGAAGTCCGAGAAACAGACAGCCTGGCTGCCAGAGATAGCAAGATAAAGTCTATGATCGTGATAGCAGATGACAACCTTATCATCTCCTCCCAGGTGGAGCCTTCAGAATCCCATCCTACAGGGAAGAAACCTCTTTCACGAACTTAACGGCATAACAAGAACCGCTGCAAGCATAAAATGCATGACTGGTTATTCAGGACACATGTAGGTGAGTCAGTTGAGGAGCACACTTCAGCCACCTCAGAGGAGAAATATTTGGAACAGGCTACGGATGATGTTCTACCTCAAACTGTGACAGAATAGTTACCAGGAGATTTTGTTGAAGTTCATAGTCGTCCAGAACACGCGCCAATGGAGCCATGCATACAGCATGCAGAAACGGTCATTACCACAGCAGTACAAAGGAGTGGGGAACTTCCAGATGTGGAGCCATACATCCCACAATTCTTCAAGCCCATACAATTGTAAATTATTTCATAGGAAGAATTGAAAAGGTTTCAGATGATTCGAAGACAGAATTTTGAACATTTTGGACGAATACAAGGGAAATATGTCAATATCCTAGAAGGGTTGGAACTGTATACAAACATTTTTTCAGAGCACGAGCAAAGAAAGATATTATATTGCGTTTTTCATCTTTGAGACATGGGTCGCACAAGCTGTTTAAGAAGAACATATTCAGAGCCCTAGAAGTAGATGAGGGGCAAGGGATGGATAACCATTCAGTGCGGCTGCTTTTATAACTTCGCTCAGGGTAGTGAAGGAAATCCCCCAGGAATAATAAGACATGATGAGGTGGATCTAACGCCTTTGATAATAAAGAGGATGGTCAAGAGAATGATTTCTTGGCGCGTCCTACTAGCTGATCGTGTTCCAAATAGCTATATAATCAACATTTATGAGAAGGGAAATTGTATTCCACCCCATATAGATCACCATGACTTTCTGAGGCAATTATGCACAGTCTCCTTCTTTAGCAAGTGCAACATCAAGTTTGGGATAGAACTCTGAATTGTCGACCCAGGAGAATTTTGATGACTAGTCAAACTTCCCTTGCCAGTTGGATCAATGTTGGTACTTAAAGGAGATGGAGCAAACCTGGCGAAGTACTGTATCCCAAGAGTCCCACGAATAAGAGTCTCCATCACCTTCAAAAAAAAGGATGACAGCAATGCGTCGTTTAGTTACCAGCCTGAATCGAACCTCGAAGGCTTGCAGCCTCTGGAGTTGTGAGACAGCAGGCCTCTAAGCGTATACAAGTGGACTTATGTCTCGGAGTGTACCTTAGAAGGGAGGGTTAGTCTTCGACCCAGATGGCTAGCAGGACATGTCATGAGAAGGCACGGATGATTTGGATGCTAATATTACATTTCACAAATGGACATTATTCAAATGTATTTCTTGATGTATGTAGAGATGGTACATCAAATTATATTTTGATGTACCAGATTTCAGAAAATTAACAATGTTTGCTTTTTTCACATTGTGTGAATGGTTTATTGCCATTAAGCTGGATCATTGATTCAATTTTGCAAATACTAACGAACAAGGAACGAAAAAATATGTAATAAACAACACGCAAAAATAATGTCAACAACAACGTAAAAGTAAACGAATTTCAAAATCTAAAAGTGAAATAATGACAAAACTCAACAACGAAACAATAATCTAACTCCATACAACTATGCACTTGTCCACAAAATGACTCAAATCAAATGACATCCAAAATAAAAATAAAATTTCAACACTCAGACTTCAATTTCAACCTAGTTAGGTTGAGTTTTCTCGACCTATCACTAGCGTTAATTCTCTCAGCCCTAAGTTTCCTTCTATGGGAACTCTGGCTCCTCTTTCTCGTGTGGAAGAGTCTAGCTGGCTCTAACTATATAGAACCACACTTCTTAATATCTCCCCCGAGTGGAAGAGGCTTGGCTGGTTCTATAGAACTGAATCTCATCTTACACAACTTTTTTTTTCTTCGATCACCTCCTGGGATTGTTGTAAATCTCCAGCATTCTTTCCCAAAACGATCGACCAACCCCTTAAATTTGGCATAAATCTCATGTCAGTCGTCCTCCCTTGAATTTGGTTTAAATCTCGTGTTAGTCGCCCTCTCTTGAATTTGGTGTAAATCCTTTGTTGGCCGACCTTCCTTGAATTTGGCGTAAATCTTGTGTCGGTAGCCCTCTATCAGATTTGGCGCAAATCTCTTATTGGCCGCTCTTTCTCGGATTTGTCCTAAATTCCATATTGGTCGCCCTCCCTTGAATTTGGCGTAAATCACGTATCGGTCGCCCTTTCCCGAATTTTGTGTAAATCACGTGTTAGTTGCCCTCTCTCGAATTTGGCGTACACCCATGTCGGTCGCCTTCCCTTGAATTTGGCATAATTCTCGTGTTCGCCGCCCTCCTTCAAATTTGAAGTAAATCCTATGTTGGTCGTCATCTCTCGAATTTGGTGTAAACCCCGTATCGGTCGCCCTCCCTTGAATTCTGTGTAAATCCCATGTCGATCACCCTCTCTCGAATTCGACTTAAATCTCGTGTTGGTCGCCCTCTCTTGGATTTAGAGTAAATCCAGTTTCGGTTGCCCTCTCACGGATTTGGTGTAAATCACATGTCGGTCACCCTTTCTTGAATTTGGCGTTGGCGTAATTCACGTGTCAGTCACCCTCCCTTGAGTTTTGCGTAAATCTCGTGTCGACCGCCCTCTCTCGAATTTGGTGTAAATTCTGTGTCAGTCACCCTCTCTCAAATTTGGCTTAAATCCCGCTTCGGTTGCCCTCCCTCGGATTTGGCATAAATTTTGTGTCGCCCTCCCTCGAATTTGGCATAAATTCCATGTCGGTCTCCCTCCCTTGAATTTGGCGTAAAACCCGAGTCGGTCACCTCCCTCATGAATTATGTGTAAATCCTTTGTCGGTTGCCCTCTCTCGAATTTGGCTTAAATCTCATGTTGGTCGCCCTACCTTATCGATCTTCATCTCTTGAATTTGGTGTAACTCCTTTGTCGGTCGTCGTCTCTCAACTAGATTCAGTTCGGACGTAAAATCACCATTGGCGGCCTGAGCTACTATAGTCTCTTCTGCTTCTCTTTGGTTGGGGTGGAGTTTCTGCATACTCCGTAACGAAACCTAAGGCTACAGACGACACTTTTTGGTAGCTCTTGAGTTGGATACGAGCTCTCGTAGTCTCCTTCTTAAATTGATCTACTCATTCAATCAAATTTGCATCACCTACAAAAATATTAAAAAAAAATGATCAAATCAAAACAACACAGCAACACAATGCATATTAAACCCTTTCATCCCTAGCGGAAACTCTCAAAATCTTCAATTCAAATCTTGCCTTTGAGTTGGGAATTCCCAGATGGAATCCCTTGCTCAAATGCAATTCCAACTATGATTCGGGCTCTGTTCTAAGTATGCATTCTTAGACAGTTCTTTAAGGTTTGTAGATTGTTTCAGTAAACACCAATACGTGTGGTATGCTTGTCCAGCACACCACACATATTGGGGGTCCATTTATTGACCTCACTTTTGGTGAGGTCTGTTTTTTATCCTAGAGTTTAGGATCTGGCCATAAGATTTTTCTATTGACTATTCCGACATATGTGGTCCCAATATTTTGAATTCTTATTTGAGATAGCTAGGACAACATGTGAAGACTCAAGAATGAATTCTCATAGGGTTAACAGGCATTAGGGAAACCCTGGCGGCTTGGTCATGCACACACTCACTTAAATCTACCAAACTCCTTAACCTACTCAAAACCATCAAGATTCCTCTAATGGACCCTCCCTTTTTAAAACTCAAAGCACCCATTAACTTTTTGTGAAAACTCATATGGATGGTCCCAAGCCCCTAACCTTTTTTGGGATGGCTAGGAACAATATATGGAGGCTTCAAAATGAGTTCTTGGGAGACTATGAGACTATAAGGAGGCTCTTCTTGTCTTAGGCACTCCCCTTCACCAAATTCACCCAAATTACCCAAACTTGAACTTCAAATTCAATTCTCATGGACCCCAAACTCAATTTACATCAATTTACGTCAAATTTCAATTCAAATTCATCCTCATCAAATTCCAAGCTCAATTGCCAAATTTGATAAATTCAACATCAAACTCACATCAAATTCCACATGAATCCAATAGTGGCCAAATTCATACTCCAATTTCCTTCTAAAATGTACCAAATCCAGTAATTGCCTTGTGTCATGTGTCTATAAGTTGAATTAAAGTGGAAAGAGGTTTAGGTTAGGTTCGGGCTAACCCGAGCCAATAACACCACCTCCAACCCCAATAACACCAAATACAAACCACGAAATATTCCCCCAAAACACCACACACCAAACCGCGGCAAAACTACCACAATAACTCCACATTTCCGCAGCAAAATTCTCCAATAACACCACAGATAACACCAAACCTGCCACCTCCGCATAACCCCTTTGCACTGCGTCACAATCTCGCGTACCACTCCACAATCCCGCAGTACCGCATCGCAAGCGTGCAATACTACCACGATCCAACCAAAATAACACCGTGGATAACACCAAGCCCGCCACCACCACATAACCCCTCCGCACCACGCTACAATCTCGTTGTACAACACCACAAGCACACAATAATATTGCGATCCCACCCAAAAATACTACCGCCAATAACACTAGTCCCGCGGTACCGCTGAAACCCCCGTGATAACACTGACTCTTGGCGGAATAACCCCCAATGACACCGCGGTTTGGTGATTAATTGTCGAATTACACTGATCAAGTGATTAATCGCCGAGATAATGTTGTGGATAACACTGCTAATAACATCGACCATAATATATTTTTTTTCTCTATTTTCTCCACATGAAAACTTCCAAACCTTGCACCCTCTGTGCAAGTACATTCCTCTAAGCAATAAATGGGAAAAGACCCTTTCCCTCCTTGGGTAAATGTACTTAAAGCCAAAAATAAAATAAAATAATTTGGAATTTTTTGGATAGAGACTTAAGCACCCTCTTCCCCAAGCTAGCCAGCAACTTTAGCGAAATTGGAGATTACACAAGCATGATTTCATGATTTTGGCCCAAGTTAAATGCAAAATTAATTCAAATCTATTCCACTTATATCTAGCCTATGTACACATGGCACTAAGCAATTGATTTCACAGTCTTCTACCTTTGAACTCCCTCAGCCTGAAAATCACCTTACGCCCCTTGGTTGCCCAAAAACTCCTAACCAAGAGCCACCTTGTGGTTCAAAAACTCAAATTCCACCCACCCTACTTGGATCAACCTCATTGGAGCTTTGCCTCACTTCAACACCAACTCAACAACATTTTGACACCTCAGCTTTTTGAACAAGACCAAACCAAACCTCAAATTAAGTGTTCTAAAAGCTACCCTATAGCCTAAAACTCCATTCCCAAACAAAAGCCCTCTTTCCCAAGCCCCTCTTTTATACCAAAGCCAAACCACCGTTTGGTCGAGTTCTTGCTTGGACCTATTACTGGAGGAAACTAACACTTGGAGCAAGTTTATGTACTCAAGGAGAAGCTTCTCAACACACCCAATCGAGAACTCACCTTATGGGCTAAGGTATAACTTAAGAACCCCTCTTTTGGCTCAGTTTTGGACTTTTGTGAAGATAATTTGAATGTTATTATAATCTAACTGTATAGATTTAATCTACACATTGTGGCTCATTTAGGAAGATGAACAGTATTTATGTTATCCTGCTTTATAATCGGGTAGTATTCAGGTTTTATTCATATTGTTTCCATGTTTTACTTGCCCGATGTTATTCATGTTAGTATTTCAGTAGTATTATGGTATATTGATGCCTTCACACGAGATGGAACAGAGTGCTGACGAGGCGGGACGCGTGGGAAGGCCAACCAGTGGGAGCATGGCATGTGGAACTTCAGGTCTTCGTAATATGATGTGGCGCTGACGTGGTTAAGTAGGAAAATCATATTTATATATTTATTTAATTACAGAAAGTTAAATAGAACTTAGAAAAATCATATCTTGGTGTAGGAAAATCATAAGAATAAAATAAAAATAATATTGTACTTAGTGAACAGGGAGAATTTAATAGACCAAAAATTAAAATATTTATTAAGTATTTTATTTTTAATTAATTTAAAACCCCAGAGATAAATTTAATTAGAATTAATTAAATAATTATCATAATTACATGAAATTTTGATGGCTCATTCCTAATGACCCCAAGGATGTTCTCTGATTTTTCCAAGGTCAGAGGACACCCCTAGCATCAAAAGCCCTAATTTTCTAGGAATTTCACCTTTATTTTAATTAAAAAATATAAAAAATAAAAATAAAATCAGAAAAACATAAAATCAAGTCTGTTGTGTTCACTGTGGTCAAATGTTCTTAGAAAAAATAAAAAAGAGATTAAAACTAAGAAATGCATTATTGAATATTTTCTTATTTTCAAAATCAATAAAAAGTTAAAATATGTAAATATGATTCCAAAAAACCACAAAGATACCTCTGATGAATAACCTTAGGATGGTTCCATAAAAAGTTTCAAAGTCAGAAACTTTATTTTTAATATAAAAAATGTATCTTTTTAAGAAAATAGTAATTTTTGCTTAAAAATAATTATAAAAAATAAAAATAAAAATAAAAAAAATTATAAATTAATTTTGAGATTTTCTTCGTGGTCAGAAGCACGAGGAAAAAATAAAATTAAAGTTAAAATAAAAAGTTCATTAATAATAATTTTCTTAATTTAAAAATAAATAAAAATTACAAAAATTAAAAAAATATAAATATTTTTCAAAATATCACAAATTTCTCCTTCACTGTGGGAGGCAACCTTGAAATGCTTTTGCAAATTTTTAATGTTATAAAAATGTATTTTAAGTAGATAAATATATTTTTCTATATTTTTTATTAAAATAATTATAAAAAATAATATAAAAATCACCAAAATACAAAATAAATTTCTCTAAGTTCTCTACACTTAAAGAGACTAATGAAAAATATAAAAATTAATTTTTAAAATAAAAATATATTTTTTATTTATTTATTCATTAAAATTAATTAAAATTTATAAAAATTAAAATATAATTAAAAAATTCATTAAATTATTCTCAGAGGTCTCTGTCCCAAACGAGCTCACTTGAATTTTTCTAAGGACAGAAAATGTTTTTTGGTTAATCAAATTAATTAACATTATAAATTCATGATTATGGACTAAAAAAAATTTATATAAAAATAAATACAAATTAGAAAAATTTAAATTGTCCTATGATGTTTCAATTAACTCATGAGATGTAGACCAACAAAGTGTCATGGTCATTTGAAATGAACCGAGAGAGTTATGAGGTATGCAACCTATGGACAAAATTATAATTTTTTTTAATTTTGCACCTTAACTAATACTTAGGTCAAACCAGAGGGAAGTTGGGCAACAATTATGATAATTAATTCTCTTAAATGATTGAAACACAAGGGTAAATGGTAGAAACCAATTCTACCAAAGGGAAAAATTATTATTATTCAAATTGTTGAGGATTGGAAGAAAACTAAGTTTTGATGATCCAAGTGTGAGGGGTTTGAGTTGGGAAGTTCACAGTTCATTAATTTAAACCCTCAGCTAATGGAGAGACAAAGTTCAAATCATTTTCAATCAAGATCAAACATAACTTATTAAACTTTTTGAAAATTACAAACTTACCCTTACAACCTTAAGAGCTTAGTAGTGAACTAATCCTGATCTAACATCGTATAAAGAGGATTATAAAATTAAACACAAGTAACCATGAATATCTTAAAACATACAAACTCAAGTTCAATCAAGACAAGGGGTGTACAATTCCTTAATAAAGAAATTTACCTAAAGGATGCATACTCACATAACTCTTAAACATAACATAAAATGATTAACAACTTGACTTACTCATAAGCTAATTAAGACATCCAATTCAAATTAAGCATACTTACAACATTAATGGCTCCTAATGTAGGTGAGGTGATTAATTCAACAATATAGTAAAGTCAAATGAACTTGAAATGACCCAGGAGATTCTAAGGATGTTCAGGGTCACTCCCCGAGCACCTTTGCAAGATCTTGGACATTTCAGATGACACTTTGGCTTCTCTAAATTTTTTGAAGAAAATATTCTATAAAAAATAGGGACCCACGAAGATATGACATTGGGACCCTTCAAATGAGGAATTCTCGTCACTATTTAACCAACCAATGTTTAGGGGTACGAGTTTGAACATTACACTCAAAACGTTACAGCTGTTGGGGATCTTTAAAGTGGTCACATATGGATCACCGGGCTGATGTAAGTGTGAGGTTCTGGTGTTAAGAGAGATGACGAGAACGGTATCTAAGTATATGAGGAGTAATGCATATCCTAGACTCGTGACTGAGTCGGGGATTGACATAACTGCTCCCTAACATTTAGTAAATAGTTACCCCTTGCTTTTATCGGTGACTGGCAAGTCCCAACCAGTCGGTGTGACCGACTCATAAATGTCTAACTTTCAAAATTAAAATACACTTTTTAATGGAATCAATCGTTTTTATGTTAAATGTCTACAAACTCAAACTAATTTTTCATGACAAATTGAAAACTCAACCTTAAAAACGTTAACTCTCGACAAATTCATATGTTAGTCACATGGATCAATTGAGGACTACCCTCCGATTATTGCTAGTTGAGTAGTCATTTACCCTATGTTGGATCTCACATACATGACACTTACAGTTGCCTGCGGAGTCCCTTTGAGAAGAATTGTAAGGGCCTTTGGTCCAGATTTTGGGCTCCACATAACTAAATCCTTACACCAAGCCTCGGTCTTCTATATGTGGCATTGTGTTTTTTTTGCTCATTCGTGTTATTCCTACGATACATTACCATGCTATAATATTGTACTAATCTTGTTGCAACGGCAGGAATCCAAGGTACGCACATTTTTTTCTCTTATTTATTGCACTTTACTGCATTCTACTGTTCTTTTACTTATGCATGTCTTTGCATACTTGCAATACATTTTAGAATAGGAGAACATTAGACAGGTTATCTAGCAGGTACACTACATCAGGTACATGACTCTGTGACAATAAACAAAGTTAAAACATAAGATATAAACCCCGAACCTGAAGCCGCTACGTCACGGAGTTTGGAGCAAACTTCACAGGCCGCATGATGAGGATGCAAGAAAGACAGAAGACAACTTCAAGCAAATCAAAACTCAACAACGAACCATATCTACCTCAACAAAACTTACCTTAGTTTAAATAACATAACTTTTAGGACTTCGAGGTTGTCTGTCTAACACGACGTAAATCCTCCCACTATCTTTAGGCCTTTGCACAATCATTTTGTGCAATATAAGCCCTAATTTTTTTTAGGATTATGAGGTAGTCGTCCTATAAGACATAAATCCTCACATCTTTCTAGGTTATTTGTATGATCGTATATCGTGCAATTGTAAGCTTTGATTTTAAATAATTAACAGGAGTAAACATTAAATAATAGAAGAGAGTATAAAAACTTGAACCACAGCAAGCACCTTAAACCACAGTCACCATCCCAACCCACAGCCACTGCACAACCACAGAACCCACAACACAAGCTTGAGCCACCACAAAACCACAAAGCGTTCACAAATATAAAAATTAAATCACTTTGGTGGAATGCTTCTTTTATATTTTTCTAATGAAAATAATAGATGAGAGTATAAAAACTCAAAAGCTTGCGCATGAAAGCACTTACATGTTTAACATAAAAAAGTAAGTTATTGCCAAACAACACAAGCTTCAAACCCTCCAAAACTTATTAATCAATCTTTCTCAACTTGTAAAACTAAGAAAACATATTATTATGAAAAATAACATAAGTATTACTCCACAGCACTATCATGATTGTGATTACAATCTAAAATAATCATCCACAATAACTTGTTATGATGATCTATTACCCATTATCATCTCTTCCGATGGTTAATCATCAAAGAAGATAAATATTGAAGATCCAGACCATGCAGGAAAAAAAAAGACAACAATGACTACTGTCAATTAAAATTTTGGGGCATTTACATACAAATCACAAAACGTTTATGTATTTACATATCTCGCAACTAAACTTTCATATACAGACACATAACACAAAATACTTTCACATTAACTTATAAATTTTGGTACTTTTGATGGATAACCTCTCTATCTATTAGTACCATTGTGCTGCGTTATGACATGAATTTATACTATCTTGAACATTATCTTATCTACCTTTAAGAAAGTTGATAATGAATCTTTGATGGACAATATGCCAAAAAAATGCTAAAGACATGAGGATCGATTGGCGTGTTAATTCTTAGGTAACCATGTGGCTATTATTGGGATGGACAAATTCTACTTGGGAGATTTACTTACATAACTCATAATTCTTATATATTTACATATTTAACTTTCATCTTTTTAAAATTCGATTATTCTCTGAGGCCGTTTGGTATTTTATTTTATGTTGGATTTAATCAAGATTTACTGCCAAATAGAATATTTGGGACATTAATAAAAAGAAAATGAACGGAGCTTGTTCTATCCGTTAGCGCTATTTGTGCTGCATCCTGACATGAGTTTTACTAGCTTGAACATTATCTTGTCTATCTTTAAGGGTTGTTTGGTAGTTGGTTTTAAGCATGATTTAAGCTAAATCCAGCCAAAAGGCAAAAAAAATGTCTAGTTCGTGAAAATCCAGAGCTCCCATAAGGAAAGGAATGCACTTTCATCTCAGCCTCAAGTTATTAATCAACATCCACACAGAACAATAGAGATAAAATAAACCATCAGAACCGAAGATCGTTTACAAAAATCCAAATAATTGAAGAAAACACAACAACTCAACAGATCCAATAGAGAGAGTTGCACATCTTGTTACAACAAAAGAAAAATGGCTCAAGCAAAAAAGAAAATCAACTTTTTCACCATTCGATTGCGAGAGAGGGGGAGGAAGATGCCTGCGGTCGCAAGAAAGGGGAGGGAGAAGTTGGTCGCAAGATGGGGTAGGGCAGTAATCTGTGCCCGCGTCAAATAATAGAAAATGCGGACCGCAGGGTTGAACCCATAGTCCGCGTTCCGCGAATTTTTTCCACTGCAGCCTCAAAAACGTGTCAAATAAATGGAAAAAAATTGGGCGCGGCATGGGAAAAAATCACCCCCAAATGGGGCCTTAGTCTTTTGTACAAGCCCTTTTTTTTTGATATATTTCCTTGCCTATAATTAAAATATTTGTCGGTCATGTAGTGAGAAATTTGTAATCAAAGTTTTTTCTCATAAATCATTAAAAGAAAGGAGCATTTATTACATATCTAACACCGAAACTCCACTTTTTTACATCTATGCCACCAAACCTTTCGTATTTTATAAAAATTGAAGTTTAGATGTTAGATATCCAAATAATAGGAATTAAGTGCTATGTACGCAAATCTTATGTTAAGAAAGGCAGAGGTATACCTAACTTATCTAACTTTATTAGAATTAAATAAAAATATGACACTCAATAGGACACAATGAAGAAAAGTGATTCATGCAGTATGATACGTTTGGGACAGATTGTGCTTATTCAAATAAGCCGTGTATCTGAAACACGGACCACGAGGTTCGACCCCGCGTTCCGCATTTAGTGTACAAAACAAACATCATTTTCGAATAAGCCGCGCAAACACAGTTTCCAAACGATAAAGCGTCGTTTTTCAAAACAACGCAGCAGCGGATAAGCCGCACCCTCAGTGGGATAAAAACTTTTTATCGTGATTGTCGTTGTATGTAAATCTTCCTAACAAATACTGACGAATGTTCTATGATTGACGAGGTACAATCAATTGAGTCCAAAATGACAACTAAGGGAGTCCAATGGCAATATGTTGTAAATGAAATAAATATGGAGAGGACACAAAATAGAGTAAATTAGGAGCACTAAATGCTGGGACACAAAAGTTGGTGAGGATTCAATGCCTTGAGATATAGATAGAGAGAATTGAATGCTTGGTTGGCTCTAAAACTTTTAATTAAGGCTATGATATTTAGGTTATATTTAATTACTTTCATTAAATCCAAATTGGAATATTTACATATATACATCTCATTTTTTATGTATTTACATATCTAACCCCTAAACTTTACTCAGAGGTTAAAATGATGGCATTTTTATGTGAAATGAAGGATTTGGGGGAATAAATGCAAAAGAGTGAGGTTTAGGGGTTAGATAGGTAAATACTTAGGAATTGGGGGTTGGCTGTGTACTAAAGTTGTAAAAATAGATTAATTTATTAATAAAAAAACTTTTCAGTGATTGATGTCATTAAATATGAGCCTTTATTGTTAGGTGATCAGCTACTGCTTACTAACCATTTGAGTGACCAAAAGTTCAAATTTAATGATACAAGGCATTCATTTTTTGTTTATAAGATTTCAAGCATATTTTTTAAATTACAATTTTGCTTTTGATTTGGGCAGTTGCAGCTTATTGAATAATTTACTAATAAGCCAATTAAAACTAATCTGCCGATTAGCTTAGATGCGATGATTATTACAAATTTTTGTTTTTTTTGGAAAAGTCAGATTGGAGCTAGAAAGCTGACACCGCACCTAGAATGGTGGGGTGTGAAACCGTTGTTTTCAGCTTTTTGAAAACGCATAAGCTGCCAAAATGTAGTTTACCCAAACAGGTTTGGTGCATTTTCAAGACGTCGCAGCACCAAATGGGCTGCCTCAAACGGGTCCTTAATACTTAAAGCGTCGAGAAGAAGAAAAAAAAAAAACATATTTTAGTTTTTTGATTGAATTTGAATCTAAATTTTGCAGTAAACAATAATACCGTAGCAGGAATTAGAACGAGCCACTATGAGTTACGCGTTTATAAGTGATACAGTGGTTGAGAATGTAATCTCTCAATATAAAATTACGAGTTCAAATAGCCCATATTATTATTTGGCTTATTTTTTCAAAAGCTAGATCGAAACTATAAAGCTGCCGGTGTGAAAATATTGTTTTCAGCATTTTGAAAACACATAAGCTGCCAAAATACAGTTTACCCAAACAGGTCTGGTGCGTTTTCAAGACGCCACAGCACCAAATAAACTGTCTCAAACAAGTCCTTAATGCTTAAAGCGTCGAGAAGAAAGGAAAAATAAAGACATATTTTAGTTTTTTGATTGAATTGGATCTAAATTTCGCAGCAAACAATAATACCGTAGCAGGTCGCGTTTATAAGTGATAGAGTGGTTGAGAATGTAATCTCTCAATATAGAATTACGAGTTCGAATAACCCATATTATCTTTCGGCTTATTTCTTCAAAAAAAGGGAAAGGGGGGGGCCAACATGAGATAATTGAATAATGCTTTTGAATGGACAAAGAACTGCATGTGATATTAATTATTAACATCAGAAAGGGCTTCCCAATTCATTCAATGCGCCCTTTAATTTTTCTATTTACAGTTTGGCATATTGCGCTTTATTTATACAGTTCTGTACTGTTATATGGATGTTGTTAGCTGCAAAGATTTAGCAGAAGATTTTTACAATTTATATGGTTGTTTTTAAATGAAAAATAGTAATTTTCGTACTCCCTTAACTTACAGAAAAACTAATAATTTCGTGTTCGTGTTCGTTTCGTTCGATAAGCAAACGAGACGAACACGGACAATTTCTTTTCGTTCGGTTTGTTAAACGAATCAAACACGAACAGCGATGTGTTCGAACATTTTGAACACAAACACTAGCTTTGTTTGTTCGTGTTCGGTTCATTTACACCCCTAGATGTCGCTTTTTAAAAAAAGTGATAATAGAGCTATTTTGTGTGCGTGATATTAAAAATTTGAGTGTGATGTGTGTAAATATGAAAGTTTAGAGGCGAGATATGTAAATATATGAGAATTGTGTGCTATGTGCATAAATGTCCCTAAAATGTATCATGTCGTAAAATACAACGGTGTAGGAGAATTTTTTGATGAAGTATAATTCTAATGTTTGTATTTTAGAACAAATAATAGCAATATTGATGTGTGCTATAAAATTTGCGGTGGTTGAGTAATAGATTATCGTCTTAGCGTTACATGAGAATTCAACACACATACAGATGAAGGAAAACAACCAATAGAGACATTATAAGTTTTTATGACGAAAACCCAGTAAGATAAAAAATCACGGGTCTGGTCCAGTTGTAAAAATCCACTGTGAGTTGATGATTATAGGGACTCATTGTCCCAGAGGTGGGAAAGAGTTATAATGTCTTCTGAAGTATGACGTTGATGTGCGAACGAGCTTGACACAAAGAGTGGACGACGAATAATAATGATCGGCGACGAACAGTACGTGGTAGTCGACGACAGTCGGCGGTGATTGACAGAGTCAAGAGTGATGTTGGACTTTAGCTTCTTCTCAATGCTTCAAGTTTTTCTTCATGCTTTAATCTCTCCTCCTCCCCTCATGAGAGTGGTGGGCTCTATTTATTGATTTTTAGGCACAATTAATACAAGAATATGAATCACTTTGGTCAGATGGTCCAAAGAGCTTTCCTTGATCAGACAGCTTTTGATGGACATTTGAGTGTCTTAAAGATGTCAGAATTAAGTGATATTGGGCTCGTCAGGTCCGTCTTCTCAAGATGCTCGATTCAACTATAAATTCACTAGATTTGACATCCGTTTGACCTTCCAAATGTGTCGGAAAACTTATAAACATAGATTAGTGTCTTAATCTAAGTTTGATTTGACTCTGATTGAACCACTTTAGCATCATTGGGTTTGTCTCATTCAGCCAGTCAATTTGACTATAATTTTAATGATCTCAGAGCTCTGGATGACTCCTCATTGAAGTTTCAATGTTTCTTGCACGAAAGATCATCTGAAGAATAGTCTCATAGTTTTGAAATTTGTGTCAGATGTTAGATATTTGTTGAGGACGTATCAAATATTTTAAAATAAACTAACATAACATCCTAAAAGTAGATCTTTTGAATAACTTAAACAACTATACATAACTATTATTAGCTCTAAGCATAGATATCTTAATATAATTATTATCTATAAGACATTGACATTTTACGGTTTTTGATTATCATAAATTACAATAAGAAAAATAAGTAACATTTTACCATATTAATTGACACCTAACAAAGGCTACGCCAATATGAAAGGTCACATGAAGGCTTATGTCTTACTTTATGCTATATTTAGATTTCTTAAACAAATTGGAAACTAAGGTTTAACAAACCCATAAGAAAGGAATAGGTATCACCCAAATTTAACTTGTCCATTTTTTTCTTAAATGAGTTAAAATATTTTCTTAATATTAATGAACATTAAAAATAAATTACTTAATAGAGAACCTCATAAATATGAATTTAATTTCAAAAATTAATTAGTAGTTATAGCAAATCTCAACTTATTTTTGCACAAATCTTCAATGTCATTGTTGGTGTTGTAAAATTTAGGGCGAATAAATGCAAATCCAGAAGAAGACAGAAATCTGGAAGAACACACAGAGATTTAACGAGGTTCGGCAAAGATGTCTACATCCTCGGGAGCAGAGCGGCAAATTCATTATTTAAGATGAGTTCTATTACAGTTCAGTTTCATACCTATAGGGTTACACATGTATATAGACTTATAAAAAATCCACAGATAAATTATTAACACGCCCTCGCTCCGACCAACCCGCTTTATTCCAAGAGACTCAACTTCTGGTATATGAGCTATACCTAAAAGTTGGCTTCCATAATGTCTTGTGATGCTTCTTAAAACGAATCTCGAGACAGTCTTTTTAATCAAGAAACGTTCAAACTTCAATTAAAAGACATATACAACTCTGATTTCAGCAGACATACAAACAAATTGACTGACTCGACAAGTCAGATCAAACGATACTAAAACTGGTCCAATCTGAATCAAATCAAGGCCTGATCAAGCCATTAAATCACTTTTGGTATCTTTTCAGCATAATTGAATGGTTAAACGAATTCTTATTTTGGCAAGCTTATAGTCAAATCAAATCTATCAAATTTCTTTTAAAAGTTACGTCTGTCGCCAATTCGATCTGAAACTGTGAAAATTTATCGTTCTTGTAAAAAAACTTTTGGGAACCTTCGTCTCCCGCTATTTCCCCAAACAAAATTTTTTGCAGGCTTCCCGCATTCGTTCCTAGCGAATGAAACTTCCATGTTGTTTCAAAGAAAGCCTTATTCTATGTTGTAGATTATTATTTGGCTTATGGGAGCTCTAGCATTTTATTTGATGTCACACTGTATTTCAAAAGCATTTTTGTAATTTGCTTTATTTCTCTTCATTTTTAGCATTACAACTCTACACCTCCATTTATATATATATATATATATATATATATATATATATATATATATATATATATATATATATATATATATATATATATATATATATATTCAAAGAGAAAATCCTACATTACCATAATAATAAATGTTAAATACTTAACTTATTTAGTTAACTTTAAAAGTTTGTAATATTATATTAACAGGAGTTTCCATATAAGAAATATTTCTTTAATTATGAAAGATTACAACTTTATTTATATTTAATAAGTCATTAACAATGATCTCATACAACATTTCAACAACAATGTGACCAAATGTGTGCAATGTTTAAGAAAATGATTATGAGCATATAAAGAACAAGAACATAAAGATGCAACATATGATCAAAATGACATTGTATTACATAAATTCAATATGAAAAAAGTTTTACATCACTTGATTATAAAATGTTTGAATGATTTTAACAACTAAGAAATTAAGGAAAGACAAATGATGGGTAGACTTCATTATGTGTATTAGTCAAAGTTCTCTTGCAATGCAAGCATGAAAAAGAGAGTTGTATTGGAATTGCCATTTAGTAACATTATCCTTGAGGCATTATGCAATACACTAGTTCATGTGGTATGTATATATATATATATATATATATATATATATATATTTCACAAAAGAAATCGGTATTTAATAGTTTACTGGTCCAACTACAAATACCGATTTCCCATGTGCCTATCCGACCCGTCCGCACCACGGTAGGGATCGAACCCGGGACCTTCAAGGGACTTACAGTGAACCCCGCCTGGCATGCGCGCGCGCACACACACACACACACACACACACACACACACACACACACACACACACACACACACACACATATATATATATATATATATATATATATATATATATATATATATATATATTTATATATATATATCTTAAAAAAGAAATCAATATTTGACAGAGGCTCAAATACGGATTTCTCATACGCATTCTAACCCCATTATGAGAAATGCATCATGTGTCTATAATTTGAGAGCCCCCGTGCCACGGTGGGATCGAACTCCTGACCTAAGAGGACTTACCGTGACCCCGCCACCAACAAGACAAGGTATGCGGCACACACACACATACGCGCGCGTGAGTATGTCTCTTTTTTTGGAGTGTGGCAAGTGGTATCAGAGCGGGGTACTGTCTGCCGGTTGTGAGGACTCTCCACGGAGTAGGGCCCTCGGTGGATCTGATTCATGATGAGGGTGTCACGTGATTGGGTGGAGAGGATTGTTAGGGTCATTTAGTATCACATCGGCTAGGTGTAGGTGTAGGGTTGAAAAACAATATATAAGTTCTGGGCTGCCCACCTCTCTTAAAAACTCTTTTGGAATCGTGACAAGTGGTATCAAAGCTTTGATTTGAAATAATGACAAATAGCTCTTCTAAGAGCGTGACAAGTAACTAAAAATAAGTTTATATTAGTTGGATTTTAATATTTCCCTTATATGAAATTTGCTTTTTTTATAGTATTTGTTCTCACCAATTCAATTTACTGTTGTTAACCATAAGTAAATAATCATTCTTAACATAATCAAAATAATAAATCATTAAATTTGAACATACCTTAAATTGAAAATGACTTGGAAATTATTTGATCATATAATGAATATATTTTAACACACGTGAAAATGTGATGATTAGGAGTGTAAACGAACTGAACACGAACGGACAGAGCTAGTGTTCGTGTTCGAAATGTTCGAACACATCACTGTTCGTGTTTGTTCGTTTAACAAACCGAACGAAAAAATTTATTTAAAATGTGATAAAATTTTATAATATATAATTATTTTTAAAATATCATAACTTTTTTATATATAATTATTTTAAATTATTTTATATTTCGAACAATAACAAACCGAACACGAACGAACACATCACTGATCGTGTTTGATTCATTTAACAAACCGAACAAGTTCGTGTTCGTCTCGTTTGTTTATTGAACGAATCGAACACGAACTTCTTGGCGAACCGAACACGAACTGTTCACGAACTACGAGCTTTTTTGACAGCCCTAGTGATGATGGCTTAGAAATTATTTGATCATATAAAGAATAATAGGAAATTATCTTTACCGCTCATTGAAATTATTTTGCTACTACTATTTTAATTACTTATTTTGTAATGAAATTAACATAAATAGTGTGAGCTGCTCCTTAAACTCCTTAATAGTACACAATTTTGACTCTTTATTTAGACTTTTGCTCTTCATCATAGTATATAAATTCAAAAAACTAAAGATTTCTTTTTTAAAAATGCTAAAATAAGCAGGCCGCAGAGGTTGAAGTTAGGAGCTGCGTGGGAGCTTGAAGATTTTGAAAGAACCCGTCTACTGGATGCCCCATTCGCACATGGTTACACTATCATCGAAGTGTGTCGTTGCACTGTAGTTAAGGTGTGTTGTGACACTATCTTTAGGTTATACTGTTACACCATCGTTAGGGTGTGTCATTACATTATATTTGAGGAGTGTTATTATATTGTCTTTGAGATATGTTGTTATATCATCATTGGGGTGTGTGACGTGTGTCGTTGCACCATCTTCGAGAGACATTGTTATACCATATACGAGGTGCGTTGTTACATTGTCATCAGTGTGTGTTGTTGCACCATATTTGTAGTGTGTTGTTGCACCATTATCGGGTGTCTTGCTACTTGGTTTACTGGACTGCGTATCGCTCTGTCGGGCAATTCTCTGTTTCGTAATGTATATTGAGATTCCACAATGCACGTTGTGACTCCACAAGAGACTATTTCAAGAAGCAAATGGTGGCTGATTGTGGTCGATAATGGATGACGGGCGACACGCAGAGTTGGACGGAGGCAGTAGTCGAAGGTGGTTGGAGGGAGCGATGGTGGTTGCCAAAAGCGGTGACGGTCAGAGTTGGTTGATGACGTTGGCCAAAGTTGGTCTACATTGACAAGAAGTGGTTGTTCGAGTTGGCCAGAGACAGGGGCCACTGCTGGAGTTGGCGACGACAGTTGTTGGAGGTGGAGATATTGTTGGATCTGCGATGCAAAATCTATGCTAGACTTCAACTCCTACGCCAAGCTTTAGTCTTTTTCTGTCTTCAGGTTTGGGTCCCCTCCCAAGAGTGGGGTATGATCTATTTATAGAGTCCAGATTGTAAATACGAAATGAATTTAGACCACTATATTGAATGAAAAGATATTCCCTCAATCATATAATGTTTAGTGGATATTTAAATATCATAATGATGTCAGAATTGAGTAATCATGGGCTCGTTGGATTCATCTTATCGAGACGCATAATTTGACTTTAAGCATGTTAGATTTTAAATCTTGGTCTTTCAATTATGCACTCAAAGCTTCCAAATGCAGTTTAACAACACGATATGGGCTTTTATTTGACTCAGATTAAACCAATTGTTGGCCTCGTTGTTTCCGTCTCGTTGAACAAATCAATTTGACAATAAGTTTGTTAAAACTGGAGCTTTGGATGACTTTTGATCGAAATTTGAACATTTTTTGTTCAAAAAATTATCTGGAGATTCGTATCATGTCTCGAGATCGATTCAGAATGGTGGAAATTTTATTGACGAAAAACCAGAGATGAATATTATTGCTATCTTTTTGGATTATTTGGTTTGTTGATTAAGTAATGCAATATAAAAGAAATGTAGTGAAAAATAAATTTGTATTGATGTAAGGATTAATACAATGTAAATAAATGGATTTTATTGTTATTTTTTTTCGAACAAAAAATTAAATGTAATGCAAAACCCTCGAATGGTAGCTGACGGTGACAACATGGTAGTGGTGGATGCTGGGTGACTAATGATAGTCGGTAATAGGGGTCGGTAGTTGGCGGAGGTCGTCGAGTTGTGACCTTTGATGACAACTACTGGTATGGACAGTGTTAGGGCCTATTGTCAGTAGTGGGTAGTATTGATAATGATAGTAGTAGCGTCTGGTAGTCCGCGGGCAACAGTTGGTGACCAACATCATTGATCAATTGATTGGTAACTATGATGTAAAGCGCGATCATAGTGGTTGTAGTTGATGCGATGACCAATAACAACATTACTGACAACAATGATTTGTATTGCATTTGAAAATACCTGAATCCGACGAATTTAAAATACATTAAAATAAAATAAAATATGATATTTGAAATTCATTGCAACTTCACAATGCTTCTTTGAATTCAAGTAGTCATCAATTTTTTTTTGGGACGTTTACACGAACATCACACATATCTTATGTATTTACACGTCTCACATCTAAATTTTCATATTTACTCGAAAAACATTTTAATTTCTAATATTACATAAAAATAATAATATTATTATTTTTTAAAAGTGAAATACATATTTCCATACTTAAATTTTGAGTATAAGTTTAATATGTGATATATATAAATATATAATAATTATCCTTATTTTATTTTTCTTAAAAAAAGTGAGCATTTTAGTCCCACTCATTAAATTCTATATTTTATTTTTAACTAACACCTTAAAGTTGGAGCATCACCTATACATTTAATATATACTTTAACTTTTTTTTGGAATGAATAATTTTATACAGAGCATAAGGAACCCAGTTACTTACGAGTCAAGCATCTACGTAAATTTTTTGAACTATAAAATCGATATATTTACACGTGTCATATTCAAACCATTACGAATATGATAAAAAATAATAATATGGGTTGGTTTTCTATCATGATTAGGGGTGTAAACGAGCCGAACACGAGTAAGTGAGGCTCAGCTCGTGTTCGACTTGTTTATATTTTGAGCACAAAACTTGTCTTCGTGTTCGGTTCGTTTGCTTAGCGAGCCAAACAAGAGATGTTCACGAACAAAGAATTGTTTTGATAACTCTAATCACGTACCCATAAGATGTTAATGATTGAGGTAAGATTTAAAAGATATTATTTATATTAAAATATCATTTGAATCTAATTTAATATTTTTTATTCTATTTTGTCAATTAATACTTTTAATTGATATTATTGTAGTATTGTAGTTAATTAAAATTTTAAAATACTATATATATATATATATATATATATATATATATATATATATATATATATATATATATATAAAATTGATGAGTAATATTTGAGCTAAAACGAAGCGTATACTTGTGAATGAACAAATCTTTGTTCGGGTTCGGCTCGTTAACTTAGCGAACGAGCTGAACACGAGTTTCTTAACGAGCCAAACACGAGTTGCTTTTGGTGATCTTTAACATTTGAGTGAGAATTTTAAAAATATATGAAAGAAAAGGTTTGATTTGTAAATAACAATATTTTAAATGACCTATATGTAATGACCCCTTCTATTATTATAATTTGCATTGAGCCAAAGTCAGCCTGTTTAAAACGCCGCGCTTATTCCCAACTGTAAATCTTTGGACCTATCGTTTTCTCTTCTCCATCTGTTTCTCATCTACCTGAGCTCGAAGGGAGTGGGAGCGAGAGAGAGAGAGAGAGAGGAGAGGAGAGAGAGAGAGAGTTAATGGCGGTTCGTCTGGAAGACCCCACTTTTGCTGTGTGCTGTCCTACACTCCCCATGCCTGCGCATTTAAAACCTCACTCACTGCCCGTCTTTAATCAGATTAGGCCGAAGGGTAGGGTTGCGCAGAATGTGGAGCTCCACGGAGACTGCTTTCTCTCGATCGAGCTCGTACCGAGAATGCGCGGAGGAGGAGGAGGAGGCTCTCCGGTGGGCGGCACTCGAGCGCCTCCCAACATTTGCACGTATCCGGCGCGGGATTATCCGGCGCGAAGCCGGCGATTTTACGGAGGTTGAGGTGTCGAATCTCACAGCTCGTGAACGCACTAGCTTAATCGATCGCCTCCTCGGCGACTTCGGTGATCCCGAGCGGTTTTTCCAGAGAATCCGGCAGAGATTTGACGCGTGAGGCTTTTTTTCCATTCTTGCTCGCAGCTTCCTCACTTTAGAAGTTTTGCTTACAGACCAATGTTTTGCTCTTCGTAGTTTTCTGCATTGCATTCTCATTGGGTATTTTAATTTATTTGGTATGCCCTAGAGCTGGTTAGAGTAGTACTTACTATCAGGATTATCATTTTTTTGTTATGTTCAACTTGGATTTTGTAGGTTGGCTCGAATCCTTGTTCATCTTCAACATTGGTCTGTATCTATGTAGTTGTGTGCTTAATTGGTTTTACATTTTTTAGTCTGTATTGTAAGCATGCATTTGGCTTACTTGTTGGATGTGTCAAAGCTCTGATTTTGATTACTTTTCTCAATGAGTTTGCAAGCAATTCTGAGGAAATTAGAAGTCATAGCTCTGTGTCTCATGTCGTTGGGTCTTTTGTGACACCATTAACGATTTATTGGAACAGAAGCTTACTTTATGGTTTTATTTTATTGGTGAATTCTGTGTCACCATTTCTTTATATTTTGTAGAGTAAACCTTGAGTTTCCCAAAATTGAGGTTCGATTCGAGGAGCTGAAAGTTGACGCATATGTTTATACGGGAAGCAGAGCTTTACCGACGCTTCCTAATTTTATTTACAACATGACAGAGGTAATTTATTTTTCTTTTGCTTTTTATTTCTTAATTTTTTAACGCGTTGCATGTTCATTTTTAAAATTTTTATATTTTTACCCCTGTGATTAGAATTAACCAGAGTATCCTTTGGTCAAAAAAGCTGGGTTAAAAACCAACTTCGCATTTTTTTGGCCTTCTTTGAGTTAGGGGTGTAAACGAGCCGAACACGAGCGAGCCCAGGCTCAGCTCGTGTTCGGCTCGTTTATATTTCGAGCCCAGAAAGTGTGTTCGTGTTCGGCTCGTTTGCTTAGCGAGCCGAACACGAGCTGTTCACGAACAAAGAGTCGTTTTGACAACCCTAATCATGTAACCATAAGATGTTAAGGGTTGAGGCAAGATTTAAGAATTATTGTTTATATTAAAATATCATTTGAATCTAATTTAATAATTTTTATTCTATTTTCTTAATAATTTTAATTGATTATAAATCTTTTAAATTTTTTAAAATACTGCTCATCAATATATATATATATATATATATATATATATATATATATATATATATATATATATATATATATATATATGCATATAATTGATGAATACTATTTTGAGCCAAAACGAGCCGAACACGAACGAACAAATCTTTGTTCGTGTTCGGCTCGTTAAGACTTGTTAATTTAGCAAACGAGCCGAACACGTGTTATTCGCGAACAACAAGCCGTTTTGACAGCCCTACTTTGAGTGCTCTGATGCCTTACAGTACTTGTCAGATCATATGGGTCAACACTTTTCGATAATAAATGAATTATTCATAATATTTTTGAATTATTACAACATCATTTTAATCATAATTTCATGGAAGATTGAGTTTATGGTTCGACTTCAGGTATTGATTTCATTTTTCATCTTCATATTAATCCGCTCAATTCATAATTGAGTCATACAATTATTTATTCTTTAATAACTCTTTATATATGGCAATGGTACCATTTTAGCTAACTATCCTACAATTACTTTTAGTCAACAATACAACCAAGGCGGCTTGCTCAATGGAATGCCCCATACCATCTCAAGTCTTAAGTGACAACATACCTTATCTATTATAGCCTTTGTTTTTTCATATGACTTTTCTTAAAGGCGATACATGGTTAACAATGTTATTTACTCATGCTGCCGTTCAGGTTGAGTTTTCTTTACTTGATAACGAATTCCATGCTTTGTGTCGAAATTCTCAATGAAATCTTATTTTTCTGTCCTAGTGGGTTCTCATAATAACTGTTTGCTAATTTTAACAATGGATTCACTTTATAAGATGCTTCACTGGATGGTATTTTTATGGGATACATGCTGCCAAAGGTTTATTATTTTATGAATGTAGCTTTTGAAATTTATTCTGGATTATCTGACCTGCTTTTAGCTGTCTCGGCAAGGCCTTCTTGAGGCAGTTAAAAATTTTTCCAGGTAGGAGAAAGAAATTGTCCATTCTGGATGATGTTAGCGGGATAGTGCAGCCTTCTAGGTCAGTGGCAATTTTACTAAAATTTATCTAGCATCAAAGAGGTACCAGCTGCTAGCTTATATGTTTTTTGTCACTACTACAGATTGACACTACTTTTGGGTCCGCCAAGCTCTGGAAAGACAACTTTACTTTTAGCTCTCGCTGGGCGGCTTAGTTCTGATTTACAGGTAAATGATCCTTAACGAACTCCTGAAATCTTAGATAACTTACTAGAAACATGCTTGTGCATCCTCTTGCTGTTATGGCCTTTTGCAAAAAGTGTAAAAATAGTCATGTATTACTCAAAAATTAGCATAAGAACATTCATTATAACCAGTGCATAGATTTCATACGCCCCCTCATAGTCCTTTATTGGTTTGTGGATATAGTCATAGTATTTCACTTGTGTTTGTATGTTTTTAGTCTGTGGGAATGAATGTTTTGGTTGCCTTCATTGTAAATTAGAGGTCATGTGTTTCACATCATGTGAATTCCAATCTGGAATGTACAATTGTATACTCCAAACTTTAGCTAGACATAGATTAGAAAGAGCCTCCTGAAATGAATACACCATTTTGATGTTTTTGGTTAATATAAACTAATGAATTTAGTCTTATTGGATGTTATCTACGAACTTTACCTTCATATTAGTCATTCAGCTGATGAGAGTATGAATCGATGTAGGATTTAAGCTTATGATTAATCAATTGCTATATTAGTATGTGTATGCACCTATTAGGACATTAGATTGTCCTTTTTATCATTTTAATTTTTTGTTCTAGAATTTCTTATCATTTTAGTTGTAGGATTTAGTTATAAATGTATTGTAATAGATTTAATTAATATAAATAGTTTTTATCGAGTCTTTCTACCCGTTTTAGGTTATTTTCTAGTTTTCTTTTAAAAAATGATTTGGCTTAGGATTGCTCATTTTTAGTTTCAAAGTTTCTAGAATTTGGAAGCAACTACTTCGCGGGTTTCCATACCCAAGTTCAAGTAAATAAAGTCGATACCATCCCCCAAATCTATCCTAGACTACTTTCCATGGAGTCAAGAATCCAAGTCTAATCCCACCACCTGTTTATATTGATTTTGGAATTGTTGAAGTCATTGGGTGATAACTTCTAAACAAAAGTGTATATGTTATTGTTAAAGGGCCATAAATTCTGGGAGGATTGGGGAAAGAGCTAGATAAGAAAAATTACAGGTCATGCATTTATTACTTCTGAGGGAATTCCTCTCTCATAGATTTGTACACAAAAAGGAAAGATAGAGCCTATGGATTGCTCCCTTGGCATCAATCGACAATCTCTAAATGATCAATTGTCAAATAGCTATGGGCAATTTTTGTGTTTGTTATTATAATTATTTATTCATTTTTTATTTCTATGTCTATTTTATGTAGATAATGAACAATCTAAGCTTTCTTAGCCATCTGTTTTCTTGTGAGTATTAGAGCGAGGTTATGGGTAATTTCTTGTTACCTTTGTTCGTCCTACTATTTTTCCCATCCTTTTCTCATCGGAGCTCTTCCTTTTTTATTTATATATGTTTTTTTTAATTCGTTTTCAAAGAGGCCACCTTCATGAATGTTGAAAATAAGACTAAAAGTTCAATGATAGAAATATTTGAAGTGGCATTAAATTGTGAAGATCTAATGTTTTGTGTATGTGCCTCCAAAGTTGAAATACCAATGGTTTATACTTTGGGAAGAAGCATATTCTATGATCATCACATTGTTATGGAATACCGTGATATTATAAATCAGGAGTCATATATGTTTTTATTTACTACAAAAGAAGACTAGGATGTGATCAAACAAACATACTAAAAAATCAAGGATGCTATACTCATTTAGGAGATTAAAATGAAAATTTTTACTACCAAATAAGGTAATATTCCGCTGCTAAAGGTCTCGCTGCGACCTCAGAAGCCATGATTGTACAGTCGAGTCCCACTCGGAGCATCCCAGAATCATCAAACTCCATTAAAATTCAGAGGGAGACTTGATCAAACTACTTGGATTTACGGCTCGTTGACCTCCCTTATTTGTCAAGGTCACATTCTGATGTCACACTGTTTTTACTTCCTCTAGTCCGTGAATTATTGATTCAGGTACCATGAACCATATGATCGGATGTTCTCAAGCTTTCTTGACATCTTGACATATTTTCCATGCTCTAGGAGATATCATTAAAATTGTTGATGGCTCATATAGTTCCGTTACAGGTAATGGGCCCGTTGTCCTAACAACAGATGTGACTCTAGAATCTGTGTTACATGTACATTTGTTAACGTGTAATCTCTTGCCAGTCAGTAAGTTGACATATGACATTGTTAGTGTTGCTTATTATTCTCTTGATATTTGTGTTTTTCAGGAAAGTCGTTCGGGGAGGATGATTAGAATTGTTAAGCGGGTAGTCGAGCTCTACTTTTTTAAGGGAAAAGAAGCATCGATGAGGTCACTCCATATAGTAGTTGTAGTCTTTCCCAGTCTACTGAATGTCCTATTATGCTTTTACACTATCATTTGAGTCATCTTAGTTTTCAATATTTAAAATAGTTGTACCCTTTGATGTTTATTAATAAATTTTTTTATCTAGTTTAAAATGTGAGATTTGTCAGTTAGTTAAACATTATCGAGTACCATATCCACCACACTCTTACACTCTTTTCGTTCATTTTTCACTAATTTATAGTTTCTTGTGGGGACTCTCTCGAACGTCTAGTTACACCAATAAATGGTGGTTCCTTATCTTGATTGATAATCACACTCAATTAACAAGGATCTATATCATAAAAGATAAATCTGAAACTGCTGTCACCTTAAAAATTTTTCATTCCCATATTTTGATCCAATTCAAAACATCAATTCAAGTCCTTCGGACTGACAATGACCATGAATTTTTTAACTCTATATTAGGTGATTTTTTTTGGTGAGGACATTCTCCATTACAACTCCTGTATAGATTCTCCTTAACAAAATGGGCTAACCGATCGAAAAAACAAAAACTTCTCAAAGTTGTCTGCTCTGTTATGTTTCAACCGAATGTTCTGAAATGGTTTTAGAATGATGTCTTATTTTTCACCATATATCTCATTAATAGAGTCCACACCAAAATTCACAAATTTTGGACCCCGTTAACAATCTACGGGTCGTGTTTTCCTATCAATCGGTTCTTCTCTTTAGACCCCAAAATATTTGGGTGCACGACTTTTGTGTGGAACGCCGCTCTCGCTCGTAGTATACTTGATCTCCGTTCATTCAAGTGCATCTTCCTCAAATATTTTACCACTCAAAAGGGCTATCGGTGCCTCAATCTTTTCACAAATAAACTCTATATGAGTACTAATTTCTTCTTCTTTAAAAGTGTTTCGGGAGCTAGATTTTTTGGACACTAATCCTTTCCCAACTCCGTTGGATATGCCACACACTCCTCCAGCCACTGTCTCGAGGATCCATCTGTCCCACTGGATTCATTTGCCTGACCAACATCTCCTCCACTCACTCTCCGTGTCTATACTTGGTGCATTAAACCCTCCGTTGAGAACTGTCCCAATACGCCTAGTTTGAGCCCGCTGCCTCTTTGCAAGACTTAGAATTTGCCCCTACCAACATCCCTAGCACTACACATGTGGTGATTACTCTTGCTCTGAATGAGGAGGTGAGTTCTACCATTGAGGTAGGCATGAGTCTTGCTCTCTTTATTTCGGGGCAAAATATGTATCATTCACAGCTTCTCCCTGACCTACAAAGCTTTTGTCGCTTCCTCGACGGATGATCGTCTTCTATCCACTATTGAGTTGGCGCTGGCAGACCCTTCCTGGAAGGTTGCAATAATGGATGAGATGAATGTCCTTCGATGAAATCATACATGGGATGTTGATCTTCTTTCGGAAAAAAAACAGTTGGTTGCTGATGGATCTTCAACGCCAAATTTAACTCCGATGAAATCTTTGAACGCAAAAAAAACACGATTGGTTGCCAAAGGCTTCTCATAAACTTATGGAATTGACTATGAGGAGACGTCTACTCCGGTTACTAAACTCAATATTCGTTCCATTTTATCTCTTGCTTTGAATTTGGATTGACCCTTACTTCAACTGGATGTCAAGAATGTCCTTTTGAAAGGCGATCTCACAAAGGAGGTGCACATGTCTCCACCTCCAGGCTTCCACTGTACTTCTTCCCAGAGATATGAGTGTCGATTGTGGAAGTTTCTCTACGGATTGAAGCAATCCCCTCGACCCTGGTTCGACAAATTTTGACAGATGATAGTGGGCCAGGGTTCTCTCAGGCCCAGTCAGATCATGTTCTCTTCTTTCGACATTCCTCAAGTGGCCAAAGTGATCGTTATCATTTAATTTCAATAATACTGTGCTAACAGATAATGGTCTGTTAGCTTTGGAATCCCTTAAAGGCATCATCGCCGCATCCTTTGAAATGGACTTGAGTTCTCTTTGGATACTTTTTAGGCATGCAAGTTGCCCGATCCTCTCAAGGCATTTGCCTTTCCCAACACAAATATATGATGGACCTATTGACAAAGACCGATCTACTTTGCAAACCAATGGTTGTTCCAATGGACCCCAATGGGAAATTGTCTAATGTTCCCAATGTCGTTCCTGTGAACATGACACACTACCAACACTTTGTGGGGAAACTCATTTATCTCGCCCATACCCGCCCCGATATTTATCACGCGGTAGATATTGTAAGTCAGTTCATGCATGAACCTTATGAGCGTCATCTCACGGATGTCCACCAGATCCTCCACTACTTAAAAGACACATTGGGCTTAGGTTTGTTGTTCCCGCTCCACACCTCATTCTATTGCAGTTTATACTGATGCTGATCGGGCCTTGTCCGTTCATGATCGACGATCTACCTCGCGGTATTGCTCATTCGTGTAGGGAAATCTCGTCACCTGGAAAAACAAGAAACAATCGGTGGTTGCTTGAGGCAGTGCAGAAGCTGAGTTCTGTTCTATGTCCTTGGAAATCTGTGACGCGCTTTGGCTACGTATCACGCTCCAGAAATTTCATATGCTGTTGCTCCTCTACAGTTGTTCTGTGATAATAAAGCTGCAATTATTATTGCTTATAATCCGGTTCAACATTATCGCCCTAAGCATGTAGAGATTGACCTTACTTTATCCAGGAGAAACTTGATTCTGGGAAGATTTATCTTCTATTTATCTCATTCAATGGTCAACTCACAGATATCCTCACAATGAACTTTCCTCGCCCGTTGTTTGACGACTTCAAATCCAATATGAATTTCATCTATGTTTCAACTTGAGGGGAAGTTTTAGAAGTTATTTCTTTTTATTTTGTTGTATTTTATGTTAGGTTTTTTTATATGTATATCCTGCTTTATGCCTTTCCTTTTTATCTTTTGGGTATTATTAAGAAAATTTTGGGTGTTTTATCTTTACGTTTTTATACCTCTTATATCATGTTTTGATGCCCTTTTTGCTGCTCAATAATATTATTATGCTCTATTCTCTAATTCTATAGTTTTCTTTGTGTGCAGTTATATATATATATATATATATATATATATATATATATATATATATATATATATGTATGTATGTATTGAATGAATAAACAATTGAAGCTTTCCAAGGAACTTTTTTTTTAGACTTGCGATTTTTTTCGTTGGCTATTCTCTATTCTATTTTCTATTATTTCACCTCAAACTATATGTTTCGATGTCAAATGATTCAATTATTTATTTTCCAACTTTAATTGCAATTAAATTAAATTAATTTCATGGAATGGCGATGTTAATTTCTAGAGACATTTACATACATATCACACAATTCATATGTATTTACATATCAAACATCAAAATTTAAATGTTTTTATTTATAACCCTCAATTTTTTAATATCACATTAGAAATACTACTATTTCTAACTTTTAAGACTGATATACACTTTTTCATGCACAGAAAAATTGTTATAGACGTAAAAATCAAAGATTTGTGTTAGGTATGTCAATTCATGGCAACTATGTGCTATGTATGTAAATCTTCCTTTTTTTTTTGTGTGAATAAAAAATTGTTATTAGTTTAGTCACTATTTTCCTAAAACTTAATAGCATATGATTGTCTTTTGCTTTTCATCTATTTTACTATTTGGTTATCCCTTGTTCGTGAAATTGATTTATAGTATACTTTTTAGTTCCATCATTAGATTGATACTATTTTAATAATGGTATAAAGTTATTCAGAAATTGATAAAATGATTATAATCATAATATTGTTGAAGATTGAAATGTCAAAGTAATAATTTCACTCTAGAAAGTTAGCCCTACCATTTTTTCTTTTCATGAACTTCTTTTTTTATTTTTTTATTTTTATTATTTTGCTGTGAGACCACCTACTTTTTATGACAGATGTCCGGCAACATTTTTTACAACGGACATAGCCTAAATGAGTTTGTTCCTCAAAGAACATCGGCTTATGTTAGCCAACTAGATTGGCATGTTGCTGAAATGACAGTCAGAGAAACATTAGAATTTTCAGGTCGATGTCAAGGAGTGGGAATAAAATATGGTAAAATTTATAATATCTAAAAATGATTTGTTTTTTTGTTTAACATGTTGCTGAACATGATTTTTGCACTAGATATGCTCACGGAGCTTTCTAGAAGGGAGAAGAATGCTGGGATTAAGCCTGATGAGGATCTTGATCTATTTATGAAGGTATGTGATTGTAGATGGAAACATTTCATTTTCTATTAGATTTTTGGCTAATTTAGAATAGTATTTTTTTCTAGTTTAGGCATTAGCTTTGGAGGGAAAGCAGACGAACCTTGTAGTAGAATATATAATCAAGGTAAGAAAGTTCTTTAATCATATGCTATATATATTTTAGTAAAAATGTTTGATCGGCATGAATCCAATTGATTAAAAGCTCACTTTTTTGGTTGTCTTTTTATTAATTTGAATTCTATTACGGTAATATCATTTATATTTGAAAATAATATCAGGAACCGGATATTTGAATTAATTATAATTTATCCAAAGGAATCAACTATACTTATAACTGTGATTTAAATTCAGTGGAAGCGCAGAGAATATTTAATCTGCTAATGTGAAGCACAAAAGCTACAAATAATCTTCACGAATTCAAATAAACCTAAATATGAAGAGAAGTAAAGCCCTAATATCTCAGGACAAGTAATTGGAAAACTCTACAACGTGAGAGGGATAATAGACAGAATTTTTACTGAAGGGATATTCTGTAGACCTCCTGTTTGTATTTTAAATAATAAAAAAATAGTAATGCAGAGTATTATACATATCCTGATGATGGGTTAGGTAGTGATAGTTGGCTTATAAAAAGTAGTTTTATTCCTTGAAGATGATTTTATCTTTATGAGATCATATTGTTCATGCTTCTTAGTCCTAAATTAGTTTCTTGGTAAGACTATGCTTAAACCAATTGTTATATGATAATTTTTTTTTACCTGAAAACGAGGAAGAAAAAACTTTAGGCTCTTATTTTATTCACCTTCTATATCAACATTTTTAATTATGTTATTTTCTGTTTAAGCTAAGAGTATTTATTGCAGAAACAGGCAGCTTTTATTTTTTTCTCATTCTTCTACTTTATTTTAATGTAAAATATACTAATTGACGGGGTGATCGAAACAAGATAATATTCTGAAACTCATAAAATTGTTGTTTGTTAGTAAATTACAACAAACTAATAAATATTTAATTTTTTTCAGAATTATCGCTCAAATGTTTTATTCTATTATAAAAGAATGTTTTACAGATGTAATACAAAAGTGAAATGATCATTGAGAATTACTGACATTCATTTAGTTAGATTTTCAATATATTGTATGTATTTTGCAAATATTTTCATTTGTGAATCAGTTCTTAATATTCTCTATAGTGCTAAGTTTTACCCATGAAAGATTTTAGGCCTAGATGTTTGTGCTGATACACTAGTAGGAGATGAGATGATCAAAGGGATATCTGGTGGTCAAAAGAAGCGTCTTACCACAGGTTTAAAAACATTCTGATTCTCTTATTATTCGGTTCACAACTTTACATTTCTTCATTCTTAATCACTGCTTCCTACAACACAAGTTGTACCTTAATGGTATAATCGCGTTATCCATCACCCAGGTGAATTACTAGTCGGTCCAGCTAGAGTGCTATTAATGGATGAGATATCAACAGGGCTTGACAGTTCAACTACTTTTCAAATCATCAAATATCTTAAGCATTCAACGCAAGCTCTTGACGGGACAACAATCATATCTTTGTTGCAACCAGCCCCCGAAACTTTTGAATTATTCGATGATATCATACTTATATCTGAGGGACAGATTGTTTATCAGGGTCCCCGTGTTGCAGCTTTAGACTTTTTTGCAGCCTTGGGATTTAAATGTCCTGAGCGAAAAAATGTGGCTGACTTTTTGCAAGAGGTTAGTGATTTCATTTCTTCTCTTGTTAGTCAGTGTGTTTTAGTATTCTACAATTTACATGATATCTGTTTTCTATTCTTACTTTGGTAATCCAGGTTATATCTAAGAAAGATCAACAGCAATACTGGTCTTTTTCGGACAGACCATACCAGTTTATACCTGTAGCAAAGCTTGCTGAATGTTTTAGATCATCAAATATTGGCAAGATATTGAATGAGAAAATGGATGTTCCATATAATAGAGAACATAATCATCCTGCTGCTCTATCAACTTCTAGCTACGGAGTTAAAAGGTTTGAGCTTCTCAAGGCAAATTTTCTCTGGCAGCTGTTACTGATGAAACGGAATTCATTTGTGTACATCTTCAAGTTTATTCAGGTAGATATGACTTCCATTGTAAGCCTTTATATGAACGGAATAACTGAATTGCTATATCAGGGTTAAAGATTGTCATAGTCCATCCCTTACAAGTAGGAAATAACATGTTACTTGTAACTTGATCATCTCTATTCTTGTTCTTAGGGAAGATTTTGCTTGTCTAACCTAGGCGAGGTTTTTTAGATGAAACTTAAAATCTTCAGAATTACCAATGAGATTATATTTCTCTGCAAAGAAATTTAATGTAGATGTCCAAGTTTAATTAATTTTAACATGAGGGATAATAAAGAACTCAAAAATATAAAAGACAAAATGAAAACAAAAAGAAACGACACTAATGCCCTTTAAAATGGAATGGACAATGTGGGTCATTCATGCATCTGTGTAAAATACCTTGAAGTAGTCTGAACTTAGAGTTGTAAATGCTAGTATGTTGCTCTTGTTGTGTTAGTCTGGAAGTACGAGAAAGGAGATGACTTTGATCTAAGGTTTCTATGTGGTGTAGAATGATCAAGGATGGCTTAGGATATTACTAGGATGGATTATGGCGCAGAAAGGGGTAATGTCGGCTGAAATTCATATCAAATGACGGCTGAACAGCAGCTTGGCAGTAAGAACCGCAGGGAGACAGCAATGTGGGCAGCATAAGAAGTCTTCGAACATCTAGGAGAGATCACCCTCTTAATCTAATTGGGCTATAGACACGACACTTGAGAAAGATCCAAGGATACAATATTTTGTCAAGAACTAGAGAAAAATAACTTCTATTGCACAAATTAAAAGCTAAAAGTTCCTGAAACTAGGTTCTACATAATATATTTATATTAGGATAGATATAAAATTCTAATTATAACTCAAAATAAGCAAACTATGGAGCCCAAAAGGCCTGTCATAGTCAAATAGCTGGAGATCTACCGCTACCGGACTCTTGGGACAGAAGTTTTGTCTCCCACATCTGTCCTGCCTGAGCGGGGATGCTTCTACATCACTTTCTCAGGGTAGGAGGGGCTTTGTCTTCTTTTCTGATGTTTCTAGATACTTGTACTATGACGACAATTTAAAAATTTTAAAGGTAGCAAAATTATTATAGTCATTCGACATAATTAATTTTCTATGTATTATTATTGATTTTAATAATTCTAAATGGGTCGTCAACTCTAAACTTAAACTTTATAAATAAACCTGCAAAAAACTGCTCATTCGTTATCCACACTAAGTCATCCTTCTTATTGGGAAGTTATGGTAGCTCCACCACCCTCAACGTGGTTGACCCGAGGCTATACTACGACGAGCCATAAGTTTTGACAGATGAGATTGAAGCTCCCCTAATTCCGGGAGACTAATGTGGGAGCATCCACTGCTTGACGTGGTTCGTCCGCAAGTGGAAGCAGGATCGCGTCCCACACGCAAACGATTTCACTCAACCTGCTGTTTTGCTTGGAGCAAACCGATCAGATTTTCTCTCTTCCTATGAGTCAATTGTTTCGCTTGAGCCGCTCCTATTTATCCTCTTATTGTATATTTGTATTTATGATATTTTTGGTTCAATCTGTCATGTTTCTGTTCACGGCAGCTGTCAGCGTCTCGATTTATCTCTTCTAAGGCTATATTCAAAGGCGGGTGGTGTTTTGGTTATAGCTTGTCAGATGTGGTGATCTTTATTCTAAGGTCGAGTGGTGTTCTGACTATAGCTCGTTCCTAAGGAAGTATTTATTCTTGACCTTCCCTTCCTCATTCCCCTTGATTCGCCGCCATGCCTCTTTCTTTGATGCAACCGCCCATGATGGCCGTTGTTGCAGTTCTTTCCAACCACCTCTATTCCACAATCCGTGTTGTCCTCCTTCCAAATCAGCCACCAGCCTCTCTCTTGCTGTTTTCGAAAGCCCACAGCCTTCCAGCGCCTCAGATCAGCTGTCCTTCTCGTTTTACTGCAGTTTTCCCCTTTTCCCAGCTATTGTTCCGGCCTCCCACTTTGCTGCTTTCATTTTCCCAGCCCTCTACCTTCTCTACTGCAGCTCGCAATGCCTTTCCTGATAGATGTTACTTCCCTAACACCTGTAACATACTTTGGAACTTTTTCACACACACAAACACACACACACACACACACACACACACACACACACACACCTTTACACTTTAAAGGTCATTATTTTCTCTCTTTAAAAATTAAATGATACGTTTTCCTTTTGGCTTAATTGCTTCTTTTAAGTCTTGTGATTTTAATCATACTACGATGTGACTATTCAATGCTCTGTTTTTGCAGCTTCTGTTGGTTGCTCTTATTACGATGACTGTGTTTTTTCGGTCAACAATGCATCACAATAATGTTGATGATGGTACTTTCTATCTTGGGGCATTATATTTTGCGACAATTATGATTCTGTTCAATGGGTTCACTGAAGTTGCACTGTTGATTGCAAAGATTCCAGTGCTTTACAAGCACAGGGATTTGCATTTTTACCCTACATGGACATATGTACTTCCTTCATGGATCCTTAGTATTCCAACATCTTTCATAGAGTCTGCCATGTGGGTGGCAGTGACATACTATGTGATCGGCTTTGATCCACATATTAGTAGGTATTGTTTTCAATTTCTTTTGCCGTAATTATGATTGGGCCTTGTAATTTGATGTATAAATGAGTTTATAATCTTAGCGTTTCATCATGCAGATTTTTCAGTCAGTTCCTATTGCTGTTTTTTCTGCATCAGATGTCTTTGGCCCTCTTTCGTGTAATGGCAGCCTTGGGTCGCAATATTATAGTTTCTAATACATTTGGATCTTTTGCTATGCTCGTCGTCATGATTCTTGGTGGATTTATCATATCTAGAGGTCAATGCATATCCATGTTGTTTGTGTTGCCTTTTACGTGCCTGAATGCATTGTTTTATTGTCTTTTTTTCTTCAGTTGTAGTTTTCATCTATTTTTTTATTTTTTATTTTTTGCTTTTAACAGATAGTATTCCAAGCTGGTGGATTTGGGGTTATTGGATTTCACCTTTGATGTACGTTCAGAATGCTGGTGCTGTAAACGAATTCCTTGGGCATTCATGGGATAAGGTAAATTCTTTTGCATGCTCATTATATAATATATTAAGTCTTGGATCCTGTTATATATATATATATATATATATATATATATATATATATATATATATATATATATATATATATATTTATTTATTTATTTATTGAAGAAGTGCAAAGGTTAATATATTAAAAAAAGAAAGACACAAATAGCTTATACGAGAGGGCCAAAAAACAGGCACCCTACCCACACGGTATACAACACACACAAAGGTTCCAAAAAGAGAAATACATGTATACCTAAAAACTAAGTTGTCATACACTCGCAAAATCAAGTAGCTAGAGAACGACCCAATTTAGTCCTGCCTTTGCCTCTAGTTCTCGGAAGAGAGCCAACTAACAAAATTAAGTTTGGTGTCATTACTTGAAACAGCTAATATATCATCCATTAAATTCTTGAGTTCTAGTAGGCCTCCATTTTCTTCTTTCTTCTGGATGTGTAAACCTGTCATTCATCATTCAAAGACTGGCTTATCTGATCAGTTTGTTGGTCGACAGATTGTCGGGCATGTATAAGCTGTTGCACATCATGAGCCCCTTGTGACTGAGTAGCGGTAATAACTTGCTAGGTCCGATGAGATGGTAGAGCCGCAGTAGAAGGATTGCCAACCATTGCAACAATGATAGGTTCTAGGGTACTTAAAGGATGAAATGTCGCTATTGCACCTGTGTCTTCCTGAATATGAAGAGCTTTAAAGCCCTCCTGATTATCAGACCAAACATTGTCCTTTGTAAGTAAAGTTCCTTCAGTGTTGTTTTTAAAAAGATTTGAAACTGTAGGTTGCCCAGTTGAACCATTCGACAACTTGTCAATCGCAGAAACATAAACAATATTGTCAGGGGGGATCTCCGGTAGTGGGAGGGAGAGCAGATGACGTTTCAACCAATGTTTTATTAGCTAATGGGTTGCACTTAGGGGTGGAGGAGGGACGTGTGAGTTGGGGCAGAGGGTCCAGTAACATTTTTACACTGAGGTTTTAAATGAGAGTGCAAATGGTGATATTGAGAGTGAGTGTCCAAACATATAGCAGTGGGTGCAGTAAAGTGGGAGCTGTTTGAGTTCCACCCACTGCCAAAAACCCTGATGCTGTGAGTCAATCTAGATCTCCCCCGGAAAAGGTAAAGTAATGTCTCGTTCAATCAAAACTCTGACTTCAGAAGACCGACTTAGATTAACTGTAGGAATATCAGTTTAAGGGGTTTACCGTAAATCATAGCTAAGGAATAGAGGGCTCATGATTGAAGAGATGAAACTTCAGACCCGGGAAGCGCATCCATGCAAAAATGGTAGGAGTTTCAATGAGAGGATCAAAATCGACCGTCCACTTTAACACTTTCATCACACTATTATCTATTCGAACGAGTCTTCTCACAAACAAATGGACATAATCTTCTCCATCTGATAATTGAATAAGAATATGTCTACCGTCCAGTTTACAAATTTTTCAGTCTCTTTCAAACGCATTTGCTCAAAATCTTTTCGAATTATCTCGAGTTTGGGGTTTTCATAGAGGAATTTACCAACTAAGACCAGTCGACGGGATGAATCTAAGGTGGAGATCTCGGTCTCAGAGAGAAAGATTGCAGGCTTACCATTTTTACTGGATGCTCTTTTGAGAAAACCGGTGTCAACAACAAGCGCTAGAGTGTCGTGGTATCGCTGCGGAAAAATACCTGAAATAGAGGCAAGAGTGGGATTATTGTCGGCCAGGGCGGTGGCGTAGGAACGAAGCCTTCAGCCTATCTCGACATGCAAAGGATGTGCACGCAAGAGAACCACAGCCTGAGTCTGCAACAACGCAACCGCCGCATACCGTGGCGAGAGCTGCGTCAATCTGCGACTCAAGGAAGGAAAGGAAGACGACGTGCGAGGAAGCTCTGCAACGATGCAACCAACCTCGTATCAGAAAGAAGAATGACGAGAGAGAATTGCGTCGAGCGACGACCCGATAAAGATGAAGGAAGACGACTTGCGAGTCGAAAGCCAAAAACCCTGACAAAACAAAACGAAAAAGGTGAAGTCTGGGTGCGCGAAGCCGTTCGTCGTCGGGCTCGACGAAGCCGATGGAGTGAAACCGAAGGATTCAACACAGGGAATCGCCATCGGGAGAAACCCTGCCAGAGCTGCCTACTAACGCCATATATCCTATCTATAATATATATTGAAAAGCTCAAGGGCTAATTTTATTGAAATAGAAAAGGTACATAAATTTTGTATGAAAGGCCCAGAAGAGGCACCCTACCCATACGATATAATACACTAGCATCCTAAAAAGAGATAAGATACAGATAAACTGAAAATTAAAAATTCGCAGGAAACAAGCAGTTAGGGACGAGCCAATTTAGTCTTGTCTCTGCCTTTAGTTCTACGAACGAAGCCACCTAACAAACTGTTGACTGTCGTGCCATTACCGGAAGTTACCGGAGTATCATCCATTAAGTTCCCAAGTTGGGGTGTGCCTCCATTCTTCTTCTTCCTCTTAGAAGTGTAAACCTGACATTCCTCATCCGAAGACTGACTCATCTGATCAGTGTGTTCAACAGATTGTTGGACATGTAGAAGAGAATGAGCCACCTGCTCCTGACTATTAGTAACAACATTCTCATTCTGACGAGGCGATATAAATGTTTCCTCAGCATCTGATGCTTTCTGAGGATGTGGAGCTGCGAGACTCTTCTGATTAACTGACCGAACAATATTCTTTGGTGTTAAGGATCCAATTTTATTGCTTTCAACTATGATTGAAGTTGTAGGTTGCCTAGCTGAAACATCTGCCAATACATCAGTCGGAACAACATAAACAGTATCGTCTCCGATAGTGGGAGGGAGAGGTGGCAACATGTCAACCAATAATTTAGTAGTCGGTGGATTGCACTCGGGAATAGAAGAGGGAAAGGTATGCAGTGGAGCCGACCCAATTGCATTTTTACTTGGAAGTTTAAGGTTCGAATGCAAATGATAACATTGAGAATGGAAATGTCCGAACATACGACAATGGGTGCAGTAAGGAGGGACTGTTCGAGTTCTGCTCGCTGCTAATACCCCTGATGCTGTGTGCCAATACAAATTTCTCTCGAAAAAGGTAAAGTAATATCTCGCTATCAAAATTCTGGCTTCAGTAGGCCGGCTTAGATGCACTGTAGGCGTATCAATTTGGAGAGGCTTATCGTATATCATAACTAAAGAGAAGAGGAACTGTTAATCCTATAAGTTGACCTTCAAACCTGGGAAGCGCAACCAAACATGAATGGTATGAGGTTCAATAAGTGGGTCAAAATCGACAGTTCATTTTAAAACCTTCATCACCCGGTTGTCTATTTGAATGAGTCTTCTCGTGAACAATTGGACGTAGACTTCATCGTCTGTTAATTGAATGAGAATATGCCGACCGTCTAATTTACCAATCTTCCAAGCCCCCTTTAGCTTTATTTGCTCAAAATCTTTTCGAATTAGCTCCAGTTTATGGTTAATATATAAAAAAGGAAAAAATACATATAAGTTGTATGAGAGGGCCCAAAAAATGCATCCTATCCACACGATATACAACACACACGATAAGTCCCAAAAAAGATGTGTACCCAAAAAATAAAACTGCCAATCACTCGCTATATCAGGTAGCCAGAGAACGACCCATTTTAGTTCTACCTCTGCCTCTAGTTCTAGGAAGGGAGCCAACTAAACAACTAATGTATCATCCATTAAGTTCTTGAGCTCGAGTAGGCCTCCATTCTTTTTCTTTCTCTTGGATGTGTAAACCTGTCATTTCTCATCTAATGACTGACTCATCTGACCATTGTGTTGGTCGATAGATTGCTTGGCATGTAAAGACTGTTGCACATCATGAGCTTTTGTGCATGACTAACAATAACAACTTGCTCGGTCTGAAGGGGTGGTAGAGGCGCAATAGAAAGACTGCCAATCGGTGCAACAAAGGTAGGCTCTAGGGTATGTGAAGTATGAACTGTCTACTCTGCACCCGAGGCTTCCCGAATATGAGGAGTTGCAACGCCCTCCTGATCGAACCGAACATGATCCTGTGTAAGTAAAGTTCCATCAACAGTGATTTCAAAAAATGTTTTAAGCTGTAGGTTGCCCAACTGAACCATCTGACAACATCTCAATCATAGAAACAGAAACAATATTATCAGGGGGGTCTCCAGTAGTAAGAGGGTTATAGGTGGAAATGACGGGACCGATGATATTTAGAGGAGGGAGAGTGGGAGGAAGAGCAGATGGCGTTTTCACTAATGTTTCAATAGCTAGTGAATTACAGTCAGGGGTGGAGGAGAGGCAGGTGTGAGTTGGGGCTGGGGGCTCAGAAACATTTTTACTCTAAGGTTTTAAATGAGAATGCAAATGGTGACATTAAGATTGAGAGTGTCCAAACATACGACAATGGATGCAGTAAAGTGAGAATTGTTCAAGTTCCACTCGCTTCCAAAAACCCTGATGCTGTGAGCCAATCCAAATCTCTTTCGGAAAAGGTAAAGTAATGTCTCGTTCAATCACAACTCTGGCTTCAGAAGGCCAACCCAAATTAACTAAAGGAATATTAGTTTTGAGGGATTTACCGAAGACTGTAGCTAAGGAGTAGAGGAGCTCGTGATTAAAAAGGTGGAACTTCAGACTTGGGAAGTGCAACCATACAGGAATGGTAGGAGGTTCAGTGAAAAAATCAAAATCGGCCGGTTATTTTAAAACTTTCATCACACGGTTATCCATTCGGACAATTCTTCTCGCAAACAAATGAGTTACCATCCAGTTTACCAATCTTTCATTCCTCTTTCAGACGCTTTTGCTCAAACTCTTCACTCTTTTTGAATTACATCGAGTTTAGGGTTTCCATAGAGTAATTTACTAACTAGGACCAATCGGTAGGATGAAGCTAAGGTGGAGATCTCGGCTTCAGAGAGAAAAACTGCAGGCTTACCATTTTTACGAGACGTTTTTTTGAGAAATTCGGTGTCAATGCCAATCGCTAAAGTGTCATGGTATCGCTGTGGGAACATACACCAAATAGGAGGGCGAGCGGGGTTTTCGCCAGCAAGAGTGGCTGCGTAGGAACGTCCCGAGGCCATCACTACTTGCAAGGAATAGAGCAGACGACGCACTGTTGGGCGAGCAAGTGGGAGTAGACGACGCACGTCGAAGACGAAGTACGACGAAACGCGAGCCCTTCTTCTGCGAGTAAACGAAGGACGAGCAGACGACGCACGATGAAGACGGAGCGCGGCGGAGGACGAAAGCATGAAGCACGACGAACAACGAAAGACGAGCTCGACGAAGCTAGAATCAGTGGAGCAGATGCTAGAGTTCGCCATGAGGCGAAACCCTAGCGGAGCGAAAGGAAGAAGACGAGCAGCGGAGCATTTTTAGGAATATATATATATATATGTATATATATATATATATATATATATATATATATACATACATAGTGTGTGTGTGTGTGTTTTGTATCTGTTACATCTGAACTGGTGGCATGAACCGGTAGAAAATAACTAATATATTCTATGATTTTTATTAGGACCTATTTTTTCATGATAAAAGTTGTCTGTATGTTTTTTTTTTTGAAAGGATTTCAAAGTAATCAACGGGAATGGCTGTTTATCTCTTTTTCTATAGACTAAATCTTCGTTTACTTGGACTAAAAGATCTTAAATAGGATGCAAGTGAACTAAAATGTTTGATAAACAGTTTGCTATCCAGCTCAGTTTTGAGTCATATGTTTTTATATTCTTAATTAATCAATCCTGATAAAAAATAATGAAGCTTGATATATATTAATCCAGTAAACTGTGCTTTTTTATGTTTATTTACATGCTTATAATCATTTGTTTTTCAACAAATGGTTTCAGCATCCATTGAAATCTCATCAACTCAATCATAGATAGGCTTAGCTTTGGTTGAATCGCTATATTCTTAGTCTCTTGACTGCATATTATCGTTAGATATCTCTTGAAATTCCATTTGTTCGCCTAATATTCCTGCATGGCTAGATATGTTCATAGCAATGACTTTCTCGTTGATATTAGCACTACTGTTATGATCATTCGATTTTTCTCGCGCCAAAATCAATATTTTAGACCACGAAATCCATAACCAACGAATTTTTAGAAGATTTCAGATGCACATTAAAGATATCTAAAAATCTTTAAATTAGGACTAATATCAGTATTTGCTGTATTTTTTGCTGACCTCTTATAATCAAAGTAATCAATGATTCTTTATCAAGTAGATAAACCACAATACTCTCATCTTCCTCCAAAAAGATCTTTGGTAATCCAAATTGCAACCTTACACATTTATTTAGTCTTTCATTCCTATAATTTTTCATGCATTCATTAATCTCATCTTATTGTTGTCATGACTCGATCCAAGAGCTTAGAATATCAAGACGAGAATGGACGGTTAGTATCTAAACATTTTCATTTGTTAAACAAAAATATAAGTCATACTATTTCACAAAATTTTCATTTACAAAAAATTATTAAAATTTAAAACTTTTACAATTTGTAGCAAAGTAAAAACTAATATGTTGTACCTATTTCTCTGGGCTCGACGTGGTTTGTGCTTAGTCTTTAGGATTCATTTACTTTAAAGAAGGCTTTCCTGAAAAATTTTTGCAGCTGAAAGTATTAGTTAAACTATTCAATTGGTAGAATGCCTTTAAATTACAATAATTCATATTTTAGAACTATTTTGTAAAAGATAGTAAAAAGTGACATTAATATTCATAAATCATGAAAGATTATCTAAAAGGCCGCATTTTTTCATGCAAAACAAGTAGTCTCTACTTTTGATATGTTTTGGTAAGACTTTTGGACGATCAGAACGACTCCAACTTGTAACATAACCTTTGCAGGATTATTTCCTAACATATTTGGATCATTTAAAGAGCTATTTCGTTTATCTCTACCTTTTTTTAGCTTGTCATCATTCTTTTATTTATATGCCTTATAACTTCGCAAATCCCTGCCAAGTCAAAAAAATTATGCACTTTTTTTCTCAAAGTAATAAAAAAAACTAAGGCATCATACTTCTTTATCTTAAAGTTCATTTTCATCCTATTTCACAATAAGATTTGATACTAATTTATTGTATAGAAATGATAAACTCAATGCAAAAATTCTTGTAAGAGTGAAATATGTGAACTACAAAGTCACAAAAGATTAATCAATATAGAGAATGTCACGACTTAGCACTAACCAAGAACAGACGGTTGGATGGTGATCATTAAACTTTCTCATATTTATGTTTTATAACTAACTATTAATAAATAAAAGAGACACTAATCAAATTAAATTTAAGTAGTATATTTAAATTCACCTTATTACTGGTTGTCGCGTATTTTATAAATATTGTCTCTTATATCGTTCATCTTTTAATCAATTAAATTAACCTGAAAGGTTAGTTTAAAAAAAAATAACGGCGAACTAAACAAGCCAGTGAATACCATACTTTTAAACTACAGTAATACTTGGAAAAATAAAAGTAATATGCATCTTGGTTATGCTTTTAAGCATTTGAGATGCTATTTAATAAATCTCACATATCAATAGTATACCTAAATAATTTTATATATGTATAACCGTCATATGAGCACCGTCTAAGATTGTACCAATTAAGGTACTTCAATATCAAGATTGTACCAATTAAGTATACTTCAATATCTTCTTTCATTTACGTGTACATGTACCTAGCTTTCTACCACTAGTATCATAAAAGAGTGACTCTATCATAATCAGTCATACACATACAAATATTCTATGAAAATCACAATTTATTAAAAATATATTTCATTCTCATATTCGTATTATAGTCATGAATTATTCAATGTATAATAATTATCTTTGTCACACATCATTTCTACAGTATGGTTTAGAAGAAACAAAATATTACTATAGTGACACAGAAGCTGAATTAGTACCCTGGTGCGTGCGATAAATGCATCCCGAAATGGAGCGCTTCGAACTTGCGGGCCAGAAGCCTTGCGAAGCTTTCTCGGAACAATTGGCAGGATGGGATCGCTATCCCACGCAAAAGAGGAAGGCGGATCGCGAACTCTTCCGATCAAGGAAGTCGCTTCGCAAGTCCGCCTCACTTATCTTCGTTTGGGTAGGGTTTTTTGGATACTTCTTACCTTCCCACTCTCTTCCTTTGTGTAGAAGTTTCCTCCATCTAGCGACAGCGTATAAATTGATGTCGCCTGTGTGTAGGAGGCAGTTTTGGTTGTGTTTGTTCTCAGATTCTTGTGTGGAGTCCTTTTACCCTTGTGAGTTGTATCCAAGGAGGTGGTGGTGCTCAGATTGTATCATCTCTGAGGGGTGATTGTGTTCTTCCCATTTACCTTCCCCAAATTTTTGCCTCCCCGCCTCTCATTTGCCGAACTTTCCCTCCGTCACTAACACCCTGCCGTCCCCTTTTTCGCAGGTTATTAATGCTGTCCAGCTTTCCGACCTCCTTCCATACTCCTCTGAGCCACGCTACTGCCCACTGTCTATTGCCCGTTGCCAATCACCTATAACCTTCCCTACTTGTTGTCCCTGCAGTTCCACACCTTCCCTTCGCTGTCACCCACCTCCCATGGCTGCTGTCATCCTTTCCAATCATCCCTCTAGCCGACCGCCACCACCCATTGAGATATATTTAGGAGTGTTTGTTTGTGCCGTATATGTTTTGTATTGTGCACTATGTTGTAACCCCTAGTTCTCTATTAATAAAAGTTTCTTTTTCTATTTCAACAGTTTTTTCTAATAGTTTCAGTATCATTTGGTATCAGAACTAGCTTAGTGATAGTCCTATCATAGTGTTTCCTAGTATCCACCTTACCCCTCCACCAAAATTTTTCATTCCTACCCCTAACCACCTCTTCCGATTTCCGCAAACCGTAGCTCCACCAAAAATTTCCTTCCGATTCTTAAACCCAAAAGCCACCTACACCCTATTTTTTTTTTCATTTAGAATCTCAAACCATAATCATGCACCACAGAGAGATACATTAGACTCTACTCGAAGAAATCTAACAAGAAATTCATCATTTGCAACAAAGACTAGCTGAGTTAGATGATGGGAATCAGGAAGAGATTACCTTCGACTATGATTGAAAGAGTAAAAAAGAAGACAGGGACAAGGTGATGAATTTGTTCCACAAAGAAGTTTACAAAGATGAAGAATATCAACCATGTCGTTTTGGTATCTAATATAAAAGGAAGCCGAGAGAAGAGGTCTCTATGGAGGTCAGTGGTAGTTCAACATTAAGATGGACCTCCCAGAAGTTGAGGGAGGGATGGATTCCATTGAGTTTATCGATTGGCTGCAATAAGTTGAATGAATTTTCAAATATAGAGAGATACCAGAGGACAAAAGTGTCAAGCCAGCTGACATCAAACTAGAGATAAATACCTCCTCATTATTGGAAAATCTACAAAAGCAAAGGAAAAAAGAAGGTAGTGAGAAGATAACTAAGTGGGAGAAGATGAAGAAGTCAAAACAGAAAAAGTACCTCCCACTCCACTATCGCCAGGATATGTATCTGAAACTTCACAACTTGCAATAGCGGGATGTTTCAGTTGAGGTGTTCACATCCCAATTCGTCCATTTACAACTGAATGCAAGTTGTCGGGGATCTGAAACCAACAATCAACAATGTGGTATAGTTGCTGCCATATTGGACGCTAGGGGATGTCCAGACATTAGCCTTGAAGGTGGAAAGACAACAGAAGTAGAGCTGACAACAATCATCTTTTAGGCATCAACCTTCATGTAGGCAGTTACCTACAATTACCACGATTGACAGGGATATCCCGAGAGACATAGGCAAGCCCGGACAAGGGAATGTCTCTACGGATCAAAGCGGGAAGAAACAAAAAAATGGTAGCTTCTCCAAAACGATACCAGCTAGGAAGTTCTACCGATGCCACGACTATGAGCACATAGCCTCTAGCTGCGCACAAGCAGGGTAGTCACACTCATAGATTAAGATGTCGTAGAAGAGATAAGTGACAAAAAAAGTTGAGGAACTGGGTGAGGTGTATCAACTCCCACTAGACGAAGGAGAAGCGCTCGTGATTCGACGGATCCTGCTGATTGAGGTCACTACGAATTAATAGTGGCTCACCACAACATATTCTACACATGTTGCACAGCGAACGAGAAAGTATGCAGTCTAATCATTGACGACGAAAACAACAAGAACATAGCATCGACATAGATTGTAGATAGATTTGGACTTGTGACTCAGAGATATTCCCAACCATATACACTGACGTGACTGAAGGAGAAACAATTCAACATCGATCAAAGCGAGAAGAAATAGAAGAATGATAGCTTCTCCAACGCGGTACCAGCTAGAAAGTGCTACCGATGCCATGGCTACAGCCGCATAGTATCCAGCTACACATGAGCAGGGCAGTCACACTCATTGATTAAGATGTCACCGAAGAGATAAGCGACAAAATAAAAGTTGAGGAACATGGTGAGGTGTTTCAACTCCCACTAGATGAATAAGCGCTCGTGATTCGACGAATCCTGCTGACTGAGGACACGAGGGATTAGTAGTGGCTTCGCCACTTCATATTCTAAACCTGTTGCACAACGAACGAAGTAGTATGGAGTCTAATCATTAATGACGAAGCAACAAGAACATGGTTTCGACATAGATGGTAGATAGATTGGGTGGCATCGATATAGATGGTAGATTGATTGGGACTTGTGACTCAGAGGTATTCTCAATCCTATTTGTTGACGCTACTGAAGGAGAATCAGTTCAACATCGATCAAAACGGGAAGAAACATGAGAATGGTAACTTCTCCAACACTGTACCAGCTAGGAAGTGCTACCGATGCCACGACTACGGTCACATAGTCTCCAGCTGCACACGAGCAGGGCAGTCACACTCATAGATTAAGATGTTGTAGAAGTGATAAGTGACAAAAAGAATGTTAAGGAACAGGGTGAGGTGTATCAACTTCCACTACACAAAGAAGCGCTCGTGATAAACGAATCCTGCTAATTGAGGGCATAAGGGATTAGCAATGGCTTCGTCGCAACATATTCTACACTTATTGCACAACGAACGAAAAAGTATGCAGTCTAATCATCGATGACGAAAGCAAAAAGAACATGACATCGTCATAGATGGTAGATAAATTAGGACTTATGACTCAGAGGTATTCCCAGCCATATTCAGTGACGTGACTGGAAGAGAATCAGTTTAGCATCGATCGAAGATGCTTGGTAAAGTCTCGATTGGAGGCCATTTAGAGGACCAGGTGTGATGTGGCGTGGTTCCCATGGATGCCTACCATCTTTTGTTGGGATAACCGTGACAGTTTGACCCAAGGACTCAGCACGACGAATATAGAAACGCGTATTCTTTCACCATGGGAAACACATCACCCTCCTTCCTTAAACGGAGCTCGAGGTCACAAGATCCCTTATCAGCAGAGCAGCGCCAGTGGAACTAGATTTAGTGGCGACACAGAATGAGTGGAATGCGATACTCCTAACACAGGTCAAATATGACTGAGAAGATTTTAGGGCCTTACAGTCGATACTGTATCGCCAACTCCACCACAGGGTGGAGGGTTCAGGCCACTATCACGACACACAAGACTAAACTACTTGTGAACTACTTTGGGAAAATTCAATAGTACGCATGGCGCACACAACCCTAAAAGATGGGATTAAGGTGGATGCCTCAGGTACCTCAAGAGACAGTGCAGTCTTCAATGGGATCTAGGGGTGACTGATGATGAAACAAAAGCTTTGTTCTATGAAGTCAAAGCTCAACCAACCCGAGGAGAATGACGCAGGAATTGAATCAGCACCCAAGTGCGAGCGTTGAATGTACCCCAACCTGGGGCACTTTGATCCCGTGGGCTGGAAGACACATGAAGCTCCATGGTAACAATTGGCGGGTCAGGATCCCAATCCCGCGCAATCCAAGAAGTCGCTTTGCTAGTCTGCCTCACTTATCTTTGTTTGTATAGGGATTTTCTTGATTCTTCTTGCCTTCACACTCTCTCCTTTGTTAGGAGTTTCCTCCGTCAAGCGAGAGCCTATAAATTGTTGTCCCCTATGTGTAGGAGGCAGTTTTGGTTGTGTTTGTTCTCAGATTCCTGTGTGGAGTTCTTTTTCTATTGTGGGTTGTATCCGATGAGGTGGTGGAGTTCCGACTGTATCCTCTCCAACGTAGTAATTGCATCCTTCTCATTTACCTTCCCCAAACCTTCTCCTCCCCACTTCTTATCCGCCGAACTCTCCCCCAGTCACTAACACCCTGTCGTCCGCTTTCTTGTAGTTACAGCTATCCAGACATCCAACTTCCTTCCAAACTCCTCCCAGCCACCCCACTACCCGTTGCCGACCACCTACAACACTCCCTACTTGTTGTCCTTATAGTTTCACAATTTTTCTTCGCTGCCACCCGCCTCCTGTGACTACCATCATCCCTTCCAATCTTCCCGATCCCTCTAGGGCAAGGAAAACTTTTAAGCAGTGGCGGCTAGTGTGCAACTCTCATTTGGCTTCTAGAAGAAAGAGGAGAGGTTGATTCGTGAGTGGTTGCAAGCAATGAACTTAGTGGAACATTCAGAGGAGCATTCTATTGAATGGTTCTGTGATCCATTGGAATGGATAAGATAAGCAGTCCATTCGAATGGATGAGGTGAGCGAGGGACGTGGCTAGAAACCCCATCTCCTTTTAAGTAGGAGACGACATCAATTATGTGTCTGTGTACGAGCGCCTTCACTTCAAGTCATCGTTTGAACAAATTAGGTTTGTGGCTCTGATGTCATGTAGTAATTCTGAAAAGAATTTTATCACTCACTCAATTTGATGCATTATACATTGCTACATATATATAATAATAAAATAAAATCAAATAGGAATCCCTCCAAAATAAGAAAAGAACATAAAAAGGAAATATCTAATAAAGAAAACACAATTAGTGAAATATATTTGAGGAAAGGAAACAAATTCTTATCTAATCCGGATTGGCACTTTCCAATAGTTATGTTGCAATGCGGGTGAGTTTACTTGCAAATGTTGAAATCCTAGAATTTAGTGATGGCAAGTTCTTCTTATTCTTTTTTTTGTTTTTTTTTTTTAATTTGCTTTATTGCTTTTGCAGACGGTGGGAAACAGCAATCTATCTTTGGGGAAGACAATTCTGAAAAGTCATGGCATGTTTACTGAAAGTTATTGGTTCTGGATCGGTGCTTGTGCCTTGGTTGGCTATGCTGTCATATTCAACATCTTATTCTGTTTTTTCTTGTCCTGCCTCAACCGTGAGCTTTTTTCTTACGTTATTAGCCCTCTATCATGCCAGTCAGATCACTGAACTTCTTTTTCTTTTTTTTTCTCATTTTAAAAGCTTTAGGAAGGCCACAAGTGGTTATTCCCAAGGACGAACTTCATGAGAAGGATGACGAGAAGAATGGCGAGACTATGATTGTTGAGCTAAGATCTTATTTCCGATCAGATGCATTTGTAGGTGAGGTGTTCTTTTTTTTATCTTTTTCGTTATTGATGCATTTGCGAATGTTGTGTTCTTTTTTTTCTTTCTTTTATTATGTGCTTTCTTTAATGACTTGAGTGAGTTTAGTTTGAACATTTTATAACAACATATAGATGGCCGCCACATAGTTGTAATGAGAATAATAATGTTAAGGAAATTATGATGATAGTTTTGACACAACAGAAAACAAAGGTTAAGAGAAAAAAATCAAGGACACAAAACTTTATTGGTTTCACCTAGAAATCAAGCTACATCAAAGTGGTGAGGAGGCAAGGAAAATCTGAGGCTCTGCACCTATAAATCATGAAGTGTAACTAAACAGTGAAATTTTTCCTCCGACATAATCATCTTCCGCTCTCTCTTTTCTTTGCTTCAACATTGCAGCCCCAATTTCCCTTATCTATTTGGTGGGTTCAACTGGAAGGTCAAGAGATGCCAGGGATAACCATTTTTTTTTCAACGAGTTTTCTTCTATTCTACTCTTTTTTCCTTTCTGGTTCTTTCCTATTTCCCTCATTTCTAATTATATTATTTTCTATTAGGGTATATTTATGTAAGTTGTATTCTGATTTTTGGATTTTTTGCTTGTTCATGTATTTTGAGAGTTTAATCTCTGACTTTTCTTTCTTTGGAGTGTTGTATCTTTTACCAATTGCAAGTGATGTGTTGTATGGTTCTTCGGAATAGGTGGCGAACCTCCTTGTCACCCTTATCTCACCGGTTTGCTGTCCAACTAGTTGATTTCAGCCGGGATAACAACATCGCTTTTCTCTTTTCAAACTCTGTCGACCGTCCATATTATAATCCCCTTGCCATTCCACAACCACCTTCCCTTCCCCCTAAACTGCTTCCCAAATGCTCTTTAGGAGCCCTAAAACCGTATCACCTAAATACGAGACATGGTTAAGTATTAGAAATGGAATAAAAATTAATCTTATTAAGATATCGTCTAGTTGACTCAAAGCACATCAACTTATTATGATAAATTTTTAGTAATCTTAGAGATTTTATGACACAGGACTCTACTGAATCGGTTGCTGATCCAACTTGGAAAGCTAGACCGTTTTAGGAAGGGAGGCAAGGGGGCCGGTCGACCCAATTATTTGGGTTAGGGTTGCCGCCCAAGTTCTCCTAATTATCTACTACTATATATTTGTTATTTCCTTTGTTTAGGGTTAGTTTTTGGCCTTCAGATTTCTGTCAGGATAGCCTTTTTCATCTTGTTTTTTTTTTCTAGGATTGTATCCTACAGCGAGAAGGTGTTTCGGTTGTAACGCATCCTGAGGTGGTGTGTATTTTCTTTTTTCCTTGTTCGCCTTCATATTACCTATGCCCCATCCTCCCCGTTTCCCTGTCGTCGGTCCTACTCCACCCCTACTACTGTCGCAGAACACCCCAACACCACTCCCGTCCGCCCACTGTTGTTGCATACCTAGTACTACCTATCAACCACTACCACAACCCTCCCCAATTCCCAAATATGTTGTTGTAACCCTCTCTAACCATAGAGATACATGCTCGAACCTAACTTAGAAGAGTTACAACGAGAGATCTGTCGATTTCAGCTGAGACTTACGAATGTTGATGACGAAACCCAGTGAGAAATTATCCTTGATCCTGATAGGAAAATTCGAAGAGGAGAAATGGGTGAGGACATGAACCGTTTCCATATGGAAAACTTTATTGATGAGGAGGCTCTGACGTTTTGTAATTCAGTATTAGAGGATGTTGGGAGAAGAATTTCTATATGGAGGACACATAAATATCAAAAATCAAAGTGGCTCTATCAAAGTTTGATTGAAATATGGATCTCGACGATTTCATCGGATGGCTGCAATAAGTTGAGGAAATCTTCGAGTACAAAAAAGATGCTAGAATAAAAGGGTGAAGCTGGCCGCCATCAAGTTGAAAAAGAGTGCCTTCTTGTGGCAGGAAAACTTGCAGAGGAAAAGAAAGAGAGAGAGCAGTGACAAGATTACCAGTTAGAAGATGAAGAAGTTGCACAGAAAATACTTACCTTCTTATGACCTCTAGTATTTGTTTCTGAGACTGCACTTACAACAGAAGGATTAATCAGTGGAGGAGTTCACAATATAATTTGATCAGTTGCAAATAAAGTGTGAGTTGGTCGAGCCAGAGGAGCATTCTATAACCAGATATATGGAAGGGTTTGAAGCCCGCTTTCAGCAACATCATGTAGCTGCAGTCTTATTAGTTACTGGGAGATGACTAAACCTTAGCTCTGAAGGTGGAGAGACAGTAGAAACATAGTAGGAAACACCACCATTCAGCAACTGCCTGCAGTTGGAGACATCAACAAGAGCACGCCTCAGTGATTTGAGGAAATTAGTTCGGATAAGGACAAAGCCACCCCGAGGGAGACAAAATATGAGAATAGTAGCACGCCTATTACAATCCACCCAAAAATACTTCAGATACCCTGAATTTGGGCCCATTACCTCCAGTTCCTGACTAGTCGAGTTGTGTATCTTACATAGCAGGGCGCAATAGAGGAGGTTGGCAATAAGAAGGCAGTCGAGGACCAGAGTGAGGTACAGTTTGACCAATTGCAAATAAAGTCTTAGTTGGTCGAGCTAGAGGAACATTCCATAACCAGATATGGGGGGGGGGGAGTTTGAAGCCCGCTATTGACAACGTCATTCAGCTGCAAACTTATTAGTCACTGAAAGATGTCCAGACCTTAGCTTTGAAGGTGGAAATACAACAGAAACAGAGCAGGAAACCACCATCATTCAGTCAGCTGCTTGCAGTTGGAGACATCTGTAGGAGCACGCCTCAGTGAGTTGAGAACAAGTGGTTTGGATAAGGACAAAGCCACCTCAAGGGAGAAGAAAATTGGAAGTGTAGCACACCTTTTACTGCCCGCTCGAAAATGCTTCAAATGCCTTTAATTTGGGCACATCACCTTCAGTTGCCTGACTAGTCGAGTTGTGTCTCTTACCTAGCAGGGCGTAGTGGAAGATGTTAGTAACGAGAAGGCAGCTGAAGGCCAGAGTGAGGTGTATCATCTTTCACCAAACGAGGGAGAGAAGTTCATGGTTCGACGGGTCCTACAGATAGAGGATGCGAGGAAATCGCATTGGCTTCACCACATCATATTCTAAATCTGTTACACTGTGAATTGAAAGGTATACAGTCTCATCATCATTGAAGGGAGTGGCAAGAACGTCACATCTACTCAGATAGTGGAGAAATTGAGCCTCACGACTCAGAGACATTTCTAGCTATATTCTTTGACTTGGTTGAAGGAGGATAGGGTTAGCATTGACAGGAGGTGTTTGGTTGAGTTTTCATTTGGAAACTAGCTAGAAGATTAGGTGTGTTCTAATGTGGTGCCCATTGATGCCTGTAACGTTTTGTTGGGGAGATCGTGACAATTTGACCGTAGGACTCAACACGACAGGTTGATAAACACATTCTCGTTTATGAAGGATGGGAAGCGCATCGTCTTTCTACTTTTTGCGAAACTCAATATTACAATTGCCCTTGACCGCAGAGCAATGTTGGTGGGATCAGTTTTGATGATGATAGAGGTTGATAAGACTGAGGCACTGATTCCATATATGGGATAGTCACAATAGAGCATTTCACGACATCATTTTCAATATCTTATCGACATGACAACTACCATTCGGGGAGGTTCAGGTTACCTAGCTCAGGTCGAGCCAAACCCTAGGTTACTTTGGGAGGATTCAACATATGCGTGACACAAACCCAATTTATGTCAATAGTGAGCTCCCATAAAACCGGGCTATTATGATGTCTGCTCACAAGTGGAGAAGAATCCTCAAGCACTTTAGAGGATGATGCAATTGCCAGTGGGATCCAAGTGCTTCTTGGACCACAGTAGAAGATCCTTTATCCTTGGGAGATTACAACAACTTTGTTACCGTCAACGTCCAACTTAAAGCTTCGATGAATGGGGTATAAGCTTCCCCAACCCCGGGAGGCTGATGCGGGACTCTACTGAACCTGCGACTGATACAACTAGGAAAGTTGGAGCAGTTGAAGGAGTGAGGCAAGGGGGTCGGTCAACTCAGTTTTTTGGATTAGGGTTGCCACCTAAATGATCCTACTTATCTACTATAATATCTTTGTTATTTTATTTGTTTAGAGTTAGATTTTGGCCTTAAGATTTCTATCAGGATATCCTCCAGCGTTCTGCTTTCCCTTCTAGGGTTGTATCCAAAGGTGAGAAGGTTTTTCAATTGTAACTCATACCGAGGCGGAGTATATCCTTTATTTTTCCTACACGCTGCCTCTTGCCCCATTCTCCGTGCTTCCTTGCCGCCAACCCTACTCCACTCCTATCGTTGCCACAGAACACCCCAACACCACTCCCATCTGCCTGTTATTATCACAAACCTACTCCTACCTATCTGTTGCTGTCGTAACCCTCCACAATTCCCAAATCTGTTGTCTTAACCCTCTTGCACTCCCAAAGCTGCGGCCATAACCCTCTCAAACTCCCATGCCTGCTACCATCCCTTCTATCACGACTCAGTCTGAGGTTTGGAATTAACCAAGGTGGGCATAACATGGTCGGACATCGGGAAACTAATTTTTTTATGTTCATTAACATTTAATAAATGAAAGAGCTACAAAAGAATTTAAATTAAAAGTACTTAATAAATTTATCTCGTTAGAGATTATTTATGTCTTATATAAACATTCTCTTATGTTGTTCTTCTTTTAACAATTACTTGCACCTAAAAAGTTTGTTTAAAATAATAGTGAGCTAACCAAAGCAAATAAATGCTCATATTCCTGAACTACAGTGATACAAGAGAAAAGAAAATAATATGCATATCAGATAAGCTTTTAAAAATCAGTATAAAATATTTGATAGTTTAAGAATATGATTACTTACGATATTTCACTCTTCAATTGGTTTTACTATATTAATAGTATATTTATATCATTCTATATATATGTACAATTGTTATATGAACACCGTCTAAAAATTGTACCAATTAAGATACTTCAATATCAATATCTTTTTCCATTTATGTGCACGAGTACCTTAGCATTTTTCTCGCCAGTACCATAATATGTTGACTCCATCATAGTCAATCGAACACATACAAGCAATTAATATAGACAAATCATTCATGTGTTCATCTCATTCAATTCAAGGTACTACACACACTCACAGTAACCAATGCATGATAATAAGTGATAATAAGTAGCTATAATCATACAATATTTTTAGCAATGTGACCATCAAAGAAAGACCATATCAATCAAAATAAAGCTTGTACAAGTATCATTAACTATTTATGCAAAATAGTTGAAAAAGGAGAAAATATTACAATAGATTAAAAGTACGAACACTCACCTTGATCATAGATGATCTATTTGATCTTAATTTGTATTACTTGTTTCAAATTGTCTGCTATAAAATATAAAATATTCAATTATCACTTTACTCAATTAAATTTTAATTTAATTATCAATTGCTGTTGAATTGTACTACTTTAAATAAGATTTAAATACTTCAAACTTTAATTTTAATTATTGTAATAAATATTAATATTAAATATTATTAATTTATACAAAATACTTTTAAAATTAAAATCCCAACCTTTCTTTAGTGTCGCCACCCTCTTTTCAGTCCAAATTTGAAAAATATATTGCTTGAAGCCTGATTTAATTAAACCTTACTGTTAAAGAACTTATAACTTAAAATGTATTAGATTCATAAATTATATTTATAAAACCCTTAACTCCACGGCTCGGTTGACTGGGCGATCTTCCACTGCACGAGAGGCTTGACAGAGCCACTCGACACTTCTTCTTGCTCGACAAAGTCGAAATACTCGAGGATGTCACCTCCTTCGGCTTTTATTTCCAGCATCGTCTCGCTAGCCTGATTGATAGCGCTAGCGCTCCTTCCTTCTCTACAGTACCACAACATCCTCCTCTTTGACTCCTTCAATCGCAATTCGACACACCACATATGACCTTGCACCTTCGACTTAGAGCTTGGGATCGAGTCACTGCGCTCGCACTTAATGAGAGCTTTCTCCTCTCGTCCTCCGGCCAGGGCGTCGTAGTCCTTTCTTCCAATAGAGCCATCTTGACCTTCTGGTATGTAGATCGCGACAATGTATAGAGCGATATTACCCTTTTGCTTTCTCTACTCCTCGCTTTCTCTCCTCCTCATCAGTTTCTCGGCTCCTCGCTTACTCCCCGGACACCCACCCCCACCCCCAACTCCCCGGCGCTCCACCAAATGCCTTCCAGTACCATTCACAGCTGCCGGACAACCATCCTACTTGCTGTCCAGCTAGTGTTCGCCACCTTTGCGCTTGTCCTAGAGTATCTTTTATATTTGTGTTTGTTATTTTTTCTATTGGCAAGAGTCTTTGTCTGTACCTTTGAATTTTAGCAATAATAACTGCATTTTTATTTTTGTTTGGGTTAACTCGATATCATTCTCTTTAGTTTTCTCATTCTTTTCTCTCTTTGTTGTACTTGTTCCATACTTATTGGTAAGATTTTGGTTTCACTTGTGGATAGGTTTGAATCCAATAACTGTTTTAGTTGTAATGATGGTGGACGATATTTAGAATGTGAAGCCAAGTCGGAAAGCTTTTTGATATGATATAAAGATGATTACAAAATTATCAATAGGACTTTGTCAACTTTAGGCAGCAAAATCAATTAGATGATCATTTAACAATGATGATTAAAGGAATCTCATAAAGTTTACCACTGGTCATTCCTCTTATTAATCCAATCTGAGAGCACAACTTGGGAAATTCTCCACATCACCGTGAATACCGTAGTTTCCATATTTCACCGTGAATACCGTAGTTTCCATATTTCACTCGTATTAATTTGATGGCATTTATTGGGTGGTATTTCCTCGTAATCAATGACGTGCTCGATTGTATGTAACCAATTGATGAAATCATCTTGGTTCAACTTAACTTCACAATGCAAGATATCTACTTCAACCTCATATTCTCTATGACGCCTAGCTGGAAACCTTGGATGGTGTTCATACTCTTCAAATGATACTTTGACTGCTTGATGGAAAATTTTTTTTTTTCTCGCGATCTTGTTGATTATCTAAATGGAATTATTGTATTTCTCGTTGTTAGTATTTAATAGTTCTTGGGCGTGGCCTGATTTTTTCCACCTAGGGAGCATCCTAAACCTAAGGTTGTGATAATATTTTGATAGCAAATTATTGTAAAATGGGAAAATAACTTGTGAGTTCATAGGACATGATGAACAGCTGGTCTAAATAAAAGAAAAAAAATAAATTAGTTAAATGAATTTTGAAAACAAAATGAAAAGAAAGAACCATCAACATGGTTGCATCAATTAATAACCTCGCCCTATCCTAAAATTGCCTACTGGCTTACTATTTGGAACTAAAAATTGTTGTTGAGTATCAACTTCTAAATTTAAAATTGTCAACAGAAAGTAATCCCAATTGCTTTTGTGTGTATGACTATATAGGCCACTAAACTAGCTCCACCTGTGCTGTCTTCGGAGACTTTTGTATTTTTGCTTGTCCTAAATTTGTAAGCCGCCAACAGCCACCGATAGCTGCAAGTGAAAACAGCAGATTTGGAAAGTAGATCAATGAAAGGACAACAACGAACCTAAGGAGAAATTTTTTCTTTGGATTCTTGAATATCTGGTCCTTTTATTCTTCTAGAATATAGTCTAGGAGATGTTGGAATACTGACCTGTAGCACCTGTTAAGCGGTTGGATTCCAGTTACCTAATGAGAATTCTTGGTTTTCCCTGGCTTCCCATAGTGGTCACGCTGGCAATTCTCATATTACTATGCTGCTGAATTTTGTAGTAGTTTTCAACTGGTTTTCCATTATATCTCTCGTCTACATCAGAAAAAATTTCAGCTGTAACAAGCACGGTTGCCTCCTGGGTGTAATCCAGCCCCAGGATGCCATGCCTGTTGATCGATCCCTGGAGCTTCTGGCCTTCTGCCAATGCCCCAATCTATTTATTACGATCTCCTTCCGGTCCCCTTTTCTCTGAATTTGGGGAATCCACACCAAATGAGGGAAATCTTTCCCTAAACTTAGGATAGTCTGAAATCTTACTAACATGAAAAACTCCCTTCTCTCTCTGAAATGAGGTTTATGAATAGAGCCTCACTTTTAATCTCTGAGCCTCTAAAATATGAAATTGCGCCATGGAAGTCGAAAAAGAAAAGTAGCCTTATGCTAATTAGTTAATCACGAAATGGACCGTCCAGGGCTAAAAGCAGTTTTTTTAACTTTTTCATCAATCTGAGTTTTAGATCTAGCGTACAATATGGTATGATATCACAGGTTTAGAAATCACTTTACATGCTTCATGTATCAAATCAACGGTATTCTGAATAAAAAAAATTTAGCAAATATTGTACAGATTGTATCCAAGCCTAACTAATGACTCTTTATGTCAATGTAAACTAATCATAATCTCAGATTTACACAACTTGAATCCTAGCTATCAACTAGGTGCATGTTAATATCGATATGTTAGAAATCATGGAACTCCCATTGGTTTATAATAACTGTGCCACTTACAACTGCTTGATGCACTCAGACTTACATTAACTTATATTTTAACCATACTGGTGACTTTCAACATCAACCTAGAGTTACAAACAAACTATTTTAAGCAATGTGCTCACAACCTCTAAAAACTATTAAGAACAGTGATTTGACCACCTATGTTATTATTACTATTATTTTTTTAAAATGAAAATTAAATTTTTTAAACAATAACGAACTAAGTTTGACACATGGAATTGGTCCTAATTCGTTGAATTATAGGTAAGTTTTTAGGATTTAAGCCATGATGAAATCTCCAAATTTTTTGTTGAATTTGTTAAAACCATAATTCATTTTAAATTCCTTGAAATTAATCCATAAGCATACTATTGAGGTGTATAAATACATAAAAGAACCATTTTATTATTCATTGATGATAATAGAACGTGTCTAAGTTTTCATCGAACATTTTTTATTATAGGGTTTTGGCTTTTCCTTCTATAAACAGAGAATTATCCTAAAATTAACTACATTCACGAGTTCTTGGTCTCTAAGCCCTCAAATTGCAAAATATACAATGACCGATGATCTTTAGTCAACCAAAATAACAGGCAGGGGATGGTGAAGGAAGATCAGAGAAACACATGGAAGTATGCGATAGAGAGAGAGAGAGAAGAATGACTTAGTCTTTCCCTTTGCTCATCTAACCTTGTCTTCTTCCTCATTTTGTCTATCAAAATGCAAATATGGCTAGCATTTCCTCCATGGAAACCACCCACCACTTTTTTCTCGTCCAGTTCAGTTATCAGGAAGAGGGTAGCAAAATCCCTTCCATCCCATATGGCAAAGCCTGACTATATTTCATTCTGGTTCATTTTGTAAATTTATGTTGATCCACAAGCAGTATATCTGGTGGTGTGTTTTCTATTGTCCAACCTAAAATGCTTCTTAGTTTACCCCAATTGGTATCTTTCTTTCTTTGTGCTGCAGAAATGGGTGGCAAGGAACACAGAGGAATGGTCTTGCCTTTTCAGCCCCTTACCATGTGCTTTAGCAATATAAATTATTTTGTGGACGTACCTGTGGTAGGTCCAAAGCTCTGTATCTCTTATGGATGCAAATAGAAGATCTATTTAAGATGTCTTTATTCTTATACAGTACTACTAGCAGGAACTGAGACAAGAAGGCATTTTGGAGGATCGATTACAGTTGCTGGTAAATGTAACTGGGGCTTTCAGGCCTGGAGTCCTTACGGCTCTTGTTGGAGTGAGTGGTGCTGGTAAAACCACCCTCATGGATGTTTTAGCTGGGAGGAAAACTGGAGGTCTTATAGAAGGAAATATAACTATCTCTGGATATCCTAAAAACCAGAATACTTTTGCAAGGGTCTCTGGCTATTGTGAACAAAATGATGTTCATTCTCCTTGCATGACTATTGTAGAGTCACTTTTATTCTCAGCATGGCTTCGGCTAGCATCACATGTTGACCAAGAGACTCAAAAAGTAAAACTTTATCCTTTGCAATGTACTTTGCTTTTACAGAATTGACTTTGAAATTTAAATAACAAGCATGGTCTTATGCAGCTCTTTGTGGAAGAAATTATGGAACTAGTGGAGCTTAATACATTAGGTGGTGCACTTGTTGGTTTGCCAGGAATTAATGGTTTGTCAATAGAACAGCGCAAACGATTAACAATTGCAGTGGAACTTGTTGCAAATCCTTCCATCATTTTCATGGATGAACCGACATCAGGATTGGATGCCAGATCTGCAGCCATCGTGATGAGAACTGTTCGGAATATTGTAAATACAGGACGGACAATTGTGTGCACAATTCATCAGCCTAGCATAGATATTTTTGAATCTTTTGATGAGGTTTTACATCTTTGCTTTGTTTCACAATTGATAGTTTATTGCAAAGATTTGCATTTCTTAATAATTATAAATTGTGCATTTCACAGTTTCTTTTTGCACTATTATACTTTTAAAATTTTACACTCCAGTACTAGTTTTGTATTTCATTGTTGTACCATATTGTACCCTACTCATGGTTTGTTGGTCAACTCCATTTGTATTGTTATGTCTCGTTATTGAAGGACTTATGAATTTATTAGCATGTGCTAAAGGATGCATATTATATTGTGGTAATAATATAAATTCTTACTGTCTTTATTTCATAGCTTTTGTTCATGAAGCGGGGAGGGGAACTTATATATGCTGGTTTGTTAGGCCCGGATTCCTGTAAGCTAATTGAATACTTCGAGGTATGTTTTTCAAGTATCATTAAGTTTCTAATTTTAAATAAACAATTTTCTTCTTGATTCAATAAAAAATTCTGGACCGAATTGCTGTTTTTATTGTGCTCATGGTTAGTGTTACTTTTTGTTTAGGCGATACCTGAACTTCCTAAAATCAAGCATGGTGAAAACCCTGCAGCTTGGATGCTTGAAGTAACAAGTCCTTTGATGGAAAATCATCTTGGCGTGGACTTTGCAGAGTATTATCGAAGATCTAAACTATTCCAGTATGTGTGGTCTTTCAAAGATTGTGTCTTCCTATAAGCTTTTTATTTTATCTAACTCTGTTAAGACTTTTAGACAAAACAAGGAGTTGGTGGAAACTCTTAGCAAGCCTGAAGATGGTACTAAAGAGTTGAACTTCCCAACAAATTACTCACAACCATTTATTTCCCAGTATCTTGCCTGCCTTTGGAAGCAGAATTTGTCTTATTGGAGAAACCCACAGTATACTGCAGTTCGATTCTTCTACACTACCATCATCTCATTGATGTTTGGTACAATCTGTTGGGGTTTTGGTTCAAAAAGGTATTTACATGGACCATCTGTGAATTCTATTTCACGTGGCGTTAGCATCCTATCTGATCAGTTTAGTTAAATCAACGATGAGTATCATGGATGGTTTCATTTAGCTAAGATACTATCATCACATTTTAAATTTCTTTTGGTAATGCCTAGCATATGATCTTTCGCTAAATGCAGGAGAACTCAGCAGGATATCTTCAATGCTATGGGATCTATGTATGCTGCAGTACTGTTTATTGGAATTACTAATGCAACTGCTGTTCAGCCTGTGGTATCCATTGAAAGGTTCGTCTCATACCGAGAAAGAGCAGCTGGAATGTATGCAGCACTATCATTTGCATTTGCCCAGGTTTGACCCATATCTTAATCTTAAAATTGCTTGTGAATCTTCATATAAGCTAATTAATAGTCAACATCCTTTTGTGGTCAGGTTTCCATCGAGTTTCCTTATGTTCTTGTACAGACACTTATCTATGGTACCATATTTTATAGCATGGCATCATTTGAATGGACAGTGCTGAAGTTTTTCTGGTATTCGTTCTTTATGTACTTCACTTTGTTGTACTTCACATTTTTTGGCATGATGACAATAGCAATCACACCTAGTCATCTAGTGGCACCAATCATTGCTGCTCCATTCTATACTCTGTGGAATCTCTTCAGTGGATTCATGATTACACGAAAGGTAAAAAACATATTACCTCACTTATATGTATTCTTTAATGCTTAAGCAAGATTATGTTGTTAATCTAGACTCACTAATAATAGAACATATTTTGTCGGATGTGTGCCGGACACATTTACTCACAAGCTAGCCTCGATAAATGTTGAACACATCATCTACACATCCAATTATAATACACGTCCCAAAATAATAAATTGTAACTTAAAATATAATTTATAAATAACTTAAGCCATATCTTCTTTTCTTTTTAAAAATATGTTACTTGAATACATTTATAGCTTTTCAATACTAATGCCATTTTTTCTTATTTTGCTTATTTTTCTTTGATTTTTGTTAATGTTTAGTTTTTTGAATATTTTGTGAGTGTACAACTTTTTTCAACTTCAAACTAATAATATATAATATTATATAAATATTTTTTTTAATTGAGATTATGGTATTTAATAATTTTAAATATAATTTGCTTCATGTGTTATTGAAATAAATTTATTATTATATGAATTCATTTCATATTTATTTAATGAATTTTTATTGTATAATTTTCTTAATTTTATAGATTATATCAGGTAGCGTTTGTTTTTTGGTTTAATATATTTTAATTAAAATATGCTTGATTTTTGTACCACATTATGTTTGTGTCACCTGTTCGTATTAGTGTTTCTACTATTGATGATAGTGGCAGCGGGAATGCATTTTCAATAGAAGTTAACAAGCACCGAGAAGTGCAGATTTGACTAAATAACACCATTTCCACTTCTGTAGGATAAATAACCATCTACATAAAGCTTAAGACATAGTTAGGGCTACCAATGGTATATTAGGGATTTACTGCTTGATTCATGCCCCATATAAAACCACTAGATCTCAATAATCTCATATGAGGTGTGTCATGATCTATCCCGAAAGCCTTTAATAGCTAGATGAGATTAGACGATCACATTAATAAGTTTAATTAGATTCATAATATTTTTCAAATGTTCAATCTTCTATTGTTAAAAGTATAATTACAACATACAATTTTAATTATAAATTTATCACAACTTGAACTTTATTTCTAAAGTACATTGTTACAATATACAAGCTAATGTACATGCTCACTAAGATAATTATGTCTAGATGTTATCCTTTTGCTGTAAACGAACTATTTTTTTTTACCTGTTAAAAGTAATGGAGACTTCCTCAATTTATTTATTAACTATTGAGTGAGTTAAACAATTCAGTCTTTAAGTTTATTTCTAAATTATAGTAATTCATAGAATATTTTATATATGCATGCTGATGATTTTATGTAAATTGTAACATATCACATTTTTAAGAGCATTAATTAAAAAAAATGCATTTGTAACTTTTTCAACGGTGAAACAAATAATCCATCATTTAGCAGTTTTTTTTTTCTTTTTTTTTTCTTTTTTTCAGAATTTTATACATCACCTTATAGTATGATACACCCAATAAGAGCATTGTCTGTATTTATACCACTAAAATCACATTCTTCTCAATTCCCTTGTTCAGCTTAACCTTTTGGTGTATGTAATTATTTTTTGTTCAAGTACAAATCTCCCCAGCTTGTACGAAAAATCATCTTACATTTTTCAAAATATGAAAGCATTTATTCCTATATAAGATGCTGTTTGCATTTTTCTCATCATGCATTTCCTTCAAGTAATATTTTTTGCATATCATATCATGATATAATTGTTAGAGGTTGAAATGTGAAGATTATTAAATAAATTCATATTATAATCAGCATTTTGTGTGTGAGAAAGAGCATCAATTGGAACAGTGCTCTCGAACTAAATAAAAAATTATTCAAAATATATAAGAGCCAATAAAAATAAATGCATAAATTTCTGAGAAATCTTATTCATTTCTGTTAAATTGAAATTTGATTAGCCATTATTCTCGTAAGACTAGTTTCCCATTTATTTGTTTTAAATGTTACTACTTTAGTGAGAAACCCGCGTCAACAAATTTTGAAGTTTTTAAAGCTTTGTTGAATTTTAAAACTTGTTGAACTATCTCACCTTTGCTATATGCCACCATCTCACTTCTAAAGTACATCTTGTTTTATTTTGTAAATAATGTAACATAAATAAAATTAAATTACAAATTTTTTACATTATTTAATTAATCTTATGCAATCGTTTTTATTATTCTAAATATGTATGATAAAATTTGCTCTCGTTACAATTTGTTTTTTTATTAAATATCTCACCTCTTTTAATTAATTTCTACATTTAAACAAGTAAATAATTCATCATTAATACTTACAAATTTTAAATTTGCTATTTAATAAATTAAAATGAAACATTATTTTTTAATGTTACATGTTATCCCTTCATTTCTCAATTAAATATCATGTCATTTTAAATATTCCATAATTCAATCCTTTAAAATCACGATTTCCTAATTAGCTTTATAGCATAAATATAAAGCGTAAGATAAAATTATATTTATTTTCATGTTTGTCTTTTGTTAAGTTTAATTTATCATCAATTCTCACTTTACTAAAAATAAGTTTAGGTTTTGAGTATCTTCTTATGCAGCAAACTTTCAAGCTCTAAAATTCTTTAAATATGTTATAATCATCATCATCTTTGGTAAAAGAAAAAAAAGACCAATTATTTATATATAAATTTTGTAAAAGAAAGGAAACTTAATTTATTTATGGTTTTGATATTTTCTAAGTAGAACTTCAATTTTTTTTTTTTAATAATCAACCTCAATATCTCTCTATAGCTTTTGCACCTAGTTTTATACATCTTCCTGCTTTCGTTTGGCATTTCTGGGCGTAATATGATCACTGCTCGCATAGTTACTCTTTCAATATTGCACCCACGCTCTTTGTTCCTTGTTTGTGTTCAATCTTGAGTGCAACGACTTGCATCCAACGGATTGTATTTTACTGTGAAGATCCACTTGCATCCAACGGCTTTTTTCTCCGCCGGTAATGATACTATCTCTCACGTCCCGTTCTTATCGAGAGCACCAAGTTCCTCCCGCATAACAACATTTTACTTTGGATCCTCTTTAGCTGCCTGCCAATACTTGGGTATAGAGACAGTGTCTAAAGATGCATTGATTACTTATTGTACAGGCGATATGTTAGAGTATGAGACAAACTGAGCAATGTCATGTGAGAACTAAAATAATCAAGAGAATAATGATGAGGAGAACGGTCCCGCATTGCTGCAAGTGATCCTCCTTAAAGTTAGGAGAGTGGGAGGAAAAGGGAGATGAATCATATCACCTAGGTAATCGGATTTTGAAGTGGAAGGAGTACATGTCTTAGGAGTTGAGATAGACCAAGACAAGGCACTTGATGGCATGACTGGCATGGTAGACACTTTTTCCTCATTCTACCTCCTTTTATATACTCTCAGCTCCCTTTGAGCTTGAATCCCTCCACCTTCGGGCTCATTTTTCTCATTGTTTGCCTCTTCCTCAGTGTATCCTTCCGTCAAAATGGGACAAGGCATCGCTCCTACATGTACCAATCTTTGACCATCACTATCCCCCTCATGCCTCATACCTCCAGTATCTGACGAGTCACGAATGGGTGAGGTCATCTCCAGTGTGTAGTAATATTCGAGCTCTCTAAAGGATGCATCCATGCTCACAAATAGTCTCTTCTTTTTCGGGCTCCAACAAACATACCCCTTTTTGGTAGCAGAATAAGTCACAAAAACACACTTCACGTACTCTATGATCCAACTTTTCTACTGATGGTTTGTTGTCTTTCACAAAACATACACAGCCAAAAAAATTAAATGGGAGAATCCCGCTATTATGTCCTTTCAACATCTGACAATGAGACTTTCAATCCAACACTCTCGAAGGCATTCTGTTGATCAAATAAGTCGTTGTCAAAGCTGTTTGCTCCCACAATTGCTTTGGGACATTCATTGTAATCATCGCGCTTCGAGCTACGTTTAGAATATGTCCATCCTTCATCTTTGTTACTCTATTTTATGCCGGTGTGATGAACATGTGGTTTGATGCTGTATCGCTTGGGCTGATAAGAATTCACCAAACGCCTTATTGGTGTATTGTGTCATATTACCAGACATCAAAACATTCACTATTGCACCGTATTGAGTCTGTATCGCCCTGTAAATGTCTTTAAAGCAGGCAAGCACATCACGTTTGTTTCTCATCAGATATAACCAAGTAGTATGAGAAAAACAATCAATGAAAGCCACAAAATATCTGTAACCATTGATCAAAGTTATAGAACAAAGTCCTCATACATCTGAATACACCAAATCAAAAACATAAGAACTTTTATTACCAGAACTAACATAATAGCTCTTTGTATGCTTACAAAACTCACAAGCATCACACACATGTTTTTGTTTATTTGTATTTTCATATAACGATGGATACAAACGACTCAATAGATTAAACGAAGAGTATCTTCGGCGTCTGTGATGTAGTAGCAACACTTTCTCCACACACCTCTCAGATACTCCTCCAGCATTTTCAATCATGGATGTCAAGGCTTAGTCCATCCCCTCTCTATTCAAATACCAAAGTCCACTGTCACGTGTCAGTCCTAAGTCTCCGGTCAGTCCCCTTCTCTTCAAAGATCACATTTGGAATATCAAATGAAACAACATATTTTATTTGAAGTATAATGACACTAATGAATAAAATGTTCACTAGAAATGAAGAATCATATAAATATTAGTCAAAGTCATTGAATTGGTACACCTCACTGTACCTTTTCTAATCACAGGTTGTGTTGTACCATCAGCCGTCTATGCTCTCTGGAATTGCTAGGGGAGTATAGGAAGAGCTCACTAACGACACATGTCATATGTCGAGATGCACCATAATCTACTATCCATTATGGTGATCTTATAAGAGCATGTGTATCACGAGTTCCTTTTGCCGAGTGAGCATAACTAGCAGTGTTCTCCTTAGAGGATGATAAGGTGGATGCATCCTCGGTCACATCATTTGCCGCGCTCTGCTTCTTCTTCAACAGCACCAGTAACTTGTGATCTTCATTGGTAAAGACCATTATTATCTTTCATTCGTTCGTTGCTATCATCAGATTTACCCCGTAACCCTCTCTTCCACCCCTTGGGCCCCCATGATTACTATCACAATCTCTAGACTATCCACGTCCACTCGTCTCTCTCTTCTTGGATTGCTTTGGACAATCCTTGCTCGGATGTCTCACTCCTCTATGGTTGTAGCGCTTATGGGTCTTCCCTTCGGCTCCTGTCATACCTGGGCTCAAGGCACAAAAGCTGATCGCATATCAGGAAGTCCACTCGGCTCAGAGTGCAACCTCATTTGACTCTCCTCTCGTATCATCTGGTGACGGCCTCATCCAATGAAGGAATAATCGCCTGGGCTTGGAGGATTGATCTCCTCTAATCAAATGTCGGTTTCACATGTGCCAGCATCTGCATAGTCCTCATTTGTGCAAATATCTCCCTCTTTCTACACCTCGGATCACCACAGCTCGACATTGGTGAGAAGCGATCAAAATTTGTCCACAACTGCTCTTGATCAATAGAGTGCTCCTGAATCGATCTATCACCCTGAACCACTGCCTCTATCTCACGCTGATTCTGAAACACCCTTGTGGAGTTCTCAACTCCAACATAGATCTTTTTTAGCTTTGCGTAGAGGTCACTCATAATTCAAATGTCATCCACTGATGACGCAATCGATGGAAACGTCGAGTTGAATAGTCATGTGTAATGTAATGTATGTGTGGTTCTCCACTCATTCCTGTCAGCACTGTCACTCGTCGGATCGATCCTCATTAGATATCTCTCTAGTATTTTCCTTAGTAAAGCAGCCTCAATCCGTCGTGACCAACTCAGATATGTGGCTGGTCCATCAAGTTTCAAATCCACTGGAGGGAGATTTAGCTTCATCTATGGAGGAGCACGTGCTGAGGTAGCAGTTCCTGTCGAGACGCTAGCTCCCTGTATGAGCTCGACCAAGACCTTCAGAATTTCAGGATTTATTTGCCCCATAAGTTCCAAACCCTTACCTCCCTCACTATCTCTGTATCCTGACATCCTCAATTTAACTATTCCTTAGCCTTCATCGGTATCTCAAGCATGTAGAACCAAAGTTCTCTCCTCCATTATTCTGATTTCACGCGCATTGTACCCTGCCCTGCATCAAGCCACTTGAACCACTCCCTGGCGATCCAGCAGCCGAAGCTGTTATTGTTCGCCGCACGCCTAAGCGCTTCTTCAACCTTCCAATTTGTTGCAATTGCGACAATTTCACGTTTGTTCACATCACGACCGCTGGTTGCTTTCCTACGAAGTCGCGGTCTCTTCGTTGCCTTCCTAGTGAGCCACAATCACGTCGTTGCTTTCGCAGAGAGTAGCGCGCGCTGGTTGCCTTCCTAGCAAGAAGTCATCCCGTCGTAGCCATCGCAGTGAACCGTGATCCCGTCGTAGCCTTCTGAGTGAGCCGCAGTCCCGTCATAACCTTCCTAGTTGAGGCTGCTTCACATTGTCGAAGCATAAGGAAGGTATGCTCCAGTCTCGTCTGCTTGCACCGATCACCACGCTGATCCCGACGACGGCGACAGCCGACTGCTTGGTCTGGCTCTGATACCATGAATAAATGAATACTTTGGTAAAAATCTTATTTCCTTCATTCAAGAGTTGGGCTTCTCTAGAGCTTTATTCTACATTACAAATAACCCCTACACTTCTTCTATATTTCTTATTTACTATTAGACCCCTCAAAATAAGTTACAAATCTCAATACTTTCTATGATCAATTTAAAGTAAAAAAAGTAGCACTTTTGATTTTAAGATCTTGCATAAGTCTTTGTGAAACTGGCTTCAAATGGTGCAATGGTCCTTTTAGGTACTAAGCTGCTTGATAATATCAAGATTTGTGCCAACTTTTGATTAGCCTTACTGAAGCATATGCTCATCAACGCTAATCATAAGGTTCTGACGCAAGTTTATTCATATTCAATTCAAATCATAATCATAACCCATCTCAAGATCATTCTATAAATCACATTTTTTTATTCAAATCTTTGGCAACACTAATCGCAAGGCCTAGGAATTCCATCATTGCATTCATCAATAGTAGGAGCATGATGACATAGTATGGGTCGCAATATTTTGCGGCTTTACTTCTCCAACTTCAGTTGATTAGAGTAAGAAATTGCTTACACTTGGGCATTTTGGTCTAGCAAGAATCTCAAAGGTGATATGGTTCATATATTAGTTGTGCGCTTTGCCGAGAATGTCAAAACATACTTTATCCAAGCGTCTATTAATGCCCCGTATGAGAAAAAGGTAAAGAACCCACTTTATTGTGGTGCTTGTATGAGCTTACTCGATCATCCTCAAGTGGAAATAGGCATTTTGTTGAATTCATTTAGTACTTCTTCACTTAAATGAAAAAACTTAAGTATTGACTTTAGTGTTAGAAGGTCTCTTTGCAGATAAAATCCCCGGGTTGGTTTACTAGCATCATATTTTAACTGATGCTTGTGTATAACCTTTGATATTGGGAATAAAGGCTGTTTCCCGCATGCAAAATTGCCAAATACTAAAAATTGATTACACTGTTATGCGTATGCATAATTAGTCGGTAAAAGCCATTAACAAATGGAATCGAAGTGTTTCAATAGTAGTGTGAGAATTTCTTGTGCCAAGAGGCCACCCCAATTACGACTACGCGCACCTTCTTATTTTTCTTAAATTGTTAGAGCTCTATGCTATACAATTTTGGTGATTAAATCAGGGCATATGGTTAATTATAAACGTATGAGCTTCTTACAAAGAGTATACTAAAGCATTGCAATCTTGTCTCAAATTTGAGACCTATCTTATGAATCAGTGAGTGCTTGAGATTAGAGCTTTTAATGATTTGATCTTGAGCCAGTTCAACCCTTGCTTATGATTAGCTCAAAGTTGTTTGATTTTATCTTGAGCTGATATAAATTTAGCCATCAGTTGGTTTGTCCCATTTTCGATTAATGCCAAGAAAGACTTTTTCACTTCACTTCAAACTCATTCAGCCAAAAAAGAAAGAAAGGCTTGATTTTGATCATTTTTCAATGTCTGTTAAAAATTCTTAGTCTACATGCATAGCTACACTAATGCATGTTTATGTGTTCGTAGATGCAACCCATAGATGCATACATAATTAAGCCAAATCTTAAAAAATTAAATTATGTGAATATATTTGTTTTTCTTGATGTATCATGAATATAGATTTCATTATGATCTCGTGCTAGCTCTATCCAATCAATACTTGGCTCAATGCCAGTTTGATTATGAACCAGGATTTGCTTGTTAATCGGCTTGTTCGTTTCAATTTGGGCCAATATTCAATTCGATTTTTTAGCAATCTTCAATAATGCTAAATTCATAGGCTAACCTTTGTCTTGTGTTGGAATGAAGCTGTACTCATGTGCATCTTAAATCTCAATAACCTTCAAATTAGTATGTATTTTCTTAGATGCTCGTTGGACATGATAACATTTTTGTTATTGAAGCTTCTTTCATAAATTTTGGATGGTTTTCACAGAGGATTCCTGGATGGTGGAGATGGTATTACTGGGCTAATCCAATATCATGGAGCTTATATGGCCTTCTCACTTCACAGTTTGGGGACGTCGAGGAACCACTGAAACTTGCAGACGGAGCTCGCTCAATAAGTGTTAAACTTTTTCTTGAGAAATATTTTGGTTTCAGAAATGATTTCTTAGGTATCTCCGCAATCATGGTTGTAGGCTTCTGTGTGATCTTTGCACTTGTGTTTTCTGTTGCAATCAAATGCTTAAACTTCCAAAGAAGATGAGGCCTTGGAACATGGCTTTCTTGATAATAAGCTCCAATGGAAGCCAGAAGGGCAGAAAGATATACATAATAACATCTTGTTAATGTGCAGACTATTGTTTAATGACAAGACTTGTGATTCTCTGTGTTTCCCATTTGCAATTTCAGATAAATGCTTACGGAGTAGTGAGCTTTTTGTCATCAATTTTTGCTTCCAGTTTAAACTATGTTGCTCGCCCCAACCATAAGCCCGAAAATAGTTGACTTAAATTCGTGGTGATATCTGCTCACACATAGAAATATATGTGCATTCCTCTCTTAAGGTGTGTTTGGGGCAGCTTTTCCGCTGAGGCAGCGTTTTGATCGTTTGGATACTGCGTTTGAGTAGCTTATTCGAAAACGCAGTTGGTTTTTTATATTAAACGCGAAACGTGAGTCGAATCCCACGGTCCGCATTTTCAGATAAGCAACTTAGCACAAACTGGCCCAAACACACCCTTAGCCTCTTTAACTTTCCACCATATAGGCATCTTCTTTGTTCTGCATCATAGTAATCATGTGTTATCTTTTTGGTCGAGGATTGGCATAAATAATTAATCATATGCAATAGAAAGTGTGCTACAATATGTAGCATATTAGTGTGAAATAAAATGAAGAATGGTAAGGTGCCATAACAGTTGTGAATTGGGTTTTTAGGATGTGAGCTCTACTCTTTCTGCAATCTCATCACGCTATGTTTTTTGAACTATTGTGTGTTTTCAAGTCGAAAGTTGCTTCCATAGCTCACATTTGCTCTATCTTGATACAAAAATAATGAAGTTTTATAAAGTGACCTGGAGTTATCAATGTACTTCTAGGTTCTACTAAGCTTTATTAGCTTTTGTTGTACTTTAATGGTGCCCTGTAGAGTGCTGTAAAATTTTATTTAAATTGATATCTGATATGTTGTAGAAGTTTATGATAAGATTATATAAGCTGCATGAATAGTTACAAAAAAAGTTCGAGTATTTATAGTTTTAATATTTTATCTTAATTAGTCGAATAAAATAAATACACAATGATCAAAAGGATTCATGTCATGATTTTTTCGACAAGTTTTACGCTGGCTGTCGACTACCTAACGCAACCCTCCACTTTTCACATCCGGGCTTGGGACCGGCAACGGCAGTGTTTAAACTTTTCATTTTTACCGTCGCATTAGTAAAAAGGAAGTTGATGAGGCTTTAAAGAAAACCACAGGGAAAGTCCGTAGGACTGACGATATTCCAATTGAAGTGTGGAAATGTTTTGGTGATTTGGGTGTTTCTGGCTTACTAAACTTTTTAATATTATTTTAAAAACTAAAAAGATGCCTGAGGAGTGGAGAAAAAGCATTTTGGTCCCCATTTTTAAGAATAAAGGAGATGCACAAGAGTGTGCAAATTATAGTAGAATTAAATCGATGTGTCATACTTTAAAATTATGGGAGAGGGTAATCGAACATAGGTTAAGACGTATTACGAAGATTTCTCATAATCAATTTGGATTTATGCCGGGCAGGTCTACCATGGAAGCTATTCATTTATTGAGAGGTTTGATGGAGAAGTACAGAGATAATAAGGAGGATCTACATTTGATTTTTATTGATTTAGAAAAAGCTTACGATAAGGTTCCTAGAGATGTTCTTTGGAGAGTCCTTGAGAAGAAAGGTGTTGATATGACTTATATTCAAGTCATTAAAGATATGTATGCTAGAGCTGTTACATGTGTTCGAACCGAAGGAGGATTGACCAAGTATTTTACTATTTCTGTTGGTTTACATCAAGGATCGGCTTTAAGCCCATATCTTTTTGCTTTATTTATGGATGGTCTTATTGGCCATTTACAAGAGGATGTACCTTGGTGTATGTTTTTTGCTGATGATATCCTCCTTGTGGATAAGACAAGAGAAAAAGTCCAGGAAAAACTTGAATTATGGAGGTCTACATTGGAGTCTAAAGGTCTTCGTTTGAGTAGAACTAAAACTCAATACATGGAATGTAATTTTAGTAATAGTAGGTCTAGTGACAGAAGTATAACTTTGGGTGATCAAATTATTAAAAGGTGTGAACGATTTAGATATCTCGGGTCCATTGTTCAAAGTGATGGTGATATTGATGGGGATGTTAATAGTAGAATTCAGGTTGGTTGGTTGAAGTGGAGGAATGCGTCCGGCCTTTTGTGTGATAGAAAAGTACCGCTTAGACCGAAAGGAAATTTTTATAAGATGGTGGTGAGACCTTCAATGCTCTATGGTGCTGAATGCCGGCCTTTAAAAGAGAAACATAATGTTAAGTTAAGTGTTGCCGAGATGAGAATGATTAGGTGGATGAGTGGTTTTACACTTAGAGACAAAATGCGAAATGAATATATCCGTAATAGGGTTGGAGTTGCACCGATGACGGATAAAATTAGAGAGAGTCGCCTTAGATGGTTTGGTCACATTAAACGTCGACCACCCGATGATCCGATTAGGAGAGTAGATGTTTTAAATACAACTTATGTTAAGAAAGGCAGGAGGCAGACCTAGGAAAACTTGGGCTTATTGCATAAAAAATGATCTTAATTTATTAGAATTAAACGAAAATTTGACACTAAATAGGATGCAATGGAGAAAAAGGATTCATGTAGCCGACCCCACTTAGTGGGATTAAGGCTTTGTTGTTGTTGTTGTTGTAGTCGAATAAAATAAATGCTTAATCCAGCTCTGATTGTGCCTTGTTGAGGACTTGGTTCATAAGAATGCCCATCTTAGATCTATGTGCAATTCCAGCTTTGATTGTGTTAAAAAAGGATTGATACTTTTTATATCAGGGCAGTTTTTGGAATGACAGAGTGTTTTAGAGTTGCATGGAATGGACATAAGTATAGATTTTGTAGTGGGATAGCATTAGACACAGCAAGGTGATGACTTTGCTATGATGGGGGTATATCAATTCAAGAAGACTCCAGAGGAGAGGGTGAAACTCATCCTAGTCAGAGAGTATGATGCTGGAGCGTCTTATATATATATAAATAAGGTAATGATCTCTCAAGGAAATTCAGAGGCCTATTTTGTTGTCCAATTTCATTTCTATTGTTATCTGACAGTAGAAAATATCAATTTTCTTTTCTGATTCACCATCATCCTTTTGTTCATGCTAAAATTTAGTTGTCATACCTTTTTTCACTTTCCTTACCCATCTTACAACATATATATCATTTTCTTTTGTTCTTTCACACCTTCTAAGAGCACAAGAACAATATCGAATAGCGAATGGAGGACCCTGCTAGTCCTAGAATAAAAGAAATATGCTAGCTAACTTAGTATTAAAGAGCAATAGATGACTTGAATGACTTAAGCCATTACTCATCATTTCTCTCAAAATATTATAGATAGGGCAAGATGAATTGCTAAAAGCTAGGCCATTACTCACCCTTCACTATAGATGTTATAAATAAGACAGAGTAGCAATGTGTAATAGCCCCTAGTCTGAGAGGTATGTCTCCTTGAGATTTGGGTATAAAATCTTGCTTTGCTTTTACAGTGAAGTTATCAAATGCATAAAGACATATGGTGTTTGTGCCTAACCTTTTTAGCTTAATAGACATTTGAAAGTTGAATGTATTAAGGATTTTCAAAAAAATCATTAATGATATATTTGAGCTTTACATTTCATGAATTAAAATCCTCACATCGGGGATTAGGAACTGTACAAATTATCTAGAAAAATGCACTGAAAAGATAATTATATAAAATTTGGTATGGTAGTAAGCTAAGAGTTCTTTTTAATAACTATTCATATAAATAAAGTTAGTCCGTCTTTTAGTGGACAATGAGTTTTAGAAGATGACTAAAAAAAAATGAAATGAACCAAAAAGTACTAAATAGAATGATAAAAGTATCGAGACGATCAAAGATGAATCATAATGATTTTTTAATAAAAAGTATTTCTTATCAAAACTCTTGAAAGTTGTATGGAAGAGTATCTAATATGTTTTTTTGGTGGATGCAATCTAAGGGATTTTGATTGTTGAATTGGATACAAACTCAAAATTAGGTTAAGATAGACCAAGTTTGAATGATTTAAACTTTTGCGTTTATTCACTGAAGTTTTTAATGGAGAATGTGGGGTAATGTATTTGAAATATTAACAATTCTTCTAAATGGTACCTTTGAGTTCTTTTTATAATTTAATAAAGTTCTTATGATAGGAGAAAGGGAGTATAAATCAGCTAGCTGGGTGGAAACCCTGGCCTATTTGAAACCTTGGACTAATTTTTATGTCTTTAATTGATGGATTAATTTTTGGAAAGGTATAAATGCTCCAAAAGTCCATGAGAATAACACTAGATTATGTTGTGTACTTCTATTGGTTGAATTATAACATGGCATGTCATAGGATCTTCTTTTAGATTAAAATGGGGAAATAATTTTAGAATCAGTATAGGGATACTTTTGAATGATTTTACAACAATAAAATGAAAGGGGGAAAAAAATCAAAGATATCAAATACATTTACTCAGCAAATTACTATACTAAACAAGTAAGTTCTCCTTATGGAATAAGCCACCAAGCTTTCTACTTCGAGTTTAACACTCAAAATAAAGAAGTGTATTTGGTGACGTAAAAATCTTCTTTTTTATTCTAGAAATATTACATAAATAGGCCTTTAACACTTTATATTCAAATTGGAAAATTAAGGGTAAGAAGAAGAGAAGGTTTACCCATTGGTAGTAGCAACCATAACTACCTCATCCTAGGCTTGGCTCTACACTTACACTCAACTATAATATTATAATGCCACTTATATCTTCTTACAAACATTATATAATGTTCCATAAAACATGAAAAAACATAAACCTATATGATCCAAAACAGCCTTAGCAACATCCATAAAAAGGCACTAGATTTTCAGCTCTCCACTACTTATGTGACCTTGTTTGATCTCCATTTTCTTAGCTTACTATCTATTTGTTGGCCCATGTGTTTTGCATTGACACCTTATACTTCATTTGACACATCATACGTAAGGGAGCCTTGCACAAGCAAAACCATCATAATGTGATGTCACTCGCTCTTTGCAATCCTCTTTTAAGAGAGAAAAGATAATCCACTTAGCAAAGTGTGGGAGCTATTACCAACTAGATTATTGTTGTCTACAATTGAAAGTGTGGTTCTTACATCTATACTTTTTGGAGTGAAAAACTATTATGAACAAAGTTGCTACTGTCAACTATCTCATAAAAGTGTCTATAGCATACTAAGAGTGTATTTTATAGATGATGTCAGATTATTGCATGCTAAAAAAATTTATTGAGTTAGAGTGAGAATTTTATATCTTTGCATTGCACAAATGTCTACACAGATAGATAAAAGGATTTCATAGAAGGTATAAGAGTTTTTATCTAAACAATCATTAAATAATAAAAAAAATTTGCATCCTAACGTATACATTGTTTAGGATAATGTTTGTTTATGTTTGTTTATGTTCATATTTATATTTATTTTAAAAACATATTTGCTTAGTACTGTTTTATATGTTTTTATTTTTATTTTAAAAATAAAAGGGCTTTTACATACTTATCACCCAAAACTTTCATATTTACCTATCTCACACATAAACTTTCATAATTACAAACATCATATGAAAAGTAGCACTCATTATCACATTTTAATAGTCAAATCCATCTTTTCATCCATAAGTAAAGTGTTGTGTGTAAAAATGAAAGTTCACGCATATATATAGAAGAATTTCATAGAAGAGACAAATGTGTCATGTGATAAATGTTAAAATAATAATAATAATAAAATTATGCATCTAAACTTCATTAAAATAATTCTCTATATAAATAAGATAACATAAATTTGTTCTTCTTAATAAGAGAATATGAGATTACAAAATGATATTATTTGCTTTACATCATATAAATGTAATGGAGAATTGGAGATTATTAAAGATCTGTTGAATAGTGAAAATGATGATCGAGGGATCAACTTTAATCAATAAGTATCTGCATCATTGATGGATAGTGGTGGTCAATTGATGATCATTTAGTGATGACAGTTGGGCAATGATATTAAGCTGATGATAATTAGGCAATTATAATTAGGCAGATGTGATGACATTATTGGGGTCTATATGATACAGTCATACAATTATGATTTAACAAGAATCGTTAGATGATTATGACAAAGCAATAACACTTGTGAATTGTGTTTTAGCGATAATAGTAGGGAGATTGTATTTGAATGATGGCGGTGACTGATGTAGTATATTATGTAACTTTTTAGATCTTTAAGCTGCAACAAATTATACATCTACTTTCACGTGAATATTAATTTTAATATTTTTGTTGGGAATTGTGATAATTTTAGTTAAAATCTAGAAACACAATCAAATAACTTGTGTTGATTTTCTCCCTATATAAATTTTTTTTAGTTGTCAAGTGCTTTCATGTCATTATATTTGAGTGACATTGGGTTCATTAGATTATTTTTATTGAACTGTTTAATTTAATAATAAACATGTAAAATTTGATGACTATTTGGCCTCTTAATATCATGATATTTTAAAGTATATTTCATATGCTTGATTTGAGCTTATAGGCACTCATATTAATAAAGATTTTCAATTAAAAATTTAAAATTTTATTTGTAAATTTTGCATCGAGCTTTTACTTGTTGGTAGTGGAGTCACTATAAGTCCTCTCAGGTCAGGGGTTCGATCCCATTGTGGAGCGGGGGATCGGCCTGTTTAGGCACATGGCGTAGGTCCTCATCATGGGGCCCAAGTAGGGGTGTAAACGAGCCGAACACGAGCGAGCCACGCTCAGTTCGTGTTCGGCTCGTTTATACTTCGAGCTCAAAAAGTGTGCTCGTGTTCGGCTTATTTGCTTAGCGAGCCGAACACATGCTAAACACGAACCGTTCACAAACAAAGAGTTGTTTTGACAACCCTAATCACGTACCCATAACATGTTAAAAATTTGGGCAAGATTTAAAAAGTATTGTTTATATTAAAACATCATTTGAATCTAATTTAATAATTTTTATTCTATTTTCTTAATTAATATTTTTAATTGATTATAAATCATTGTGGCCTTGCAGTCAATTAATTTTTTTTAATATATATATAATTGATGAGTAATATTTCAAGTCAAAATAAGCCGAACACGAACAAACAAATCTTTGTTCGTGTTCGGCTCGTTAATTTCACGAACGAGCCGAATACGAGCTTCTTAACGAGCCAAATAAGAGCTGCTCCCGAACAATGAGCCTTTTTGACAGCCCTAGGCCCAAGCACATATATATATAGTAGCCAAATAAACGGTTTAGATCCCTCCATGCTTATCCATTAATAACCTTTGATCACTTTGAAATTTGTGGTATCTGCTTTGTCCACGCTCACCAGCCTATACCCATCCGATCCTTTCTAATCCAACGGTCTAAAGAGTTTCGTCTTCTTTCCAAACGCGGTGGCTTCGAACAGCGCACCCGCCATCTTCGCCTTCTGTCCCCACCTCAACCTCTCCTTCTTCCTCCAAATAGAATGCAAGGTGCCGCAACCAGCTCGTTGCCGTCGAGCTCCGAGATATCATCGAGCCCTGCTCGCCAGATGGAAGTCAGAGATGGTGAGTAAGGCTTGGAATCTGTTGATGTCACTGAGGAATTGGAGTTCTCTGCTTCAATCGTCTCTTTTGTTAGTTTGAATATGCCGGAAATTAGAAAATGCTGTTTTCATGCTTTCCGGGGGTTGTCACCGTTCTTTCTTTATCGAATCATGCTTCAATTGTGATCATATTTTAAGCCTTCATAGATTTCCTCGCGTAATTCTCGTTCTCTGTTTTTGTTTTTTAAAAAATTCTGATCTATCCTTCCAGATATGTTATTTTATTTTATTTTTTTCTGTTTCTTTTGTTCGTTTTGATTCCTCAGTATTCCTCTTGCTTGCTTTTTTAATTTGAACTGCCGTCCCCTTTTCTTAATTTATAATGCTTGTTCTGATTTGTTATCGCTTTTATATTTTCAGTAGAATCTTACTAGTGCTTTATCTCAAGCAATAAGTTTAAATTCTCTGATTTTGATTTGGGAAAATCTAATTCTAACTTTTGACTCTGGCTGATTTTGCTATCTTGGGTTGTAAATGGGTTGAGCTTTTCTCTCATTGTTTTTTACTACAAGCTTTTTCAAATCCTTGAATCAAGTATCCATATCTTTAAGTCAAAACTTGTTGATTTGACCATGGAACAGTAAACAATGCGTCATTTTGTGAGTAGGGCTTTCAACGTGGCTCGTGTTCGACTCGTTAAGCAGCTCATGTTCGTTCGTTAAGCTTAACGAGCTGAACACAACATATTTTTAAGCTCGAAATATAAACTAGCCTAACACGAATAAATATTTGTTCTCTCGTGGTTGAATTGGCTGTAAAAGAAATAAATGAATAAATAAATATATTGGTTCAGGTCGGGCTAGACAAGCCAATAACACCCATTTTTCTCAATTTTATGCGTAATAACACCCACATCGGTGTAATACGCGCCCAATAACACCTTTTTTTTCTCAATTCTTCGTTAATAAAACTTCAATAATACTACAGTAACACTCTTAATAACAAATACTTGAAGCCGCTTAAACCTCCCAATAACATCACTCGATGCCAGAGGCGCGAGGCTGTAATAACACCTCGATAATACTGCGGTACAACCTTCGATAACACTGCGGTACAACCTTCAATAACACCAACTTGATGTCGTTGCTAGAGAACCTTGGTAACACCACGATACAACCCGTAATAACACCGCAATATCACCCGCCAATACCGTCGCAAACTTTTCAGCCACGCCGCGCCAATACTACTCTTGCTCGCGCGATCCACTTTCAATAACACCAAGGTACACCAATAACACCGCCACCGCAGTCCTGAGCCAATACAACCGCGATCCAACCTAAATAACATAACGATACAACCTGTAATAACACCACAATAACACCCGCCAATACCGCGGCAAAATCTTCAGCCAGGCCACACTAATACTACCCTTGATCGCGCGATCCAACCTTCAAAACACCAAGATACAATCCCAAATAACACCGCGGCTGCGGTCCTGAGCCAATACAATTGCTATCCAACCTAAATAGCACCACCGTAATAACACTGCAATAACACTCGCCAATACCGCCGCAAAATCTTCAGCCACGCCGCGCCAATACTACCCTTACCCGTGAGATCCAACCTCAATAACACCAAGATACAATCCCAATAACACTACGTCCGTGGTCCTGAGCCAATACAACCGCAATCCTACCTAAATAACAAGTCAATTTTGAGCCGAACACGAGCTAACCACGAACAGTTCGATCCGAACACGAACACACTGTTCACGAGCCATTTCGAACACGAGCCAATTTCGAACACAAGCCAAATTCGAACGAGCAAAACACCGGCTCATTTACAGCCCTATTCTCAGCCTCGGCTCATTTACAGCTCTATTTGTGAGAACTGGGAGTTGAATTTTGTAAGTTATAGTTAAATAGACTTTCAAATTGTATGGGTTTGCATCAATATATTTGGTTAATAATCTATACTCTAGAATGTATAGATTTTAAGTCAGAAAGTTTCTTAGGATTTTGTTGCGTTTAGTATGTGTGGATGCTTGCTTGACCTAAATGAAAGACTATTGCTTTACTCACCTAAATTTTAAATACCAAGTGAAGCGACAGGTAAATGAAAACTAGGCCAGAATGCATAATGTAATTTTGGCCATCCTTTTTGGTTATGTATTGACGTAGTATTGATAATTTGATGGAGTAAAACTATAATCATGAAATAGGAATGTTCCATACTTGCTGTTGTGTTTGACATCATTTAAAGAAATTCAATCTTTTTGTGTATTTATTTGAGAAGTGGTTGTTTTTTATATGTTCTCCAAGTAATTAATCTCTGACCTGATTTGTCTCTATAATTGGTTGTTTTTATCTACTTTTTGAGTTTGCTACCTAATTATAGAGCTGCAATTCATCAAATTCCTATCATTCAATTTATTTGGGTGATCAAGATTATGTCTTGTTCAACTGGAATGATTTTGAAAAAATGTTGTTGGATCCAATTCTAGAAACATAAAGGGGATTATTTGGAATAGATGACTTGCACCTCTTTCTGTGTAGGTATCAAATCCAATCCCTTCTGCACACCTAAATATCTCAAGATTATGATTTAAACAAAGTCAATATGGATCCTGATGCCTCCTCTTCTTGAGCACAGTCAATAACTATGGTAAACTCACCAAAATCATGTTGAACTCATCAGAATTGTAATAATTTTGAGATAGAGAATGAACTTGCTAGGGCGTAGAGAACTCGATAGTGTACTCAGCCAAAGGTTTGATTTTGCACGTTGCTAATGCTCAGAAGCTACTCACTCAAATTTCATTTGGATAGCCAGTAAGTTGGCATCTTCTCCCAACCAGTGGATGACTTCATCTGTCGAGCTGAAATCACACCCTAGTAAATCGATAACTTCAATTATCCTGATGACGACTTCCCCCAATAACTGCCCTTGTGTCATCTATCCAATTGTGTTTTGTACATTTTGGCTACAAGCCTCGTAGACTTAAATATTTTTTTACTTTCTCAAATAGTTGTCCTTGCAGTGTTAAATCTTTGAATTCGAACCTATAATTATAAGAGAATTTCGATAGACAAAGTTCAAGATATTGAGCTCGTGTTGTGATTCATCTGGTAATGTGTTAGATGTTTTCTCTCTTTCTTTCCAGCTTTTTCTCTTTTTGTTTTCTAATTTATCTTCTGATTCTTGTTGATAGCTTGTTGCATTGCATACAAACAAATTTATTTCCAATATTCCGAATATGATTTGAAAAATAACTTTAGATGTGCACCTTGAGGTTGGCATCTCAGTACGAGGCGCATAAGAAGTGCCTCAAGATGTGCACTTTGAGGGTGGCGTCCCAATATGAGGTACATAAGAAATGCCTCGAGATGTTCATTTTATTGTTTCCAAGGAGAAGATGTGTAGATTTGATCTAACTCTGATATCTTCTACTTTTTTCTCTCAGAATTATGGCTTAAAGAGAATATAAGGAATCAACAAGTTCTTTAATGATTTTGATCCAGTTAAGAGGATTCCAAAGTATTCATCTTATTCTGTAACTCAGCAAATCTTTTTTATCAAAAAAATTGAGATTCACTTCTTTATTCTTATTCTCTTCTTAAAAACCCTGTACATCGATAATGGCTTTTCTAAAGTGCTCCTCATAGAGGTTCTTTATTTTCTGCCTGACCAAAATGGATTATTGCAATTTAATGAAAAGTTTCTGATTCTCTTTGGAATGCTGACTCAACTCTTCATGAATAGCTCTATTCTTGGCAATCACCATTTTTTGAGAATTCACCGAAAAGAAAGTGTTGTGAGGAAGATAGAAATGCCGCATAACTGATGTGCAAGTCATCAGCTAGTAATTTCCTTGGAAGAGCCTGCATTTATTTAGGGAACACAATTGAGCCAAGGTCAAATTATATCAAAGTCAATGTATTTTTGGGAAGAAGTGAGCCAACGCTAGCATCCATTATAATTAAACCATTTTTGTCCCATCAAAAGGCTGACTTCCTTCTTCACTTTTGTAACTCAGCTTGAAATTTCTCAAATGATGTGAATAAGCGATTTTATTTTTGCCTTTTTCGGCTCTGCTTGTCTTAGTAGTCTCTTGCTTGGGAGCAATCTAGCCAATCAAGATTGTTGGAATTGCAGCAGAGTAAGTAGCTACATCTGGAATTTTTTGGCATGAACTAGGTTTAGTAACCATCTTCTTGTCTTCATCCTCATCATTAATAAATATTTGTTCTCTTTTTCTTATTAGAAGGCACAGGGACTTTTGTGGGAACATCATTTAAAAAAAATAATTTAGTCAACATCTGACTAATCTAGCTCGGATAAAGAGAGAGCCTGTTTAAGAATTTTAGAAAATGTGGATAAATGACAATTAAAGGAGCTAAGGTGATGTTTTGAGGCAATGAATTAAAAGAAAGTTAAAAAAATAGGCAATCTTCATGAAGGTGGTCGTCAGTGTAAAATAGCTACATCAATATATTAATTTCAAATTTATTGCACTTAGTCTAATTCTCTTTCCTATAAGTTTAAAATTTTCAGATTCTTCCTAAAAAATACACAGGTAAAGCAATTAATGGAAGGAATCTCACTAGGGCAAGTGCTAATGGGCCACCCTTTATCTGACTACATGAGAAAGGTTTTTTCTTGTTTCGATTCCTTTTTAATTTTCTTATTGCTTAAATTTTATCTGTCTCGAGTAGAAAATAATAAAGTTTTCGTTCAACAATTTATCTGTAAACATATTATGTAAAAGATTCTTACTCCATATGACTAATTGTTCTCACGGGATAAGTGATGAGCGTAATCATAGTGGTGAAGGGATTCGAGGCTACCTCGGTAGGCTCCAAGCCATTGTGTTGCAGGATTATTGATACCTCAGGTATAAGGGGAAGCCACATTCCAAGACAAAATTGGTGACAGTAGAGAACTAAATTCATAATCTTTGATAAAGTTAGGAAACTCTCTGCCAATATAAAAATTCAAACAACAAAGTTTCCACCAGTATCATACTCTGGGGAGTGACTTAAGCGAAGTACAGCAACCTTCAAGGAACTTTAAGTACAGCTTATTCTTTGACATGGCTAAAAGCACTGTAAAAGAAATGAAAACAATGAAAGGTTATGAATGAATGGACAGATTAATTTATAGAAAAACTCATGGAAGATGCAGTATCTCATGATCTATTCACGATAGTCAAACTAAAAGGTAATATTCAATTATATGAGTAGATTCAAATTAATGTTGAAGTTAAATTAAGAAATAAACAAAATAAGAATAATTATATTTTTATTATTATAAGAACTTAATCCAATGAGTTTGCTTTCATCATAGGGAAAAATATTATAAAGCAGGCGAGTCAACCTACCGGTTCATTTCCAAACTCCATACCGTCCCAAAAAGTCCTGTACGATGATGCAAAATTTATTCTTTTTTTGGGTAGCAAACCTTAATGAGTAAAGTAACGAAGCATGAACCAGAGGCTGTTAGCAAATTGATTGATTTTTGGAGTAGTTGAATTTCTCATGGAAAAGATGATACTCTTCTTCAAGTTTTCTAACTCAAACTAACGACTGGCATGACTTCTACCAAAGTTGCATAGATATAATTGGCAAGCACTTGGAGCTTCATTGTCAAGTCACTGAGACAATTTTTTTTATTCACCAACCAATTGATACTCATTGATCGTTTCAGCCATTTTTGACTTCTCAAGTCATAAGTTAGCTTTAAAGAATAATTTCATCTCTGAAGCTTCAAAATCACTAACCCCAAATGTCATCTCTCCTGCGATTAGGGATTTGGAAGCTAGCATTCATTGAAATCCCGCACCTCTATTTGATCTTCAAGGATGATGTAGTGAGTCTTGACAATGTTTTTAAGCTTATCACTAGCTACAGTAGCAATGGGATAATCAACTATGTGGTCAGTCTTATTAAGTAGTATTGATTGGGGATTGCATTAGGTTCATCTCCAAATTTCTTTATCATATACGTTCAAGTTGAACTACATTGACAGAAGATACCACTGATATTTTTATGCTGTTAGGATTTTTTGAGAAGTGCACGCATTATGGGTACCTTGGTAGCAAGTTATTTTCTTTAAAGGAGATACCACTTTTATTTTCTTTAAAGGAGGAGACAATTGCGATTTGTCCAAATCCCTGCTTGCTTTGCAGTTTACATTTGCACTAGGATCTTGGCATCCTCTAACTAGAGAGCCATCACTCTTGAGGGGGAGAGAAGAAATTCGAACTGAAGAACTTTTGGAAGAAGGAAGAGATGTTATTTATGGAGTTCATTTCTTAGATTATATAAATTAATAACACATTAATTTGTGGTGATTAATCAATGTAATATTATTAATTATGAAGGAAAAATATATTTTTTATTCTCTTATATTTTTTGCAGTAAATTTCAAAATATATAGGTGAATTATAGAACCAAATAAATGTACATTTAAATATCTGAAGAGCCTGATTTAGGCAAAGCCATACTGAGTCATTGTGACTCCCTAGGGGCACAATCAATTTGTTGGAGGTATACAAAATTTACTAGAAACGTTGTGAACTCGCTAGAATCATGTTACCAAATAAAAAAATAAAAAATTAACCCGTTAGGGTTGTACCGAGCTCCCCAAAGAGTAGTCATCCCACGGTTTAACTAGGGTCATTCATTTGAGCTTAAAAGTCACTCACCTGTATTTCATTTGGTTAGTCGATGTCTTTTGTTGTAAATCAGTGACTTCAATCAACAAGTTGATGATTACACTCAAGCAGTCAACGACTTTGCCAAACTACCTAATGGCTTCATCTGTCGAGTAAGCAATCTCACCCTATCAAACCGACTATATCAATTATCACAATGATGAATTTGATCAGAGACTTCCCACGTTATTATACCTTTTGGCTTCACATTTCATGACATCTCATATTTTTTTTTTTTTAAACATAGATCTTCTTGTAGCACCAAAAGCCCGTTCACAAACTAGAAATAAGGGCTCAAAGAGGAATTTGAATTAACGTGTTTGGGAAACTTCTAGCTCTTTTATCTTTATTCATCCTGTGAAATCTTAGAACTTTTCACTTATTTTCTCCCTTTTTCCTTCTTTCTATTTTATTTTATCAAGTGTGTCTTGTTAGTAAATGTTCAACATTATCTCAGGTTAAAATTGCAATTAGCATGTTTGACCTCTCGAGTTTGTTTATTTATTTATTATTTTATTTTTTATTATTACATTTCATTTTCTTATTGGTTTTGAGTTGAAAAAAACTTATGTTTTATTTTTCCTCTTGGAATGTAGATGAGAGCGATGAAGAGATGAGAAGAGTGCCAGAGGTTGGATACGAGCAAGCCTTTCCCTCTATTTCTGGTCGGATGACAGATGGTGGCATCACCACATGCTCTCTATCCTCAGTTGTTTTTCCAACGCAACGAAAAAGGGGGAATGGCCCCGCCGATAAGGAGAAACACCTCAAGAGGTAAGCGAAAACTTTAATTTGATTCATGCTGTGTTAAATATTAACTCTTTATGAGAAATATTCTCTTGTGATGTTTATCAATATATTCTTTATATTTAGGAGGATAATTTTCCTTCATTTTGTTATTTTATTTTAAGCATATTCACTTCCCTTTATTTATTGATCAAACCTTTTGTACAACTTTTAGATTCATTAATTATGCAGATATTTTATTTAATGCTAGCTAAGAATTTTACATATTTTCAATCACAATAATCATCAATTGCAACTAAAAGTATCCATTGAGTATTCTTAGTGTTTTGATTGATGATAAATGCTTTTAAACGTCCTTAACTCATAGTGCCAATCTTTTTTATGTTGGTAAAATAGAATGAATAATTTCAATTTTATATTTGACAGCCATCTCATTGAAATTTAAATTAATGGACACAGACGAGATCCTCCTACGATGTGGTTATATAATACATGCTAAAGATAAACATAGTTAAAACAATCATTCAATTAAAAGTTGATAAAGAAAAAAAATAAATTCCAATAATGAATTTTATGGTTTAATTAAATTTTCTAAATTATGAGAATTTGAATTATCATCGACCATCTGATGACAATGTTAGGAGAGTAGATGTTTTAGATTTGACTTATGTTAATAAAAGTAGATGTCGACCTAAAAAGATTGAAGCATGTTGTAATAAAGATAATCTTAATTTATTAGAATTAAATAAAAATATAACACTCACTAGGACACAATAGAGAAAAAAGATTCCTGTAGCCGACCCCACTTAGTGGGATAAAGTTTTATGGTTATTGTATAATTTGAACTTCTTATTAGAAAAGTTTTAATTAAAATTTAATTCATAATTAGTGGCTACAATTTATGTGGGACACATTTATGAAGATATTAATCTGTAAAATTTTTCTTATAGACAATGCTTACAGTTCTGCTGGTGATGCAAATTTGTGAAGCCATTATACACACACACAACATCAATTACTTTTCCGATAACATATTGACCAAGGTGTGCTTTATAGGCTCAAAGTGGTTTTATAGTTATTTGTATTTTTACAAAATTAGTACAAAAAGAAACTTTAAATATTATAAAAATTGCTTCTCATAGAAAAAAACATTTAATGTCTATTTTATTTGTTTGGTGGATTGAAATAGTATGAGGAATTCAGAACTTGGATAATATTTTCAAAATAATACTTTTTTTTATCTTTTGAGTTGTGACTGATTGCATGCATAATAGAATCCATGGCTTAAAATAGATATTCTTGATGTTGAGTTTATAATAGCATAGTTATATGTTACCATTTACGAATTTTAACATGAGATAGCTTATTTATAATAGTAATTTATACTATTTATTATTTTAATATTTCTTATTATTTACAGTCTCGTTATATTATATTTTTCTTAATTGATTTCTTTTGATGTCTATGTTTACGTATATACATAAGACAAGTCAGGAAAGTGTTTTCCTTTTTAATTCTCTCTTATTTCATGGTATCCAAGCTTGGTTCTACTTAGGCTATTTGTTTAGTTCTTTTGCAATTTTGTGCACATTCTTAATCTCACCATTGTGTGATTCTTCCCTTGAAACCCAATCCTTGTGCAATCTGCCCATATTCTTGTAATCTTCTTCTTTCTTCTTTATATTTCCACCTTTGCCACACCAACTTAGTGTCCATCACATGCACTCGACACACTAAATAGAACCAAATTATGAACTATATGAAAGGGCACAAGACTAGAAGTCAAATTGATTTTTTTTGTTTGACTTTGAGTAGGCGATGAAGCCGCTGACTCTATCCTTTGCCCGTCTGCAATCTTCTATCTGTGAGCTTCACTTGATTTTTGTTGTTTATATATATTCTCACTAAGTGTAGAATAATATCTTGCTGTGTAACTAGGCTAACTACACCAGTAGCATTTATTGGTGCTCATTAAACATTCTCCCTTTTATTGCCTTGCACATTTGACATAGGAGAATATAGTACTATGAGTCGTGCCACTATTAAACCAGTTGAAAATCTATACTCATTCTCTTTTGCATTTCCTTACATTTCTAAGTAAGCTGAAAATCAATCTTTACTCATTAGGTTTGCTCCACTAATAATGAATAATTGTCATTTCCCAATGACATCAAAGGTTGTCTAATCAATCTTTCAATCTAGAACTGTTGTAGCTATTAGTTGTGATGTATATCTCGATGATGTGTGAACTTTGCTTCACACTGTGTGGTTATCTTTTTTATTTGTACCAATCTCATGAACTTCTTTTACTTGTCTTGAAGCAGATAGGGGCACAAATCACTCTAGAAAACTCCACAAAATCTTTCCAATTTGCCATCATGTTAGGTTTTCCTTCTAGTTTGCCTTGAGTGGCCCATGCCACCACTTTTATGCATCTCCATCCAAAACAAATGTAGCCAATAAAACTCTTTCATTCTGACATGTTATGCTATTGAATATTATTTCTATTCGCATCCCCAAGTTCTCCGCTTTAATTGGACCTTCAGGTCCTTTGAAATAATGGTCACATATCTTGAAGCATCTTCAAGTACTTATTTACATTGATGTTATCACTTCTATTTGCTTGAAGTAAAAATAATTTCCTAATTAGGGTTAATTTAAAGTTTATTATTAATTTATAATTATCATACCGACTCTTTCATTAAAATTACTTTACATATTCCTAAACTTTGTACTCTCGTACCACTTTATCACGAAGAAGCTCGAGAGCTTAGAATTTTCACAGCGGGAATGGACAGCTGAAATGTGGAATTAAAAATTAATTATTTGTTTTAAATCAAAAATAAGAAAAAGAGTCACCAATGATTTAAAATTCAATTGAACAAATAATAAATTTATTTTTCTGTTTGTTGATCTCATCGTTTATACACATTCTTTTCTATTACTCATCTTCTAATCAAAAGTTTAAAACTGAAATATTAAATTAAATCAATTGTCGAGTTATCAACAATTAGAAAAAATATAAAAAACTTGACATTGCATTTTCTTTGTTTTAAGCCACATTCCAACTAGTTTCAGTTTTATTTGGTATCAGATTTAGGTCAACCCTAGTTCTATCATAGGGTCCCCCAGCACCCGTTCCCACCCACGTCCATCAACTTTTTTCTTCCAATTCCCAACTTGGGCCATGCCACCACAGAGATATACATTAGGCTCTACTCGAGAAGAGATACACTGTAAAATTCGTTGTCTGCAACCGAAACTAGCTGAGGTTGATAATGGGAACTAGGAAGAGATTACCTGCGACCGTGATCGAGAGAGTCATAGGGAAGACCAGACGATGATCTTAATTCATTCCATAGGGAAGATCATAGTGACGACAAATATTGGTCACGTCGTTTTGGTATCAAATAAGAAAGGAAGTTGAGAAACAGGCCTTTTTTTAGGTCAGAGGGACTTTAGCATTAAGACGGACTCAAGGGAAGCATGGACTCCAATGAGTTTATCGAGTGGCTGCAAACAGTCGAACCAATCTTCGAATATAAAGACATACCAGAGGACAAGTAAGTCAAGCTAGCTGCAATTAAACTAAAAAAGAATGTCTCCTTATGGTGAGAGAATCTACAAAGGCAGAGAAGAGGGAAGACAGTGAAAGATAACTAAGTGGAAGAAAATGGAAAAGGCAAAAAATATCTCTCCCCCCGTAGTATCATCAAGACATATTCTTCAAACTCCACAACTCACAGCAACGAGACCTATTAGTTGAAGCGCTTACGGCCCAATTCGACCACCTGTAGGTAAAGTGCGAGCTGATAGAGTCAGAGGAGTAGACGATCGCCAGATATCTCAGAGGAATAAAACATGTCATTAGCAATGTGGTACAACTACAGCCGTACTGGACGTTTTGGGAGATGTCCAGACACAAGCACTGTAGGTGGAGAGAGAGCAGAAACAAAGCAAGCAACAATCGTCGTTCAGACCACCACCTTTAATCACTTGCAACGGCTACAACTAACATGGGTACCTTGGGAGGAGATAACATAATTGGACAAGCGATTGATAGGACAAATCAGAGTAAGAAGAAGCCAAAGAAAGGTGGTTCCTCCAATATAGTGCCAATTAGAAAGTGTTTCCAGTGCCATTGCTACAGTCACATAACCTCCAACTTTCCAACAAGCCAACTCGTCACACTCACGGATCAAGGAGCCATCAAGGAAGTTGATGAGGAATCAAATGAGAGTCCAGAAGAAGAGATTCGGCTCCACACAGATGAAGGAGAAGCATTAGTCATGTGATGAATACTACAGTCCAAGCCGAGTGGGACCAGTCTTGGCTAAGGCATAACTTTTTTCACACCAAGTGCACCGTCTAAGGGAAGGTCTGCAGCCTAATCATCGACAGTGGGAGCTGTGAGAATGTGGTGTTCATGCTCATGGTAAAAAATTTAGTTCCTCGTACCACTTTCCTGCTGTCAGTCAGAATTGCCCCTGCAACACTACCAGGAATCAAGAAAGAAAGGTACCATCACTACTTCAACCATTGATATAGAACTTTCAGGACATTATGACTCGTAGCTTAGCAAAGGGACATTCAACACGCCATCGAAATTATACCTGGATCTGTATTACCAAACCAATCAGCCTATAGATTAAGAGCTACGAAGTATGAAGAACTACAACGACAATTGCAGAACCTGATTGCGAGGAGACTAGTCAGAGAAAGCACCCGCCCATGTGCAATTCCGTCCTTAATGGTGCCAAAAAAGAATGGATCATGGCGAATGTGCATTAACAACCGAGCCATCAACAAGATTACCATCAAATATTGATTTCTCATACCCCGCTTGGATGATCTCTTAGACCAGCTACATGGAGCCACTATCTTCTCCAAGATCTACTTGCACAGCAGATATCACCAATATGAATGATGCCACGAGACGAGTGAAAGATCGTCTCGTTATGTCTTTCAACCTGTCAAACGCACCTAGCACTTTTATGAGTTTAATGAACCAAGTATTCTGGCCTCACATTGAAAATTTTGTCGTTGTCTATTTTGACGACATTTTGGTATACAACGGATCGAAGGAAAACCACTTGCATCACATGAAGGCAGTATTCGAAGTATTGCGAGCCGAGCAACTATTCCAATCTGAGGAAATGTCATTTCATGACAAGCCAGGTATGTTTTCTGGGTTACATTGTGTCTAGTGCAAGCATTCAGATGGATCATGTAAAAATAGAGACCATAACAGCCGGTTCGTACCACAATCATTCACTGAGCTGAGGCAATTCAGGGGCTGGCATCCTTCTATTAAAGATTTATCAGCTATCACCTTCCCTTTGACTGAACCTATGAAAAGGAAGGAATTTTCTTGGACAGTAGAGGCAATTCCAGTACCAAAGTCACCGTGGATGGACGTCAGCAAGGATTTTGTGCTCGAACTTCAAAGACACAAAGGAACAATGATTTCGTAATGGTTGTGGTAAATATATTCTCTAAAATGGCTCACTTTGTACACTTTCACCGGATACTGGACGCCTCTCACATCGCTGATGTATACTTCAGGGAGATTGCAAGGTTGCATGAAATTTCCAAGACCATCACCTCCAATAGATACGTCAAATTCTTGAGCCACTTATGGAAGACACTATGGGCAAAGCTTTGCACCAAACTTCAATTTAGCTCAGCAGCGCATCTACAGACAGACAGACAAACAATAGTAAACCGGAGCCTCGGTAATCTCCTGAGGTGTTTCATGGTAAAAAAACATAAAACAATGGTCTCATCCTAGCCCAGGCTGAGTTCGCCTATAATCGATCCATCAACCAAACTATAAGACAAGCTCCCTTTGAGTTTGTGTACTGGCGCAATTCACTCATGCCATTGAATTGGTACCCATCCTGCTATCTTTAGAAATTAGCAAGGATGCCACGGAACGAGTTCACGAGATCCAGAAGCTCCACGAAGAAGTTGGCAAGGAAATTACCAAGCAGATCGAAAATACCGGACATAAGCAAATAATTCCAGGAAGAAAGTAACGTTTCAGGAAGGCGACCTCGTATGGATCCGGTTAAAAAGGGTTAGATTTCCCGCAGGATCAGTTAGGAAACTTAAGCCAAGAGCAGATGGACCATTAAGAGTACTTAATGACAACACTTACAAGAACGACTTGCTTGGGGACTACGAAATTTTAGCCAAGTTCAATGTCACTGACTTGACGCCATACTTTGAAGAGTCTGGAGCTTCAACAAACAAGCTCGAAGGTTCCCCCGGGAGACTGACGCTGGCGCTTGGAGCAACGCCCAAATTCGGGCACAGAAAGGCTCCCCGAAGAGGGCCGTTGCGAACCAGAGGGGTTGAAGCCCAGTGAAACGTTGCGAGACTAAACTTGCAAATTCATGAAAAGCTGGACGAGATTGCGGGACAACGGGAGAAGGAACACGTTCCCGCGCATAGGAACATGAGCAGATCGTGAATCCTAGTGATCCAGGTCTACTTCACTAACCCTCCACACTTGTCTTCTTCTGGAAAAGTCTTTCTTATTTCAAGGAAAAGTCTTCTTCTGGAGTCTTCTTACCTTCTCACTCTCCTTTTGTGTAGTGTGGGAGGCAGATCTATTAGAGTTATCTGCTAATCTCCTGTTTGGAGTCTGTTCACACTTGTTAGGGTTTTAACCGACGACAGGTGGTGTTTCGGCTGTATCTTACTTCGAATTGGTATTGTACCCTTCAAACTCATTCGCTGCTACTCACTGACCGCTTTTCCCTACCACTCCCCTAGCTGCCTCCCATCCCCACATTCCTCCACCACTCTACCACCACCTCTACTTCCTCCACGATCCCGCCGTCCAATTCAGCTACAACCAACCACACTCGATCCCCTACCTACCCAACGACCGCTCACCTCTCTAGCTTGCCGCCCTTCCAATAGCTCTAGTTAGGGATTCGTCTATTATTATATTTCTCTTTAGTTGGAGTCATGTTGTATCACTATTTTTATATTAATAAAATTTTACTTTGTAGTACACTACATCCCAACTCGTTCCGGTATTAACTACATTATTAATATCTATATATACATATATAATACGTGCCAGTCTTCAGTTCTGCCCTCGACGTCAAGTTTGCTCTCGTCTTCGTACGAGTTCATTAATCCACAAGATGCGACAAATGGAGGTATGCTCGATCTAGAACTCCACAACTCACTCTTCTTGAGCTTCAATTTGATTGATCAATTCCCCGCCTCAATAACTGCTCACATGAGTTTGTCCGTTTAATTTCACCTTCCCACGCCTATGTTCAACGTCGCAGGTACTCAAACACATGCCCGAAGTTACCCTCACCGGTTCGACTACATCTCCTCTTGCACTACTCGTCCCCACAGCCTTCATACATGTAGATCGCTCGTGGCTTGAGTCGTTGTCACCTAAGTCTTACTTTCAGCTAGTTTGGACAAATCCCTGCATCTGATTGGCTCCATTATCACTCTCGTTCTTGGGATCGAACAAGAGAAAGCCTTGCTCGCAGGCAGCTTATAGCTCCCAGTCGTGTGTGAAGCTAGCGTTAAAAAAAGAAAAAGCCGAGCATTACAAATGTTGTACGTTTGTGGACAATAGTTTTCTGATATATTAAATGATGCTGAGGAAGGGTGGTAGTAGTGTGTGTTAGGAGTTGGATGTTGACCTACATTTGTATACCATAATGTCCAAATATGGTGTTTTGCGGTCGTGCATGTTAGTAGCTGTATGTTGAAGGATATTAGATCATCTTGGGCGATAGGTGTTGGAGGTCATGAAAATCAGTTGATATTTAGTGTCAAGTGTAGGTAATGGTGCATTTCAATGTTGATTGATGACTAGCATCGGTGATAGGCAACAATCAGATATGATGCGGGGCATGTGCAATAAAATGCATTTGATGATAATCACCTAATGACATTGGATCATGGATTATGGGGAATATTGAGTTGAGCTTTGGAATCCTCGATTTCTTTGATTTCAAAATATGATAAAGGATAAAAAATAATAATAAGATATAGGATGACTACTAATGTCTGCTTATAGAATTCGAGGGGATGTGCCAATTCTTATTTGACATTATCTATAGAGCATTCTTTATTCCTATTAATAATAGGCGTGTCAGATTGTAACCTTTTACATAATTCAAGAAGTATCTAAATGATCCTTCCCCTTAATAAGGCTGGTTTACCCGACCAAGTCACTATTGAGTCAGGCGGTCAACTGACCTACTGGACTGGTGGCTCAATGGCAATGTGCCATTGAAAGTTAGATTTTAGGCAATTTTCAAGAGTTTGACATGAATGGATGTCGTGGATAATAGTTAGTTGAAATATCAAGAAGACATGCGGACCAAGTTTAGTGCCAATGAAAAATGGCGTGGAAATTTAGCATTATGATATGAGATGTTGTCCTCTTTTAGAGCAATCCAATGTTGCAAATGTCTTTTGATTATACTTTGAAGAGATTACAAAGTGGCATTAGTGAGTTTAAATCTTCGAAATTTTCCTGGAAATTTAGATAAAACCAAGACAATGTTATGATGATTCATCTGCTTAACATTCCCTCATGCATTGAAAGCTTCTTGTTGGTGGCCTCAATCGGCTTGATGGATAGCCAGAGGGGTGGTGACGGTGACAAACATTGGCTGTACGCTTTGCATTTGGGCGATTTAAATGATTAGGTGGGACTCATGATGTGAATTATTTATTTATTTTTGGCCCATTTAGTTCCCAAATGAAAGGAGAATTGTACAATTTTATACTTTTTTGGATTTTTTTCATTGAAATGTACATTGTTTTGATTAAAAAATTGTTGAAATAATTTCTGGATGGCTTATGAAATAATTTTCTGAGATTCTCAATTCAATATCGAGCAGTTTTGTGGATTCAGAAAAATGAGTAAAAGTTCATGTTTGATTAAAAGCTGAATTTGGTAGTCATATTAAAAATATGCTTACTAGTATAGATAGGTGCTTAATTAATTAATTAGTATAAGATAGGTAATGTAATGTTGTTGCAAGGATGGTCTTATAAATGTATAATGGTATATGGTAACTAATAAGTGTTAATTTTTTAATCTTGCTGATATTATTAGTCGGATAATTTGTTAGTTATTCTAGGCAGTGAATACTCATTATTCTACTACACATTCAACAAATATTCACACATAAATGCTAGTGTTTGAGGTGGAGCTATCTATTAAGCTTTTGTAATCAGTTGAGACTTCATTTGATAATTTTGTATTATGCTGAACAGGATAAAGCTTTATTAAAAGAAGCTTAATGTAATTCATGAAATTGTAAGAAGTTAATCACAGTCAAGCATATGATTTTTATAAGGCGTTGAAGTGAACAAACATGACTCGTTTACTAAGTAGACGTTTGGTTTGAAGCAGATAGATGACTGGAATAAATTCTCGCAGCTATGTTTTGTCAAATTGATTGCATGATTTATCATGTCATTCTATCTAAATTATACGATGATAAAAGTTAGAGTATTTCAACTTTATTTGAAACCAAATAAACAACAATTCTTGTACTTCCAAGTTTTCACCTTACTGATCAACCTCCAATACTTTAACTATTATGAGATGCAGGCTGCTGAGGAACAGGGTTTCCGCACAACAAGCAAGGGAAAGAAAGAAGGCATATATGAGCGAGTTGGAAGTAAAGGTGAAGGATTTGGTGACCAAGAACTCTGAGCTAGAGGAAAGGCTCTCCACGCTGCAGAATGAAAATCAGATGCTCAGACAAGTATGCACCTAGTAAAAGAGCAACGTTTTTATCAGCAGTTATTTTATTTATGAAATTAATGGTTTCTAACTGAGCAGCAGAAATACTTTGTCATTAATTTCTGGGTCCTGACAATCAATTCAATATTTTTCCACCTCATTTCAATCTAGGGTTGTAAGTGAGTTAAACTGACTCGTCAGCCACCTCGAGCTCGGCTCGATAAGCGGCTCATTAACTGAGCTCGGTGAGCTAACAAGTCAAGCTCAAGTTAGCCCCGACTCAACTCTTCTGCTTGTGAGCTTGTTTGTTTAAAAAAAATATACTTAAAATATATTAAATTTGAAGACTTTTAACTTTAGAAATATAAAAATATGTTAAGAAATAGTATTTAGTATTTATATTAAGCAATTTCTTATTATTTTTCTCCTAATTGCTCTTTCTATTTATCATTTTATTATAACATTAGCATAAATTAATATTATTTTCTATCTTTTATAATAAACAAGCTCGCTCGTGTGCCAACTGTAACTTATAAAGTTAAGCTCGAGCTTGAGCCCAAACTCAATTAAATTGATTATGCTCAAACTCAGGCTGATGATGGCTCAAGCTCGGCTTGACTTATTTACACATCTTTTTCAATCTCTCATGCAAAGGTTGTCCTACTATTTAATTGTTTGGCAAAAATAAGTCTCCTCTACAATATAATTGTGTATGTATTTCATTTGTTCAATTGCACAGAAAAATATATTGTAGCTGGATTCAGTTTGGGTAGCGAATCTGTACTTATTTATTTGCTTCTTGGAAAAAGACTTCCCTGAAACTAATTCTTGTGTTTGCTGCCTTTTAGATACTGAAGAATACAACTGCGGGTCGAAGAGGGGCGACTGGTAGTACAAAGGGAGAAGGCTTGTTGTAGTAGAGGAAAAAAAATTCGGTGAGTGTTCCACTAATTTATTTTGTGCAAAGATAAAAGGAGAAACAGAGGAAAAGAAATGGCGGAGAGAGATGTCCACAGATTCTCTCTCTCTCTCTCTCTCTCTCTCTCTCATACACGTAAAAAATTTGGATAAGGCGTACTCAGAGCTACGCACGTCAACCAATGAGAGGCCGCCACTTATGTGTAACCTCATTGTAACTTTCTTGTAACCTATCTGTAACTTCCAAATATAAAAAGGTTACACGGAGGTTACAGACAGGTTACAGAGAATATAAGGAGGTTACACAGAGGTTACGGGCACGTCACAAGTAGGTTACACGAAGCAAAACAAGAAAATACCCTCCTTGTAACCTGCTATAACCTCCTTGTAATCTAGCTTTACGTACGCAGCACTGCGTACCCAAATTTTTTCCCTCACACACACGGGCAATTACATACAGGCCACTTGAAACTTGCTATTTACAAATCAACCACCTTCTTTTACCCATTTTTCGAATTCATACCCATATATCAAAATTCATTGTAAAGCCCCAGTCCATATGTTTCATTTTTATCAAATTCACCATAGTTCGATGGTGGTACGCGTAAATACATCAATTCAGTAGTTCAAAAAAATCACCTGGTTGTAAATATCAATGTTTCGGGTGGTCGGTACATAATCATCCCATTTATTTTTTCACATTTCTATTTACAAAGCAATGATTTTAAACTTTTTATTATAACATCAGCTAAACATTATACTGATGATGCAGAAATCAACTTTAAATTTGGAGGAATCAAAGTCCTTTTCATTGGATCAATGAGGTAATATTGATTAGAATATGTATATGTGGGGCAATCTATTTCTCTCTGTATTAAATGCCTAATTGAATTTGTTTCATTGGATCCATAGAGGTCATAATGATTGTAATAAACTATACATGGGGCTGCACTGAAAGGCGAGTCTGTGGTTCCCCACATGGCAATGTATTGAATGTGCCCCTCTAATATTCATATATATGTTGACTTAGTTTTCTATTACTGATTACAAGTACTTATCCAAGGGTAACATTTCATTGCTTTTTTTAGCTATTTGTCCCACTTGAAATACATTCCCTAAAGTGATCTTTTTGCAGTAACTAGCGTACGTTCTCCGCAAAATAACCAATGAATAACCTCTGAAGTTGTGTATTTCGGGATTATTATGAGGTTATTAAGAGGTTATTACAGCATTAATTTTAAAAATTTTTCAATAATCTCCTAATAACGTCCCAATAACCTCCGCAGTTTCACTTTGGGGTTTTGTGAGGTTTTTATAAGGTTATTGGGGCATTAATTCAAATAACGCTGCAATAACTTTTCAATAACCACAGTTTCACTTTGATACTAATTGATTATTTTTTTCATTAATTTTAGTGTCCTATATTTCATGATTTAAGAAAATATATATAATATTTCTATTTAAATATATTTAAATTTATATAATTATTATTATGCCTTAAATAAATTAAATATAAAATTTATATAAATCAACATTAGTGGATTTATTACCAAGATTTTTAGTGAGAGAAAAGTAGAGATGTGTGGGATATTTATATTATATAACATTTTTATAAGTTTAATAGATATATTGGGCTAGTAAAAAATACTATAGAATAAGAAAAACTTTAAAATTTTAATTTAAACATTATATAGAAATAAATTTTTTTGAATTATGATTATTATATTGAAATAATTTTTAATGTGTATATATTAATTTATCTTGCAAGTTATACTTATAGCTATAGATACCAATATTTATAATTTCTATTGCAAATTTGATGCTTTTTATATACATTGAAATTGATGATATTTTAATACCCATCTTTCAAAAATATTTTTACAAAAATGAAAAAAAAAAGGGAAGTGTAAATGGTTGAATTGAATGTGTATTTATCTGAAGTTATAAGGATTCGTGCACCTATATCATTATACATATGTTTGTTTGATATATTTATATAAACGCATGAATGTATAAATGAAATTTGTTATATAAGGGATGAGTGATAATATGAATAGGGGTCTAAACGAGCTAAACACGAGCGAGCTAGGCTCAGTTCGTGTTCGGCTCGTTTATATTTCAAGCTCAAAAAGTGTGTTCGTGTTCGACTCGTTTGCTTAGCGAGCCGAACACAAGTCAAAACGAGTCGAACACGAACGAACAAATCTTTGTTTGTGTTTGGCTCGTTAACTTAGCGAACGAGCCGAACACAAGCTTCTTGACGAGCCGAACACGAGCTGCTCACGAACAACGAACCGTTTTGACACCCTTAATATGAACAAGTAGAGGTATATGTGAAAGTAGAGATATAAGATGCAACTAGAATACTAATAAATATTCTTAAAAAAATAACAATTATTATTTCATATAATATTATTTTATTTCAAACAAAATGTTAAAATCATGGTTTATATTGCAGCTTGACATATGCTTACTATTGATGCTAGTCCTTGGAGTGATACTACACTTAACAGACATGACACATAACTTTTTGAGATATTCTGATATTCTACATTTGGGACAGTTTATTTGATGCGGTAGCGTTTTGAAAACACACCTGATCTGTTTGGGTAAAGTGCGTTTGGGCAACTCATGCGTTTTCAAAACGCTGAAAACAGCGTTTTCACACCGCACCTACCTCGGTGCGATGGGAGCTTTTTGGTTGCGGTATAACTTTTCTTAAAAAAAATAAAAATTTGTAATAACAACTGCACCTAACTTATTAGCAGATTATTTTTAATCAGCTTATCAGCAGATTATTCAATAAGTTGCAGATGCCCCAAACAGACCCTTATTAGTTCACTTGAAGTAATTTTTGTTTTAATATTATATTGTTATGATAATTATCTATTCTTTTTATATCTTTTGTATTAAAAACTAAAATAGATTTTGAGTACTTATGGTTGCTCTCTCATGTTTTATTCACATGTATCACTTTATAAACTAATAAAAATCAAGTTGACTAGAGACTATTAATTAATTTTAAGATTATGATCACATGTATGCTGCTACTTTAAATTAATTTTTTTAGGCATGGTGATATAAATATGTTATTGCATACTCATTTTGTTGCATAGTTTAATGATGTGAATGAAATATATTAGTATTTTTTTTTTTTTTTGATGATATTAAAATGACTGTGGTTGTGAATATTGAACATAAATAAAATAATTTCAAATAGATTTTTGGTAATTAATCAACTATCGTGTTCTCAACATAACGCATTCTACCTCGATATGATGATTTACATTAGGTCAGGTAGTGATAATTATTTACTTACATGGAATAAAAATAATATATATTTAGAGAAAATGGTTTATTATCAGAGCCACATGAATGATTACGAAATCATGAATCTTCAAGATTAGGATGTAATAAATGAATAGAGTTCCAATCAGATTGAGATAGTACAATTTGATAATTTGGTGCCTCTTTTTGATCCATTTGTATGATCATTCTATATTATTTCTCTCAAATAACCTCCTCAATAAACTCATCTCGACACCTTTTAATAAGGATGAGAATAAAAATAGGAATGAGCGATAGATGCATATAAATATGAAAGACGTACAAACATAATGGGAAAGGAACATAAAAAGATTTCCATAGGATAATCTTCTTAGGATGAGTTATATGTGAAAGACCAAAAGAGATTGAACTAACCCCCTACATCCAAATCGAAAGAGAACTATGATAACTCTGCAACATATAATCAAAGAATCAATTTTTTTTTCTAGTTAGGGGTACATGGGCACTTCCAAAGAAGTTTGTTCTTTTAATCAGTTACATCTTGAGGTATACTCAAGAAAACTCTTGATTAAAGAAATATTGCTTGTGTTTTAAAATCCTTAATTGGATTATTAAAACGAATAGATGGTTGCATTTTAATAAAAGAAGGCCTATAAAATGATAGTAGCAAAATATATCAAAGGAATAGAATAGGCTTGAAAAGTGATATTAGAAGGCAAATAATATTTTTTTACGAATGATATTAATGATGTAGTCTAGATATCATTGATCCATCATCTTTGGTCATCAAATTCTAACTCCTGTTGGTTGTAAAGGTAGTCACTCTAATGCAGTCTAAAATTTCTTATTAGCGATCTTCAAATTATATAATTTCATTAACTCTAAGTCAAAGAAAGAAACTACCCATAATCCTATGACTATCAGATAGAAAGAGAGAGAAACAAGACTTTCTCTCCTCAACGTATGAGATGATGCTAAGAAAAGAAGAGAGAAAATATAACTTGATTAGGAGGATCAGGAGTTAACTAACAAGAGCTTAAAATCAAATTTAGGTCATAACTGTTATTAACTTCTAAATATTTTATATAATCTCTTAAGTGAAACTATTTAGCCAGGTAGAGGGATGTATATATGATACATACATGATATGATCTAATCATATATATCCTTAATATAGGGACTTTATCAACATATATAGTTTAGGCCATAAAATACATTTTATTGGCTCTGGTTCAATGCTAGATAAAATTCTCTCGTATGACTTGTACAAGAAGCATGAATTATGAACTCTAAACTAAAAATTTTAAATTTATATCTCTTAATTTTATTTAATTCATTCATAGGCCATGTAATATCAAAAGAATTCTATTTTTTAAATAAAATTAGTGAGTTGAACCTATCAATTTTCTTTTATTGGTAAAAAACGATTAAATTTTCACATAAGGCATATTTTATCCTATGACCCTAAGCATACACATCAACTTGGATAAATAACAATTATAAATAAAGGATATAGCAATAATATACATACACATGAAAAATAAACACATAATAACGAAAAATAAAAAGGGCCTAGTACTGCTAGGCTGGTAACATATCCTTGAAAGAAGAAAAGAAATTGGTTGGCTTTCGCATATGTTCAACTTGATCCTAAGTATATAAGAAAATAAATAACCTAAAATTAAAGTACATAACATGAACAATTTGCTTTTGTTCCTCATTTATGCATGGTCTTGGTCATTAACCTCCAAGAAACTCATGCTCCTACATTTATTTTAGTATAGACTCTACTTAATCTCTAAATAATACATAGAGAAAACTCATTAGTATAGACTCAATTACCTTTAAAATAATGGTTATTATATAGATATAAACATGCAATAAATAAATGAATAATGTTTGAGTGGGGAATGCATGGCTGACACCTACAAAAAAAGGAATATGATATTATCAATTTTTTAAGCTTTCCACTGAAGATGTGACAAAAGATTAAATATGTTCCTAATCTAGTGCACATGTATCATAATCAATAAATATATCAAAAGAGATATTGCATAAAATGTATGTCTAAAGTACATAAAAATGACAATACATAATAAAGTTCTAGCTACAACAAACTCTATATTAAATAAACATCAAACTGCACATCTATCATATTATTGAAGTGTGAGTGAGTCGGTGTGGCTAGAGGCATACTCATATGATTTTGATGGCTTCATCAAATCTAGCCCCATTTTAAGGATCCAATTAATTTAAATTTTATCATCTTAATCTAATAGAATTTTTTCACAATATTTTTTGAAATAATTTAAATTTGAATAAAAACATTATAAGAAGAAACTAAATATTTTAGAATAATACCTCACATATGATCTATATATGTAGTATGGCACATCTTTGGATTATTTACATTCTTGGGTCAACCATATGATATTTGGTTGTAATATAATTATTCTTGTTGTCTAATAAGATACACTTATACGTCAATCTTTAGGTCTACATAAGCCCCATCATTATATTGTTGACATCCTAACATAGACTTACTGACATAATTATTTTAAAATTAATGATTCCTTAACATGTTGAGTGTTGTTATGACCATGAAAGATAGAGGTAAGTTGACATAAGATTATTTAAGCAACGTTGGGGTGCTACAAAGCCTGCATGTAAAACATAATGCAATGGATTTCCAGAAGGCAGTGACTTCCATTTGCTATTCATTAAGTTCTAATGTCAAGATAATGTAAACACAAAATGAAAAAAAATGAGAATATCATTATAATACTACAAAAACTACACCATAGTGCTTAGCTCTTGTATTTGGTTAAGAAGGAACATTGATGTGGCATTATATATGAAAAATTGAAGTGTTGGAAACACTAATGTAATCATCAAAGAATAGTCCACTACACTATATGCATATGATGGTGTGTGTGAATTAGTGTACTAAACCATTATCGTTAACAATGTATTTTTAGATTTCTTATTTATAATATTTCATGAACCTAACTTATTCAATTTTTGGATATGGGATTCTATTCTATGGGTCTCAACGTGCTAAGAATAAAGTGGTTAGATGTATGATCATTACATTGTGTAGTGGAGATTATAGGCCCAAAAGAGGTGGTCTAACACAAATGGGACATTTGGATTTTTAAGAGAAAATATATTGACTAAAGAGAAAAATCCCCAAGTCTATGCTTTAAAAAGAACAAATCTAAACCAATCTATCATACTCATACATAAGAAGACAATTTGAACACCTAATGGGAATAATGATGCAACATTTCAAAAGCGATACTCGAGTGTTGTACTGATCGAGAATGTGGCATTGTGACACTTAAGGAGCAACAGTATAATGTTAAGGGTTATTTAGAGTTTTTATTGGATCTTTTAGAGAAAATTCAATGAGATAGTAGTGACTTCCTAACCCAGATGTATTCTCTAAACATAAAAATCTAGAGCTAGCTATTTAAAACAAAAAAAATTCTAAGTGGATCTAAAGTAGATGAAGGCTTGAAGGGTGGTGAGATACTAACTATTGTGGAGTTGAAGTTAATCTCTGATTCGCCAAACTCTTTAGTATGAAAGAAACTTGACTAATGAGATGAGATTGCCAACGAATGACTTCCTCTAAGGAGAGAATAGTAGAGAGGAGAAAGGCTAGGAAGAGAGAAACCTTAGGATATCAAAATAAAGGAACCAAGAGGAAAGAAAGGGAAACGTGGAAGACCATAAGAAAGGTCCACTAGCCAAACTCTAGATTGGTCAAAAGGAAAGAATTTTATAGCTTAATCTTGGAGGTCGTCACGTGGTGTTGCACATATGTAGCGTTGTGGTACTACATCATAATTTGTATATGGCTACTGAAAAGTGTTGTGGCATCGAGATTTTTATGTCCAGGCTGATGGGCTTGGAGTTTTTTAAGATAAGAATAGAAGATCAAAGGTGCAAAATAAAATTTTCTTCTATTAATTTCCATAAATAATATAATCATCTAAAAATAATTAAAAGAAAGACAAAGTTTTAAAATATAAAATTAAGCAAATGATAAATATATCTTAGTTCAGGTTATTCACATCTTCTATAAATTTTTTCTTCTTTATTATTCAACTTTAAATAGAACCATAAACTTAAAAAAAAAAAGTTTAAAATAATATTGAGCTAACAAAGCTAGTGAGTACACATACTTCTAAATTAAATTAACAAAAAGAAAATAAAATAATATGCATGTGTGTTAAAACTACAATAATTCAATATAAGAATATTTTAGAGTTCTAATTATAAATATGATCAATCAAGTAGTTATTAAAAACTTTAATTATGTCATAGTATGTTGTTTTTATACTTATATCATTTTATATACAATCATCACAGGAGCATCATCTAATTGTACCAATTATTGTACTTCAATATCAATATCTTTTTTTGACCAAGTGGTTAATTTAAAACTTTAGTTATGTTATACTATCATAGCCAATATTTACATTCACGCAGTATAAGTAGTTAATCTCGTTCTTATTTTCTTGACATTCAATATATAATATAATATCTTAAATTATGCGATTGATGGATGTATACAAAGGTCGATAACATACTATTAAATATGATCAAATGAATTTAGAGTAGATAAGTTATTTTTTTAATCTTGTAATATAATTTATTACATTTAAAAGAATTGAAACACTACTATAATTTAAAAGTATAAGTACTCACATTGATCACTGATAACTCCATAATCAATTGTTCTCTCAACGTTTCTCCAATGAATACCTGTAATGAAAGTATAAAATATTATTTTTAATTTATTATAAATAATTAATCTTACTATCTAAAACTCTTTTATTTTTTACCTTTATTGTATTATATAAATTATTATTTTAATTTAATTCATATAATTTATTTAGTCAAACAATCTTAATATTTACTTACTATTAATTTGATATTAATTATTTTCTCGTAATTTAATTATTATGATTTTCATTTAGAATTCTATCAATTTAATTTTTGACAAACTTTTAAGCAAATAAAAATTAACCTTAAATAAATTTAATCTTAGTTATTATGTTATTAACATTTAGATTTTTCCTAATTAATATATATCATATTTTATAATTTTAAGTATTATTTAGTTATATTTTATTATTATTATGTTCATTTTAATTTTTATGTCACAGTATAATTTTAACTTTTTCTTTCAAATAAATTATACTTAATAATAAAATTTTGACATTAAATAAGAATTTAACTTTTTATTTATCTTATGTAAATTATATCTTCTCAATTAGGCAATCAATATATATATATATAACAATTTCTTATTTTATTGAATTTTCATTAAAAGAAAAAACCAACATAAAAGAAAGCAAGTCAAAGGTCAACACTTCCTCTGTACGAAAAGCACAATGATTGGATTTCTGCAGTCCAAACTCTCAGTTGAGCTCACTTACGTATGACCTGTCCTCGTGAGATATTTTCCTAGCCTTCTGCTTGATAGAAGGGGCGTGAACGAATTAAATTTGAGTGAATAAAGTTTGTGTTCGTGTTCGGTTCATTTGAAATTTAATTTGTTTGAAATGAGTTTGTATTCGAAATTGTTCGTGAAGTCACTGTTTGTGTTCGTTTCTTAAAGAACAAGTCAAACACGAGCTATTCACGAACGACGAGCCAGTTTGACAGCCCTAATATTAATATAAATAAATAATATATTATATTAATTATATAACTTATATTATATAAATATATAATATCTATATTAGTATATTATTAATATAGTATGTTAATATATTATATTATATAATTTATAAAATTTAATTTTTTAAAGTATCATAAATTTTTTATATATAATTATTTTAAATTATTTTATATTTAGAACAATAATGATTCGAACACGAACGAACGCATCACTGTTCGTGTTTGGTTCGTTTAACTAACCTAAAGAAAAAAAAAAATTGTTCGTTCGTTTACTTATCGAAAGAATCGAACACGAACTTCTTGACGAACCAAACACGAACTGTTTTCGAACAACGAGTTTTTTTTACAGCCTTACTTGATAGTCAATAATAAAGGATTATCAAAATGCAAGGGCATGAGCTCATGTACCCCGGTTTCTTCCTTCTTCATTCTTCTCCTTTGATAGTGCTAATTTCCTCAAGTTGGGATGGGTTGTATTAATTTTGAAGCTCTCTAAAAATCTAATTATAATGCATTTTATTAAGCTGAGACTTATACTAAAAACCATTAACTCATGGAAATGAGTTCACACTCATAATGTTCAAGAGATGATTGAGGTATGTCCTTGAGATAGTTCATCCATAGTGAGTAGTGGGTAGAGATGGATATTTATAATTACTTTTGAGATTGAAGTCGTCTTATTTTAAGGGATCATCGGAGGTCTCAAGTAACAGAAGACTTGTTACTATGATTAAAGATGTACTTTTATAGTATGTAGTACCTAGTGACAACAATTTGACTTGATGGTGGGGGTAGAAAGAGAAATTTCGAGCAAGATAAATATTAAGATCACTTAGATGTATTTTTTATTGATTCTTCGGAAATTATTTTGTTCGTCTATCAACTAGACACAAATGCATGCATACTTTTTAAGATTGATTCAAGAGAGTAAAACATTGATGTAGGATGAGGTTTAATTTATTAAATTAGTGAGATATGCCCCACAATTCGTTAGAAATCCAATAGAAAGGTGCTGTAATGTTTTTAGAGAACTCATAGATAATTTAGGTCACCCACTTGTATGGTTTAGGATTGTAGATTTAATTAAGTTGGTAGATAAAGGAGTCTTCTAGAAGTGGTGGTACTAAGAAGAACAATTGATTTGAGCTACATGACTCTAGAAGAGATTTTAAAGTTTTTAGTTGCTTCAATGCTTCATGCAAGAAGAGAAATCATGGAAGCCATTATTTATATTCTAGACAGTATTTCAAGTGTAGTCAGGTTAATTTTAGGATAACAAAGTGTTTATAGAGAGTGTATGAGAGTAGACTACATGTTTGGGTAGACCAGAGGCATGATAAATAATAGTGGATTGTCCCTACATGAGCGTTTAGTGAAGAATCATTTAGTGGAGGTGGTGAGAGATTCAATAAGATGCGAATAAGAGAGAATCAAAGAGTGTATACTGATATTTCCCTAGCTTAGCCTGGAGTATTGGTGACCTCAATTTTGTGAGGATTCACCCCACCTAATTGCACATAACCTTAGACCATGGTTGTGCTTTATTGGGGCCTCATCAAGGCAAGCCTAAGCCTTCAACCTTTAGTTGAGTTGGTTTAGAGTTTTGACCATGTGAAAAAGCCAAGTTGACCCCCATGGGCAAGATATGGCCTAGGTCACCCAAATCAACTCAAGCCCCTAGGAGCCTTCTAATGAACCTAGGGACAACTTTAACCATGAAATTCAACTTGGGAGAGGGGTCTACCTAAATTGATCCCTAGCCTCACCAAAGGCCTCCCTAACCCCACCAAACCCCAATAATCAACCCTAAACCCTAACATGCCTTTTGAGCCCAAAATTTGGTGGCACGTTGGGATGGTAAAAAACAATTGGGCCTAACTCAATTTTGGTTAAATCTTGACCAATTGACCACATTACCATCCAATTGAAGCTCACCTAACATAGTCTTGACATCACACCATGTGGTGAGTCTAATTGGTACAATGATTCAACCCTCATAATTGATTAATTAATTAGGAGGGTTATGAAATACCATTAGGGCCTAAATTTTGGGCTAGATTTAACCCTCCCTAAGCCCAAAAACCTAAAATCCAACCCAAAGCATATGGCACATGAAGCCCATAGCCCATTCTTAATGGGTTACCTAACCCAAGACCAACTCACCATGTCATGTGGGTGACTCTTCAAGACAACCCAAGTCAAGTCCAAGCACAAGAGGATAAAACCACACAGTCGCCATTAGGGAGGCCACATGGCACCTTGGTCATGGACCATTTGACCCAGCTTTTGAGAGGCCAAACTAGGTCTTAAGGAGCTAAGACAGAACAAAAGCTGGTCTTAGCCACCCACCAAAAAGCTCCCCAATCAAGCCAAGCCCTCCTCCATGCCTCCCTCTCTGTCATTGGCATTACCATGGACAAGGCACCAAAACTTGCAAAAACTCTTCCCCATAGCCCAAAGCCTCTGAAAATTCTCTGTAGATCCTTTGTGAAACTACCTAAGTGTCTCCATTCCATGTGAGGGAACCTAAGAGCCTTAGGAATACACCATGCTCCCTATCCAGCCTCCAAAACCTCTTGCTCCCAACAACAAAAAACTCTGCTTGATCTTGGCAGTTGATCCTTATTGTTTTCAGGCTACCCCCACGACTAATAAACTTAATTTCTCCACCCAAATCTTGGACATTTTTCGATCTTAACATAAAATTCTTCAAAACTCAAAATTAACCTCTCCAAAAGTTTTCCAAGCATAAAGTTACCTCCTCAATCAAAATTAAGGCTTCCCGAGCCATCAAACCAATCTCAAGGCCAACCCGCGAGCCCATTTGGCATTGCTAATTGCTAGGGCCGATTTCAAATCAAATTGAGACAAGGTGGAGCTTCGTGGTGTCAAGATGATCGTCTCTGTCAAGCCCAATCGATGCTACACCTCTTAGAACAAGGTATGAGTTGAAATCTCAAAATTTAATGTCAAGTTTGGCATTTTATGAAATAAATGAATAATGCATGTTCACCTAGCTGTATAGATAGCTTTGTCTCGACTACATGAATGTGTAGGAACAAAACCTGAGTGATTTGGTTGAGAATCGAGCGAGGTATTAAGGTTAAATCATCGATAGTTCTTGGTTCTCTATCCCGTGGGGACAATGAATTGATACTCTCCATTTCTGTGTATTGGAAACTGGTCAAACCACCGAACCGCGGAGGAGGAGATATGAAAATTTCAGAGATTGTTCCCTCTAACCTTGAAAACATTTACTATTTTTTCCATGGTCAGGGGTCTTCCCTAAATTGAAATGAAAAAATTCATACCAAATTATAATTATTTTGAAAAATAATTATAAAAATTTAGAAAATGGAAAATAAAAATGAAAATTAACAGAAACATTTAGGGTAATAAAATCAATCCCTAAAATGATAAACTTCACCCTAAAAAAAATTCTAAAATTGAAATTAGGAACTTAGGGGTAAAAATGTAAAATTAAAAATTTACACTTTAGCCCAGATTGTTGCCAAATTTGATTTAAGACATTAAATCAACCCTAGGATACTGATCTTAAGTGACTAACAATCTGGTTACCCTTCTAACCATGAAGTTACCCTTAATGAACTAAAGTTAACCCAATTTGAGCTTAAATTTGGTTTAGGCTTAACCTAGCTTGACCTAATCCAAGGGAACCCACAATTGGACCATATTCAACTAAGTCTAAAACACAATCAGATTTGACTTGGCTCATAATCAAACTGGGTTTATCGTTGGGTCTAACCCATACTAGACTTGAGTTAGCCCTAAGTTCCTTAGGTCTATCCCACATTAGATCTCACCTAAACCCTTAGGTCTAATCCAACTTAGACCAAAATTCAACTTGAATACCTTTTAGTTCTAAACTACATTAGACCTAATCCATCCTTAGGTCTATCCCACATTAGATCTAACCTATACTCTTAGGTCTAATCCAACTTAGACCTAAATTCAACCTGAACACCTTTTACATCTAACCTACATTAGATCTAATCCATCCTTAGGTTTAACCCCCATTAGACCTAACCTAAACCTTCAGGAATAATCCAACTTAGACCTAAGTTCAACTTGAACACCTTTTAGGTATAAACTTTGTTAGACTTAATCTAACCTTTATGTCAAACCCACATTAGACCTAACCTAAATCCTAAGTCTAACCTAACTTAGACTTAGTTCCACCTCTTAGATCTAATCACATTAGACCAAACCTAAACCCTAGGTCTAACCTATATTAGACTTAATCTCAACCCTTTTGTGTCTAACCCACATTAGACCCAGACATCAACCATCCCCTTGGGTCTAACCCACATTAGACCTAAACATTTATTTGGGTTTAACACACATTGGACCCAAACATCGACCATCTTCTTAGGTCTAACTCACATTAGACCTAACCCTAGGTCTCACCTAACCCTAAGAAGTCTTAAACAACATAAACTTTTCAACACTTAAAATCTGAAAAAATTAATGGACAAAGATCACCGAATGTAACCTGAACCCCTGCTAACCGGGTCTGCGAAGATCTCTTGGACTACGCAACTTATGGTTTCTGAAAGGAATCTTCCGATCATAGTAGATTTGACCACCTCTCAAACATGTAGATCAAGGAATCTAACAACCCTAGGATGATAGAAAGTCATTGGCATCTTAACCTGGTTGCCTAAAATAAAAACAACAATCAACCAAGCAAACCAAAAAAAATATTTTTTTTATGCTAACTCTGTTTGGCAAGGCTGCTGAAGACAAAGGAGGACGTCACCCTAGATTTACTTTACATGTTATTAGGGCATGCTAAGTTTGTTTTGCAGGTACACACATTTAAAATCCAAATCAGGAATGAACCTCAACTTAAACATTGAAAATAACATAAAACCAAAGGATAGTCAAGAATATTTAGGAATCCACTACCCTTAGGATAGGACTTTGAAACTTCCTTTCCATAATAATGAAACTCAGAATTTCTGAGGACAAATTACAACCTTAATCGTACGTGTTCATAAGTAATCTCCAAATTGCTTAAGATGTAATTAACTATAGGGGTTTGTCCTTATAGGAAGAAGCGAACCCCAAGACAAGAATGATAACTTAAATCTCTCGTAGTGGGTTTGATTTCATTAGGTTTTCTTTGCAAGTATGTCTTTGAGGTGTCTTAAAATAATATGCCTTGGGGCTATCTATGAGAAGTTCACCTCATGAAAGCTTCCCCACTCTTTTTTTTTTTTTGTTTGGCCCCGTCATCGTATGTTTTAGCCCTCTGATCCCTTATCTCATTAGATTTCCACATGATCAGAGAGAGACAAAGAGAGCGTTATTCAGAGAGAAAGGGCTATACGATGGGAGATGAGTTGGAAACTCCATGACTACAACGACGAAAAAGAATGAAGGACGACGGTGGTGACCATCAAGTGCATAATATAATTTAGAAGGAGGTCAAGGGCACACTTGATGATGTGATAGGTGACCCACTTTTTATATGTTTGCAAATTATGTTAATAGCAACGACACCAAAACCTTGATCCCGCTTTAATATATATCTGATTTTATGATGAAATGTATAATGTGGATTCTACGCAAGTATACGTATCGTATCAAGTAATACAGGGCTCTAGTGGAGTCCTGGTTATCGATCCCACAGGGAAGTTTTAACAGATTTGTATCAGCTAAATTAAAGGATTTACTTATTAATATAGTATACGGAAATTTAAAGTAACTAAAGCAAACTAAAGTAAACTAATGCTTTAAATAAAGTTGATTAAAAAGATTTTAGAAAAAGTATCATTCTCCTTGTTTTTAGAAAATTAAGTGAAAGATGAATTCAAATAGATTTTTTATTGTATTGTGACAAATAGGAGCATTCCTATTCTTTACTTTTTGATCCAGGTGCAAAGAACATTGACTAGTCCTATATTCGATTACCGAATCCGTGTACAGTCTGGGAGGATACCGGTCGCCACTTCGGAGCTCTCACGTTCCCCTCACTCGAGGGCTAACATCTACACTTCGACTCTCGAATAATAGGACCGAATTGAATATTTTAGTCCGTCACACTAAAATGTTCAATTCTACGTCCGATAAATAATATTTCCCTATTTATTTGCACCCTCCTTCCAAGGCTTTTGACTTCCCCGAATATTGGATGTAATCTTTACTATAGTTGATAATTCAACATATTTTAACAAATCAATGTGCCGGATTGAAAGTAAATTAAGTTTTAAGTAAAAATTATCACAACTTATTTTAATATATTAGAGCACTTCTATTTAATTTCATCAATTCACATAATTTCATAAACAATGAGAAAGACTAAGAAAACTACTCGAATGCATGGGAATTAAACAAAGCATGGATTTCATTTAAAGTTAACAATGAATAAACAAAGATACTTATCTTAATTTCCTCCCTGCGTACTCTTGAAGTTCCTTTGACTTTTCCTTCTAAGTACGAGCACACTTCTAAACTCACTAATTACACTCTAAAACTCTTAAAATTGATACAAAAACACAAATAGACACAAAAAAGGACACTCTAGACACACAAATTCGTCCTCTATTTGTAGAGGTAGACAAAGGTCCAAGGGGTACTTAAGCACCTCTTCAAAAAAGAGTTCAGGTTCAACGTATCTGACATTTTGAATAGTCTTGCCGTCAGCGAGAAACGACCTCGCCATCGGCAGGCTTCTAGAAGGTCTCCAAACCGCACGATCTCTCTGTCAGCGGACTCGGGCTCGCTATTGGCGAGGTAGTTATAAATCCTTCAGAAATTTTCTTAATAATCTCGCCGTCGGCGGGCTCGATCTCGCCGTCAGTGACATAGTTCATTTTGCATGAATTTCTTCCTTTTTGATCCAAATTCGCTCCATTTCATGCTTTTTGCTTTTATCACTTGTAAATCTTGATTCCTGTAATAAAAATAAAGAAAATACCTTTCTTTAAAGTGTAATTTCATAAAAAATAGGTATGAATTTCTTAACATATTTTTTCTGTGATCAATAGGGATGACTTTAATTTCTACATAATTATGTAGAAATTTATTTGATTATAGAGACAATCATTCATTTATAATCAAGAGACTTCTTGCTTGTTTGAGTGTACTTCTTTTGTATTATCATCTAATTTATCTATTTTTTTATTAGAGATTAATTTTTTGTTAATCAAGCTTGTATCTATGATATTGAAATTTTAGATAAGAATTAAAATCTAAGCTAATTGTATTACCTCTGTTGGGTGTAGATTGCATGGCAGATACGTAGTTTATATTTATTGTAGTTGAAAGAGGGTAGTTTTAAGTGGAGTATCTTTTCTAAAGATGTAAAATGTGTAATATCATCTTTATATTAACTCTATAAGCTTATAAATTATGAGGAAGGAAAGTGATGCTTTTCTTTCTTTTATGAGAGATGGGAAAAATACCATTATTGTTATTGAGGATGTTCATGTTGTGTGAGAATTTCAAGATGTATATTTTGAGAAATTTGTTTTGTTCCTAAGAGAGAGTAAAAGAACTATATCAAGGGGGTGCCTAATATATATCTTATTATAAAGCCACCTTATAGAATGTCACTTAAAGAATTTTATGAGTTGAATGTGCAATTACAAGAGTTATTAAATGGAGGTTTTTTCAAGTTTATTGTATCTCCATAGGGTGAACCTATATTATTTTTCAAGAAGACACGGATGTAAGAATTTATTAAAGTAACTAGTAAAAGTAAGTATCCATTATTTGTGATTGATGATTTGTTTGACTAGCATGCTTATGTGTTTTCAAAGATAGATATTAGATATATGTATTATTTTGAGGGCAAAGGAGGAAGATATGTTAAAGATAACTTTCACTATTCATTATTTTCATTATGAATTCTTTGTCATTTTTTTTGCGTAACTAATACCCTAATTATATTCATGAATCTAATGAACATGGAGTTTAGAGTGTATCTAAATTAATTTATTAATAATTTTATTGATGATATATTAATATATTGAAAGATTGAAGATAGCCATGCAACTTATTTGGAATTTATATAAGAGACATTGAGGTAAAATAAGTTATATTTTAAGTTTTTAAAATGTTAGTTTTGGTTAAAAGCTATCACTTTTCTAAGCCATGTTGTGAGTGATAATAACATTTATGTTGATCCATATAAGATGCAGATAGTATTTAATTATGCAAGTCCAAGTTCAATGTTAAAAGTTTATAGTGTACTTGGCAAGATATGTTATTATAAAAAATTTGTTAAATGCTTTCATAGATTACAATTCTTTGATATTGACTCAAAAAGTAATTTATTTTGATTGGGCATCATGATGTAAGATTAGATTTTGAGGTTGAATGATTACTTAGTGTTACCGTATATGCCGATTACTTCATCTAAAATTGAGAGTTTCTATGTGTTCATTAATTCATTTGTAAAATGACAGTGTTGTATATTGCATCAAATAGGAGAGTTATTGCTTATGCATCCAAGTAGTTGAGTTGCACGAAAAAATATCTTACTAATGATTTAGGATTGACATCTTTGTATTTACATTAAAAATTTAGAGATTATTTGTCTGGATTCAGATGTGAGATAATACTGATTATCAAAACTTAAAGTACATCTTCACTAAAAAAGAATTAAACTTAAGATAATGGAAGTGGACTTGATCAAAGGTTATGATCTCAATATTAGATATCAACCTGGTAAAACTAATGTGATTGTTGTTGTTTTAAGTAAGAAGTTCATCATTGTGGCATCTTGTATGATTACATTTGATGGTGCACTAATCTAAGAGATGGAGAGATTAGAGCAAAAATTTATTTATTCTGTTAAGGAGGATACATGAGTACTTTCATAGTGCTTGTCCAGGCTTCCTTAAAGGAGAGGATTAGGGAAGCTAAACAATTTAGAATTAACAAAAATGATTGCTCTAAATCATTTTAGTCACTCTCCACATCCTAAACTAATAATTCCACCAACAAAAGTTAATCCTAAAAAAACACTCTAAAACTTTATTTATAGCTCCTGATCAAACTAGATAAAACTAGAGTTCAGTTTGTTACCTACTCCTTGTCACCCATCTAAGTATACAAAATCTAATAATTTGATTTAAATAATATATGCACATACTAAAATAATATTTTGTATTTATTTTTAGCTATTTATCTCACCTAAATTTTAGCCCCAAAGTAATCTTTTATATTAGCCCTACCTAGTCTAATTTAAACTAATCTTGATTTTCAAATATCTACACCACTAAATTGAAGGTTTAAAATATTTTCCTCCACTAATTCTCATAAAAAAAAGAATTATCCATTACCAGATATTCAGTATTAGAGTAAATATATGAAGAAGTAAATTTTATCAAAATGTTTTGGTCAACTTAAGTATTTTCCTTATAGTGGAGATGTTTCAGAAACCTACAAGTCATTGCAACAATAGTGACTCTTTTTATCATGATAGATTTATTTTATATTTGTTGCGTAGGCATTTACTATGATTCATGAAAGTGTATAAAGAGTATAAAATCTAAATAATGAGCTACACCATAAAGCTTGGCTAATATACCTATGTAAACCCATTCTTAATCTCTTATATTGAGTGAAAATATTAATAACACAGTGCTCCATTTTATAATAAATTGAAGTTAAGAAAATTTTTGTCAATATGGGTTAATTGCTTAAGGAGTGTTTGGGACATAAGGTGTCTTTATACTTCTTCCATACTTGAAAATTATGTTACCTTGCAAAGCATTAATTGTCATACCATAATAAATTGAATATAATATCTCTTGATTTACTCAAGACAACATGTGTACATTGGCATTATAATGATAATATTACATTAGTGCATCTTATTGTACCTCAATTATGAAGTAACACAATAGCATCTAATATATAGCATTATTGGAATATCAAAATAAGAAGTTCTCCTTAACTAGATATACCTTAAAAAGACTTTAGCAAAATATTTATCCTTGTTTAAAATATTCAACCTTGTAGGTCGGGGTATAAACAAGCCGAGTCGAGCACGAGCCACTCTCAATTTGAGCTTGTGTTTGATTAATTTTATTGAGTTCAAGCTCGAACTTGAGCTTAAAGCTACAAGTTTGAGCCGGCTCACAAACGAACTCGTCTTTCATAAAAGAGAAAAATAATATTAATTTTAAAATATTATCATAAAATGACAAATAGAATGAATAATTAGAAAATATATAATAAAATATCATTTAATATATGATATAAAATATTAGTTTTAATTTTTTTTTAGTTATTTTAAAGATAAATTTTTTAAATTTAATATTATTTTAATATATTCTATATTAATATTTTTAAAAAAAGAAATTTGACTTCCTTAAACCCCTGTTTATAGGCATTATGGAGCAACGGCAATAAACGCCGCAATTCAACTCGTCCAAAAATCTGATCAATAAAAAGGAAGCCAAGGATTTGCTGCAACTGAACAAAAAGTCATTTTTTGTTTGTTGGGTGGATCAGGCTGGTCCATCATCTCGGCACGCAATTCAAATCACGTTTTTTGCATTTCCCAAAGCCCTGTCTCATCCCCACTAAAAATCAAACTTTTCCATTAATGCCGCATCCAAGGGAATCCTTTTAGCGGCTCTACAGACTGAAATATCAGTCATCTTCTTGGATTATAATAAAGTTTCCTTTTTCCATTAGATAGTAGGAACTCTCGCATCGTAATTTGCTTGCTCTGATTCTTAATTTTCAGGCTGCAAGATGGCTCTGGAAGTGAAAGAGTCTCATCACCTGGAAGAACCACTTCTAACTAACAGTCATAGTTTGTCTTTCTATTCCAATGCTAATTTTCTAAGTACGCTCACTTTTTCATGGATGAGTCCTCTTCTCTATACCGGGAGGCAGAAAAGATTAGACCTTGAGGACATTCCTGAACTGGCTAGTGGTGACAGTGTAAATAGCGTTTTCTCAATTTTTAGACAGAAGCTTCAGCTCCACAGGAGTCTCAATGCTCTTGCACTAGCAAAGTCACTGATTGCATCTGCATGGAGAGAATTATTACTTTCAGTTATCTTCTCAGTGATATCCACTATATGCTCTTTTGTTGGTCCTTATTTGATTGAGTCCTTCGTTCAGTACCTTCATGCTCATCAAAATCACTCCTTTAAGGGATATGTTCTAGTTTCAATCTTTCTCTTCGCAAAGCTTGTTGAGTGTCTTGCTCAAAGGCACTGGTTTTTTCGAGCGCAGAAGTTTGGGATGAAGGCCCATGCTGCATTGGTTGCAAAGATCTATGAAAAGGGTCTATCTTTGTCCAACAGATCCACACAATGTTATGGTTGTGGAGAGATTGTTAACTTGATGAGTGTAGATGCTGAGAGGATTGGACGTTTCTCGTGGTATATGATTGATTTCTGTCTCATTCCTGTTCAAGTTGGATTGGCGCTTGTTATTCTATACAACAAATTGGGTTTTGCGTCGCTTGTAGCTTTAGCAGCCACTACAGTGGTCATGATCACGAACATTCCTTTTAGTAAGTTAGAGCAGAGTTTTCAAGAGAAAATTATGGAGTCGAAAGACAGGAGGATGAAGATGACATCTGAGATCTTAAGAAACATGAGAATTCTTAAGTTTTATGGGTGGGAAATGAGATTTTTGTCAAAGATTATAAATTTAAGAGAGAATGAAATGAGTTGGCTGAGAAAATTCCTATATACTGAGGTAATAATAATATTTGTGTACTATGGTGCTCCTATATTTGTCTCCTTGGCTACTTTCTCGGCTTGTGTGATTATGGGAACACCACTTGACTCAGGGAAGGTTTTATCAGCTCTTGCAACATTTGGGATTCTTAAGGATCCTATATATAATCTCCCTGACATTATATCAATGCTGGCACAGACTTTAGTTTCAATTGATAGAATATCTACATTTCTTTCTTTGGAAGAATGCCAGTCTAGTGGGATCGAGAAGATCCATGAGATAAATTCTGAAGTTGCTGCAGAGATAATTAGTAGCAATTTCTCCTGGGATCCTTCATCTGATAGACTCGCATTAAAAGATGTCAATTTGAGAGTTTTACATGGCATGAAGGTTGCAGTTTGTGGTGCTGTTGGTTCTGGAAAATCGAGTTTACTGTCTTGCATTCTTGGGGAAATTCAGATGTTGTCTGGTACCATGAAGGTGTCTGGAAGTACAGCTTATGTTGCTCAATCACCATGGATACAGAGTGGTACTATTGAGAGCAATATACTTTTTGGGAAAGAAATGAATAGGGAGAAGTATCAGTGTGTGATAGAAGCATGTGCATTGAAGAAAGATTTGACAATGTTACCTTTTATGGACCAGACAATCATTGGAGAGAGAGGTATCAACTTGAGTGGTGGCCAGAAGCAAAGGATACAGATCGCACGAGCTTTGTATCAGGATTGTGATATCTATCTATTGGATGATCCATTTAGTGCTGTTGATGCCCAAACAGGAAACCATCTCTTTAAGGTTCTCTTTTGATAGTTATAAACTGCTTCATTTCTAAATATTTCTTGTTTTATTCAGCAAAGATTTCTTTTTTTATATGTGGCAGGAGTGTATGCTAGGGCTCTTAGCTTCTAAAACTGTTATCTATGTGACACATCAAGTGGAGTTTCTTCCATCCGCTGATCTGATCCTGGTTATTCCTTGATTCTTATTACCTTGAAGCGCATTAATGAAGTCAGATAATATAGTAAATAGTATAACTTGTGAAGTCTTTTTGCAGGTTATGAAGATGGGAGAAATTATACAAAGTGGAAAATATGATGATATTCTTAACTCGGGGTCAGATTTTGCTGAACTGGTGAGTGCCCATAAAAACACCTTGTCAAAAATAGATGATGTACAATTTCTGCAGAAGAATTCAGAAGATGGTTCATATTTTACATCACAAAGCAAATGGATTGATTTTAAGAAGGTTGAAGGTGTGAATGAAATTAATGATGATAAGGTTGGGCAGCTCGTTGAAGAAGAAGAAAGGCAAAGAGGGAATGTTGGAGTGAAAGTTTATTGGAAGTATTTGACGGCTTTATATAAAGGAGCCCTTGTACCATTCATACTTATATCACAAACTTTCTTCCTAATCCTTCAAATTGGAAGCAATTACTGGATGACAATGTCTGCTCCCAACTCAGAAGATTCAGGAACTCTTGTTTCTGGTTCCCTTCTCATTCTTGTTTATGCTGCTTTAGCTCTTGGGAGCTGTTTCTTTGTCTTCATTAGAGCACTGCTTGTTGTAATTGTGGGATACAAGACTGCAAATTTGCTTTTTTATGAAATGCATCAATGCATTATCCGAGCCCCAATGTCATTCTTCGATTCCACTCCTAGCGGCCGCATTCTTAATAGGGTATTTGATAATCCTTATTTCAAACTTCATGGTTTCTTCATTGTAACTGAAAGTCTTAACTCAACGATTAATATTGTTCGGTGTGGTTTAAATAGGCCTCAAAAGATCAGAGTTCAGTGGATCAATCAATACCTTTTCAAATGGGATTGGTGGGTTCTGCGGTTATACAACTACTTGGAACTATTGCTGTGATGTCTCAGGTTGCTTGGGAAGTTTTTATCATTTTTGTCCCTCTGACTGCCTTGTGTGTCTGGTACCAGGTACTGATAAAGTTTCTGCCTTTTAGCATTACACTGAAAAAGTTGATATGTAGCTCATGTAGAATTTAATTCAATTGATTTTTCTGCATAGTTGTTAACAAAATCTTTAAGAGTTACCTTGCCTTATATAATAGCAAAAAGTGGCCTACTATGTTGCAGAAATATTACATAACTACAGCAAGGGAACTGACTCGGCTGGTAGGGGTTATGAATGCTCCAATTATTCAACAATTTGCAGAAACCGTTTCAGGACTGGCAACAATTAGGTGTTTCAACAAAGAAAAATTGTTTTTGAACAGAAATCTTCAACTGATTGAATCATACTTGAAACCTAAATTTCACAATGCTGCTGCTATGGAGTGGCTTTGCTTCCGTTTGGATCTGCTCTCTTCCCTAATATTTGCCTTCTGCCTTATATTTTTGATCTCTTTGCCACCAGGAGTAGTTAATCCAGGTAAAATTTCACAGTTAAAGTTAAATGTATACTTCATGTACCACATTTTTGACTTTGTGATTCTTTATTTATTTCGCTAGGGGTGGCCGGTTTAGCAGTGACATATGGGCTCAGTTTGAGCTCTCTCCTTGCGTGGGCGGTTTGGACGCAGTGTAATCTTGAAAATGAAATCATATCAGTGGAGAGAATACTTCATTACACTTGTATTCCGAGTGAGGTTTCTTCTATAGTTCAATCAAACCAGCCACCTCTCAGTTGGCCAAAGCATGGAGAAGTGAACATCACTGATCTACAGGTTGATATTTTTGCAACGTTTACACATCATTTGGAGCTGCTTTCTCATAATTTTGCTTTCCCTATAATTTTCATAAGTTTATTTGGCTGCAACTTTCTTAATGTTTTTCATAGATTTCTGTGAAAGAGAAAAAAAAACCTCTTATAAAAGATTTCTAGAGTATTAAAAAATTTATTTGATTTTTGTAGAAGTGAAAAATTCTATGATGCCCACAATTGCATTTAAAAAAATCTACTTTCTCATCACAGTTTTACAACAAATTTTTTAAGAAAAATTTCAGCCACCCCAAATGAAATCTTAGTTCTAGACACTCATTTACAAAATAGATTCAGTTAATATCAACCTTCTTTGATGAGAGTTTTTTAAATGACTGTAGATTCGTTACGCGCCACATCTGCCATCAGTGTTGAGAAATCTAACATGTACGTTTTATGGAGGAACGAAAACTGGAATTGTGGGGCGAACGGGCAGTGGCAAGTCTACTCTTGTTCAAGCAATCTTTCGCATCGTTGAGCCTGTTGTAGGTAGAATTGATATAGATGGAATCAATATATCAACCATTTGTCTTCTCAATCTAAGAACCAAGTTGAGCATAATTCCACAGGATCCTACCATGTTTGAGGGATCCGTGCGGACCAATCTTGATCCTCTTGAAGAGTATACAGATGAACAGATATGGGAGGTTTGTATGAAAACAAAGCTTATAATTAAGACTTTATTACTTAAATTAACATTTTTGTTTGATATGAGAAGAGGTTGTGTGGTTTTATGTTTCTAGGCTCTTGACAAGTGCCATCTTGGAGAAGAAATTAGGAGAAAAAAGGAGAAGCTTGATTCTCCAGGTGCTTTATTTCGTTCCTGAAATATATTTAGTTTCATCTTACTTAAGACCTCATCTCACTTTGTACTAGTTCAAATTGTGATTGCCTTTTGAAAAGATTGCCTCTCATCAAATGCTTTGGAAGAGCATTTCTTTTTCTGCAAAAACATTAGTGAAGCAAATTTTTCTTTAATCATTAAATTGTTAAAGAATATGAATGCAAACAATTGCATCATGGTTGTCTAAGAGAACTCCAATTTTGATACAATATTCAGCTTCGAATAACTTATTACTATTTTCCATACAAAGTTATATAAATCTGCAAATTGTTTGTTACTTTTATGAAGAAAAGGAAACTGTTCAGAACTTCGTAAACAAGGTTAGTGGTTTATACCTTTTTTTTTAACAAAGTCGACTAAATATATCATACATTCTAGAATTTTTTTGAAATTTTGGTATATCAGACTAAACTTGTTGAAGTATTGATATTATTAACTAGGGTCTGTTATGATTCATTAAAGAGAGTAGTGTGAACTGGCTGAAAAAAGTCGACAATGAGATCTATATACGAGAAGATATAAATGAGAGCCTTGAATAAAGATATTGATATAGACTATCAACATAATATCATTGGAGAGTGTCACTGAGTAGTAATTCTAAAGACAGTCGATGAGTAGCTTTTGATTACTCGCGATGTGACATTGATGATCAATGAAGGTTGTTCATGATAACATCATATTGAGATTTATACTTTATTTTGAAGGGTCTAATTATAAACAAAAAAATATAAAAGAAGTCTAGAAATTATTTATTAAAATAATTATAACGCTTTATAGAAGTCTGACTCATGAAGGAAGGAAAAATTTTTTTTACCGAAGTTATTCATTCTTCAGGCTATCAGAGCCTACCCAACGATGCACGTCTTCGTCGTTGTTTTCCAGCGAGCTCTGATCCCGTAAGTTTTGATCACGAAGCTGCAGGATCAGATAGAGCGGTATGGCCCAGGAGGCGAGGCGGGGAGAAGCGGGATCGCGTGACTGGGAAGGCAACGATGGGACGCGGCTCGGTGCAAGCAGACCGATTGAGAGCTTATCTTCTGCCATCAAAAAGAGATCAAGTAGTGCAGCTCAGGAGGTGAGGCAGGGAGGAAATGAATACCTCTTTACTTGGTTGTCTTCAGAAAACAAATATATCTTCTTTGATAGAAGCAAAGGAGTACAACAACAACAACAACAAACTTTTATTCTACTAAGTGGAGTCTGCTACATGAATCATTTCTCCTTTGCATCCCATTAAGTGTCATTTTTTCATTTAATTCTAATAGAAGCAAAGGAGTAGAACAATTTAAAAAAACAACATTGAAGAAGAATTTTCCAAGTAATGAGAAATTCTAACAATAATAAACAATATAAAATCCTATTATAAATATTTAATATATTTGATTATTTAGATATATTAATGTTAGTCATATGGGAGCATTTTTTAAGTAACTTTGGCATGTACTCCTGAAATAATTGCCCTTATTTCAAAAAATATGATAAATTATTGTTCTTACATTCAAACTTGAAACGTTATTAGTTCTTTCACAGAATGAACTATAGGAAATTTTGTAAAAACCTCTCTTTTATATATTTGAGAAATCATTCCATTGACTTCTTTGTAAACATGCAATAATTTTTTTGTATAATTTTACTGCATATGTCATTTGTATATTTTTCTGTTTTGCTGTAGTTGTTGAGAATGGAGAGAATTGGAGCGTTGGTCAGCGCCAGCTATTTTGTCTTGGCCGGGTTTTGCTTCGAAGGAGTAAAATCCTTGTTCTTGATGAAGCCACAGCTTCTGTAGATTCTGCAACAGACAGTCTAATTCACGTTGCTCTTAAGCAATATTTTCCTAACTCCACAATCATCGTAATAGCTCATCGGATAGCAACAGTTCTTGACAGTGACATGGTTTTGCTGCTTGATAATGGTAAATTATCATAATGAAATTTAGAATTTGTTTATTGTTAGTTCATTTTTTATTGAGAAACTTTCAGGTGCTGTTGGCCAATCAATGAAATTTGAATTATTAGGATTTAATACATCATGTAAATCCTGAATGGGTTAAATCTCAAAAACTATTTTGCAACGGATTTAATAAATCCTGTAAATCCAGTAAAAATGTAAGGCAATTTCTGCTCTATCCGATTCTTTTTGCCTTAATTCCACAGCCAGCGAACTTAAATCCACCGATTCGTGAAATCCAGATTTATTGCATCCCAAATTTATTGTCTAAAATGATCATCTGTCAAGATTTTGCTTACATCTTGCATAAATTCTTGCTTAAATCTGTTGTCAGACAGCCCCTCAATGACGCAGAATCTCATTTTTTTTATTCTATGCAGGTAGTGCTGTTGAGTATGACTCTCCACCCAACTTGTTAGATAACAAGGTTTCAGCATTCTCGAAGCTCGTCGCCGAGTATGCTTCAAGGATGACAGTATGATGTTCTGTTGCTTGAAGTTGCTTCCATTTAAAGCTCCATCCATGTCAAGTTTTTCGAAGTTATCTGTAGATGAGCTAGAGGTTTTCCTCGAGCTATTATAAATAGTGTCTTCAATAGTGCACAGAACCATCTCCATTTTAAGTATCTTTTTGATGAGGAAAATTATTAAAACAAAATACTTGGGGTGTTTTGCGAGGTCACAGTTCTTTGTCACTTCGGAGGTTGATCTCTAAAACGTATGTTGTAGTTGTCGTGGCATCTACTGATTGTTCCACGACTTCTCAGACAGTGTTAGAAGATTCTATCCCAATTTTAATAGGTATTTCCAAAATTTGAGAATCGACGCATCACTATCAAAAAAAGAAAAAAAGGTATTTGGGTAAGCATCTTCAGTTGAGGAAACTGGCAACTTTGTTTTGCCTAGTACAACACTGATAGAAAATAAATGTCAAAGAAATTGTATTCCATGCTCCTTGCTGTAACATTATATTTTCTGAAAAAAAAATTTTGATGGTGACATTTTTGCAAGAATGAAATTAGAAGCTCAAGCTTCAGAACATATTATTTACAGGTTCTCCTAGTAATTAAACGGCTCATCTACTAACAAGCAGTTAAAAGCCTGACATGAGCTCAAGCCCCCATGTTTATTACATTTAGGATACAAAGCCCAAGAATAGTCTTAATTAAGGGTGTTTATTCAATTTTTCTTTAGGGTTTGGCGCATATAAAAGTTATTTTATTCCAATGAAAGAATGGCCACAATGTGCACTCATCATGCAAAGGATAATACAACCGAGCAGACAACAAACAACATAAATGGGTGAAGTCATGGAGGGCAAACACATCATGCTTAGTAATTAAACATGTTAAGGGATTTCTTCAAGTGAAATGAATATGCATTTTAAACATAATGAGAACTAAAACATTGTAAGAACAATGATAATCTTGAACGTAAATCTAAGAAGATTAAATATATTATAAATTCTTTGATGAGACTTATAACTTGCTTGCCACAGACTGTTAAAACACAGTATTTGATTTTACAATTCTGTTTGGTAATGAACGCTAGCTAAACCCATGTAGCTATATATAATAATGAAGTCTGGTCTTTAAGCAAATGTAAGATAGGGTTGATATAATATATATGAAGGATCTTATAATCTTGTCACTAGTATGTAACTAAACAAATGTAAGATAGGGTTGAAGTCTAGTTACATATATATGTGTGTAAATTTGAGATCTTCATTGACTTTAAAGAGCATACATTCAATGAATAGGATAATCAACCAAATACTGACAACACATCTATGATCTACTAAAGAAGATGAGCATTAATTATTTTAGAAGTGGCATCTGATAAGCCACAAATTAATTCTGAAAAAAAAATTAAGTGGTAGCTTTCAGATCATTTGATTGTTAATGTTGAAAAACATTAACATTCTAAAAGCTATTGAGTGATTGGCATTAATTTTATATTTTGTGACAAGAAACTGATAGGACAATAATTTGAAGAAATATGAAAAAAGCAACTGTGGTGCCAGACGCTAGGGCTGTCAAAATGGCTCGTTGTTCGCGAACAGCTCGTGTTCGACTCGTTAAGAAGCTCGTGTTTGGCTCGTTCACTAAGTTAACAAGCCTTAACGAGCCGAACACGAACAAAGATTTGTTCGTTCGTGTTCGGCTCGTTTTGGCTCGAAATACTATTCCTCAATTACACACACACACACACACACATACATATACATATATTAATGAATAGTATTTTTAAAAAATTTAAAAGATTTATAATCAATTAAAATTATTAATTAAGTAAATATAATAAAAAAATATTAAATTATATTCAAATGATGTTTCAATGTAAACAATAATTCTTAAATTTTGCCCCATCCATTAACATCTTAAGGTTACATTATTAGGGTTGTCAGAACGACTCTTTGTTCGTGAACAGCTCGTGTTCGGCTCGCTAAGCAAACGAGCCGAACACGAACACACTTTTTGGGCTCGAAATATAAACGAGCCGAACACGAGCTGAGCTAGGCTCGCTCGTGTTCGGCTTATTTACACCCCTACCAGACGCACAGTGCCCCTGAAGGCAAATTTTTGACATCGTAGCATTGCAACACTAATTTTGAGCACAATAGTGGCAGAGATTCAACATCAGAGTGCAGGATTAACAACACAACACTAGAGGATATAAAATTTTGGACAAAAACTTAAATGGCTCCGCAATATCACATTCCAGTGCTGGAGCATTGTCATACTAGCATCATAATGCCAATCAAGCAATGCCACAATGTTGTAACACGAAGAAAAACGTGCTAGAAATCTGAGAGCACGGCGTCCCAGTGCCGCTTTGGAACGATGCAACATTACACCAATAGTCTCACAACACTAGTTCATGGTGTTGCGGCACGTTGACCCAACAAAATAGTTTTGGTTAAAATTCAGAGCAGCCAATGGGGGTTATGGAGCAATTTTTGGCAGTATGATGTATATAACAGTGTGCGGAGAGTGTATGAGAGACTAAGTACAATTTGGAGTGGTGAGTGTGAGCAGAAGTGTGTAACTTGTGCAAATGAAGGAAAGCAGTAGTGTATTTGGTCTCAAAATGCTTAAACGGGTTCTATAATTCTTACTGTAGCATAGTTCTTGTGGTTGTATTCCTTTTTTGTGTTATTTTCAATAATCATATTAAGGTACTAAGTTCTTTTTCTTTGGATTTGTGTTCTCTGTAAAGCTTTGAGCTCAAAATCGGTATGATAAACATTTGTGAGAAATAAAATTTATGGAATCTTTTGTATTAATTAGGATAGCAATATTACTAATCATTATAGTGAAGTTTCATTGTCTCTTAACTCTGAATGGAGATTAATAGATAAATTTGTTCTCAACTGCCCGTAAAAACACATCACAGTTGCATAAAGGCTTTAGATATTCATAAATTCAAAGGACACACTTCATTTGAAACACTTATATTCACATTATAGAGAATATAATATCAAATTTCCCTTTTAAAACAATTATGATAAATATGCAAAATGAAAATAGTATTCTCCTAATGTTAGCACTGATAAAGGATTAAGATTATCATTTACACCTGTAAAGAGAATTTCAACATAAAAGTTTTATACCAAATAAACGAAAAAAAAGGGGGCAATTACATCCAGACCACCCCAAACTTGCTATTTACAAATCAATCAATCTTCTCTAACCTTTTTTTCAAATCCTTACTCAAATATCAAGATTTATGTAAAATTAGTCTATTATCATTCCAAGTGAAAGCAAAATCCCAGTGGGGAGAATCGCAAAAAACAAAAAAAGGGAGCTTCAAGCTGAAAAATATATTTAGATCGTATCAGCAGAGGTAACAATGTAATACAGAGATTATGAAACTGAAGACAAAAACAGCGAATTTAGAGATATTTTATCTTCACATCAGCTGAAAATGAAAGCTGAAGAACTTTAAAGTGCATAATAAAAAGTGGTACAGTAAACCCATGCTATCTACAAGAAATTAGGCTCATCATAAGTAGAACTTGATCTCATTGAATATTCTGCAACCAGTTTTGCAAATAAGGATGACTTATTTTCCAGTAATCTTGTTGGTGTATCGTGTTCAACTATCAATCCTGCACATGATAATTTGATTCAACTATTAACAGATCTGGAAAAAAAATTGCAATAGAACTATGAATGAATTGAATTTAGATTTGATCCATCGATATCTCAAGCTCTTCTAAGGCCTGAGCTTTGATGCTATCAAGCGTCAAGCTTAATCATACCTTAGCTTGATCTGAACCAGATTTTAGTTATAAAATTCATCCATGAATGCAAATGCTACTACATGCATTCATGCAAAGTTTGATATGCTCTCAAGCAATTGTAATGTTGGGGTGAAATTTGAAAGCATAAATAAAAAATTACATGGAATGAAGACTAACCATTGTCAAGGAGTAAAACCATATCACTGTCTAAAACTGATGTTATCCGATGCGCTATCGTGATTACTGTTGAATCTGAGAATTGCTGCCTCAACGTCTTCTGAATCAGGCTATCGGTGGCGGTGTCGACTGAAGCAGTTGCTTCATCGAGCACCAAAACCTTGCTTCTTTTCAGAATGACTCTTCCAAGGCATACCAGCTGACGTTGACCCACGCTCCAATTATCACCATTTTCAGCAACTATATTTTCAAATTTATTAATAAATCACCAAAATAACTGAATCGACAAATGTATTTTTCTTAGAATGATTTCTTAGCAACTCACCTATTGAGTCAAGCTTATTTTCCTTCTTTCGAACTTCATCTCCAAGTTGACAACAATCCAGGGCCTGAAACACAAAAATTACAGTGATGATGAGCAGGGCCAGAAAATCCTTTACTATTTAAGCAACATGACTTCAAAAACAAGGAGCTTGTTTGGAATCAATTTTGGCTTTTGTTTTTGTTTTAGTTGTCTTTTGTATTTTAAAATATATTTTTTGGTGTATTTATTACATATTTTTATTTTTCTTTTATAAAAATAAATTAACATGTTCTTGAAAACACTCAAAACAACATTTTGGTATTTTGAGTGTTTTCAAAAACAACCATAAATTAATCAAACATACCAAACATATTTGTTTCAAATCAAAACAAAAACAAAACAAAACAAAATAAAAATAAAAAGTAGAAAACAAAAAATAAAAGTGATCCCAACCAGCCCCTAAGAAAGAAAAGCACCTCCCAAAGTTGTTCATCCGAGTACTCTTCAAGTGGATCGAGGTTCGTGCGAACTGTTCCCCCAAACATGGTTGGATCTTGTGGGATAATGCTCAATTTAGATCTCAGATCATGCAATCCAATGGTTGAGATGTCTAAGCCATCAATATGAATCTGTCCAACAGTAGGATCTATGATGCGAAAGAGTGTCTGAATTAGTGTGGATTTGCCGCTGCCTGTTCTTCCAACAATGCCAGTCTTCAAACCTCCTGGGAAAGTGCAGGTTAGACCCCTCAAAACGAATGGCATGTGCGGGGCGTAGCGGACCTGTGTATCAACTAATTAGTGTTTGAGAAACACTTCTGAACATTTAACAATATTGTTGGAAAATACCTTTATTTTTGTCTTATAAAACATTACAATTTGTTATAAATGGCATAGCTAAAAAATGAAGTTCACACTAATACCAGGTTTTGACAAAACCATTACACGAAATTGTTGTTAAATAAAGAAGTTACTATTGTTACTCCATTCAACTAAGGTAACAAACACTCCATGAATCATTATTATGGAAGTTTAAGATAGATGATTACGTGCAAGTCACGAAGATCCACTTCTCCATTAGATGGCCAGTTTTGACTGGGTCTGTTTTCTTCGACAATAACAGGTGGCTCACTAGGAATGCTTGTATACTGCAGTATTCTCTCCACTGATATTATTTTATTTTCAAGATCACAGAGAGTCCATATGACCCAAGCCTGCAGCGTGTTTAGATTAAGTCCATATGTGACTGCAAGGCCAGCAACACCTGACAAAAGAATGTGGTAATCTCAGGTATTAGTTTCTCCACTTAATCAGAGAAGAAAGCTTTAACTTTTATGCTAAACAGGTTACCTGGATCAATTACTCCTTTTGGCATGGAAATCAAGATTATTAAAGAGAATGCAAACATGATTGATGATAACATGTCCAAACGAAAGCAAAGCCATTCCCGAGCACCGGCACTGTAAAACTTCGGTCCTGAGAAGTCATCCATTCGTTTTGAGTTAATGCATATAAACCTTGATTCCTGGTTGAAGCTTCTAATGGTTGTTGATCCTGACAATGATTCAGCAAAATGCTGTATGATTGGGGCTTTACACACTCCCATCAACCTTGCTAGTTCCCGTGCTGTATCAATGTAATATTGCTGAAGCAGAAAAGTAAGCAAGTAAAGGTTTATTCTTTCACCATTGCTTCAGCTTCATTAGTCCATTTTACTAAATCAAGAATCAAAAAACATATATAAATATGTACAATTAAGACAATACCTGATACCAGATACTTATTCCAATAATAGGAATAAAGATGATAAAAACCTGCCATGCAACCTGTGACATGACTGCTATGATTCCAATGAGCTGTATGATTGAAAATGCTAGTGAACCAGTTTGATAAGGTATATTTGTATCAACATCACTTTGATCAGTTGATGCCTGTAAAAAAAATAAATACATAAATCAAATAGATAGATTGCATCGTATAATCCACAACAGAGTTAATATTAAGCATATTACATACCCTGTTCAAGATGCGTCCGCTTGGAGTTGAATCAAAAAAGGACATTGGAGCACGGAAGATGCTGAAATGCATCTTATTGAATAAGATAGTTGCGGTTTTGTATCCAGCCATCATGAGTAAAAAGGCTCTTATGAGGATACAAAGAGAGCTACCTAGGGCTAATGCAACATAAACGTAGAGAAGTGTAAATACACTAACTGGAGGTTCCATATCCTTTGACACAGGAGCTGCCCAAGCCATCCAGTAATTGCTACCAATCTGAAGAACTTGAAAAAGTGTCTGTGCTAATAGTATTAATGGCACAAGGGCACCTTTATAAGCTGTGGTGATATACTTTCGGTAGACCCAAAATCCAACTCTTCCCTTCTCCCTCTCTTCTTCTTGCACAAGTTGTCCCTTTTGCATCCCTCTCTCTTCGGATTTAGAATTAGAAGCATCTTTTGGCTCTTCATTTTGAGTTAGCTTATTGTTTTGGGTGCTGAATTTGCCGTCTTCAATTATATTGATTGATTTTTCATCACCCAATTCCATATGGTCAAGAGCTGAAAGAGCTTCTTTGTGAGCACCTACTAATTCCATGAAGTCACTTCCTGATGTGATTATGTCATTGTATTTGCCCATTTGAGTAATTTTTCCATCTTTCATAACCTATCATGCAATTCATTATTCTCATTCTTTCCATAGCTCAAGTGAACTAAAAAATAAAATTAAAGAAGTAAAAACAAGTTGTGAGATTCACCAAGATAAGGTCTGCAGAAGGTAAAAATTCAACCTGATGTGTAACATAAAGTACTGTTTTTGAAGCCAAAATCCCAAGCAAGCATTCCTGTAATTAGAAGACAGATTAGATATATATAGGCAAAATAAGGCCAAGATGAGTTTTAAAAAAGCATACTATTTCAATTAAAATACGTAGTTTATGTCATCTTAGATCAATATTGAGCATAAACCAAGAAACTGGGAATAATAAATGTCAAAACTTCTGAGTTGAGAATATGAAAGCAAAATTTATGTTAAGAAAGAACGCGACCTTAAACAGATGGGATCCAGTGTGGGCATCGACAGCACTAAATGGATCATCAAATAAGAAAATATCAGCATCTTGGTATAAAGCACGTGCAATCTGGACCCTTTGCTTTTGTCCTCCGCTAAGGTTAATGCCTCTCTCTCCTATAACTGTTTGGTCACCAAAAGGAAGAATTTCCAAGTCCTTCTTCAACGAACAAGCTTCAAGTACATTCTCATACTTCTCTGAATCCATCTCCTTACCAAAAAGTATGTTGTCTTGAATCTTTCCGCTCTGTATCCATGGTGACTGTGCAACATAGGCAGTTGTCCCACACAACTTCACATTTCCATCCATTTTAGGAACCTCTCCTAAGATGCAAGCAAGCAAACTAGACTTCCCTGAACCAACAATTCCACAAACAGCTACTCTCATGCCTTGAAATACTTTAAAATTTATATCTTTCAGAGTAGGAGACTCAGCTGAAATGTCCCATGAGAATGTCCCATCTCTCACCTCAATTGCAACATTAGAGCTACCTCTAGGAAGCTTCTCTACAGCATTTTGCTGTAAATCCTCAAGACAAAGGAAAGACGATATCCTGTCAAGAGAAACTTTAGTCTGAACAATCATTGAAATTGTATCAGGAAGATTGTAAATAGGCTCTTGCAGCACTCTAAATGTTGCTAGTGCAGAAAGAACCTTTCCTGATTCTAATGGGATCCCCATAAGCACACAAGCTCCAAATGTTACCACAGCAACAAAAGTTGGCGCACCCCAAAACACAAATGTAGTCATTGCAGATGTATAAACATACTTCCTCAACCAATTTGTCTCCTTCTTCCTTAGTTCAACTATCTTTGACAAGAACTTCATCTCCCATCCCTGGAGCTTGAGGATTCTCATGTTCCTTAAAATCTCTGAAGTGGCTTTCATCCTTGTGTCTTTTGATTCCATCATCTTTCGCTGATAATTCTCTTGCATTTTCCCCAAAGGGACATTGGCTAACATAACAACAAAAGTAGCAGCTAAAGCAGCCAATGAAGCAAGGCCCAAGTTGGCATACAAAATCAACAAAGCCAAACCAACCTGAATTGGAACCATCCATAAATCATGCATATACCAACTAAAAAGTGAAATTCTTTCTGCATCAACACTCATTATATTTATGATCTCTCCTGTGGTACGACCCTGCCTTGCACTACTCGACAATGTGAGACCTTTTTGATATATAATGGATATCAGAAATGCCCTGACTCTAACACTGGCTTGTTGCAACCGAAAAAACCAATGCCTTTGTGAAAGGCATTCAAAGAACTTTGCTACTATGAATGCCACGACCAAAACATAGCCTTCAAATTCAAATGTTTGGTTACCGTTAAGATACCGAACAAAGAAATCAATCAGATAGGGGCCAACATAAGTGCACACTGTGTATAATAGTGCATAAATTGCAGTAATCAAGACAAGTCCCCAAGCAGATAGTACTAATGCCTTTGCCAATTGGATAGAAGAAATTTGAGCAGGGCCATTGTTGTTTACAGTTCCATTGCTATATAAACTACTTTTAGTGCATGATTCAAATTTGCTTTTGAAAATAGGGAAGACACCATCAACTCTATCATTGTAATCCAGCTGAGGAACATCTTTAAGATCTAAAGTCTTCTTATGACCAACAGATAGCAAAGGATCCACCCAAGAGAAGGTAAGGATGCTAAGAAAACTTGCATTAGTGAACAAAGAGACATTTCCAACGCCACTTTCACTCTCACTTTTTTGTTGATTAGGAATAATAGTCTCATTCAAAAGAGATTCATGGAGAATATTGCTCTCCTCTTCAACCCTCTTCCCAAAAAAACCAGTGTAGTTAAGAAGCAAAGCAGAAAAAATAGACACAAAATCCAAAGCCCACACGTGAGCGCCCAAAATCCCAAGCTTTCTGTAACAAAACAAATCCAACAATACTGCAGCAAACGAGATGAGAAAGTAGAGACCCCACCAAATCCTAAGAACAGCAGGGAATCTCTTCTCACGCAACGGGTTGAAACCATAATGCAAATAGGCAGATATGGCAAGCCAAGTTATTGCCCTGATACCTAGATCAACTTGAGTGGCAAGATGATCATAAGAATCCCCACCACCATCAATATACCAGAAGTGATCAAAGATAAAGAGAGAGATATGAAACAAACACAAGATCGAACAGGTAAAGGTAGCAACTTTGTAATGCAAAAATCTAACTTGTTCCATTCCATGTTTACTGGAACTTTGACCATTGATTCTCCCATAAAAATAGACAAAAGTCAAGGAAAGCAAAAGAAAAAGATTGCAAAATGCAGAGAAACCATGAAGAACGGCGGGTTCTGACAATAACCAATCGATTTTACTAAAAGAGAAACCTGCTTCGTGTAAAAATTCCATCTTCGCTAATCAGGGATTGTTGCTTACTGGCTGGGAGATGAATCTTTCTTCGAATTCTTCCCTTCTAGTCACGAGATTATATAGGCTCGTGGGATGATTGCGGCGTGCGTATTAAAGACTGCACCTTGGCGCGCATGGTAGCCAATTCGTGCCTCTTTTTGTCATCATCCCCGTAAGTACAAAAAATCAAGCCAAATCCTCCTTTATTTTATTTTATCTTTTTGTTAACATACCTTTTATTTATTTTATTTATTTTTAAAGTTGTCCGCATTAATCACTCAAAATATTTGGTATAACCTCAATTTTAAATATAACATTTTAATGGTCCAAAATCTTATCTATAATATTTTAATCACCCAAAATTTTCACTCAAAACTTTTACTTTTAAGCGCGGGTTTAGGAGAATGGCCGTAATATTATATTTAATATCTTTTTTTATGGAGAGAAGTTTTATGTGGAGAGATTAGAGCATATGTACTAACATGTCTGAAGCACAAAGAAGCTGGTGCATATGTGTTAACCTATGGGTGCATTTGCCCCCATCATATGGGCGCCAAGCACAGAGGGTCCAACGCATAGGCATTGGCCATGACGCATATGCGCCCACTCAACGTGGACGTGATAGTTGGTGGGGCGCTTATGCGCCCCCTTCGGCATATAGGGCGTCGATACAAAGATCGGCGCCTATGCACCAAGTCCGGGCACATAGGGGCCAAGAGCACTTGGTGTGCGTGATTTGGTTTTTATGTTCGATTGCAAGCAGCGTAAACATTCGGGTTTGGAGTTTCTTCCTTCGATATTCTTCGACGAGCATCTCGGTGAATGTGAGAAGAGTCGAAGAAGTGGATTTATGTGATTAAACGTGATTTTGCATCGGATTGGATATGAAAGATTGTAGAGCGAGTCATGTATGTTTCTTTGTGTGGAGAGGAAATTGGTGTGAGTTTTTTGCATATACTCTCTGAATTTCATAGTGAAAATTCTAGTGGTGTGGCTCCGAAGTTTTTTCTCGTTCTCGGATTTTTCTCATAACTTCTCGTGTGCTTTTCTGGTTGCTTTAATTGCGCATTTGTTCATAATTTTGTTCCAATTTTCTCGAATCTTGCGTGATCCCGTTATTCTGTGGCGTAATTTGTTTTCTAATTGATCCTAAGCCCCGGTAAAGTTGAGAATTGTCTTATTGAAATTCCTATCAAACTAGTATCAGAGCAGGTTCGATTCAAGTTGGATCAATGGCCGAATAAGCAATGTTCAAAGTGGAGAAGTTCAATGGGACAAACTTCACTTTCCGGAAGATGAAACTGGGATCAATGGCCAAATAAGCAAGGTTCAAAATGGATGATTTCTTTGATGCGGCTGGAACCAGAGTGGATTTAGGTCTGTGGCACCGTTGGCCTGGATGTATGAGCAAGAAAGGTATGAAATCCCTACTTTCTAAAAATAAACTTTAAGGTTTGAAATCAATTGATTTGGATTTCTATGAATACTATATACATGGTAAGCATAACAAAGTTTCTTTCTCAAAGAGTGGGTCGGTGGTGAAATCAAACAATCTGGAGTTAGTGCATTCTAATGTGTGGGGTCCTACTCCAACGCAGTTCAGTAAGGGTTCTCAATATCTTTTTTACGTTTATTGATGGTCACACAAGAAAGGTATGGGTTTATTACTTAAAGCAAAAATCTGATGTGTTTGAAGACTATAAGAAATGAAGGCTATGATAGAAAATGAGACAAGCTTGAAGCTAAAGTGTCTCGGATCAAATAATGAGGGCGAGTACCATGATCAGAAGTTTAGGAATTTTTTAGGCTACATAGGGGGTTAGACCTAAGTTTACAGTCTCAAGGACACTACAACAAAATGGAGTGGCTGAGCACATGAACAGAACAACCACTTAGCATGCTAGGAGCATTAGGCTAAATGCAGGCTTAACGAAATAGTTTTGGGTTGAAACAGTAAACACTATAGTTTATCTGATCAACCATAGTCCATAAGTGTCTTTGGAGGAAGGCTTACCTGAAAAAGGTTGGAGTGACAAAAATGTATCTATCTCACTTAAGAGTATTTGGGTATTTTGCATATGTACATATTGATGTAGGGTTTAGGGGCAAGCTTGACTCAAAGTCAATGGCATCTTCATTGGATATGACTCAGATGAGTTTAGGTACAAGTTATGGGATTTCCAGAATCAGAAATTCATCTGAAGTAGGGACGTGACATTCAATGTGATGGAGATGTACAAGGACAGGGTTAGAACTCAAAACAGCCTGTTAGCTACTTCAGAAGAATCCAGATATGTTGAAATAAAAGATATTGATGATCGGGAAGGTGGAGAAAGAATAAGTGCTCAAAAAGAAGGAGCATTGGAAGTTCCTCAATCACCTGCTACAAAATTCAGAGGATCCAGTATGTGATATGACAAGTATAAAGGTATTCTCCTTCTGTACACTATTTGTTACTGACTGATAATGGTGAACTTAAGTGCTTTGAGGAGGCCACTCAAGTTGAAGATTCAAGGGAGTAGGAGCCTTCCATAGATGAAGAAATGTAATCTTTGGATTTAAAATAGGCTTGGTATTCTATGGTACTACCAAATGACAAAAAGAGCATTGCACAACAAATGGGTCTATAGACTAAAAGAGGAGTCAGATGGTAGCAAGCGCTACAAGGAACGACTTGTTGTGAATGGTTTCTAGCAGAGGGAAGGAGTGATTATACAAAGATCTTCTCTCCAACGGTGAAGATGACTCAGGGTTGTGTTGAGTATGGTAGCAGTGGAAGATCTAGATCTGGAGCAGATAAATGTAAAAACAAATTTCTTACAGGGAGGTCTGGAGGAGGAGCTATACATGTTGCAACCATAAGGTAACAAAGTTTCAAGCAAAGAATGCTTGGTCTGTAGATTGAAGAAGAGTCGTTATGGATTGAAGCAAGCCCTGAGACAGTGGTACAAGTGGTTTGATAGGTTCATGTCAGACAATGGGTATTTGAAGTGCCAAGTAGAACATTGTTGCTTCAAAAAACACTTTGGTGATTGTTATATTTTGCTTCTTTTGTATGTGGATGAAATAATGATTACAGAGACAAATATGGAGAAAATCAGGGACTTTAAGATATAATTATCAAGTGAGTTCGAGATGAATGATTTATGTCCAACCGGGAAGATCCACGGGATGAGAATCAACAGGACATAAGTGCAGAAACACTGTTGTCTCTTGAAAATTAAGTTGAAAAGATCCTACAGAGGTTCATGAGTGAGGTGAAGCACTACCTTCAAACTATCTAAGAAGCTATCATTAAACTCTGAAGCTGAGCAAGCATAGATAGAGAGAACTTTGTATGCTTTAGCAGTTGGAAGTTTAATGTATGTGATGACTTGTACCAAACCAAATATTGCATATGCAGTGGTACCGGTTAGCAGTTGCATGGGCAACTATGCAAACATCATTGGGAGGCGGTAAAGTGGATTTTCAGGTATTTGAGGGGAATAGTCAACAGGGCACTTTGTTTTGGAAGTGCGGGGATCATTCTATAGGCATTTTTAGATTCAAATCTAACATGGGATGTGGATAGTAGAAGTACAACGACGTATATCTTTACATTAAGGAACACAACAGTGAGTTGGAATTTTCGGGTTGTAGAAGATTATTGCACTTTCAACTGCATAGGCCAAATATGTTGTTATCACTGAGGCTAGCAAGGAGATGAATTGGCTACAGAGTTTCATGGCAGAATTAGGCAAGGAGCAAGGGATTAGAAAACTCTACAGTGATAGTATGAGTGTGATTAATTATGCTAAAAATGTTGTTTTTCATGTCAGTAAGAAACACATCCAACTCAGGTAACATTTTATTCGCTCTCTTCCTGAAGATTGACAATTGTTTCTAGGTAAGATATTGTTTTTTTTTTCTTTTTATCTTTTTATTTGTGGAGGATTCAAAAGCATATCTATCGTTTTATAATTTCTTTTTTCAATTAAATCTAACTTCCAAATCATATGAATGATTGGGAGAAGAGAGGAATCAGAAGGCAATGATATACGATAATGTAGAAAAATGAGAAAAAATACATAGAGAACTTTCATGAAGTAAACTTTGCATGATAGCCAAACAACGTACATCCAAAATGAGATTTGATTTAAAATGCTTTGGAACATATCTGCGACGAAGGCCCTAAGAAAGCAACCCACAACTAGAGATTCAAGTGTGTGTGCTTGTTCTGGGGTCAAGAGAAACTCCCAAAGGGACATATCCCTTTCGTTAATTACCTCTCAGGGGATGCCCAATAATACTCTCGATAAAATTAATCCTGCTTATACTTGTATAATGAGTAATCAAGAGTGTCACAAAGGACAGTTTTCTCACAGAAGCGTCTTGTTATATATTCAAGTAGAAATGCGGGGACTTCTCATTGGGACATGCAGAATGATGCAATTATATATTCAAGTCCTAAGTGTGGAGACCCTATTAATATGAATTGGTTAATGGTCATGTTATGCAACACGTTTAAAATCCAGTCAGAAGGCCATGCAACAAAGTATAGTGCAGATTTTGAAAACTTCAGAATATTTTAAGCTGAAATTTTAATTAGTCGCAAAATTTTATTATTAAACCTTTGCAGAAAGTTTATATAAAATTTTATGTTCTAAAGAGCCTAAGTGATATGCATGATTCCAGACAAAAACAGAAGCCAAAAAGGGTGAAACTGGCAATCACATGCAAAAGTATAGAAAAGTAAACAAGCAGAGTTAAAAAAATAAGAAGGTGCTGTCGCTAGGTCGGCAACATATCTCGAAAAGAAAAAATGCGGACGGGCACTACATAAGTACACATCTTGTCCTAATTTCATACAAATGAGATTTAGAATTAAGGTATGGGACACGGGCAAGCATCTCCTGGTCCCCGTCACATGGTTCCTCTTGTCTAGCGCCTGGAACCTGTCCCTCTACCTTATTTCCAATACAGGACTCTCCAAAGACTCTAAAAAGTGCATAGGAAAAGTAAAACAAAGACTCGACCTGCATGAAAATAAGGTTAGCAGAAAGAGTTATCTACATGTAATGCATGTGAGCCATACCTGGCTGGAGAAGCTTAGCAGCACTTGCAAAAATAACTTTGTCACAATCATTACATTCTCCATCAAAGTCATCTTTGAACGAAAAGCAAAGGCAAACAACTCCAATGACCATGAAACCCTAGCTCATCATCAGTAGATGATGTAGATCATGATAGTCGCTATTGAATTCACTTGATTTAGTTCAGGATCACTCCATAGTGGTTAAATATGAATAGCAGCTTGTGAAAAAAAGGAAGATGTTGTCCCCATCAAAATTGATATTTTACGAAAAGAGTCAGTCATAATCATTACTTGATCTTCCCTGTTACATTTGTATGTGTGTTTAGGCATGAATCCCTACAAGAAAATCGATCTAATATAATACTACATACATCTCAAAATTGGTAAACATGCAAGCACACCAAAAGAAAAAAAAAGTTATGTCTAGCTAGGGTAATTGTTCCAGTAGAAACTATATTCGGGCATAAAAAAGGACTGCCTAGCATCTTGTTCCTTAGACAAGCACACAATCTAACTTAGTGTTCAAACACAATATCTGAGTGAGTGCAGGGTTGAGTCAGAAGGTTGACATATGTTTTGATAGGGTCGCCATCTTTGGCTTCGTCCTAAGGATCCAAGGAATTCTAATACGTGCCACTAGATGCAAGTTTTGGAAAAACTTAAGTTTTAAAAGGCTAACCTGACGTATGGTCTAAAGTAGGGATGCAAATAGCTTCAAAATATTTGTTTTTGAAGATATGATGCATGGAGTAATAAAGCTATGTAAATTTTTTATACATTTCAAATAGTTCTTAAGAAATAGAGAGCCTAAGTAGCTCCTATTTGACCCCTTGGAACCTTAGCACAAAAAATGTGTGTTGGTCCACGATGTGATAGGTAGTATTGTCCACCGAGACATCCTCACGAGCAATACTAGCTGCCTTGTCATGACCAGCTGAGGGTCACTCAGCTAACGAGCCAGTTTCATCTGCGAGAAGATCGGGGATGCGCATGCAAATGAAACATGATTAAATGTAGTGTGATCGTTCTATTGGGGTAGGAGCGATCGAAGTTAGCAAATTTTCGTTACTAATATATGGAGGCATGTGTTAATGATGAATGAGCTGACTTTGCAGAGTGGTGCATGCAATACATACAAACACAAATGAAGATGAGTGTGTTGAGGATGCAGTGAGTCGAAGGTGAGTGTGCCGAGAAGGCAATGACTCGGGAGTGAGTGTGTCGAGGAGATAGTGACTCGGTAGTGAGTATACCGAGGAGGCAGTGACTCAGGGTGAGTGTGCCGAGGAGGCAGTGGCTCAAGGGTGATTGTGCCAAGGAGGATGTGACTCAAGAATTATAGCACCGACGGGCACCTCAAATCATCACGCGGGTATGACGTTCTGAACCCTAATCTCCCCGAGACGTCCACGGGAAGCTTTGAATCCCTCTGACCACATGAGCCTTAAGGAGGTATTACTCGAATAGTTAGGCATATTAGGAGTGACTGGAGGCTCGTATAATAGTCTCTTACCATTTCTTTATATATATAATGTTTTGACATTTATGCTTATAACTATCAAAGTGCATTTAAAAATATATGAGAATTGTTTAGTATCCACAAAATAATTTTGTGTAACAAAAAGCCTTAAATTTTTTAATTTTAATTATAAAAACCTTATAATATTTTCCAACCTAAGATGCATGAAAGGCAAATCCTAGTTTTCACAACTAGCGCATTAATGCTTTGAGAAATTATATACATTGATGAGGAAGTACAGTATTTTTTATTTTGTTTTATTATTATAAATCTACACCTTCAAAATAATTATAATTTTATTTCAATTTTTTTTTATTTTTTATTTTCCTTCACTTAAGTATAATAAAAATGAAACAAATATATACTAGAAGTATACAAACTTTTTTTTAAAACAAATGTATTTTTGACTTTGGAAGATTTAAATACATACATATCATCTACTTGTGCATGAAAAATGCGTATTTCAGTTTTAAAAGTTAAAATGAATGGTATTTTTTATGTGATATGAATTGTATAATCAAATCTTAAGTTTGATGCGCCATCAACAAATTCCCATCATCCGACATGAATCTCGAGGCATGACGTTTCTTGAAGCAACTTTTTGAGCAAGAAATGTTCAAACTTTCGATTAAAAGTCTTCCAGAGCACTGATTTCAACAAACTTACAATCAAACTAACCAACTCGACGGGAAGGACCCAACGGTACCATAATTGGTTCAATTCGAGTCAAATCAGGTCCCGATCAAGCCATTATACGACTTTTAGAAGCTTTTCGGGCATATTTGGAAAGTCACACAGATGTCAAATTAAGCGAGCTTGTGGTTGAATCGAGCGTCTTGACAAGACAAACCCAATGAGCCCAAAATTGCTCCATTATGACATCATTAAGACACTTAAATATCCATCGAACATCGTTGGATCGAGGGAATCTCTCTGGGTCATCAAGTTATAGTTGTTCAAATTCTTTCATTAATTGCAACCATGATTCTATAAATAGAGTTCTACCCCTCTTTTGAAAAAAGAGAGGAGGAGAGCTTGAAGCTTGAAGCTTGAAGCAGACTGAAGCTTGAAGAAGGAAATGAAGTTGTCTCCTACTCCCACAACCATCGACCACCCCTACCCACCTTCAACCATCATTCGTCAGTCATTGTCGATCACCATCAATCGTTGTTCACTAATTGCGACGAAGCATCGTGCAAACCCACAAATAACGTTGTGGAGTCATAAAACAACCCACAAAGCGACGCATCATCCTGAACTACATGCTGACCCCAATGACGGTAAAACAACACACCCCGAAGACAGTGTAACAATACACCCTAATGACGGTGCAATAATGCACCTCGAAAATGGGGTAACGATGCACCTCTCATACACTCGTGCAGCTCCCGAAGCTGGCCCATGCGGTCTACGGAAATCATTACAGCATCACTATATCCTACGTGACCAACTACAACCTATGTTGTACACAGCTCGTGTAACTCCCACCTTAGCCCTCACAACCTACGAACATCATTTCTACTCAGTACTACGAACTACATGACAAAGTACAGCCTACGTGGTCCACAGCTCGTGTAGCTCCTGACTCCGGTCCATATAGCCTACGAACATCCTCGAGACTCACCACTATGGCCTATAAGATTTACGTGGTCCACAGCTCCCGCAACTCCCAACTACGGCCTCTATGACCAACCGACACATCTAAACAATCATCTATGGCCCACCTGATCAACTATTGTCATGGTTATCATATATGACTTCTACGACAAGCTGACACTACAGTCACCATCGACAACACTCATGGCAGACTACAACCTCTGCAACAATTAACTGTGGCCCTTGCAGCCCGATATCTCCAAGAACTACAGCCAAATTACTAATATACAACTTTGTAACTCCATTTTCTGTAAGATAGAAGCAGAGTAGACATGTGTACTCATGACATGTGTACTCACGACATGTATTCAATTGGGCTAGGCCACACGATTTTTTCTCCTTTCAAGGGTTTTCCACACAATAAGCCAAGGTGTCTTCTCCTGCTTACTTCACTTTAATTTCATGAGTGTGTGTTGATTTTTCATGCAATCTTAAGATGATAAATAATCATGACTTCATCGTCGCGAATCTTGTAGCACACATTAAGGTATTAGATATATAAATACATAAGAATTTGGCGGTGCGTATAAAAATTTGCCTAATACTTCAACTTAGTGAGAGTTGTCCCGTGAAGCTTATGCATAATCGAAATTTTTAAAATAATATTTAGTCCCACATATAAATGGTATTCGATGACATTGCCTTGGTGAAAGTGAATCTTTTACAAGAATAAAAATTTTACAAAATAAAAAATTTAATTTGCAAATTTATTTGTATTAGTAGAATTTTTTAGAGTTAAAAAAATTAGCATATATACAGCTTAATCAACTACATTAATATGATGCTCGAAGGGTTTGGTTCGTTTGCAGCCCTCGTGCGTGTATAAATGGTATTCGATGACATTGCCTCGTGCGAGTGTTGATTTTTCAAAAGATCAAATTACTTTGGTGCCAACCCTGAAGAGTATGTTGGTACACGTCTATTTTGTTGGAACATAATGCTCATTCCTTCTATTAATTTGAGGGTGATTTTAAAAGTTCTATAGTATTATATTTTTCTAGTCATTACCATTAATCATGCCTTTTGGTTGAATTTTTTTTTCAAATGTTTTGATACATCAAATGCAATGCCATATTTGAGCTAAGGTTGATGTAAGCAACCAAATTTTCCTGGAATGCAGCCATGGACATGAATGACAGATAAATGTGTGACCTGATACAATAAGAATACATGCTTGAATCCTCCATTAATACGGTGATATCATTAAATTTCTAGGTAATTCTTTCATACTGCCACATTATATGTAATCTTCTACGTTCAATTTGTTCATCTTGTCTAGTTTATGTACATATAATTATAATTGATTATAAGCAATGATAATTGAAGAAATTGATTTGTCTTTGCTTCTCTTGCAAATCATCACCAATTAAAAATGTCTTCTTCTTTTCATTTAGCAAGCCTGCTACCATTAATTTGTTGAAAATTTTCTTTAAGAATTTGTACTAAGAGAGTTTCCAATCTTGTAGCACTATCTATCTACTATCTATAATCTATAGTTTTTTTCATAGTATATTTTTTATTGTTGCCTTGTGCTCAACAAAAGAAGTTTGGTTGGTTGACATAAATCTTTTAGCAAAAATTAATAGGTTCTCTCAACTCAAATAAGCTAGTGATTTCAATAAAGATTAATAAATTCCTAAAATTTATGGTTCATTTAACCTAAATTTGATCATCTACCAAAAAAATAACACTATTAATCAACACTTTCCTGCCTTTTTTCTTTCAACATACATGTTCTAATTGGATCAACTATTAATAATTAATGAGAATAATATATTTAATACTATGGATTAAATGCTTTAAATATATTTAAGTGGATTTTTTAAAATGCAACTAGAACATGGAGCATGTAATGTATGAAACTAAACAAATAATTGCTCCCAAATCCAAACTTAATGTATATTTAAATGCTTAATCATATTCACTCTTATTGGTTTTGATACTAATTTTAGCTCTTTAAAAGGATGCATAATAATTGCACCTCCTAATTAAAAATAAATCGAAGTTCTTTATTTATGGTAGGATAAATAAATGTTGGTCAGAGCAACTATAGTTTTAATTAATATAGTGAACCTATTACAAGTATAAAATTAACATAAAAAGAACTAATGTAGTGCATCATAAACCTGTTAATCAATGGACCAGTCTCTCCTCCATCTAATGCAATTTATCTCCATCAAACATGGAACCTCTACCTCCACTTTGATATTCTAAATTTTAAATCTAAATTATTACTAAAGGATAAATTAAAGGATTTTAACTAAACATAAGAAAGGACTACTATGAATGAAGTTAAAATATCAAAATTATTTTTCTTAAACACCTTTTTGAATTTTTGGATTTTAGCTAAGAGCATATCTTTGGTGGGAATAATTATTTTTAAAATTTTTCTTCAATAATTTTTTTTTAAACCATCCTTTTAATTCTAGTAAATTTATTATGCATCCCAACGACCTAATGTGTCCATCTTCCTTGAAATAAAATATAGAAATATACATGTTACTCACAATTTGGCAAATTAGGCCAAGCATGGCCTAGTCTAGGGTTTGCTCCCATTTCTCTAACCTAAAACTCATAAATACTAAATCAGATATTAATTATAAAAATCATTAAAATATTTAATAAATTCTTATGTTCAACCATCTTTTATTGGAGAAATTAGGTTTGGATTTGGTAAAATTGAGTTTAGATTTAAAATTAAGTAAATTTGAATTGAATTTTATGAAAATTGGGGGTGATTTGGAAGTTTTGGAACTTAGGGGTAATTTGGTAATTTTGGTCAATTTTTGTAGATTTTAGTTAAGTTTGGGAAATTTGGGGAAATTTGATGGTTCAAATTAGTTTTGTTGAAGATTGGAGTGAAATTAGGGATTTTGACAATTTTTTGGTATTTTTGGAATTGAGGGTATTTTGTTAATTTTTGGGACTTTGGTTAATTTTGGGAAATTTATGGTGAATTGGGACAATTTGAATAATTTGAAGTGGTTCAACATGATTTTTGTGAAATTTTGTGAGTTTGGACAATTGTGGGAATTTCATGGTTTCAGGGGTATTTTGGTAATTTTAGCCAAAATTGGGGGGTAGAAGGCCAAAGTTGGATACTTTGGTAGAATTGGAGTTGACTGAATATGGTGATCATGCAAGCCATAAAAAAGAGTCCCTAAAGCCATAAGACCCATAGGCGAACTCATTTTAGATTCTCCACATGTTGGTCTTTGTCATCTTAGCCAAAAGTTAAGGGCTTGGGACCACCCACATGAGTTTCCAAAAAGCTATTAGGAGATAGATTATGTATAAGTGTTTTTTGGGTTTTGGAGTGTGTGTGCTTTTGATGGGCTTAAGTGTATGTATAACCAAGACCAAGCCACCCAGGTTTACGCTAAGACCTGAATGTAGTCTGGAGACTTTCTTTGAGCTTCCTCCTGTTGGTTTTATCTTTCTAAGTGCTAAAGGTTAAAACCATACATGTGAAATTTCTGAGAGAGTAAAGAAGTGTTTAGAATTTATAATGGGGTGGGTGTTGACCTCATTTTTTGAGGTCTTTCATTTCCTCCTCTTTAGATCCTAGGATCTAGCCTTAGGATTTTCTTATTTTGGACTCTCTTAGAGGACTAGACTGGGACCCACCGTATTTAGAAATTCGAGCCATTTCCTTACTCCTTGAAGTTTCATATGGACGGTTCTAAATCCTCGACACCTAGTTGAGTCGATTAACAGCCGACGTATTGAAACTCTTGTTGAGTTCCAATAGGGATTTGAAAGCCATAGGTGGACCCCACTGCGTGCGACGTTTGACTTTTTGCCACGAGTGATATGTTTGACTATGGTTCTCGCTTAGGCGAAGACCGGTCATTAATTTGCTCGATAGATGGCTCCGGTCAGGTCAAAATAAATTCAATTTTGCCACGTTGCGCAAATTTAATTTAAATTGATGCGACCGTCGACGAACTTGTTCGAACGACCCCGGATGGCGAAACGGATCGCGCCGATGCGTCCGGAGCGTCAATTTTAGCCGGGAAGGACATATAACTTGATAGGATTTTGAGTCGACTTGATTTGTGCGTAAATTGACGAATTTAAATAAATAATAATAATAATAAATTTTTTTTTAATAAAATATATATATATATTTTTTTTTTAACTCACGCACACTTTTCACTCGCCTCACTCACACCTCCCATTCCATTCGACCGAAACCCTCGGTCTTGTTCAAGAGCCGCATACAGCTTCCCGTGCCCTAGCCGGTCGCCCCTTTTCCTTCTCCGGCTTCCTCTCTCGACCGGCTTCGAGGAATCTCCTACCGGTCTTCCGGTAACCTTCATGCTTCCCGATCCACAACCGATTTTCTTGCCGGTTGCCTCGCCGGTAACCCTTCCGTAACAAACTTTCCCGCTTAAATTAATCCCTCTTCTCCCCTCTTCTTCGGATATAAATCCCCCCTCGAGTGAATGGTTTGGGGTGGATGAGCTTGCTCGATTCTCTTGAACTCGGATTTCTTGTTTTAAGAGGATTTTGGGGCTGATATTTCTATTCTTGCGATTCAAGAATCTCACTGGTTTTTCTTCTTCTCTGAGTTCTTATACTTTCTGGAAGTAAGTCTTTCTTCTTCTTTCTCTAGTCATTTAATGGGGTATTTTCAAATAGCCTTATGTTGATAATTGAGAATTAAATGTTAGTTCTCAGTTATGGATTAGTAAAACTAATAATTGTTTTTGTGATAACTTTTTATACTCTTAATGGGTAAGAATTGGATCACCATATGCCATAACCTTTTTTTACGATTTATGATTCAGAAGGTGTTTTCTATGATATGGAATTTACAGAATAAATAAGGCTCTACTGCATTTGGAAATCTGTAGTTTAGCTATGGGAATAATGTTTTATTTGATGTTGTCCTTCTAAAGGTATTATATATCTCTTGTGAATTGATGAAGAGAGGTAAATGGATTGATGGGGTGTTTGATGCCAGAAGTATTGTTTCTTCTTTCAGTTATAAGATCTCCCTTATTTTGTATTTGTTTTAATCTATATGGAATAAGGTTGACTTTCATGCTAACAGATCGAATGATTTTAACAGAAATTTTGAAAAATTCTTTCGAAATTTACATTTCTCGAAATTCTCAATGATACTCTTCTTATGGGATTGAGGCTTTCGTCCCTTGAAATTGAGATGGTTAGAATGCGTGGATATTTACTTTGTCTTATTTCAGAATTTATTTTTTTTTTTACATATTTAGGATCTGGAACCTATCCTTAAACTTTTTTTTTTTTTAAGTTTAATATTACTATGAGAACTGGATTATTGGTGCTTATATCTTGCTAGTGATTATTGGTTAGTGGTGTTTACATCTTAACACTCGGTGTTTATAGTTGAAATTTATACAAGACATTAATCTGTTAGATTATGATTGGAATATTTTCATAATCACCACGTGATTTTTGTGTGCTTACCTATTGGGTAGCCAAGATTCACTTCCTTTATATGTTCATTGTTGTACATACATGGGGAAAGATATTTCTGATAACATTTACCACATCTATTTATATTATAGTGATGGTTCGGTTCACTCAATGTATACATGTAACTTTGAAATTTTTTTTACATCCTTTATATTCATGATACCTGTTCCGTGGATGAAATTGATTGGGCAATGAATTCCAATTTCATATATTCTTTTGAAATTCTAAAAATGAGGATATTTATATGCATCACATATTTCTTGTGTAATTATATGAATAATATTGGAATCCTCTCCTTACATATACATCACATTGATCATGTGTGAAAACTTATGTTCATCTGTTTTTGGAGAGGATACCGATTAATACTTAGTGAAACTGAAGTTTTATTGCGTACTTTTGGATAAGTTTCACATCCCATTGTCAGCACACTCAAAATTATTTCCCTGGAATGGATGGGTCTACCTTGAATATTAAGTTTTGCTGACTGATGATGTTTTGAATGGTGATTTGCATCTCTTGTTGATAACTCTTTAAAGTTATCAATACTTAGGAAGCATCAGTTTCCTTTTCTTTGCTTTTGAAGCAGCTATACTAACCGCCACAATAGTTTGACCTTTTGTAATATGCAAAACTATGAGTGGCGTGAATTTTTGCTATTAATTGCTGAAGTCTCGTAGTGCAGAATAAATGATAAGGAAATTTACATACATGCCATTTAATTCTTTTGTATTTCCTGTTTAACTTCTAATCTTCAATTTCTATACATTCCTCATTTAACTCTTATATATTTAAAGATTTAAGGTTAATTCTTAACCTTTACATAGCACATGAATTGTTATATCGCAGGACTTAATTCGTTTTATTTGAGAACCCTCTTGCTGGGATTTTGGTATCAAATTTTGCGCTTTGATTAATTGTCGATTTGAAAGGGATTGAAGCATTGTTTCAGTGCTTAATTTATTCAGTATTTTACGAGGCATTCTTGAGCTAATATGGGAAGTGTATCACATAATTTTGGAAACATTGATTGTTACATATACATACTTGCGACATCTCTTTTTATGCAAATTGCGAGTGTGGAAAATTTTTTTTTACGCCGTTATGCTACCCGATTTTTTCTTAGTTGATTTTGTTCTACTTTATTCCATTCTACTTTCTTTCCCCGTAGCTTTGTGTTATGTTCCCTTTTCTTTGCCTTGGTCTGGATGAAGCCAAATTCGGAATTGAATAATTAAGCAGGCTTTAGCTAATTTGAATTTGTATTATACATTGGGTTTGGAAATGTTCTCTAGCTTGGCTTCACTTGTGAAAATTGAAATTTCATTTGATTATGTTACATATGAAATATCAAAGTGGGCATAAGTCGGACATGCGGGGTACAGGCAATGATGCACACTCGAATAATCGTGCTTTTATAGCCGAGATAAATAATAAAAATCAATACTCAATATTAGATGCCCATCTCACCTTGAGTTAGGTAGTTCTAATCCCTACTTTTAAAAAATCCGTGAACCGATAAAACGTATACTACGATATCGGACATTATACCGATACAAGAATGTATACTACACCTCGCTTGCGCAACGGATACTACACCGCACTCGCACGACAATAAACACCGCACTCGCATGACAACGAGATACTACGTCAACGCATATCACCTCACACACATAAGCATAACACATATCACATCACATACATAGCACAATGCATATCACCTCATACATATATCACAACAAACACATATCACATCGATCACATACAACCTATTAAATATCACACACAAATACTACATATAAGACATCATACACGACATATTTAATGCATCAAACCAAACACGACATATCAAACACATCGTATCAAACACAACACATATGATTATTAAACTTATTACACACTACCCTACTGCACATAACACATTACACACTACATATAACACATTACACACTACATATTACACCTTATGCACTACACATTACCCTATTACACACTACACACTATACACTAGTTAACACACATTACACATCACAGAACAGATACTACAACGTACCAAATGTTACACTGATAAAGAATTCAGATACTACAATAACAGATACTTCACTCTCAAAGAATTCAGATACTACAAACTCGGTTCACTCACTAATTAAGTGGTAGGGATTAGGATTGCCTACTTTAGGGTGATTTGCCGGTGACTTTATTTGAGATTGATACAGACTTCAATACTTCGGGTTGCCTGTGGGATCGAGATAAAAAAGAAGTCTATAGACTGAGCCTATCCTCAAATAGAATTCTTATTCCCCCACTTTGATATTTTATATGTTTATGGCTAAACTTGATTGTATAGTTGCTCGTAGTTATTAGCTTGCTTCCGAGACATCGACGGAGTTGGCTGTGTACATATTTATTTATTGTACAGTTCATTTACTTTCTTGTATGCGTTCCTTTACTCTTTGTATATACCTTTACCTGCATTCATATTTTTCTTTTATGCTTGCCCTTAGGATAGGCCATCTAGGGCATGGTTAGTTTACTTTCACTACACATGTTTGTTTTTAATTACTGTTTCTCTTGCATACCTGTACTTGCCCCTAGGATAGGCCCTTTAGGGCATGTTTGTTTTTTCCTTTTCTTTACACACATTTTCTCTTGTATATGCCCTTAGGATAGGCCGTTCGAGGCATGATTTTCTCTTTTCTCCTATCTTTACTCTTTCTCGAGACGAGACGACAGAAGACGGATGAAGGATCTTCTATCGGACTTTCGTAGATTTAAATAACATCTATAGTGACGTCGAGGTCGTCGTTTGATACGACATAAACCCTCACACTATCTTTTAGGACCGAGTACGATCGCATATCGTACGACATAAGTCCTAAACTCGTCTAGGATTCCGAGGTTGTCGTTTGGCACGACATAAACCCTCTCATATTTTTGGGTCATTTACATGTGACATGTAGATATAAATCCCAACACTTCTAAATAACTTGCAAGATCAAAATATAAACATAACTTCACTTTCAAAGATATAAAGCCCAATCATAGGATAGTTTGAGATGTCACTGAAGTTCTTTCAGTATCTTCGACGTCTCCTACTCTTTACTTCTTTGGATTCCGAAAATAATCGTTTCATATTGAACCATTCCCTTCGATTCTCCTACAAGCAATCGTGGAAACCTAAACGTTGAAATTCTCGAAGACGAAGCCCATGATCCTTATCGAGAGTTTTCTTAGGTGACTTCGGTTGCTTAAGATGTAATTAACTATAGGGCTTGCCTCTATAGGGAATTAGGAACCCGTATTAATCTAAACCCCGCCTAATTTGTGCATTAGACGGGGAATTTGTCAGCTATAAAATACGCAGTACCAAAATAGAGTCATAAACTTTTAAGTTTAGATAGTTAAGCCTACTAACAAGTGGTACGCTCATCTTTCGGGATGATGTGTCACTTGTAGTATCGTGCTCAACTATTTAAACTATTTGATATGAGATCTATCTGGTCTCATTATTTTCAAAATAAAATAATATATCACTATTTTCAAAATCAAAATAAAATACTTTACATATTACATTAAATTTAAATTTTAAAACTTTATTTTCAAAAATAATAAGAAAAAATTAGCCGACAATTTCTGGCGACTCCGCTGGGGATTAATTCTTCTCTCCATTTTGGATCATAAGGATTTGTCTTCATATATCGATAGTGTGCCCATATCCCTAGTGGGCCAGACTATCATTCTTCCGTTGATGTACTCTGCTCATTTCTTCCTTGAGCAAGTATTGTCAACTCCTTTTGATTCTGGAGCCACTGTTTAATCATCCTTAAACAGAGAGGTTCCAGAATCTTGAAATCTTTAAAGTGGGGTGGACCCCCAATAGGTGTGGTAGGTTAGGAGCGGTTTATCGAAGCGAGTTTGATGCGAGGTCGACCCCCTTCGGATCTTGGACGAGGTCCTACACCGAATCTCACTCTCACAACCTTCCATTTAAGATTCGAACCAAATAAAATTTGTTAAAATTTCTAAACAAAACAAAACATTTTTTTAAAAAACATTGTAAATATACAATAATAAAATAAAACACCAAAATTTGAAATAAAAAAAATTCATATGAATAAATTTCAAAGGAGGCCCAGTTTATAAGACAAGTGCATTAACTTTAGTACTTCTGTTGAAATTTTAAGGTACATGACGTCACTAATTCTTTTTGGAAACTCTTCGAATGACAGGAGACAATGTCTTCACCCAAGCTGGTCTTTTCTTTTGCCTCTGGAATGGATTTTGCCGTCAATAGGGAGGAACTGCCTGACCTGGCAGTCATCAAGTTTGGACAAGGATTCGACAATGTTGAAACTAAGTTCGGGAATGTGTCTGTTGAAATGATGAAACCCGAAATGAGAAAGTCCGTTGAGCCTATTGTAGAGTTCAACTTGAAGATTGTTGAAGAGCCCCCTATGCCAAAGAAGGAGTGGATTGAAAAGGACTCTTCTATTGTTGTGAAGTATGCCGCTAGAAGCGCTGAGACTTCTCTGAGGACTGTTTCAGCTCCTACTGTTAGAACCACCGTCACCACACCAACTGTTTTGTTAGACAAAGGAAAAGAAATTCTACACGAGGAGAAGTCAGTTGACGTTTATACCTCATCATTTTCTGAATTCAGGATTGGGTCCAATTCAAATACCTTGCAACTGATGAAGGCACAGGAAAGGAGGCGCGATCGGGAAATTTTGAAAATCAAACAGGTCTCGTCAACCTCGCCAACAACGGACACAACGATATGACCAATCTAGCCAACAACTACATCAGCCAGGATCACACCAACCCAGAAATAAACAGATGTCCATTGAAGAGCGACAGAAAGTGGTGTATTCCTTCAAGGAGGAAACTGTGTCGAAGATATTCCACAACTTGTTGATGAAACCAGAATTCAGACTTCCAAAGCCAAAAAAGCCAGAGGAGGCCAGCATGAAAGATCATTCTCAATACCGCCCATACCACCGGTTGCTTGGCCACACAATAGAAAGGTGCTTTGTCTTCAAGGATTGGCTTGAAGATAATCTCAGAAATGGAAATGTGATAATCCCAAAGAAATATTTAAAAGAACCTGAAGAAGGTTCTGTAAATATGGTTTCGAAGGATTCAACCGACTCCTACACGACGCCGGTGCTCGAGGAAATAAATGATGTTTCTCGGAAAGTTTCAGTTGACCTTAAAGTTCTCGGAGGAAGTTCGATTGATTCCGCCATGAGAAGCTCCGAGTTGACATTGCACAACTATTTGAATACCGAAAGAATATGTCGAAAATGGAGATTACAGCCTACCAGATTACATGGAAGGTGGTTTTGCAGAAATCAACGTCATCGAGATGGAGGCCACACCATCCTCGTGTGACGCTCCTTTACCCACTAAGGAGAACACCGCGGATGGGTTTCAGATGGCCATTCAACAGCGGGATGAGCAGATAAGTCAATCGAAGACACAACTTGGAGGAAGTAATGAGCATCATGGGTACAATTCGAGGGCGGTCGCAGTCATTACCAATAAGCAACTTTGGAGGCAAACCAACCGAAATTGTTCACATTACGGATGAAAGAAAAGAATCCACCTTCGACAAACAACCGAAGAAGGATCTTGTTCGAGGTCCGATGCTTGGAGAGTAACATTAAACAAATGATTGAACAACGAGTAAGAGAAGCCCTAGCTCAATCAAAGGCAGGGGCATTGATTCTAAAGGGTAGACCCTACCCAGAGGAATTTGATGTCGTCCAATACCCTAAGGGTTTCATACCACCGTCGTTCAAGACATTTGATGGGACGGGAAACCCCCGACAGCATGTTGCACACTTCCGAGCAAGTTGGTTGCAACGCGGGGGTAGTGATGCATTGTTGTGTCGCCGATTCGTGAGCGATCTTTCGAGAATTGCTTTTGATTGGTACGCCGAACTACCCAATGACTCGAGTGAAAACATTTGCGAATTGGAAGACCTCTTTGTTAAGCGGTTCGGCTGAGTTAAACACCATATCACCATCGGTGATCTCGTGGTGGAGCGACGAAGCCACTCGAAACATCGATGACTATATTCTGCGATGGAGAAATTCGAGCATGAAATGTGAACCACAACTCCGGGAGCAACATGCGGTTGAGATACTTCTAAAGAGCATTCATGGTCCGATAGAGCTTCTTACTCAAGGGATTCACCATCAAAACATTCGAGAAGTCGCTTAACAAGGTCGAGTAATCTCCAAGAAGAAGCTAAACAACTTGGTTTTCTTGAGAAAGCTTGGAAGCTAGAACCATCGAAGATATCGAAAAAGAAATTCGGGACGATAATGAGTGGTTGGTAAGGGCAAGCGACCGTTGCGGATACAAGCCGAAAAGTCTCGACGGATCTACCAACGTCCTCGGCGGAATGGTCAACAATCATTTCAACAGAGGCCTTATCAAACGAAGTGGGGGAAACCCCCAAACATAAAGAATCGTTTGAACAAAATATATCCTTTCGTGGATGAAGCGATAGAACAAATGTTCCAGAATCCGATGAAGAAACCCGAGTTCAAGCTTCCCGAACCAAAGAAACCATACGAAGTTGATGAAAAGATCATCCGAGATACCGCCCATATCACGGTCGATCGGACACACCATAAAAGATTGTTTCACTTTCAAAGATTGGCTTGAGGAGAACGTAAAAAATGGGAACATAACGATCCCGAAAGAGTATTTGAAAGAACCTGAAATAGGTTCGATCAATATGATTTCGGCTGGTCTAGTTGTTCCAATTGACCTTTGACGAATGAAATATTGGCAAGGCTTTCAAAGAAAACTTAAGTCAGAACTCCTTCAATACAGTATACGAGACATAGTTTGAAACCTCTTTCCTCTTGAAGGATGGCAGGTTTCAACTTTGGTTACTATCGTTGATGTGAAGGGATATCAACAAGAACTATTGTTGCTTCATCCCAACCCTCCCACCACAATGAAAATAAGAAAAGAGGAACCTTGTTGTTGTTCAAGTTTCATCTGAGATAAGAGATGTTTTGTTTCTCATATTATGAAAAAGTTTTCATTCTGGCGTTCAATGTTCAATCAAGAAAAGGAGTACTTCATTATAAATGTTCTGGTGTTTTAATAATCATGACTAAAGGGGAGAGTGAAATTAATATTTTACTAATTGAATCCTTCACTTTAAGGAATTCGGACTGGTTCCTAAGTAAATTTCGAATAATATTTTGTTCTTAAAATACGAGTAATTGATCCAGGGATATCACGGGTCTTTTAATATCCCGCTAATTGATTGGGTCCCGACTTTTGAATGGACTATAATATCTCGTAATTCATATTAAGAAGTATTTCAAAATTATTAATTAAGGGAGTTCGGACATTCAAAATCCTTAATTAAAGATATGCTCTACCGGATATGTTAATTCTCAAAGGGAAACATGGAGAGTTAATTTATATAGGATAGTAAATTATGTGAGAGTTAATTTATATAGAGCTAGTAAATTATGTGAAAAGAAGTTTCCCCGAGAAGAGGCTTGAGGTGAGCATATAAAAAAAAAAATTGGTGTCTGAATTCTCTCTTAATTAATAAAATTTGAAGAATCATCTTAATAAAATTCTTCAGATATTATATTCAGGAAAAGAGTTAAGTGATCATGATCTCCTTGGTTGGCTATTAATTGACCCCGAAATATCTTTGGGAAAATGAAAAATATTTTAATTACATGATCAAAATTCGGAGATTTGCTTAAGTCCGGAAAGAAAGAATTAAAGAATGGATTGTTTTATCAATAATTAATGGATTTCGAACCCGAAGTCATATTTTTTTCAATGCCCGAATACTTTACTCCAACTTCAATAAAAGAACGTCGAATATCCTTCGAAGACAACATGGATAATTTGTGCGAAAATCAGTGAAAAAGAAATGACATATGCTACATGGAGCTATAAATTTACAATCTTCAGAATCAAGTATGAAGTGCAGAGAATCGTCAAAGGAGTGCATTCAAGATTGTGTGCTGCTCACCAATCGGATACGAATCGCCTTTTGAATTTCGGTGTGCGATAAAAGAATCATTTCGGAGAACGAGTCTACATTCGAAAGCATCATGATCAATATTTTCATCGGAAGATACAATATTGATTGGAGATACTCCACTATTTACTTCTCGGGAGTAAATAGATTGGCGAGGCTTTTAATAAGACTCTCGTCTGAATTCAAAGAAAATTTGAAAGAAAAATGGAGAGATGAATTAGCACGAGCAGTTATTAGAAGCCTCATTGGCCTACGGAACGACATTCAAAATTCCAGCTCAGTCTACACCTTATTACCTTTTGTATGGGTCCGAGACCGTTCTTCTACTGGAAATGCAACTCTCCTCAATTCCACAAGTTTCATAAGATTTCCACAAATTTCTCACAAATTCATAATTTCAAATCTTTGTGGAGTGGAGTAAGACCCCCTTAAATGGATGTTAAGGCTTCCAACTCCTTCTTGCCTCTTAGGATGGATGTAAAACCCCCCAAGTGGATGTTAAGGTTTTCCTTCCTAATGTGGTCTTTTCAAATCTTTGTGGAGTGGAGTAAGACCCCCTTAAATGGATGTTAAGGCTTCCAACTCCTTCTTGCCTCTTAGGATGGATGTAAAACCCCCCAAGTGGATGTTAAGGTTTTCCTTCCTAATGTGGTCTTTTCAAATCTTTGTGGAGTGGAGTAAGACCCCTTCAATGGATGTTAAGGCTTCCAACTCCTCCTTGCCTCTTAGGTCGGATGTAAAACCCCCCAAGTGGATGTTAAGGTTTTCCTTCCTAATGTGGTAAATTCAAATCTTTGTGGAGTGGAGTAAGACCCCCTTCAATGGATGTTAAGGCTTCAACTCCTTCTTGCCTCTTAGGTTGGATGTAAAACCCCCAAGTGGATGTTAAGGTTTTCCTTCCTAATGTGGTTCTTCAAATTCAAATTTTCTCTTGGATCGATATAAGTCCCCCTATAATGGATGTTAAGGCTTTCGATTCCTTTAAATTCATTTTTTTTCCTCTTGGATCAGTGTGAGTCCCCCTATAATGGATGTTAAGGCTTCTGATTCCTTCAAATTCAAATCTTTCTTTGATTTCTTCAAATTCAAATCTTCGAGGATAGGAGTAAGACCCCCAAGTGGATGTTAAGGCTTCCGAAACCTTCAAATTCAAATTCCAGGGTCGGTGCAGGGATTCCGACTCTTTCAAACCCCACAACCCAACATCAACCACAAATCCAGGTCAAAGCGACATTCAAATTTGAAAGCACAAACTCACAATTACAATTTGAAGACACACTTGCTAATCCCCAGCATAAACTCCTACACTTTACACTCAAGTCCTTTTGAGCTGGACTTTCTCCAAGTGGGAACCTCAACTCAAACTCAATTATCGGACCCGATTCGACCTTCGATTTGTTTCAAGTATGGTTACTTGAACATTCATTTGTGATTGGGTTGATCATTTCGGTCAACGCCAATAGGCGTGGCGTGCTTGTACAACACACCACACCTATTGGGGGTCCATTTGTTGACCTCATTTTTTGAGGTCTTTCATTTCCTCCTCTTTAGATCCTAGGATCTAGCCTTAGGATTTTCTTATTTTGGACTCTCTTAGAGGACTAGACTGGGACCCACCGTATTTAGAAATTCGAGCCATTTCCTTACTCCTTGAAGTTTCATATGGACGGTTCTAAATCCTCGACACCTAGTTGAGTCGATTAACAGCCGACGTATTGAAACTCTTGTTGAGTTCCAATAGGGATTTGAAAGCCATAGGTGGACCCCACTGGCGTGCGACGTTTGACTTTTTGCCACGAGTGATATGTTTGACTATGGTTCTCGCTTAGGCGAAGACCGGTCATTAATTTGCTCGATAGATGGCTCCGGTCAGGTCAAAATAAATTCAATTTTGCCACGTTGCGCAAATTTAATTTAAATTGATGCGACTGTCGACGAACTTGTTCGAACGACCCCGGATGGCGAAACGGACTGCGCCGATGCGTCCGGAGCGTCAATTTTAGCCGGGAAGGACATATAACTTGATAGGATTTTGAGTCGACTTGATTTGTGCGTAAATTGACGAATTTAAATAAATAATAATAATAATAAATTTTTTTTTTAATAAAATATATATATATTTTTTTTTTTAACTCACGCACACTTTTCACTCGCCTCACTCACACCTCCCATTCCATTCGACCGAAACCCTCGGTCTTGTTCAAGAGCCGCATACAGCTTCCCGTGCCCTAGCCGGTCGCCCCTTTCCTTCTCCGGCTTCCTCTCTCGACCGGCTCGAGGAATCTCCTACCGGTCTTCCGGTAACCTTCATGCTTCCCGATCCACAACCGATTTTCTTGCCGGTTGCCTCGCCGGTAACCCTTCCGTAACAAACTTTCCCGCTTAAATTAATCCCTCTTCTCCCCTCTTCTTCGGATATAAATCCCCCCTCGAGTGAATGGTTTGGGGTGGATGAGCTTGCTCGATTCTCTTGAACTCGGATTTCTTGTTTTAAGAGGATTTTGGGGCTGATATTTCTATTCTTGCGATTCAAGAATCTCACTGGTTTTTCTTCTTCTCTGAGTTCTTATACTTTCCGGAAGTAAGTCTTTCTTCTTCTTTCTCTAGTCATTTAATGGGGTATTTTCAAATAGCCTTATGTTGATAATTGAGAATTAAATGTTAGTTCTCAGTTATGGATTAGTAAAACTAATAATTGTTTTTGTGATAACTTTTTATACTCTTAATGGGTAAGAATTGGATCACCATATGCCATAACCTTTTTTTTACGATTTATGATTCAGAAGGTGTTTTCTATGATATGGAATTTACAGAATAAATAAGGCTCTACTGCATTTGGAAATCTGTAGTTTAGCTATGGGAATAATGTTTTATTTGATGTTGTCCTTCTAAAGGTATTATATATCTCTTGTGAATTGATGAAGAGAGGTAAATGGATTGATGGGGTGTTTGATGCCAGAAGTATTGTTTCTTCTTTCAGTTATAAGATCTCCCTTATTTTGTATTTGTTTTAATCTCTATGGAATAAGGTTGACTTTCATGCTAACAGATCGAATGATTTTAACAGAAATTTTGAAAAATTCTTTCGAAATTTACATTTCTCGAAATTCTCAATGATACTCTTCTTATGGGATTGAGGCTTTCGTCCCTTGAAATTGAGATGGTTAGAATGCGTGGATATTTACTTTGTCTTATTTCAGAATTTATTTTTTTTTTACATATTTAGGATCTGGAACCTATCCTTAAACTTTTTTTTTTTTTAAGTTTAATATTACTATGAGAACTGGATTATTGGTGCTTATATCTTGCTAGTGATTATTGGTTAGTGGTGTTTACATCTTAACACTGGTGTTTATAGTTGAAATTTATACAAGACATTAATCTGTTAGATTATGATTGGAATATTTTCATAATCACCACGTGATTTTTGTGTGCTTACCTATTGGGTAGCCAAGATTCACTTCCTTTATATGTTCATTGTTGTACATACATGGGGAAAGATATTTCTGATAACATTTACCACATCTATTTATATTATAGTGATGGTTCGGTTCACTCAATGTATACATGTAACTTTGAAATTTTTTTTACATCCTTTATATTCATGATACCTGTTCCGTGGATGAAATTGATTGGGCAATGAATTCCAATTTCATATATTCTTTTGAAATTCTAAAAATGAGGATATTTATATGCATCACATATTTCTTGTGTAATTATATGAATAATATTGGAATCCTCTCCTTACATATACATCACATTGATCATGTGTGAAAACTTATGTTCACTGTTTTTGGAGAGGATACTGATTAATACTTGGTGAAACTGAAGTTTTATTGCGTACTTTTGGATAAGTTTCACATCCCATTGTCAGCACACTCAAAATTATTTCCCTGGAATGGATGGGTCTACCTTGAATATTAAGTTTTGCTGACTGATGATGTTTTGAATGGTGATTTGCATCTCTTGTTGATAACTCTTTAAAGTTATCAATACTTAGGAAGCATCAGTTTCCTTTTCTTTGCTTTTGAAGCAGCTATACTAACCGCCACAATAGTTTGACCTTTTGTAATATGCAAAACTATGAGTGGCGTGAATTTTGCTATTAATTGCTGAAGTCTCGTAGTGCAGAATAAATGATAAGGAAATTTACATACATGCCATTTAATTCTTTTGTATTTCCTGTTTAACTTCTAATCTTCAATTTCTATACATTCCTCATTTAACTCTTATATATTTAAAGATTTAAGGTTAATTCTTAACCTTTACATAGCACATGAATTGTTATATCGCAGGACTTAATTCGTTTTATTTGAGAACCCTCTTGCTGGGATTTTGGTATCAAATTTTGCGCTTTGATTAATTGTCGATTTGAAAGGGATTGAAGCATTGTTTCAGTGCTAATTTATTCAGTATTTTACGAGGCATTCTTGAGCTAATATGGGAAGTGTATCACATAATTTTGGAAACATTGATTGTTACATATACATACTTGCGACATCTCTTTTTATGCAAATTGCAGGTGTGGAAAATTTTTTTTTTACGCCGTTATGCTACCCGATTTTTTCTTAGTTGATTTTGTTCTACTTTATTCCATTCTACTTTCTTTCCCCGTAGCTTTGTGTTATGTTCCCCTTTTCTTTGCCTTGGTCTGGATGAAGCCAAATTCTGGAATTGAATAATTAAGCAGGCTTTAGCTAATTTGAATTTGTATTATACATTGGGTTTGGAAATGTTCTCTAGCTTGGCTTCACTTGTGAAAATTGAAATTTCATTTGATTATGTTACATATGAAATATCAAAGTGGGCATAAGTCGGACATGCGGGGTACAGGCAATGATGCACACTCGAATAATCGTGCTTTTATAGCCGAGATAAATAATAAAAATCAATACTCAATATTAGATGCCCATCTCACCTTGAGTTAGGTAGTTCTAATCCCTACTTTTAAAAAATCCGTGAACCGATAAAACAGATACTACGATATCAGACATTATACTGATACAGTAACAGATACTACACCTCGCTTGCGCAACAGATACTACACCGCACTTGCACGACAATAAACACTGCACCTGCATGACAACAGATACTACGTCAACGCATATCACCTCACACACATAGCATAACACATATCACATCACATACATAGCACAATGCATATCACCTCATACATATATCACAACAAACACATATCACATCGATCACATACAACCTATTAAATATCACACACAAATACTACATATAAGCACATCATACACGACATATTTAATGCATCAAACCAAACACGACATATCAAACACATCGTATCAAACACAACACATATGATTATTAAACTTATTACACACTACCCTACTGCACATAACACATTACACACTACATATAACACATTACACACTACATATTACACCTTATGCACTACACATTACCCTATTACACACTACACACTATACACTAGTTAACACACATTACACATCACAGAACAGATACTACAACGTACCAAATGTTACACTGATAAAGAATTCAGATACTACAATAACAGATACTTCACTCTCAAAGAATTCAGATACTACAAACTGGTTCACTCACTAATTAAGTGGTAGGGATTAGGATTGCCTACTTTAGGGTGATTTGCCGGTGACTTTATTTGAGATTGATACAGACTTCAATACTTCGGGTTGCCTGTGGGATCGAGATAAAAAAGAAGTCTATAGACTGAGCCTATCCTCAAATAGAATTCTTATTCCCCCACTTTGATATTTTATATGTTTATGGCTAAACTTGATTGTATAGTTGCTTGTAGTTATTAGCTTGCTTCCGAGACATCGACGGAGTTGGCCAGGTACATATTTATTTATTGTACAGTTCATTTACTTTCTTGTATGCGTTCCTTTACTCTTTGTATATACCTTTACCTGCATTCATATTTTTCTTTTATGCTTGCCCTTAGGATAGGCCATCTAGGGCATGGTTAGTTTACTTTCACTACACATGTTTGTTTTTAATTACTCGTTTCTCTTGCATACTCGTACTTGCCCCTAGGATAGGCCCTTTAGGGCATGTTTGTTTTTTCCTTTTCTTTACACACATTTTCTCTTGTATATGCCCTTAGGATAGGCCGTTCGAGGCATGATTTTCTCTTTTCTCCTATCTTTACTCTTTCTCGAGACGAGACGACAGAAGACGGATGAAGGATCTTCTATCGGACTTTCGTAGATTTAAATAACATCTATAGGACGTTGAGGTCGTCGTTTGATACGACATAAACCCTCACACTATCTTTTAGGACTGAGTACGATCGCATATCGTACGACATAAGTCCTAAACTGTCTAGGATTCCGAGGTTGTCGTTTGGCACGACATAAACCCTCTCATATTTTTGGGTCATTTACATGTGACATGTAGATATAAATCCCAACACTTCTAAATAACTTGCAAGATCAAAATATAAACATAACTTCACTTTCAAAGATATAAAGCCCAATCATAGGATAGTTTGAGATGTCACTGAAGTTCTTTCAGTATCTTCGACGTCTCCTACTCTTTACTTCTTTGGATTCCGAAAATAACTGTTTCATATTGAACCATTCCCTTTGATTCTCCTACAAGCAATCGTGGAAACCTAAACGTTGAAATTCTTGAAGACGAAGCCCATGATCCTTATCGAGAGTTTTCTTAGGTGACTTCGGTTGCTTAAGATGTAATTAACTATAGGGGCTTGCCTCTATAGGGAATTAGGAACCCAGATTAATCTAAACCCTGCCTAATTTGTGCATTAGACAGGGGAATTTGTCGGCTATAAAATACGCAGACCAAAATAGAGTCATAAACTTTTAAGTTTAGATAGTTAAGCCTACTAACAAGTGGTACGCTCATCTTTCGGGATGATGTGTCACTTGTAGTATCGTGCTCAACTATTTAAACTATTTGATATGAGATCTATCTCGGTCTCATTATTTTCAAAATAAAATAATATATCACTATTTTCAAAATCAAAATAAAATACTTTACATATTACATTAAATTTAAATTTTAAAACTTTATTTTCAAAAATAATAAGAAAAAATTAGCCGACAGTGGGGTACTTCACTAGTCCTCTATGATAGTTAACAGGAAAGTCATATGGCTAGATCCTAGGCTTCTAAGAGAAGAAAACTAGATCTCATCAAAATTGAGGTCCACAGTGGCCGGTTGGGCGTTTGACCACGTTCTCCTCACTCCGGGCCGGCGCCGGAGCGATCAAAACCAGTCCCAGAGTCGTATGAACCAGTCTTGAAGTTGGACCCTAACCATCATCCCCCAACAGCGAATAAACAATTTAGATCGCCTCTTCTGCATCACAATACAAGTATCAGTTAACATGAATAAAGCTTTCATGACCTTGAAGATCAGGTCTTCTCATAGAAAAGTTATGGTTCATCTCAGTTCACTAAAGTGAGAAACTATTCTTACCGAGCAGTCATAGTCCTCCTTCCCTCAGCCGGTAAAAGAGTATCAGCAGCTTCTTGAGCCTCGAATAAAGGGGCTACAGTAGTTGTCACTATTTGAGGAGGTTGGGCTAATGTGTCTATAGTCTAACTAACTTGCTTACTTCTGTCCTCCTCCCGATCCCTTCCCCGTCAAAGTCCTTTTAGTGAGTAAGAAGACCCCATTTCATTTGTAGTTTCAACCGCCTTATGCTTTTTGGAAGCCAATTTCTTCTTCTAAATCTCGCTCTTTAGCCTCTTTTTTGCCCCTGGCCCCTTCATCCCCTTGGGTCCTTTCTTCCCTTTGAGCATGTTCTCCCCATTTAGTTTTTCTTCACCACAGGTCGGGGCCACGTCATAAACAAATTAAAATCCCTCCTCATCTTCTCAATGCTAGAAGTATCGTGTGAAAGTTTCTGAGCACTCAAAATGGAGAAATTTTAAGAATTGATCGACTAAGCACACAAGCGCAAAAGCAAATGTGATAGCAAAGGCGTCAATCACGTCTTATTTGTAAGGGTCGTGTGTACGGAAATCTAAGGAGTGCAACTATTAAAATATCTAATTACAAAATAAATGAATGTACTTTTACATTTAACTCTCTTATTTTTATTGCAGTTGTCGCTTGTAAGAAGTAGGAGAATCTGGAAACCAAAATATGTACATTTGAAATGTGTTTGCATAGATCTCGAGGAAAACCAATGAATACAAGTTCAAAGAAGTACGACTAAGGATAGCCCAAAGATGGAAGAAAAATAGTCACACGAACAAAAGACCAAAGATCCCACAGATGAAAAAGTAAAAGCCCACATGCAGAAAATTGAAAGTCCACCAGCAAAAGACCAATAATCCATTAGTGAAAGACTAACTGTTCACTAACACAATACCAAAGGAACTTCCTAAAGAGGTTGACGAAATGTAGGTCATAAGAACTAAAGATTGAGTCATAAGAATTAGAGTATAATAATCAACAGACAAAGTCGGGCCATTCAAGCCAAGTCCTGCCAAACCAAAGACCATCAAGGGACAACCGGCAATCCCAATTTAGCACAATCCGATGGATAGGTCTTACCGAAATATGACCAAATGATATCAGCCAATCGAGTCATAAAGCAGCCATATCAAATACCTGTACATATAAACTATCTAAACTATCATGTAACGCCCTCAGTAAAGCCGGCATACACATGTAATTTTACATATCGTATCATTTTCTCTATAAATAGAAATGATTGTTTCATGTGAAAAGGCTAATCAACAATATAGAGTAATGTTCATTTCAAAATATTACCTAATTATTTGATTTATAAATAATAATATTTCTTATGTTCTATATATAATTACTCCTAAATTTTTGGCATAGAATTTTCTTCTTTTCTTAATATTTTCCAATCTTTGACAAGATTCCTAAGTGGCCTTAAGAGTCCGGACTTCGGAGCCAAGGAACCTTTTGAGCACGTGTCGATAAAATACAAGAATCGGGCTCCCTTTCTTTTGACTATTCCTGCAATAGACTTGAGAAAATGGCAATGAATAATGACCACTAAAGAAATTGATCTCAAATAATTGAAGAAAGTGGAGATTTAAATAAGCTTAAACACTTCCTTGGCCATCAAGCATTCAATATATCATTTTCCCAATGTAGAAACTATATTAATTAAATCTCATCATTTTATTATTATTTTATTTTATTTTATTTTATTTTATTTTTTTCTTTCGTGAGGTCCCAACCCACTCTGTTAGCTCAATCGAGTCAGGTCTAAGACGTCCCATGCGCCTGTTATTCGAGTATCCTCTTTTTAAGGCATCAGTCGTTAGAGATGGGATTCGAACCCTAGATTCATAGTGGGCTTACGCTGTCGTCTTATATAATGCACTAAAAGATGAATATTTAAATTAGAAATATTTAAATATATATATATATTATATGTAATATAAAAGATACCGTGAATAAGACTTTAAGAATAAAATGTAAGAAATGAGAAAAAATAAAAATGAAGGAAACGTGAATGAAAGTAATGAGCAGTAATAACTTAGGGCCCGTTTGGGGGAAAATTTTTACATCATGTGTGATTCCCTCCGTGTTATTCATGTGTTATTCATGTGTTATTGTGTGTTATTCATGTATTATTCATGTGTTATTGCGTTATTATAAAACCGGGAATATTCTAGGAGCAGAATAACACCTGAATAACACACAATAATACCTGAATAACACACAATAACACATGAATAACACTGAGGGAATATTCTCTGTGTTTTTCTAGCCGAATGATTTATTTTTTTTTTTGCCACGCACGTCACGTCACACGTGGCGCGATTTTACAGGACTTCATACGTAGCTCTACGTGCGGAGTCCTGATGTAAAAATAAACATGAATGAAAGTAACGAGCAGTAATAACCTAATTATTATTTCTAACTCGTTTCTTCATATTAGTGAACAGAATTTATGCCTAAATAAATTGATATTAACATTTTTTTTTCAATAAAAAAAGTTTGATTTGTGGAAAAAGCAATTCATTTTTTATGATATTTATAATTGATAGAAGATTGTATCTCTATTAATATTTCCGCTTAGTGATTTTTTTTTTTTTTTTTTTGGTGAATTTTGATGTTCGTTAATGGGGAAAAACTTGCCTACAAGAGACGGATGCAGTGCTATGTACGTCTTTCTATAGGAGATTGTCATGTCAGCGTCGAGGGCCCCACCGACAATTTAATATAATTCTTTTTGGGGTTACAGCGGGGTTATACAAAGGTTATTTGCGGGGTATAGTGGGGACCGGGTTAAACTTGGGTTAAACCAGGGTTACATCCGGCGTACCGCGGCGGAATTGATAGGTTACACACGGGGTACATACAAGTTACAACATGGTTATAAGCCCCTACTGCGGGAGTGTATAAGAGAGGTACAACGGGGTTACAACCATGTTACACTCTCGGGAAGGTTACACACGGGATACGTACATGTTACAACACGGTTATAAGCCCCTACAGCCGGAGTGTACGAGAGAGGTACAACGGGGTTACAACCGCGTTACACTCCCAGGCCGGGTCGTCGGGTCAGGAGCGTTTAAAAACGATTTCTTTTATATTAAATTGTCGGTGGGGCCCTCGACGCTGACATGACAATCTTTTATTGGAAGACGTAAGCAGCACTATGTCCGTCTTCCGCAGGCAACTTTTTCCCTCGTTAATGACTTTGACAAGTCAAAGTCTTTCTATTTCCATCAAAATCTTTTATCATTGAGCAACTTTGAAAGTGAAAGTTTTTCAATGCAGAAAATTCGTAAGAATTTAAAAGAAGATAAAATTTGAAAGTAAAACATTATTAAAAAATAAAATATAAATTTAATTTAAGATAAACATAATAGTTTTTTTCTTGATATCATAAATAAATTAATTTATTTAAAAAAGTGAAAAGAGCAGCGATGCACACAAAAAATTACCGTGCTTAATATATATAAATTTTAAATTAATATTTGATTTTAATTTATCTTTTATTTTTAAATATAAATAAAAAATCTAAATTTAAACTAAGAGTCTGTTTGAGGCAGCTTATTTGGTGCGATAGCGTTTTGAAAACACATCTGGCATATTTGGGTAAACCGCGTTTTGGCAGCTTATGTGTTTTCAAAACGTTGAAAACATCGTTTTCAAAACCGCACCTACTTAGATGTGGTGAGAGCTTTCTGTCTGTCATCTGGCTTTTCCAAAAAAACAATAAAAATTTGTAATAGCTACCAAACCTAACTTATCAGCAGATAATTTTTAATCAGTTTATCAGCAGATTATTCAATAAGTTGCAGCTGCTCTAAACAGGCCTAAATGATATTGTCTCGAGGGAGCTTGCAGCAATTATTGTAGAAATTCTAATGCCGCGAGAAGAGTCACGTAATTTCTCAAATAAATGAATAAATAAAATCGAAGTGAAATCACTATATTATTTTCATATCTAAGTTCATGTATTTATTTTATAGGTTAGTTTGAGTGAACCTAATTGACAAGGTTGGCTGTGGAGATAACCTGTTCGGAAGATGAGCTTGTGCCCATTAAAGTTCAAGGTTATCAGGTCCTCTCTCTTACTAATATGAAATACATTTAACGACACGAGGTCAAAGGATAGGTTGACGTCATTATATTCGAGAAATCAACTGATTGGGGACAACCATTATGGATTACCTATGAGAAAGGCAAATTACCTCCAGATAAGCCACTTGCTCATCAAGTGAATCTTATACACGATGAACTCTATCAATGTTCTTTTGATCATACGTGATTATGTTTCTTAGATAAGCATGAAGCCCATAAGATCAGCAAAGTGAAACATCAGGATTATGTGGTTCTCACCAATCAGACCCCAATATTAAACCAAAGATCAAAAGGATGGGGCATTATTGGCCGGTGTTTATTAGTGATTGTATAGAGACTGCACGAGTTTCAATCAGTGTCAAATATATTGTGTTGTTTTACATCAGTTGCCTAATATATTGCACCCCAGAATTACCTCGTGGCACTTCAAGTTCCACTGAGGCTTCACCTCTCTTAAGCGGAGGATCAATATCATGATTCCATCAAATTCAACAAAATTTGAACATGCATTATTTCATAATAACTCGAAATCTCCACTATTTTTGAGTATAGAATGAACCTAAAACCAAGTAGGAACTGATGTTCAATGATAAAATCTACATTGTCAGATTAGGAGTTAGAGAATTCTCCTCCCTTTTGCACCCTCAAATAGTGTGTATCGTTGTATGTAAAGATTGAGGCATTCCACTTTATTTATTAGCATTGGACTATTTGATGAATCGAAACTAACTTCCTCAAATATTGAACACATTTTATCTATCACTAGGCGGTGTTCAGTTGCAAGCTTAGCTTTATGTTAGGATTTACCAAATCCAATAAATTCAAATTTATCAAATACACACGGGGATGGAAGAGCTCGGGAGCGACAGAGGAATAAATCTGCCTTGCAATCGGATTTGTTAAAACTAGATTTACATCGTAAAAATGACATGACGCGAGAAGAAAATGACGGAACGAGGGAAAATTAGATTTAACTTTGAGCTGATTTTTTTCTTTTTCTTTTTTTTTTTTTTTTTTTTGCTGGATTTAGGTTAAATCAAGATTAAATCCTATAAATAATTTGCTTCTAAAATTACCTTAATCTAGCAATAGGGGTGTAAATGAGATGACTTTTAGTGAGCCTAGCATTCGTTCATGTTCGACATGTTCGAAATTTCTTCAGCACGTGTTCTGCTCGCGTTCGAATAGTTCATTATTATAAAATTCACGAACAGCTCGTGCTTGACTCGTTACGAAGCTCATTTTCAACTTGTTTATTTTAATTATAAACAAGCTGAGCACGAACAACTCTTTATTCACTCAGCTTTTTTTAGCTCAAAATAAAATTACATATATATTATGTATATAATAATATATTATATATATTATTTGTACAATATTATATATATATATATATATATATATATATATATATATATATATATATATATATATATATATAAGTTTAAAACATAATAGTTCATTTGATGGTGACAACATCCAACATTGAAGAATAAAATTTTCAGCCCATTGGTGTCCAGCGTTTAAAAGGGCTAATGAACAACTTTTGTAAAGTAATCCAGGCCTCGTCTAAGTGCCTAATAAGCGTGGATTCTCTTAGCCCAACTAAGGTTCCCTTTTCTTGGCCCAACATAAAAAGGCATTGCCTTATATTGGCCCAATATGATCTAGTGAAAATGACTCGCAACACCACTAAAGCCCACAGAGTTGTCACACCAATCCTTCAGCGTTGCCTAAACTACCTTCCTCTATCCGGCCCAATTAGCAAGTTGATGGGCTGGTTGAGTGATGCCATTAATATAGGTGACTTATAAATATAGATTCCATAATTAGACATGACAATCTCAGACTTAAAAGTGAAGCCAAAGCTCAAATTTGAAGTCGTTGGCAAATAGATGAAGCTTACCCACGAATATAGGATTATGCATCTCTTTTTCTCAGATGAGGTACAATATAGTGATATTGTGTTCCTGACTCTGCTTTAATGTGGGTTGTGTAGGTTATTTTAGGTATTTTACATATATGAGTTTATTGCTCAACAACTCTCTGGCTCGGTTGGCTGAGGTAATCTGTCTTTGACTTGGTAAGGTTGATCTGGTCAGGTAGGTTGAGTGGGCATTGTCGGTCAACTAGGCAAGCCGAAGTTGTCGGTCAATGAGGCTGAGCCGGTGTTCCAATTGATTAAACATGAGTAGATTGGGTCGGTAAGGTTGATTTGGTCAGCAAGGTTGAGCCAATCAATTGATCTGGTCTGGCTATCGACCATCGATCCCTGAATGAGGAGCTACTGTGCGGGGACTATATTGTATTACAAATTCTTGGTCATTATGACAAAACCTCGGGGCGTCTATGGGACAACTAATGATATTGAGGAATTGGATTCTTTCCACAAGTCAGCTCTATTATATGATAAGTTGATGTCTTTGTTGATATTATGTAGCGGTTAGCTTGCATGCTTATATGTCTTGTTTTAACGTGATTGGTTTAGATTTAAATTGTCCGTTCATTCTATTTGCATTTCTTCTAGCTTACTCGGCCTTCAGCTTTGGCTTTGATGACTACGTTTGATTAGATAAATATGCTCGTGACTTTTTGCGATAGACCCTCCTTTGTCATACTTTTTTCTTTCTGGACTGTTAGATCTCCTCGGGATCAACGCTGACATATTTTTGATGTACTTATTTTAGTTCACTGATTTTCTTATTTTTTGAAAGTAACATTGCAATAAGAATAATTGAAAATTTATTTCTTAACCAGAACTTCCATAATTGAATTCTTTGGATTTAACACTTATAGTTTTATAAATATGGCATAACGGGGCTCTTTGATATTTTGTATTTGCTCAGCATATATTTGCTCAGATCAATCAGTTTCCAAGATCTTTCGGGTCGAACATGTCGAATCCTTCAATTGAGTTCCCTAGCATGGAAATGCTTCTTGCCTCCTTTGATAAATCAAAGGGTGGCACCATCCAAAAGGTGAGAAGAAGAAGAAGAAAGTCGCTGCCAAGAATAGGAAAATAGACAAGTTAGTGGATCAAGTGGAGTTGTCTGTCTCATTAATTGGTCGTCGGTGTAGGAATAGATGTTCAGATGATGGAGGCAGATTGGGCAACCTAAGTGTCGGTTGATTAGTTCAATCTTTTGTAACATCTCAAGACCTATCAACTGAACAGACTACACAGAAAGTTGGTGCTTTGTCGCTGCCTGAGGAAAAAAACCACTGGTGCTTTGGCGCTACCTGGTGAGAGCAATGTGTCGATTACAGGGACTGAGTTTGATTGAGTCCTTCATATGAGTACTCTTATGCTTGTTATGTTTTAATTTTTTCTATCTCATATACTTTTCAATGTTTCTTGTTGTACCTGATCCGATCGACCTGGGGGATGACTTGCCTCCGACACACATTAGTGAGGATCATACCACAACACTAGCGTAGTAGCTCAGGCACCAGTCAGGAGTGAGGATTATGGGTTGATCATCAGGACAGTCCTCACAAGGCCTGTGGGGAAGCAAGTAATGGATGCTAGGTGTATTCTGGATCATTGATTAGGAGCTCAGAAGTGATTTAGAATTCCTTTGCTTGATTGGCAAGGATTCAACAAGAGAAGGAAATGCACTAGTTGTTGGCTCGTGTGGAGAATACATGGAAGGAGATAACAACTTTTCATATGGAGCTATCTGAACTCTTGGAGAATTCACTCTTACAAGGAGCTTAAGTCATGATAGATCGGATTACCCATTTTAAGGGTTTGTTTGGCGCAGGTGCAATTTCTCAGCTTTTTAGCTGCAATTACTGTATCTCGTAAAACGCATTGCTGGGAAGTTTCATGCGGAAAAATTGATCATCTCGTTTATTGTAGTATGTGAAAACGATTATAGGCAATTGCTTGGAAAAATAACAATTATGCCTCTGTTTAGTGAAGCTGTTTAAAACAGAACTATTACAACGATATATTTGATACTTCATAAGCAAAAAATTTATTTCAAAACACAACAAAAGTTCAGATACACCACTCACTAAACAATGGGTACCAAATGTGCCAAGAAAAAGAAAAAACTAATAAAGTTACAAGCCTAATAAAACTCAGGCCACAAATAACACCACATCACAAAGCTTCAAAGAATCTAGGCCCAACAAAGAAAAATATTAAAAAAAAAAAAAACAAATTGTCATATAATGAACATATTAAAAGCTTTTTTTTTCATTTACTAGGAAACTGGGCACGTTTTGAAACTAGATCCTCTTATCTTTCAGAGTGATAAATAGAGATGAATATTGAACTACTTTTTTCTATCAAATTGAAAGTCTACGAAGATAAGTTTTATATCAAATTGCAATTCTACGAAGCCATCAAACTATTGTCGAACTACTTCGCATAACAAAATTGTATTTAATTTAACAAAAAAAAAATCCCAAACAATTCTTTCAGGGATTAAACCATCGATATCCATACCAATTACTAGCCTTAATTCCAATTTTCGCTTGCACTGCCTCTCAGTCCAACCCTTAACATGGACCTTGCATCTACGGTTCAAAATTTGAAAAAAAAAATAACATAAAAAATAAGAAATGGATATAGAAATTGAATAAATCCAGAGAGTTTTACTGTGCAAACCAAAACATTTGAGTCGGAATGCAATAAAAGAACATTAGCATCCTATAAAACGAGATACTTAAGCACTTAATCCATTACAAAAGAAAGCAACAAAAAGCAACGGCGCTCACTAACAGCAGCCCCCAACTGCAAACAATTCCACCTAAGGAATCAAACCTTCAAAATCCAAACCAATTAATACTCCTACAAATCCTCCGGCAGAAACAAACAAAAAAAACCATAAATCCATCTAACTAAACGGCGGGTCTTAGAACACATAAGGAAAATCCCAAAGGCCGGTCAAGGAAATCAAAATTCAGCAATGAAACTAAACACATAAAACAAACGTGAGGCGAGGAGACCTTCGAGGCCGGAGATGGGAAGTGATTCAATCGCGGCGGCGAGATCTCTTCTCCCTCGTCCCTAATCGCAAGCGGGTTTTGAGGCGGAGAAGGGTCTCGAGCCGGTTGTTGGTTATGGATTGCAAGCAAGTTCCTAATCGGTCACGATTGCTGCCCTTTTGACGGTGGTGGAGGAGCTCGACTCCATTGGGTCGTTGTCGGGATGGATTCGGAGTTGCGGGGGAAGATGAGACGCTGAGAGAGAGGTCGAGGGTACCCGGGTAATACTTACACGAACGAATGCAGCCCGCGGGGTCGATCCCGATGCTCACTTTTTCGTTAAAATGTCAAAACTGTCGTCGCGATTCGTTGCCGCCACCACCTCAAACGACATAGAAATGCGTCCGCCAGTCGCGCCGCGGATCCGCAACTACCCCAAACGAAGCCTAAGTTTAGGTGACAAATTAACATGGGATTTAAGACGGGAAAATAAATTTTATTCTAAAACTAGGTCCTTACTTTAAACTTCTTTAGTCAATTTCTCTATTTAGGTCCTTACCATAAATATTGACTTAAATTTATTCTATTACTCTGTATAATTTAAACTTCTTTAGTCAATTTCTCTATTTAGGTCCTTACTAGAATTCCTACTCTCTATTGATTTCGTTTGTTCTTATTTTATCCCTACTAGGGCGGAACCAGAAAGCCGCCACCGCACATTTCTTAAGTCAATTTCTCTATTTAGGTCCGTACTAGAACTCCTACTTTCTATTGATTTCGTTTGTCTTTATTTTATTTCTAGTAGACCGCAACCAGAAAGTCGCCACCGCACCTAGATAAGTGCAGCGTGAAACCGCTGTTCTCAGTGTTTTGAAAACTTATAAACTGCCAAACGTAGTTTACTCAAACAGACTTGATGCATTTTCAAAATGCCACATAAACTGCCCTAAACAAGCCATAATATTTTTAATTCTTTATTGGATGACTTTTTTTTGTGTGGATATTTTCTCTTTCAATTTTATTTTCCAACATTTATTCTATTTTTACAATTATTTATGTTATGGGATTGATGATCATCTTATAATCGATATTAAAAAATAAAAATAATTGGACAAATTCAAAGCTGTCGATCCACCGACAGCTCCACCGAGAAAGCCGGTCGCGCATACTAAAAACCTGTGATCGCCGGTAGCGGGCACCAGATGTATTGACAGCGACGGAGTAACGACAGCCACAGATGATAGATCCAACGGACAGTATGAATACTTAAATCCACCGACAGTTCTGACAATGACTGAAAAATCCTTTGCAACTAATTTTTTTTTTTTTTATTTTTTAATTTTTGGCTATAAAAGCTGGCGTTTGGTAATCAATTATTGGGGCCTATAAAACAAATTCGTTATTTACATCTTTGCCCTTATTTATAAAATTTACAATTAGTCCCGTCAACGGGACATTTACATATATACCACCAAAATTTCTATGTATTTACATATCTACCACCTATATTATACGTTTTACACTTATGCCATCCAAGAATTTAATTTATTTCATTTTTTATTTATCAGACCATAAAATTTTAATAAGCCTAATAGTTAGATTTTTATGGTTGTTAGTAAAAGAGTCGGTCGAGTTGAAGGAAATTTTACGTGCGGATGTGGATAATATACGTGCAGAATAGTGATATTATAGCAGTATTGTAAATATTATCATCACAATACTATCATAATTCTATCAATTTATAATGATTTGTATATTATCTACTTGCATGTGATATTTTTATGCTGGATGCGGTTCATTAGGGAAAATTATTCCATAGGGACAACGTACGTAGCGCTGCGTACGGAATCCCTAAATAACTATCGAATAACCAGCGAATAATCCGTGAATAACATTAAAATGAAACTGCGGGGGTTATTGACAGGTTATTAGGAAGTTATCGCAGCGTTATTTAAGCAATAACCTCACAATAACCTAACAATATCCCGAATAACAAATACAATATATAAAATGAAACTGCAGAAGTTAGAGACGTTATTAGAAGATTATTTACTGATTATTTGAAATAATACCACAATATCCTGCTAATAACCTCCCGATAATCCTAAAATACACGATCTCGGAAGTTATTAGGTGGTTATTTAGAGATTACGTACGTAGCGCTGGGTACGTTGTCTATATGTAATAATTTTCCGTTCATTAGAGGACTAATATGGGTAAATTTGTAAATATTTTTTTGTTTGTGAAGCTTTATGCATAACTAGTTAAAAGTGAGCTGTCATTTTGTGAAAAATTGAAGTAATACTCCGATAGTCCGAGTAGGTTAAGCCAGAGGGGCAACTGGAAGAGAAGATAAAGGAGAGGAGGAAGAGGAGAATGCTTGTGATGGAGGGATAGTGGGAGAAGAAGGAAGGAACCTGTTATGCAGCGGAGGGAGTGAGAGAAGGAGCAATCTTGCGGGCGAATTGAAGACGGATCCCATTTTTCAGCTTGCAAGCAAATGTTTTTGTGAAGATCTCACCGTGAAGTAGTTGAGGTAACAGGTTTTGTTGGGAGATTCGAAACGATGGAGGCCAATGCGGGCATGGTTGCCGGATCTTACAAGAGGAACGAGTTGGTCATGATTCGTCGGGAAGGGGATTCGGTGGTGCGTTTTCTTGTTAGAAAAAGAGCTAAATTCTTGATTTTATTTGATTGCACTATTGTTTTATGTGTTTTTCTGTGGAGTTTGGATTTGCAAGCTGAATTGGGAGTGAAATTTCTTAGATCCAGTGTGGATCTTACGTTCTTTGAGTTTATTTTTTTTGTTCAGTTAGGTTTCTGCTATGGGCAGTGTACCTGATTGCTTGCTTGCTTAATCTGATCATTTCTTTTTGATATTTCTGTTAAATTAATTCATTGATTGAGCACGGGATCTTTTGAGTCCTTGCAGTGCGTATTGGCTGCTAAGTTTTTTTTTTCCCGGGAAAGTTGAGCCCAAAACCTCAAAGGACAATATGAGTTATTCAAATCAACCACCTCATGATGAAAAACTAAACCTTCAAACACTATGTCGCGAGCAAATGTGTTGTTGGCTGCTGAGTTTAGTTATTATTTAATTTCTTTTGAATTTTGGGGTGTTTATGGTAGATCCGAGTTTTGTTTGTGATAGTGTTGCTTTCCCTTGATCGACAAACCTTGCTAAAATCTACAATTTTTTGCTGAATTTAGGGTCAAACTTTATTTGTTTTAATACTTTCAAAGCTTTGTAATGCTTTTGATGTATTACTTGTTGATGAACGCTAGTTTCAAGTCTCTCATTTATGCCATTTTTTTCTAAGAAAGAAACATCGCATTTTGGTAATGGAAGATTAATGCATTGCTGTTCATCCTTTGGCATGGTTTGAGTGTGTGGGGAAGATACATTTGGATTCTGCTCATGAGAGATGGTAATCTATGGTGCTTGAATACTTTAAATCTTCTTATTAGATTCTTAAATTGTGTGTCTTGCTTCCATCATTGAGGTAATAATAACAGGTTTTATTCTTCCATGTAACTAGTTGGTTCAGAATGGTATTCAGTGAGCAGTGTGGTCTATTAAATTTTACTTGTTTGATTGAATATTAACTCGCTTAAAGAAGTATTTGGAATGGCTAACAAATTTTTTTGTCTTCATTTTTTTTTAATCATTTCTTTTATTCACCGAGTTTGAAGTAATCAAAATAATAACAATATCAGCTGCTTCGTAGATTACCTCAATCTGAGCCTTTTGATGCTATTTAAATTAACTCAGTCTATGAGAGAGTAGCTTAGCAAACACCCTCTAAGATTATCTGGATAACTTTGGACCTGAAAATTCCTTGGCTTTGGTGCTCGAGTTCTCCACTAATGCTTAAAATGTGTTCATTTTATTGGAATCAACAACCTCTTACATATTGCTACCAACTACTTGGTTGATTAGTGTTGCCTTTGATCTCTACAGGGGTGTTCCAAGGTTTTAATCTTCTCCCCACCCCCACCCCACCCTCAACCCCAAGATATTGAGCTTTTCAATTCATGTAATGAAGCTTATATTCACAGATCTAATTCTTCATTTTCATTTTGTGTTAAGCAGTAGTTTCAATAAGCAACTGGTATAGAGTTCATATCTTTAAATTATGAGAAGGGTGGCTTTTAACCATGCTTTTGTCCTACAGAAGAACCAAAATTTATATTGGCAGAAGTCTCATGATTACAAAACGCCTATTTTTTGTAGCATTTTCTTGGAAGGACATAAAGAACAGATGCAACTGTTTGTTTTTAGCCTTTTGCTCTATCTCCCTATTTTCCAAATTTTGTACTTTTTTTTTAAAAAATTTAATTTCATAAGTTTTCTAAATGGCTATATTTTTGTATCATTTTTCTTGACTTTTGCCTTTGCAATGCAGCCAAAACCTTTGAAAAACCTAAACGGACAAATTTGTCAGATCTGTGGTGACACTATTGGCCTTAATGAAAAAGGTGATGTTTTTGTTGCCTGTAATGAATGTGCTTTCCCAGTATGCCGACCTTGTTACGAGTATGAAAGAAAGGAAGGGAATAAATGCTGCCCCCAGTGCAAGACCAGATATAAGAGGCATATTGGTGAGCTTGCTTGCAACTATAATTTGTTTGGTTTTTGCATTTTGGAATAGTAATTTGTATTATTTTCTTAAATACACCTTTGTGTATCAGGAAGCCCTCGAGTTGAGGGTGATGATGAAGAGGATGATGTTGATGATCTGGATAATGAGTTCAGTCACCCTAAAGTAACTAATAAGACCACAAATCCTTGGTCAGGAGGCAGGGAAGAAGTTGTTGAACTCTCTTCATCATCTAGGCATGAACATTATCATCGCATATTACGGCTGACTAGTGGACAACAGGTAGGCTCTATGAAAAAGTAACCGGGTGTGTTTATTGATTATTACCATTATTACTATTGTCATTGAACCTCAATTATTAAAGCTGTTTTTTGTCTTTGATAAATTATGCTATTCTGATAACTACTTAAAGAGCCTTTTTATTTCAAGGGAAGTATTTGCAAGTGGTTGGAGGTGAGTTTTAAAAGTGAATTTGGTGACGTTTGTTTGTTTTGCATGAACTCGCTTAAAGACTTAGTTTCAAGTTTATTTGGATTGTAGTAAGTTTCACTTTTACTCATCATTTCATTAATATATATTAGTTCACTATTTTATGAATGTAATTAATGTTTTTTATGTTAGTAAATTATTTTTTCGTGAAAAGTAAAAAAATGAATGTGACATTTAAGCTACCTTAAGTGAAATTAGCTTCTCACTTTTATAACATTGCCAGAAAGAGGAACTCACTTTCATTTGCTTTCTTCTAAATAAACACTGAAACTTTGCTTCAAATCTCAATTTCAATGTTGTTTGTAAAATCACACTTTTTCTATTAGTATCTTTAGCCATTCTCACCACATTTCTGTTAATTGTAGGTATCTGGAGAAATGACTGATGCGACACCTGATAATCTATCTATTCGTAGTCAATCAGGTCCTTTGGGATCCCATGAAAAGCGTGGTCCTGCATATCTTGATCCCAGCTTGCCAGGTAACTTTATAGCTGCTGCATTGTGAAGTTCCGTGCTTGCTAGATTTTCAAATCTATTGGGCTTGAGTCTATTGTAATGTGATCCAGTTCCTGTAAGGATTGTCGACCCCTCAAAGGATTTGAACTCATATGGGCTGGGAAGTGTTGACTGGAAGGAAAGAGTTGAGGGTTGGAAACTTAAGCAGGATAAAAATATTATGCATGTACCTAGCAAATACATTGATGGCAAAGGAGACATTGAAGGAACTGGCTCAAATGGTGAAGATCTTCAAATGTATGGAGAAAGCATGCCTTCCTTTTTCTCTTTTGTATTGAAAGAGCCTTCTACCAAAATCCTTTTATTTATTTCGTTAGGGCTCACTTGGTTGCTTTTCATTAGAAACATGTACTAAAAAATAAGGGTTTTATTTTCACTCGTTTTATGTCTGAAAACGAAATCATCTCATTTGATGGATTTGATTGCATGCGCTCAGTCCAAAATCAATATATTCATTCAACCAATTCGTATAATCTTGTACAGTTACTACTTTTTAAAAACATGTTTAATACCTTTAAGCGACTAAATGAGCCTTTAGTGTTTGCTTTCTTATCTTAGAATGTTGAGCAATAGTATATGAAAATGAAATTTAAGTAAGTTAATCTCTCTTCTGATGCAGTTTATATGCACAATTTAAAATCATCAAAAGTAAAAATATTTTCTTTGCGATAAAGGATTATATAGGAATGAATGAGAAATGAGGATCATATACCAACTCCAAATTGTAGGAATTTAAGCTAATGAAGATAATGATGATGATGAATTTCCTTGAATTGTTTTTTCTTTTTTTTCTTTCAAAGATCGGCATGGCTATTTGTGACAGTTTCACATTCTCTTGCACCTTCCACAGGGCTGATGATGCTCGCCAGCCTCTAAGCCGTGTAGTTCCTCTTCCATCCAACCAGATCAACCTTTACAGATTAGTCATCATATGTCGGCTCATCATCCTGTGCTTTTTCTTCCAGTATCGAGTAACACATCCAGTGCCCAATGCTTACCCATTGTGGCTAACATCAGTTATTTGCGAGTTTTGGTTTGCTGTATCATGGCTGCTGGATCAATTCCCAAAATGGTATCCAATCAATCGTGAAACATATCTGGACAGGCTTGCATTAAGGTTTCTAATTTTTTACCCCTGCTCTTTACTGGTTTTTTTTTTTTTTTGTGTGTGTGTGTGTGTGTGTTTGGGAGCTGTTTAGTTCAATGTAATGCATACAGTAGCGTTATCTAGATAAGAATGTTATTTAGTGAACAATTATTTCTATCAAATACAGTGTGTTTGGCTCAATGTTATCTTACTCGAACAATGTAATCTTATTAAAAAACCAACTGTTATTATGAACTTATTTTAATCATTAAATAAGTTCACATCTTGAATTTGATAAATTTGGCCGACATTGCGATGTGATGAGATCAAAAACTATGTCAGTTATACAGCTGTTCTTTATAAATATATTTAATAATATATCACTACATAGTGATTTAGTAAACCAAGCAGTCCCTTAGTTTAAGGCACATGAATGATATGAAATTTTTACCTTACAGATATGACAGGGATGGAGAGCCTTCGCAGTTGGTTTCCATTGATGTTTTTGTCAGTACGGTGGACCCTCTCAAAGAACCCCCGCTCATAACAGCCAACACTGTGCTTTCTATTCTTTCTGTGGACTACCCCGTCGACAAGGTTTCATGCTATGTATCAGATGATGGTTCTGCAATGTTGACATTTGAAGCACTTTCAGAGACGGCGGAATTTGCTAAGAAGTGGGTTCCATTTTGCAAAAAACACAACATTGAACCACGAGCTCCTGAATTTTACTTCTCACAGAAGATTGATTACTTGAAAGACAAAATCCAGCCTTCATTTGTGAAAGAAAGGAGGGCAATGAAGGTGTGCAAACTAATAAATTTTCAAACTAATTCAGTTTATTCTTCAAGTTTCAAAAGAATTTAATTGTCAACTTCGCATTTCAGAGGGAATATGAGGAGTTCAAAGTGCGCATAAATGCTCTAGTAGCTAAGGCACAGAAAACCCCTGAAGAAGGCTGGACTATGCAAGATGGAACTTCTTGGCCTGGAAACAATCCAAGAGATCACCCTGGCATGATCCAGGTACCCTTCTTAGCTTTATTTTGTTTATTTTTAATAATTCCTGACTCATTATGTTATGCTTTATCTATGAGAAACAGGTCTTTTTAGGACACAGTGGTGGACTTGATGTAGATGGTAATGAGCTACCACGACTCGTTTATGTTTCCCGTGAGAAGAGACCAGGCTTCCAACATCACAAAAAAGCCGGTGCTATGAATGCGCTGGTATGTAGATTTTCTCATTTATCCTTTATTAGCAAATGTGCATATTATACTCATAATTTGTATACAGAAGAATTATTTTAGAAATACTTTCCTTCTCAGTATCTATTCATTCTAAATATGTGGAAAATTCACCTTCTTTAACTTCAAACATATAGCACCTATTTTATTAAAAACCCCCATATTTTTATAAAATTTTTGCATGGTTAATCTTTCCTTTAAAAGGAAGGTGTTTTTTTCATTTTTGATTTCTATTAAACAGCTCATATTGTTTTCATTCCTAATTTCAATGTGAAATCCATATAAAACATGTTCGCATCAGTGTAATTTAATGCCCTTACCATGTTTTACAAAGAACAAGGTGAGATTCTTTCATGAATCCTAATTCTCCTGTGCTGAACAGATTCGAGTATCGGCTGTTCTGACAAACGGTGCATATCTTCTTAATGTTGACTGTGACCATTACTTCAACAACAGCAAAGCTCTTCGAGAAGCGATGTGTTTCTTAATGGATCCAGTGCTAGGAAAGAAGACATGTTATGTTCAATTTCCTCAGAGGTTTGATGGCATTGATATACACGATAGATATGCCAATCGCAATATTGTATTTTTTGATGTAAGAAACAAATTGGCTAACGTATACATATATCCGTTATAAACTGAATATATTTTCTAATAGGTTAACATTGCCTGCAGATAAACTTGAAAGGTTTAGATGGCTTACAGGGGCCTGTCTATGTGGGAACAGGATGCTGTTTTAATAGACAAGCCTTGTATGGGTATGATCCCGTCTTGACTGAGGCCGACTTGGAACCTAATATAATCATTAAGAGCTGCTGTGGTTCAAGAAAGAAAGGAAATGGTATGAATAAGAGCTATATTGATAAAAAGCGGGCTCTTAAGAGGACTGAATCTACTGTGCCCATATTTAATACAGAAGACATTGAAGAAGGTGTCGAAGGTAAGCATTTCAATCATGGTTTTATTGATGCTAATAGATTTTTGTTGATATTTTTTGTTGTTATTACTTGAGCTAGTGGCATGAGGTAAAATGTCTTATTGTGGCATGAGGTATGGCAATCCGGATATGGGAGGTGCTGATATGTGACAGCGGAGGAGTTGAATCGCATTTAGTTTTTTACGCACTTATTTGATTTATGAGAGAGAGAGAGACACACACACACACACACACACACTACATATCTATTATGAGGAGGGAATTATTAGTCTTTGATTTTGTTCAATTTGCTTTGTAATATTTTTTTTTTTTTTTTGCAAATGGATTTTGCTAAGCGCTCTCGTGCTAAATCTGAAGAATATGGTGAAGTTTTCATTGTATCTGTAGATCAATGTCGTTTTGAGGAACACATGTTTACTGTTCTATCATGTGTAGGCATACTCTCAACTTGTTTTCATTTCCTTACCTACTCTTCCTTCCGGGATTTAATTGGTACATTCAATTATAATGTCCTGGAATTTGATGCTTTGTGAAGAATTTGGTATTGGTAGTGGACAACTGAACCTCTCAAATGTGGTTAGACTGCTTTCAAGTGAAAATCTTTTGCCTGGTTTAATTGTGGTTGCAGTGATAGCGAACATGCATAGCAGAATGTGACACACTAAGGCATTTTTATCCTCTAGTTAATTGAAGTGCAAGTATTACCAAAAATATGAAGTGTGTTATACCATATAATAACTATCTTATAAATCAAAATCCTGAAATGATCTATAAATTTTTGGCTAATTAATAACTTGGATTATTATCATCTTAATAATTATTGGGGATGCTAATGAACAGTGCATGATATTAACCCATCACAGCCTATATACGCTCAAATCACTTTGTAGTGTGGTGCCACTTCGACTAGGTTTTACGTTCTATGTCCATTCTTTTTTGCAAAACAATGTACAATTCTTATCATTTCGCTCCAAACCACACATAAGGCATTGTTTCTTTGGCATGGATTATCTGTATTATTATTTTTTTTTTCGTATCTGGATTCATAATCATCTTTTCAACTATGTAGGATATGAAGAGGAGAGGTCACTTTTGATGTCCCAGAAGAGACTGGAGAAACGATTTGGTCAATCACCAATTTTTATTGCATCCACATTCATGGAGCAGGGAGGCATCCCAGCATCTACCAATCCATCATCACTACTTCAGGAGGCCATCCATGTTATTAGCTGTGGGTATGAGGATAAAACTGAATGGGGAAAAGAGGTTAGTTGAATAAATTCTCGAATAACATAGCATTAAAAACATTAAAAAATAGCTTCACTGAGATTATAAAAAATGTTTCCAGATTGGTTGGATCTACGGCTCAGTCACTGAAGATATTTTGACTGGATTTAAAATGCATGCTCGTGGATGGATATCAATCTATTGCATGCCACCACGCCCGGCGTTCAAAGGTTCTGCTCCGATCAATCTTTCTGATCGCCTTAACCAAGTGCTGAGATGGGCCCTGGGGTCAATTGAAATATTGCTCAGCAGGCATTGTCCCATTTGGTATGGCTATCGTGGAAGGTTGATGCTTCTGGAAAGGATAGCATATATCAACACCATAGTTTATCCTATCACATCCATTCCACTAATTGCCTATTGTGTGCTCCCTGCCATCTGCCTTCTAACAGGCAAATTTATCATCCCTGAGGTTGGTAATAAGACAAGATACTTCTTCATATTTCAGCTCTTGATGATCGCCAATATCCAGATTAATGTGTTGAAAATTGTTGTCGAATGAAGTTAGCTTAGTTTTTCTTATCACATTATCATCATGAACCTTGTTCTAACTAACTACGTTCTGCTTTATAAATCCCAATCCTCCATTTTTTTCTAGTCAATTGGCGAGTGCTGCATTTGTTCTCTTATTATGCTCAACTGCAAAAAATATTATATTATTTGTAGTCTATGTTAGTTTCTACTAGAATGCAATCAAATATTTAGTTGGCATATGCATGAAATTAATGATCTTTTACAATTTCCTACCTGGTAATATTCATTAAGAAATAGGGAAGATGGGAAAAGATGGTAAGATTTTTATTGTGTGCATCTGTAATAGTAAGATGTAAAGATAGAATCCGGTGCTACGGCTGTTTTACTCTTTAATTCTCAAATTACATTAATTATTTGGCAAATACATTCTAAGAACAGTTGGATTTAATAGATTATTACATACAATAAATAAAAAAGAAAAGGCATATCCAATAATGTATGAAACTCCTAGTGCACGGGCTAGATAGTGTTTGTATGTATTCTTAGTCTTTTACAGGTAACTAGCAACACGTGGATAGGGCTGTACAAGCGATCTTGCTTGCCATTCCTCATTATCTTGCATTGCAATGCGATATGATTACAAAGCCATTAATGTTCGACTTGTTGAAATGCGCAGATAAGCAACTACGCTGGCATGTGGTTCATTCTCCTCTTTGCATCCATCTTTGCTACTGGAATTCTCGAGCTGAAGTGGAGTGGCGTCGGAATTGAGGACTGGTGGAGAAATGAGCAATTCTGGGTGATTGGCGGCACCTCCGCTCATCTTTTCGCCGTATTTCAAGGGCTTCTTAAGGTACTTGCTGGTATAGATACAAACTTTACTGTCACATCCAAAGCATCAGATGAAGATGGCGAGTTTTTTGAGCTCTATGTTTTCAAATGGACTAGCCTCCTCATTCCTCCCACCACAGTCCTGGTTATAAACATGGTGGGGATAGTTGCTGGTGTTTCCTATGCCATCAACAGTGGATATCAGTCTTGGGGTCCTCTCTTTGGAAAACTTTTCTTCTCATTTTGGGTCATTGTACATCTCTATCCTTTCCTCAAGGGTCTATTGGGACGACAAAACCGAACCCCCACCATAGTCATTGTGTGGTCGATTCTTCTCGCATCTATATTCTCGCTGTTGTGGGTGCGTATCGATCCCTTCACTTCCCCATCTCAGAAGGCTGCAGCTGCTGGACAATGTGGCATCAACTGCTGATTCTTTAATTCAATGTTGATACCATATAGATGCTTTTTGAGAAGAAAGACTGAACTTTTGTGATAGAAAAAAAAGAACAGCTCCAAGCTGTTGGAGAAGGAAATGTAGAACAGTCTAAACTCATGTTTTCATTTTGTGTAGTGCTAGAAGTCTTGCAGTGGTGGAAGTAAGTTTCCATTTGATATTTGCTCTATTTATTTTTGTATGTTATGCAGTTTTTGATTCCTTACTATCTGCAACGTACATTCTACAGAAACTGTAGCTCTATTGCCTATTTTATGATCCAACTTTGCAGAGCACAATTGTATAATTTATTTCATATTATTTATCTGAATCATGACTTCCTATGAACTTAGATTCCTTAATTATTGTATATAACTATATATGTAGCAACAGCATAGTAGCCCATTAATTACTTCCACGAAATGGTTACAATGGCACACTAATCAATACCCTAAACAGAGGCAAATGATTTAATCTAAGAACTGTCTTCATCAACAACTATGAAGTATAATGGCATTGTTGTGTTCTTCTGCCACTGCTGCTTCTGCCATTACAGCTTGAGGTGGTAGCTGACCTGCTTGCATGAATGCGTTCGCCATTGCTTGCTGGCTAACAGGAAGAGGGATCAACGGGAGGTTCTCGAAGTTGCAGATTTTGATCATGAAGCCATCAGGATCATGGAAGAAAAGCTGTTCAACATGTAATCCCCATTCCTCAACTCTCCGATGAATGTAACTGATTTCCATCTCCTTTAGTTTCTTCTCCACGAGAGCCAGATCCTCACACTAGTAGAAGTTAAAAATGATCATGATTTGTGTGGAGCAGGGAGTGTAAACGTGCCGTGTTTGAGCGAGCCCAAACACGATTCGTTAAGATGTGTTCGGCTCATTTCTCTATTAAGCATAAGAAATTTAGGGTCTGTTTAGAGCAGCTTGTGCGTTTCAGGATAAGCAGCTTATCCTGAAACGCGGCCCGCGGGTCGGCCTCGAGGGTCGACCCGCGGCCTACATTTAGAGTAAAAAATTCAAATGCGGCAGGCAGCGTTTTCAAAAACGCTCGAACCAAACGGTTAGCCTGTGTTTTCAAAAACGCCACCGCACTTATAAGTTGTCTCAAACGGGTCATTATTCTTATACGATTCATTTGCTTAACGAGCCGAACTAGCTGTTTTAACAGCCATTCACGGAGTTATAATATTCATTATGTGTGTGTGTGTGTGTGTGTGGAAATGAACCAATGCACTCAATGAACAACTCAAACTCGGCTCGATTAAGAATTGAACAAGTTCGTTCAAATTAGTAAATGAACAAGCTTGAACAATTTTTAAAAGCTCGAAGTTTAAATTAACAAACATGAACATAATCGAACTTGTTCATTTATGTTCACAAACAAACTCATTGGTTGTTCAACAAGTAACTTGTTAAATAATCGATATTATATAACATGAGTAGGTTCTAGAAGATGAGATTGTAAGGTACCTGAAAGGAGATGTGATTGCCATTGGGGTTGATCTCGTATTTTTGTGGCGTGCAGTTGGGCTCTGCACTTTGCAGCAGGTGGATGCCGAATCCATAGTTATACAGCCTAAGCACCAACACAAATACACCGTTACTGTACTGTTTGTTTAACACCAAGGGGCTGTTTGATACTGCCTTTTCATTGAATTTATCATCGGATTTATCAAATCCAGCCTTTGATTTATTAAATTTTTTATTTAATAGTCTCAATTTGGCCTTCGATTCGGTTTAAATCTGAATTTACTAAATCAAAACAGGGTGAATAATTTGTTAAATCATACTAATGCTGCTAAGTTTTACTTGCAGTCAAACGACAGCTGAGGCTTCGTTTGAGAAGACGATGAAGTTCCGTTCGGTTAAATTGAACTGCAAAACCTCAAAATCTTTTAGTTTGGTGAAACAATGGGAGACGATTGGCTCTCGATCGAAGTTCTTTCACAAGGATGATAGAATTTTCGTAGTTTCAGATTGCAACTGACCTCTTCCAATTTGACCAATGTAGCTTTTAAAGAAATTGAAATGAAGCCTAAAAGTAGAGCTGTTAATGATCCGATTTCGAGGTGAGATAGGGTCAGCTAAAAATCAACTTAAAAAATGTTTGATCCAAAATAATTGTGCCTCATATAGCTCGGCTCTTTTATTTCAATCCGAGCTAAAATTCGAATTAATTTTCGAGCGACTAACGATGTTCAAGCTAAATTAGCTAAATACACCGTCCTAACATCATTGGAGCTATTGAAAAACTGATTTTGAACCGAGCAGGATGTCTACTTGAAATCAGTTTGAGAAACTCGCCTGTAGCTTGGCTCGTCAATCGAGCTCGTTTATTTCGATCCTTTCTCTATCCGATCCAAAATTCAAATCAATTCTCGAACGATTAACAATCTCAGAGCAAAATTCACAGCCCTACCTAAATATAAGGAAATATTTAATTAAAATAGAAATATGACGTACCAAGCACCGTCGAAGCCAAAGGAGTCAGGCCTCTTGATGGGGATGAAACCCAATATTTTCTGATAAAAATGGACGCTTCTCTCCAAGCAATTACATACATGAGAGATATGGTTCAAAGATTTTAGAGAGAGAGCACCACCCTTTCTTCTCCCCATTAATTTCTTCTCTTCCCTCCCCCTTCTTCTCTCTCTACACTTCCAAAATCAGAGAGAGAGAGCAAGTATAGAGAGATGAGAGAGAGAGAGAGAGAATAGGGAGATGAGAGAGAAAGTCAGATACAAGTTTTACATTTATAGACAAAATATTTGCATGTTGCATGGTCATAAGATAATGCATGCAAAATTTGAATATGTGGATTTCAACGGCTTCGGGCACGGCACGTGAGGAGAAGAATCAAACGTGTGGTGATGTAATGCGCGTTAACTTACGTCATACGCTGCCTTAGCATTTACATAAATACCACCTAATTCCTACATATTTACATTTCTAACCCTAATTTGTTACATTTATATCACCTATATCTTGCTTGCATAAGATAAGATGACATGTATACAAAAATTGAAGTCTACATTTATTTTATTTTATTCTTGCTTGAAGAGGGTAAAGTGCGGCTATTCACTGGTCAATCGTTACAGAAAATATTATGTGTGGTGGACTGCATCTTAGGATGATTGTTTGAATGCGACCGAACAGTCGCATTTGCATGACAGTGCATCTGGACAATCTTCTGAACATGCGGTCGCCGCACGTAATATTTGCTCTGAATGTAGCGGCTCCTTGGGGTAACATTTTACAAAACTTTCGGAGATCAAATTCATACAATTTAAAGTAAATATTTTTAAAGATATATGTTTTGGAGTCACTAATGGTGGCTTCTATTTCTTTTTTTTTATTCATTTTTTTTTAATTTGAGTTTTAAGGTTGGAATAATTAAACTGGAATTATCATAGACGAAATGGTTTGACTTGGAAAATATATCTATATATAAATTAAATTAAAAAATATATTTGAATTATATTTAGAGTAATATTAAGGTCAAAATAATTTTAAATACTTTAGTGGAAATTTTGGCTGCCTGTCTGAAAATAACACAAGTTAATTTCAAATTGAAATAGCCTTTAAAAAAATTGAATTTTGAATATTATTTTCACTCCATATTTGAAGAAATTATTGCATCATGAGTCATGATGTAGTTTTGCATCAGGACTCCAAACACGGTCTGCCACGTCATGTGTACAGGTAAGCCCCAAATTTAATACATGAGTAGGCCTGTCTGTACACGTGACAGGTTATAATTGTAGCCGTGATGCAAAACAAGATTCATGATGTAATAATTTTTCTCATATTTGACCATTCACAACACTTATTTCTTATTTTTATGATGAGTTCATAAAATCAATATTTCAAGGCCAATAGGTTCCGCAAACGATAAAAAATGACAATATTTGGTGGCTTCTTGTTTTTGGAGAAACAAGAGTTTTTTTATCAACAATGTAACCTTTTTTTTTGCAAGGAAAAAAGAAATATTTTAAATAATTAAACTATAATGCATAATTGAAAATTTTGAGTTATTCATAATTATAAGATAATTCATCCCAAACTTGTGTGAGAGGTGAACACTACAGGAAAAATCGCTAAAACCGACGACCTACCTTTGCGACTACTTTCAACATATCCGTAGGAAAAATTGACGGTTAGCAGATGGACTTATTTACAGGCTCATATTCGACACCAAACAGAAGGCTTAGGTGCATCACATGAAAACGACAGACGTGACACTTTTCCAACTGTTTAATCATCGGTTTCTATTACTGGCGAAATAGAGACACCAAACCGACGAATGCCTGAGTAATATGAAAAAGCCGGGTGCGGCACTTTCCAACAGTTTAGTAGTCGTTTTATATAACCGACACATCAGCGACTTGTAACTGAAGAAAAATCTGTACCAAAAAACAACGGGTGCAATACTTTTCCGACGTGTAAGCTGTCTCTATTAACGATTGATCAACCGTCGGTTATATGAACTGACGGGAACCGACGATTTGAAATTTTACGAAAAAAAGCTACGACATTAAATCGTCGATTGTGCGTCGGTAATTAAATGTCATCAGGATTTCAGTCGGTTCTAAAATTACCATCAAGTGTTTTACCTACGAGCTTAAAACTGTTGGAAATAATAAAAGCGACGGTTTTTCTCGTCATAACCCAGAAAATCAATGAGGAAAGCACTGTTTTGTAATTATTTTATTTATCTCAAAGTATTTAAGTATGTCGAGTTCATTAAGAACTGAAAACCTAACATTAATGGACATCAAATTTGACAATTTTTAATGCATGATAACAAATTAATCTTAATATAATCTTAATATAATACAATGACAACAGAAGAAAGTGCAGGAGAAAAGTAACATCTTTCAATATACATTTGAAAACATTAAGAAACAAAAGTGGCCTAAAATAGAGAGAAAATGGTTCCTAACTAGACTGTATCACCCATAGTGGGGAGGGAACTTTGGTCAAGGACAGAATGAATAGAATTTGATATTTCTCTATATAAGTAATAAATTTTAATAGTTTTTTTTTCTATGTAATTTAGAAAATTTAAGGTGTGTTTGGGGCGGCGGTTTTCGCGCGGCACGAGGAGGGACCGCGAATCACTGACAGTTCGGCTTTTTGGCGAAATGAAGGACGCGGATCGAATCCCACAGCTCATGTTCGAGCAATGGATTATTACGCAGCTTACCCCTGTCGCTCAACTGTCCTCGCAGCCCCGCGCTCCTCCCTCCCTGTCGCTCCACCATCTCTCGATGGTCTCCGTACGCTGCTATCTCATTGTTGCCTTCCTAACTTGCTCTAATCGCGACTGCACCGTAAGGGTTTGTTCACGAAGACCATGATTTTGGGCGAAATCGGAAGCTATCTCATTGTTGCCTTCCTAGCTTACTTTAATCACGACTGTACCTCGAGGGTTTGTTCACGAAAGCCATGGTTTTGGGTGAAACAAGGAGGAAGGATATGGATTATTTACAATAAGTTTTAATTTTCTTAATTTAATTTATTAACAATTAATGATTATTTCATATATTTTAAATTAATCATAATTAGATAAATTTATATATTATTATTTAATGATTAATTAATTAAATTTATAAACATATTTTTATTTTTTTTAACTATTTGATACAAATATAAGTTTTCTTAATTGTTAAAACTACTTAATTATTAGTTAATGTGAATTTATTGTTTAAGAAATAATTTGTTTGATAAAAAAATCATTTTATATTTTGTTTTAAAGAGCTTTACTGAACCTGGGCAAAATGGTCACTTTTCTTGAAACAACTATCTCATAGCTGTTTTTACACAGTCACAACAAACAGAGAGCCAGCTTCCACGAACTTATATGCGGTGCTGTCTCTAGAGCAAACAGACCATCCTCAGCTCTCGCTGTTTGAAGGAAAAGTGGTCATGAGTCATGACCTCCTCTCAAGGTATTTGACGTTAATTTAAAGAATATAGAAAATCATCGTACCCAAATAAAACATTAATTAGGGCTAATTTGGCCTCCATATTTATGTGATAAATCTCTTAGATTCTTGTGGATCATTGAGATTTTTCCCAAAGTTTTTTAATATAATTTGGGCTTTTTCCCAATATTTGCCTTAAAACCCTAATTAATTCAACTAATTAATTAATTTTGATTAATTAAACTCTAATTACTCTTCCTAACCCCTCATTAAGTTAATCCAAGGCCTACTAAGTCCCCAGAGAGTAGACTTAGGGCTAATTTGATGGAAATAGGAGTATTACAGGAATTAAATTAATTATTTATTTATGTAACTAATTAATTCATAGGTAAATTTAATAAATAACTAAATATAAACCCAGATGACATGAAAATTTTTTCATAAGTGTTGGGCCCCATCTCCTAACACTTTGGAAATTTTCATATTTTTCTTAAAATTTAATTGATTTTATATGAATTAACTTAATTAATTAATTCAAATAAAAAATTCTAAAAAATAATAAATAACTCAGATCAATCTCAAAATCTATGCCAACTTGTTACGGTGACTCTAATGATAGAATATCAAAATTATTTAAGCTCAATTTAATGATTGTAACTACAAATACTTCAATCAGATGAGGAAATTATAAAAATATTTTATGAATTTTAGTAAATTAAAGAATTAGATGCATGGATTTTAATTTTTATAGTAGTAGCTCTAATAACAGAGTTATACCTATGGGTGATCAAATCATTACAAGTTGTGATCGTTTCAGACATCTCGGATTTATTGTTCAAAGTGATCGTGATATAGATGGGGGTGTTATTAGTAGAATTCAAAGTTTGTTTGTTGAAGTGGAGGAATGCATCGAGCTTGTGTGATAAAAAATGTACCGCTTAAACTTAAAGGAAAAATTTTATAAGTGGTCTTGAGACAGACAATGCTCTATGGCGTAGAATGTTTGTCTTTAAAAGAGAAGCAACACATAAAGTTAAGTGTTGTTGAGAAGTGAATGTTTAGGTAGATGAGTGGCTCGACACTTTGAGACAACATGCGAAATGAATATATCATATCAGTGTCAGTATGGCTCGAGCGGCGGACAAGATTAGTGTGAGTTTTCTTGGATGATTTAGTCAAACTAAACATCGAACTGTTAGGAGAGTAGACGTTTTAGTTGTTAAGAAAGGTAGAGGTAGACCTCAAAAGATTTGGACATATTGTATAAAATATGATCTTAATCTATTAAATGAAAATATGACGCTCCATAGGATGTAATGGAGAAAAGGGACCCATCAATGAAAAGAAAGACTATATATATGTGATCTTATAATTATTTTTGACAGGTTATATCACTATGATCTAAAGATGAACCCTTTGAAGTAAGTCTTTGGAATATTTTTAGGAATGCTTCTAAGTTTCATAATGAGGCATCAGGCGACAGAGATAAATCTCGAGAAGAATAATGTCATCGTAGAAGTATAATCTCCTAAAAATCAAACTCACCAAAGTTCTCTCCAATGTAATTTGGTGTATCTAAGATGCTTTTTCATGAACATATATTGCAGATTTTAGCCATTTGCAGTGTTGACTAAGAAGAATTCCAAGTTCATTTGGGTAGATAATGATCAACAAGCATTCGATAGCATCAAGCAATACTTGAAGTTACATCTAGCATTAGCTACTCTTATTCCTAGAAAAAATGTTATATTATATAAATCTATTGGGGCCTTATTAGTTTGAGACAACGAGGATGACAACAAAATGCTTCAAATTCTATGAATTGTCATCTAATTTCTCATAAACTCAAATATTCAACTAATGAGCAGTAATGTTTGGCCTTGATTTTCATGGCCCATAAGCTAAGAAATTACATATTTTCTTAAAAGGGTGCATCTCATCTCTAAAATCAATCCTCTATAGAATTCAATGACATGGCCAATGTTGACACCAAAGAGTTGGCTCGATTGTTATGATAATGCTCAAATTTGACATCACATAAATTCCATTATATGCTTTGAAAGGTCAAGTCTTAGCTAACTTTCTCATAGATATGCTCTTCTTTCTAACTCCCTTTTAAAAGATGACCTTCTACGTGAGGAGATTATGAGTTTAGAAGGTTAATTCAATCCTTAATATGGGCTATGCTTTAATGGTGTGGCATCCTCCCACTTACTTAGAGATCCCAAATGTTCAATTCTCAATTGACATTTGGTTAATATTGATGACTCATGATAAGGGTCTATTTGGGGCAACTTGTGCGTTTCAGGATAAGCAGCTTATCCTGAAATGCGGCCCACGGGTCGGCCGATGGGTTCGACTTGCGGCTTGCGTGTAGTGTAAAAACCCAACCGTGGTAGGCGGCATTTTCAAAAACGTCGTCGCACTTATAAACCACCTCAAACGGACCCAAAGAGAACATCACAATACTCCCATCACCTTTTGAAGCCTTGTACGAATGCCAAAGCAAGCTATAAGTATAAAGCTCTAATCATGGGTTTAGAGATAACAATCCTTATGTATATCAAAAAAACTAACGTCTTTAGCGTCTCACAATTAGTTATTAACCAAATCACCATGATTTATGAAATCCTTAACCCCAAAGTCCATTTGAACAGCACATGTGCAATGAAGGTTCTCGAGCAAGTTCCCATCTTGGCCAACGCCGGCGCCTTCTCCGATGGTTTATTCTTCTTCGGCGATGCTACTTTGTCTTCTTCTTCTTTCGCCCATTATGCTCTTCTTCTTCGTTTTACGGTTCGTCGCCACTCGGCAACCATTGTAGAGATTCCGACAAGGGCTGTGGTTGAGATAAAAGAAACAAAAATGGAGAGCGAAGTGGAGCTCGTCGGCTTCAATGTCGTTATTGTACAGGTGCTTTCCTCGCCGTAGAAGCTCTGGCGGTGGAACCATTATTCCATACGGAGAATGTACGCATCCGCACGCATCTCCCCCAGTACCCATCCAATACCCTCCTAGTACCCATCCAGTACCCTCCAAAACCCACCTAATAGCCAATACCCAATACCCAATACTCATCCAATACCCTCCAATACTCAATACCCATCCAATACCCATCTAATACCCACCCAGTACCCTTAAAATCCGCACCCAGCGCTGCGTACGCCGTCCGTGCGAGGGATGGTGGAGAATGAGGAGGCTGAGGTGGAACGGATAATTATATTTTCTTGTTTTATATTGAAAATGGGATTAAGAATTTTTTTGGAAATATTTTTCTTACGGAAAAATTAAAAAAAAAACATAAAAAATATCATTTATTCGCTCCAATAGAATGGATTTACGTAGCCAAAAAACATAGAATTTTTGTGAGATGGGTAGTTCTATGCTGTTCACGTCCGGCTGATTGGTCAGCGTGTATGGAGGTGGGGCCCATGTGACATGTGACGCCCACTCCGGACAATAATTTTTTGCCTCATATATTTATTATCAAATACCTTTTAAAAAGTTAAATACCCTACATGAGAAATATATATATGTATATAAATATTTTAAGAATTAAATTAAATAAGTATTTAGCTCCACTCATTTGTATGCAGCGGACTACTCCCAAACCTCTGAGTACATCAGGCGCAAGTTTATGTTCGGAGTCAGTGAACACTTGTTACGTTACAAGTGGGGCCCACTACAATTAGATAAATTTTGATTTTTATTTGAAGTTTTATTTTTAATTTATATAAAAAGACAATTTTAACATTTCAAATAAAGAAAATAGCTTCTCTAACATAAAATTTTTTAAAAAACAAAAAGAAAAAAAATAATAATTCCCAAACAAAGCTGTTCGGAGTGGAAAATTTTCCCCTTTTTTTTTGGATAATTTGTTTTTTACTAAAGTATATTTTAAAACAATTCTACTCATAAAACACAAGAAAATAAACAACCGAAAAATATATTACTTCATGTGATTTTAAGATTGAAAGCGACAGAAACTACAAAGTCTCTTCGAACAAAATCATGAAGTTTTTCTAGAGAACAAAATCTCCTTCCAGAAAAATATTATTACACAACTCCACAAACCACTGAAAATTAAGATCACCCAACAAAATCCAATCAAATTTTCAACCATCACCTCTACAAAACCAATAATCACATTATAGGACAGTCTACTTCAGAGAAAATATTGCATGTGGATGAGGGATGTGAAGTATTCTGATAGTATTATGATCAGAATAACACATACCGTAGCATTCTAGTGTTCCATTAGAGTACCGGCAATCTTCATGTATGATGTCCTGAGGCAATATTTTCTCGTAGCTTCATTGCTCACACACAAGAGATGTGAGACTCCGCTGCCGGCGGGAGACACTGCACCGGAACTTTCTGCTTCGGTTTGAGATAGCCAACTCGCCGACAAACTCGGTCCACATTCTCACCAGCAGGCAGAGGAACAACAGGAAGATTCTCACAGTTGCAGATCTCGATCATGAAGCCATCAGGATCATGGAAGAAGATCTGTTCGACTGTGATCCCTCCTTCTTCAACTCTGCTCCGCACATTAGTAATCCCCATTTCATTCAGCTTCTTCTCCACCAAATCCAAGCTCTCGCACTACATAAATATTCATGAAACTAATTAAAATACTAATAAATTAAAACGGATTGAATTTTGAAAAGCTAAAGCTCAACATTATATGAATGAGAATCCGTGCCTGAAAGGAAATGTGATTGTCCTTCGGATTAATCTCCCGATTCAACGGAACGATTCGTGGATCCTCCGATTGCAGCAGATGGATTCCGATCCCGTAATTGAATAACCTAATCCGCAATCATAACATGTGAAGCCACTCAAAATAATGGAGCTAAAAATCAAGAAAAAAAAAAGAGCAGAGAAGCGAAAATACCAAGCCCCATCGAAATCGAAGGATCCGGGTCTTCGAATGGGGATGAAACCGAGCACATTTCGATAGAAATCTAAAGATTCGTCGACGGATCGGCAGATCAGAGAGATGTGGTTGAGAGAGGTGAGAGGTAGAGCGGCTTCTTCTTCAGACTTGCAGGTCTTGCTCGCCATCATGATATCACTAGCTACTGCCGAGGAAAGCGGAAATAGATGGAAAGTTTAGGGTTAGGGTAAAGGTGGCGGGGGCGATATTTATAGGCAGATTGAAGTGAGCCGGCGGTGCAGCAGAAACGGCGGGCAGGTGACACGTGCGTTTTAGAGGGATGGGATGTTAGGGTACGTGGCAGCACGTGGGGTTTGCTTTGGGCTTTACGAGATAAATGGTGCCTCGCTGTTATGTATCCTCACGTGCTTACAGTTCCCAACTTGTGGATAGGGAGAAGGGGTAAGCTTCGGTATTTGCATATTTTTTTATTAATATTTTTGAAATAATATTAAAATATCTAAACTTAACATATTTTTTTATTTTTTAATAATTGCAAAATAGACCGCTCAGAATATTGATATTTACAAAGATATAGACGTGTGAGCGGGCAAAACATGAGCGAGTCAGGCTCAGCTTGTGGTCGGCTTGTTTATATTTCGAGCTCCAAAAGTGTGTTCGTGTTCGGCTCGTTCATTAGCGAGCCGAACACGAGTCGTTCACGAACAAAAAATTGTTTTGACTACCTTGATAAGGTACATAAGATGTTAAGGATTGGGACAAGATTTAAAAATTATTGTTTATACTAAAACATTAATTTTTATTTTATTTTCTTAAGTAATACTTTTAATTGATTATAAATCATTGTAACCTTGCAGTCAATTAATTTTTTTTTTAAATACAACTCATCATAATATATATAATTTGTGAGTAACATTTCGAGCCAAAACGAACCGAACACGAACTAACAAATCTTTGTTCGTGTTCGGCTCGTTAACTTAACGAACGAGCTGAAATCAACCTGCTTAACGAGCCGAACACGAGTCGCTCGAGAACAACGAGCCGTTTTGACAGCCTTACAAAGAGACGATTTATGTTATTTTTTTGAACTGCCGAGGTTATTTTTGATAAAAATGAAAAATATAGGATTGGATGATTTGAAAATTAGATAAAAAAAGCATGTTTGATTTGTTGATAGTAAGTTTCAGATGTCCTATATGTAATTGCCTGAAAAAAATATTGCATCAGGAGTTCTGATGCAGTAAGAAATCAGATAGGAGGTAGTACAAGATTTTATCAGGATGATGATGAACCACTCGCCCTAAAAAGTGGCTAAGATTTTGGGTGGTTTGGTAATGGCTGTTTATTTTAATTTTTTTTCACATTATCAAATAATAAATTTTTATGATATTTAGAATAATTTTTAATGTATATTACAAAGCTTTATTTGTGTTATCTTTTGAATGGAATTATATATAAGTAGATAATTATTTATATTTTATTTTAATTTTATATTTATTAATATATTTTCTTAATGGTTATAGCAAGAAAATAGTGCATGGAAGGTTTTAAGAAAACACATCATTTATTCAAGTTTTATGAGGCTTAGATGAATTTTATAGAGAATGTTAGAGTTGTGATTAATATCAATTGTGAAATTATTCTAATTATATAGAAAAAAAAGTTTTATCGATAATAAATTCACATTAAAAATAAATTATTATAATAGATTATCAGATTCTACTATTTATATAAAGAAATCTAAAGTCTCACTCCGAGCATAACCTGGTTCCACCCCTGGATATGACTTAGGGTTTGTTTGGGGCAGTGCAGCTTATCCAGCTTATCCAGATAAACAGTTTATCCTGATAAGCTGTTGATCAACAGCTGATCCGGATAAGCTCTCAGTCTAATAGTTTAGAAAACAGCTGATTTGCATTAGTTTGTGGATAAATGAAAATTCTGCTCATGAACTAAATAAGCTATTAATCTGTTTGGTTTTTGCGGTTTTTAGAACGGCTGATTTGCAGTTGTTTGTGAAAAAAAGACCATTTCAGGCACGTGAAGTGGAGTTGTTTGCAACAGTAATATAACATGAACACATTCAATATACTAAAATCCAAAAACGCTAAATAACAGTTCAAAGAAAAAAAAAAAAATTTAATCCTCACACAAGGGAGACTATCCATAAACCTATTAAAAAACAAAAAACATAATAAAATTACAACTAAAATTATGATAACATGCATTTTAAAATGTAGAATGGGCATATTTGAATCAACGTTCTCCGTAGCTATGTGGCTGGTGCAATGTGAGCAACACAGTAGGCAGTTTGCAGCAGTAAAACACTGTCCCGGAGTTATATAGTTAGCTATAAGAGAAGTTGTTTTGAAATAAAAAATGCAAAAGAAAACATTTGAAAAAAAAAACTAGCCAAAAGCTTTCTTCGATTCAAAACCTGTAAGAGAGAGTTCTGAATTTGGAATCATGAACTACCTTGCTGCAACAAATCGGATCTACATGCTGGATTTCAGACACTTTGTTCATAAGATCAATTTGCTCGAAACCTGCGAAGGAATCGCAAACACCAAAAAGATAGCCGTTGGATGATGATTGCACCATTATTCTTGCATAAGACTAGATATTATGCTCCATATATATATTGATATGATCACTAATTTAATTTGCATGGTTAAGTTTATATTTTGCATGGTTAAGATAATCTTGTGGCTATACAGTTGTTAGCAGGTTTTTCAATGGTTTTAGTAGTTCTATAAGCAAATGATAAGCAGACCAAACTATCTTTTATATAATTCTTTTCATTAAATGTATAGACGCATCATAGCTCAGCTCCCATATAATTCTCAACCGGCATCAATGAAGTCAAAAGAAGATAGAAAATTTAGGTGTAGCTCTATATATATAATGTTAGCATATTTGAAAGATGCTCTAAGTAATACTAATTATGTATTTGTCTCTAACATTTCAGTCCACTAATCCTCTGGTGCATTAATTGTTCACTTTAGTGGATCCCAACTCATTTTCGTTGATCCCCCTTTGAGTTCTTTCCAAATTTTCCAATCATTTTTTAATTGATCTCACTTGTTTTTGAGTTTCATCCGATCGTAATCCCTTCTGGTCAGTTTATTGAATTTAGTCATAAGATTCTGTCAACCTTCTTTATTTAAATAAGTGGTGGGCCTATTGCCCAGGTTGACCTCCCTTAGACATAGATCACAAAATATAATAGTGGCCTCTCTATCCCGCATGACCGATAATCCGACCTCTTTAGGTTTACTCATTTTGACTGTGAGATAAACGGGCTAGCATGAAATTATTACGATTCAAGAGAGAAAACGTCAGCCCAAAAATTAGATGAAATAAAATAAAATCGTGGAAATTGGAGAGAATAACCAATATTGTATAATGAATGTAGTAGGGTTGCTAGAAGATATACAATCACCATTATTAGAGTACAATGAGACTTAGACAAATGTTTGAATTTTCATGATCTATGTCTATCATGCATTTTGGGATGCTTGATGTTAGCATTATTGAACTATTACATGTAAATATGAAAATTTAGGTGTTAAATATGTAGTAAATACATAAGAATTATGTGGTTTGTATGTATCGCATCAACATCTTTTCATACATAGCTTTGAAATTTATAGTTATAAGATATGTACTGACATGAGAATTCAGAGGATACATATGTAAATCTTCCTAAGATATATGAAGAAGAAATTCATCTATTTCTTGCATTTGAGCAAAAATAACAAATTTTGTTCATTTTACCCAACCCATACATTTGTAGTAAGTCGGATGGTTACGAATCAACTAACGTGAGTAGATGAATGTTGAAGATATATGTCACTAATGACCAAAAATCAGCACATCGAAAAAGAAAAGCAACTTTCTGATCAATTTGTACGACAAGAGTATATGACGTGCAAGATTAATGATATGATAGTAATAGTTGTTAATCGACATTATGACAAGATAAAATGAACAAGCTTGAACCACTTGTTTTTGAAGATATATGTCACAAATTAGTTTTTAGCAGCTTATTATTAAGCTGCAACTGTCCCTAACAGACACTAAGGGTCTGTTTGGGGCAGCTGCAGTTTATCCAGCTTATCCAGATAAGCAGATGATCCTGATAAGTTGATTGATTGTTTGGGGCAATTGATTGAAAACATTTGATCTGCAGCTCTTCATGGATAAATGACTATTCTGCTCCTATTAAGTAATGTCGTTTGCAACAGAACAGTTTTGACAACATATTTGATACTAGAGAATCAGAAAACTCATACAGAACAGTAAAAAAAAGAAAAAACCATCACTTAATAGTGAGTATCAATATTCATGAAGAGAAAAAAATTATTAAAATAACAATTAAAATATGATAATATTAATTTTAAAAAAAAAACATATATAGCTCAAATGGAAAAGATAGAATGAAAGCATTTAATTTATTTTAAGATATAATTAACCTATATTTATAATATTATTTACTTAACATTATTATAATACATTTTAGTTAAATGTATATATTATACTAAATTAATACATACACATGTTATATAAATTAGCTAGTACTTATTAAATAATTTTCAAATAAATATACAAATAGTTTTAATATATATCTATAATTATTAACCTATTATAAATATAAAAAGACTATAAGTCAATTAAATTAATTTAAGTATTATAATTTTAACTTTATGTTTAACCTTTATATATTTTAAATTCATTATAATATATGTATAATTGTAAAATTAATTGCTATTATATATACATTAACACAATATTAAATAAATTTAGTTATTTATTAATGTATCAAAAATATATTATGAAATACATAATATTATATATATTTTTAGTATGTTTATAAGTTAGTATTTATAAAATACTTTGTTGATGTATATTATTAACATATTAATATTAATTTAATAATAAGTATATAATTTATAACATATATAATAGTTATCAAATATTTATAAAACATGTTAGTATTGGCGAAAATGCAAATAACACATTGGAAATGTTAATAACACCGCGGAAATGTCAATAATCGAATAATAATAACGCGGCAAATCGAAAAACATCGCAAAATATGATCATATTTGTTCTATAAGTTATAATATATCATTTTAAAAAAATAAATCCTATTATAATATATAATAAATTATAAATGTTAACTCCGAAATAATGTCACAATACAACAAAAAAAACTATTGTAATAACACCGCCGCCCCGCCTCAACAATAACACCACAATTCCACGACAAAATTTCGCAGTGACACCGTAATATAACAAAAAAACTACACCGCAATAACACCACAATTTCGGGGCAAAATCTCGTCAATAACACCACAATACTACCTCAATACGCCCGCAATACAACCCACCGCCACGCAAATCGCACCTAATAACACCGAATTTTTTAAATTCGCACGCCAATAACACCGATTATTCAATTCTGTGTCAATAACACCGCAATACTACCACAATAATACATCAAATAACAACATTGTAACTGAAGCACGGTAACGCATTAATGCTATCATAATAACACCGCCAATAACACCACTTGTCACGGACCACGATGACTCATCAATACAGCCCGAATAACATCTCTAACAACACCCCCTGCCGCGGAACCGCAGGAGGGCAGAGCGCAAACAATTTCTCCGAATGGTTTTTACAAGACAGAACGGTAGGACGCAAGGACCAACCCGCGGGCGACACGTGATTCAAAAGGAAAACAACTTATCCCAAAACACACCAGAGACGTATTTACCAGACGGAACGGTAGCGTTCTAAAAATGATACCCTCGATTTTAATCCGCCCCAAACAGACCCTAAGTGAAAAGAGCTGCATTTCAAAGAGAAACATGAAACTGAAGCTTTCTAGCCTATAAAAGCCACCCACCCACCCACCCCCTCCCTCACACTAACAAATGTACACTCCGTCATAGGTTTCGGGCAAAGCACTATTTCTCTCTAGCTACTCTTTCTCTCTCATCAGTTCCCTTTCTCCCCACTCTCTATTCACAAGAAGCTGAAATAGCAGTTCAAAAATTAGAATCCCTATGCAATTTTAATTTTTAAGCAGTTTTTAAGAAAATTTAAGCAATTTTAAGCGACTTTTTATGTAAATTTTCTTAAGCAATTTTTTCAAAGCTTTTTTTTTTTTTTTTTTTTTTTTTTGCAATGCTAATCTTAAAAATAAATAAAATTTTGTAAAGTATATATATATATATATATATCGGTGACGCTTTAAGATGTACTCAAAACATACCATGAACCACAACTTTATTGTAATATGTAGACTACAAACTACGGGGCTTGTTTGGTTCGACTTTTTCGCTGCGGCGCTATGCCGCGGCACGAATTTGTGAAATATTTTGCCGTTTGTTTCGGCATCCCGCTCGGCCACGCGCCGTGAATCTGGCGAAAAGCCCGCAGCTAGGAGTACCCCGCAGTCCGCTTCCTGAATCACGTTAAGGGAGATGTTTCCGCTTCTGCCCCATCTTGCGAAGCCGAGAGCATTCACCTCCGTCACATCTTTCGCCGCTTCTGACGACTCCCGCACGCACCGCTACTCCTTCGTCGCCACCTTCGCCGTCGACTCCTTCTCCCGACCTCTCGCGAAGCTCGCCGAAGCTGTCGGCTCCTTCTTCCACCTTCGACCGAAGAGCCCAAGCCAACGGTCGCTGCCTTCTGCTTCGGCTTTTTTCCCCTTCGCGAGACGGCGATTCTGAGCAAAAACGGAATGGGGGATGGAGGAGGGATTGATTTTTTATTTTGTTAATTTAGGATTAAAATTCATATATTTTTAATTTAATTATAATTAGATGGATTTATATATTAATATTTAATGATTAATTAATTTATTTATAAATATATTTTTATATTTTTAATTATTTGATAAAGATATAAGTAATTATTATTTAATTATTAATTAATGTAAATTTATTGTTTAAGAAGTTATTTATTTACTAAAGAAATTATTTTATATTATATTTTACACAGCTTTATTGAATTAAGCGAAAATGATCATTTTTTACGAAAAAACAGATCCCGCATACTATTTTCACACAATGATAAACCAAACAGTACAACCAACTTCCCCGCAATGAACCATCTGAACAATAGTAATTCTGGAATGAAAGCACTGAGAACTCGCAATTGCGCCAAACAGACCCGCAAGTCTTGTATTTGAGAGTCAGAAATACATGTATCTGAGAGCGAGAAACTCTATGAACTTTCATATCAAATATATATATATATATATATATATATATATATATATATATATATATATATATATATATATATATATTATTCTTTAGTCTAAAATAATAATATATATTTTTCTGCAAATAAAGTAGTAATAAAATAAAATAATAATAATAATAATAATAATAATAATAAAATTATGACCCTGGAATGCAAATTTTATAATTATTTTACATCGCTAAAATAAATATCTATTTAGGTTAATCGAATTAAAGTTATCATCATTTCTTATTCCAGAAAGAAGTTCTTGATTTTTCTCTTCATGGATCATAAATTTGTGCAACTCTTTTCTTATAATCTAATTTAAGTTAATCCTCTGCGGATTAATGTAAGATTTAGGTGTTATATATGTAAATATTTAAGAATTGAGTGGTATGGATGTAAATCTTCCCAAAATAAAATGCAACCCAAACATAATTACCGTTAATTGTAATTTGCAATTTCTCAAACAATTGCGGTTTAGGTGTTATATATGTAAATAGTTAAGAATTGAGCGGTATTTTATCACCTTTTTTTATGAAAAAAATATTCAAATGAGTATATTAAAACAAATTAGAAAGAAATTAAGTGACCATGTGCCCACTGTATTAGAGAAAATTATTCCATAAGGAGAACGTACACAGCGCTGCGTACGTTCTCTGCAAAATAACCAGCAAATAACCTCCGAATTTGTGTATTTTGGGATTATTGAGAGGTTATTAAGAGGTTATTACAGCATTAATTTCAAAACTCTCTTAATAACCTCCTAATAAAGCTCCAATAACCTCTGCGGTTTCACTTTGGGGTTTTGTGAGGTTATTATGAGGTTATTGTGGCATTGACTCAAATAACGTCGCAATAACCTTCCAATAACCTCCGCAGTTTCATTTTACTGTTATTCATAGGTTTTTACAGGTTATTCGTTCGTTATCTACGGAGAACGCACGCATTGTTGCGTACGTTGTCATGGAATATTTTTTCCTATATTAGTAGGAAATAACATATTTAAGTGAATGTTTTATTGAATTGAAGAGTGTAGGATTTTGTTTCCTCTCTTCATTAGTTTATGTTTGCCTTTGTGTTGTTGGGTTCATACCATCGAGCTTTATTTATATGGCTTTGTTAATTGTTACGAGGCTAATTTTAATGTGGTCTCATTTGTTTATCTTTCTAACTTGATGTTTGGCTCCTCGTGCGAGGTTAATAAGACAAGTCCTATTTTATGACAATCGCTGTATTATTAGCAATGATGTTGGAAGACATAGAAAGAGGTCACACTCTCTAAAAGTTATACCCCTTCATCCTCCGTCAGTAACTTCTCACCCCAGACTCCTTTATAACGTGATCCAAGGTTCGTAGGACGAGATCACTGTGATTGATCGACGGATGGACTTTCTAGTGGATTGAATGAGTCACATAGAACAAAAGTTGGATGAACTTACTGAGTTGCACGCCAGAACTGTATCAAGTGGATTGACGGAGAAGAGCAATATAGATGATGATAGCAGTGATATTGATGGGGTGGTGGTTGGCTACCGGATCCATAATCGTTAATATTATCAATCTTAAATTTTGATCTCTGTATATTTCTTTCACAATTCATAAAATCTAACGTTTTTCATGTCGGCGCTCCCCAACTTTACTAGGGGGATTATGATCACAAGTTCAAAGTAGTGATTATTACTCCACCAATAAGGTTGGGGAAATTGTGTGAGTGTAATGATTTTTAAACTGTGCTCTAATGTGTTAAAATTTGAGCATTTTTCGAACGATATGTAATGCGTATTTCTCTAAGTGGATGAGATTTTTCGCCACCGATTTTATTATGATGATTGTTGATTTAAATTAACATTGTATTTTAGTGTTTAGATGTGGTTAAAGTGGGTTCTAATACAAGTATAATAATACAGCTTTTGTGACAATATGAGTAGTAAGATGTCTCACTTACTGGTACGCTTTGATGGAGATCTATGTGTAACAGATGATTTCACTCCCACCTATAGTGGTGAAAGAAATCGACCAATGCAAATTTCTCAATTAATTATCTTAAATGAACCGAAGAGAAAAATATTACGAGTACTAGGCCAAGGTGCTCAACACATACAATAAACTTGTTGTGTCAGCTTCCAGTAAGCGGTGGATTTACTGCAAATCATGTTAAAGATGTCGAGTCCATCAAAGTTTTGTTGTTTTAAGCCACCAAACAAACAACCACAATGTATGTCAAAGTTGTGAATTTGTCTGTCGGGGACATCACCGTAGATTTGACTCTGTTTCAACTGATGGGGTATCCTGAGCGAGTGACATAAATATGAAGGTCTGTAACACCACCATGCAATATTGAATGCAGATATTCTTGACTCGATGATGGAGAAGAATGAGTTTGTTGTCATATTCGTTTGCAGAGGAATGGGACGCCGTTGAGAATTATGATGCTCCATTCATCTAGTTATTTGTTCCTAAAGAAGTCATAATTCTAGAAGAACTTGTAAAGAAGATGACTTTTTATAGCAAGTAGCATTTGCATTGTGTACTAAATGGATGGTCGTTTATTAAGAATGGGGAGTATTGTAATGCTTCATCAAATAAGAATAGATGAACTATATCGTGTGTGGAGTACTCACTTGGGGGTTGCGTGAAAGATCTCCTCTGTAGGACCACTGCGTACTTGTATTCGTTCAATTATGTCTAGCGGGCATTAAAATTGTACATAGAGATTTATTTTCCACTACATAGGTGTTCTTTTGCGATAACAACTGGATTTGAATCCCCAAGAATTTAATGCGCGAATGGAATCAAAATTTAAGGTACATATTACATATATTAAAGCATAGGATGCCCAAAGAAAAGCTATAAAGTTAATATTTGGGAGTTATGAGGAGTCATATTTTTTGTTGTTTCGTAGGATAGAAGTTGTTTGCATTGCGATACCTGGATTTGATTACAGAATATAAGTCGACATGAACACACATTTCAATATAATTTTCTGGGATGTCGGGCCAAGCATACAACGATGGAGATTTTAATGACCAATACTTAATATGGATGGGACATCCTTATTGAAAATATATAGAGGAATTTACTAGCTGCAGTGGGAATCAATGGGAGTGGTGGACTCTTTCTTTTAGCTTTTGTCGTGGTTGAGTTTGAAATAATGATTGGTGGTTATGGTTTCTTCAGCAATTACATTGTCTAGTAGAGCCCGTTCAATTTCGTGTGGACCTTTGCATAATATCAAATAGGCACCCAGGTTTACTCAAAGGATGCAGAGATAAATTTTCCTGGACCGCACACAGTAATTATCTGCGACATTTGCGAGATAATTTCAAGGAGACATTACGCCGACTCGCAATTGTTGATGTTATTACGCTAACATGTACTGGGCTGGAAGCGCCGATGATGAGTGTACATTCAACAGACACATAAGGGAGAACCAAACTGTGAAAAAAGAAGTGTTTGATTGGCTAATTGAGATAAATATTAATAAATGGTCATTGTTGCATGATAGTGGGATATAAGTATGGTAGTGTGACAACGAACAATTCTAAACGGTTTAAGCAGATTTTAAGACGCGCGAGGATTGCCAATTCACAGTCTTATTTTCTCAATTTATTATAATTTAGTTGCATGTCGGCTAATTTTTCCTTTTTGAAAATAAAATTTGAAAATTTAATTTAATGTAATATGTAAAGTATTTTGTTTTGATTTTGAAAATGGTGATATATTATTTTATTTTGAAAATAACTAGACCAGATAGATCTCATATCAAATAGTTTAAATAGTTGAGCACGATACTACATAGTGACACATCATCTTGAAAGATGAGCGTACTCACTCGTTAGTAGAGCTTAACTATCTAAACTTAAAAGTTTATGACTCTATTTTGGTCAGCGTATTTTATAACCGACAAATTCCCACGTCTAATGCACGGATTAGTGCGGGTTTAGATTAATCGGGTTCCTAATTCCCTATAGAGGCAAGCCCTATAGTTAATTACATCTTAAGTAACTGAAGTCACCTAAGAAAACTCTCGATAAGGATCATGGGCTTCGTCTTCAAGAATTTCAATGTTTAGGTTTCCAAGATTGCTTGTAGGAGAATCAAAGGGAATGGTTCAATGTGGAACAGTTATTTTCGGAATCCAAAGGTATGAAAAGTAGGAGATGTCGAAGATATCGAAGGAGCTTCAGTGACATCTCAAACTAACCTATGATTGGGCTTGACATCTTTGAAAGTGAAGTTATGTTTATACTTTGATCTTGCAAATTATTTAGATGTTTTGGGATTTATATCTACATGTCATATGTAAATGACCCAAAAAAAATGAGAGGATTTATGTCGTGTCAAACGACAACCTCGGAATCCTAAACAGTTTAGGACTTATATCGTACGATGTACGATCGTACTGAGTCCTAAAAGATAGTGTGAGGATTTATGTCGTATCAAATGACAACCTCTACGCCCTATAGATGTTATTTAAATCTATGAAAATCCGATCGAAGATCTTTCATTCGTCCTCTGTCGTCTCGTCTCGAGAAAGGATAAAGATAGGAGAGAAAAGAGAAGGCCATGCCTCGAACGGCCTATCCTAGGGGTATATGCGAGGGAAAATGTGTGTAAAGAAAAGAAAAACAAACATGCCCTAAAGGGCCTATCCTAGGGGCAAGTACGAGTATGCAAGAGAAACGATAATCAAAATAAACTAACCATGCCACTAGATGGCCTATCCTAGGGGCAAGTACGAGTATGCAAGGTAAACGATAATCAAAATAAACTAACCATGCCACTAGATGGCCTATCCTGAGGCAAGCATGAAAGAAAAAGTATAAATGTAGGTAAATGTATATACAAAGAGTAAAGGAATGCATGCGATAAAGAAAGTAAATGAAGCTGTACAATAAATAAATGTGTACTCGCCAACTCCGTCGATGCCTCGAAGAAAGCTACAAACAACTATATAATCAAGTTTAGCTATAAACATATAAAATATCAAAGTGGGGGAATAAGAATTCTATTTGAGGATAGGCTCGGTCCATAGACTTCTTTTTATCTCGATCCCACAGCAACCCGAAGTACTGAAGTACGTATCGATCTCAAATCAAGTCACCGGCAAATCACCCTAGAGTAGGTTAGCTCTAATCCCTACCACTTAATTAGTGAATGAACCGGCTTTGTAGTATCCGAATTCCTTGAGAGTGAAGTATCCGATGCGTTGTAGTATACGTTACGTGATGTGCGAGGTGTGTTAACCGGTGTATAGTGTATAGTGTGTAGTAGGGTAATGTGTAGTGCATAAGGTGTAATGTGTAGTGTGTGTGATACTTAATATGTGATGTGTATGTGTAATAACTAGTGTATAGTATGCAGTGTGTGATATTTAATGTGTAGGGTGTGCATGATAAGTTTGATAATTATATGTGTTGTGTCTGATGCGATATGTTTGATATGTCGTGTTTGGTTTGATATACTGAATGTGTTGTGTATGATGTCCTATGTGTGGTATTTGTGTGTGATATTTAATATGTTGCATGTGTATGTGTAATAACTAGTGCATAGTATGCAGTGTGTGTGTAATGTGATATGTGTTGTGCTATGTGTGTGACATGTGGTTTGATGTGTTGGTGTAGTATCTGTTATCATATGGGTGGCAATGTTGTATTTGTTGTGCAAGTGCAATGTAGTATCTTGTTATTGAAGTATACGTTGTCATACCGGTATAATATACGGTATCGTAGTATCCGTTTATCGGTTCACGGATTTTTTAAAAGTAGGGATTAGAACTACCTAACTCAAGGTGAGATGGGCATCTAATATTGAGTATTGATTTTTATTATTTTTGTCTCGGCTATAAAGCACGATTATTCGAGTGTGCATCATTGCCTGTACCCCGCATATCCGACTTATACACCCACTTTGATATTTTATATGTATTTTCAATGATTAAGCTACTTTTGCATCACAAGGCTAGAAGGAATATAACTTTAAATAGTTTTTCATATTCGAGCTTAATATTTAAACTTCCAATTCTCTATATATCATAAAATCAAATGGCCTTTCAAGTTTATCCAACAAAATTTCAGAGAATAATATATTCAAGAGTTGAAGAATTACACACATCCTACAAAAAAAAAAAATTCATGTTTAATAACTTTAAATTAAGATCTCTCCCTTCTCTTTTCTTTATCGCGCCCATAAACCTCAAACATACAAATTAAATGACAAAAATGACATAGATATATATAAAAGAAAAAAAAAAAAAAATCAGGTGCTGTATATGTAATATCAAAATAATTGTTGTATATATATAAATACTCCAAAGTATACATATGCAGGTGTATAATCCCTTGCAAAAGACATCAACGATAATTCAAATTTTTGATCTCAGCCTCCCACAAGAGAATTGCAGCAATCAATATACAACCCAATAGTTAATAATGAGAAATTATCTCACAATTTTAACAAAAGTAGCCATCAATTTGATACAGGGAATGAAGCTAAAATTAAATTCCTGCAATCCCATAGCTTGAAGTATCTAATTGTTTCACATTTAATGGAACGATTGTTGAAAATATTAATCATCTTACAATATCCTCAATTGTGAATTTCATCTTTCGAGAAAAAAAATTTGGCCAAGGCTCAGCAGCTAAAAGTAACCTCAGCCGTTATAGACAAAATATATTCAGCAATTAAGGTCAAAGCCCGGCTTCGGAAAGGCACGTGGACGCCAACTTTAACAAGATTAAGTTTTATCCAGCAATTAGAACCAACGTCCAAGCAGGAACACAACAAATGAAAGAACCATCGGCTCCAATTTCAGCAAAATAACGTTTTATCCAGCAATTAGAACTAAAGTCCAAGCAGGAATCCAATAACTGAAAGAACTTCACTAAAAGGGAGTTTTATGCAGCAATTATAAGTAATGCATACAAAAATCTGTTTACCTCTTATGTAAATTCTGAATTTTAAATAAGAATATCCTCAAATAAAATACTAGCGACATTACCAATATCTCGCATATAAACTCCGATTGATACATGCCCGTTATCTTATCCGAATGAGAGGAGGAAGAAAAGGTAAGAAAGAGTTTAGAATTTACTTTGCCTCATAGATTTGCAATAGAAAGATCCAAGAAGATGAAATTCGCCAAAGAAAATTCTTCTCAAAATCAAATCTAAGTGCTACTAAAGAACTAAGATTTACAAGCTTATCACCCAGTTCTCACATATTTATATATATATATATATATATATAAGTGGAAAGTCAAGTTTCCTGGATGTTCAATATGTAAATACATAAATATTGAATGGAACCCTGTTAATCAAAGATTAACTTGTAAGTTAAGGCCATAGAATCACCTCTATAAAATAAAATAATAATAAAAAAAAACAGAATATAAATTTCAATTTGAAGAGAATTTAAGCAAATTAGCTATCACTCTTAATCAAACCATAAAAAAAAACATTCCATAAATATACATTCCACATAACCGAGGCAGACTTTCATGTAAGTTTGAACATTCAATGATCTAATCATCCTGGTTATTCGAAGGGACAATGCTTATGCATTCTCTATTTCGAACCGTGGATTAATTCGAAACCATAAGCAAGTCAGATTAATGCCACAATAAGCCTTTTAATTGAATATCCTTTCCCTTATACCAAGAATAGGAGCGACTGAAATTTAAATGGCTAAAACCAATACAGCTCCATAAACAAATCGTTATATTTTCCAAATATACATAAGGTTCCCTAAATGCTTAAGAATCGAAAGAAATGTTGGCATACTCCATATCTCAAACTACAAAATAGCTTGAAATTAGAAGCTAATCGAGGAAAAAAAAAATGCTGCAACAGACCTTTAAATCCTTAGCCTCTCCTTTAATTCCAAAACTTCATATGATTGAAATTCAAAGAATGAAGACAGTGCAGATTTGTAAATAGTTTATCGTGATATCAAACAAAAATAATAAAAAAAAACGAAAGATCCCTGACTATCCTTTTGTAATCAAAAGAAGAAAGAAAATCCGTATAGTTAAATTAGTAGAGAAGATGAGACCAATCATCTCCGAATTCTTACAAATTATCAGTCGATCTTCATTCACTAAGAATGTAAGAAGATATTATAAAGACAACCGCAAGTTTACCAACTCATTATCGAAGATTGTCACCACTTGCTATAAAGCACACAAGAATGTCTTGCTAAGTGACTGAAGAAGGAAGTGGAGAACAAAGGAAAAGAAGAAAGAGGACCACAGGAAAGAATCCTCCAAAGTATTTTCTTCATAAAAAAAACATATCCAGTAATATAATTTTCTCTTAAAAATATGATTATGATTGCTAATCAAGAACCATTAATGGTACAAACCAACAGGAGAAAACGACATTTCTGGTAAGCCGAAGCAGCTTGAATCTCATACTCATTTGCTAACGGATATGCAAACCTTCTTTGTAATCCATGAGAAATAAGACAAACATTGACAGGGAAATATCCCGTAAACAAACTAAGAGAAAAGGGGAAAAGCCATATTGAAACCAGACGTTTCATTTTGCGGTCCATAAAATAAGCCAAGAGCAGAGGGAATTCTTACTTTCAGAGATCGTGAAAGCAAACTCAAAAAAAACTGGAATCGCAAGAAGGAGCACCAGCCTGAAATTCCCCTTTGGCGTAAAAAAATCCAAGCAAGCTCAATTTTCCCTGTGCAGGGGTATTTATAGCCGAACAAAGGAGCGATACCTGCCGGCGGTGAGAAACAAGGCGGTGAGGAGAACCCCACGGCGGGCAAGAAAACTAGCCAAGAATGACAAGAAGGAAGGTCACCCGACTCATTTGAGCGGGAGAAACAGTTAAAGAAAGTGACCGGAAGTTACAACCGGAAAGCAGTATCGATCGGGGTCGGAGAAGGAAGAGGTGACAGGAAAACCGGCTAGGAAGCCTCTCGAAATCGGTCGTCGCCAGAGAGGGGAACGGAGAGGCTCGGTTAGGGCACGGAGAAAAGGATCGAAGGCGTGCGCGAGACGGGAGGAAGTGAACGGTGTTCATGCCCCGTGAATCGTAGGTTAGGTTATAAGGTTAAAGAATATATTATATATATATTATTATATATATATAAAAAAATATTTATTATTATTATTATTCTATTTAAATTCGTCGATTTTGCACGCAAATCGAGTCGATTCAAAACCCTATCAAGTTATATGTCCTTCCCGGCTAAAATCGACGCTCCGGACGCATCGGCGCGGTCCGTTTCGTCATCCGGGGCCATTCGGACAAGTTCGCCGATGGTCGCATCAATTTAAATTAAATTTGCGTAACGTCGCAAAAATGAATTTATTTTGACCCGACCGGAGCCATCTAACAAGCAAATCGATGACCGGTCTTCGCCTAAGCAAGAACCATAGTCAAACATATTGCTCGTGGCAAAAAGTCAAACATCGCACACAGTGGGATCCACCTATGGCTTTCAAATCCCTATAGGAACTCGACAAGAGTTTCAATACGTCGGCTTTTAATCGACTCAACTAGGTGTCGAGGATTTAGAACCGTCCATATGAAACTTCAAGGAGTAAAGAAATGGCTCGAATTTCTAAATACGTTGGATCCTAGTCTAGTCCTCTAAGAGAGTCCAAAATAAGGAAATCCTAAGGCTAGATCCTAGGATCTAAGGAGGAGGAAATGAAAGACCTCAAAAATGAGGTCAACATTGCATTATTTTTAAAAATTTCAAGCAATGTTTCACAATAGATTAAATAGATAATTTAATATTCATTCTATGTACTAGAGTGGTTTTGCAAAAATTGTACTTGAAGCTAGGCAATTTCCACAGCCAGTTTGAATCATTCTAAATGAATATTGTTTTTCTTCTTTTTTCACTTTTTCATTTTTTAAGGAGTCGCCAATTTGTCATTCGTTATATACTTTTCATTTCCAAATAAGTCTCTCTATTAAATCATATAAGTGATTAAGAGAAGAGAGCAACTAGAAAAACTGGACATACAATAAAGACAGACAAACAAGAGAAATAATAATGGAGAAATTCCATGCTACAAACCTTGTTAGGATAAGTCAAGCATATATGTACAAACAAAATCACATAGAAATGGCTTGTGCCGGATATTCGCGAAAGAATACCTATGGGGGCTACCCACAATCAGATATTTAGGTGTGTTAGTCTGTTCTGGGGTTTAGAATGCTCTCAATGGGGACGTGTCACACTTGGTTAATTACATCCATGAAGTTACCCAATAATACTCTTGATTTAAAGAGTTTTTCTTACATTTAAAGTGACAAGTAATATAAGGTTGTTGAGGGACAGTTATTTTGCAGGGCAATACTTTGATGCTTTTAAGGATCCCGCTAAGTCACATAGAAGAGAGTGAGTTTTTCATGGTCGGACATGGGTAACAGACTCATCGGCATACAGTCTGTAAAATAACTGAATCATCCTGACGGGGAATCCTAATACATCAAAGCACATCCAGGCTATAAAAGCAGAAGACAAATCTTCATATCGGTGATGGGCGGCAGCTCATCGGTAATATGACAATCAAGATGATATCAACAATGACAAGCAGAGCAACAGGGCCAACGTGAGTAGTCACATGAAGGGATGAGTGATCCCGAACATGTAGAGGTAGTCGGGTCATGGTATAACGGACTTGTCATCACAATCTACTATGATCCTAAGTCTACATGTGAAGGTATTTGAACAACACATCCAGAGATCCCCGGTCAGCAATATGTGAATTGCATCGTGCGCAGAGACCTCGGTAGCCTTGAGTTCAAAGGAACGAAACTCTATTCTATGACTATCAAGTGGAGCTCCAAAAAGGTGAGAATTATACCAGCCAAAGTAGAGAGGTTGCCACTAAAGTGGAAAGAGAGAGAGGTATGACTACGAAGCTGAAACACTCCTTAAAAAGGGCTAACACCCCATCTAGGTCGGAGAGTTTCATAAAGACCTATGTGTATTAGATAATTACCTAAGTAGAAATCTATGTTGGTTCAGTAGAGTTAGAGAAACACTCAAGACATGAAAATAAAGCAGTTATCTATTCCTGAGCATGGAGGCCCAATTAATTATGACTGGGTGTATAGTCATGCATGTAGCCTGTTTAAAATCCGACATGAAAGCCATGAAGAAAATAAAGTGCAAGATTTGAAAAATCCTAAATATTTTAAGCCAAAATTTTAATTAGTCTTTAAATTTTTTATTAGAGTTTTGTAAAACATTTTATGAGTTTTAGGTCCTAGAGAGCCTAAGTGACAATGCTGGATTCTCAGACAAAAACACAATCTAACAAAGGTGAAGCCAATCCAAGCATACAATCATGCAAGAAAAGACGATAAAATATGTCAAATATATAAATTTAAAAGGTCGGTGTCTCTGGTTCCACGACATGTCCCAGAAAAGAAAAGGGCGGTTTGGCACCATATATGATTTAGAATTAAGGTACAGGACACGAGCATATAACTCCTAATCCTCATCACATAGTTCCGCCCGTATGGTGCCTCAGACCCCGTACGTTATTTCTAAAACAAGAGTCTCATGGGATTCTAAAAATACATAAGAAAAATTAAAAAGGGACTCGTCCTACATGAAAACAATGTTAGCAACAAATCCAACCAAATGTAACACATATGAACCACGTTTGGCTGAAGGAGCTGAAGAACGCCTACAGAAAAGAGTTAGTATTTAGATCATTACATTGCTCCTCCCTGTTACAAGTGTTATTGTGTGTTTTACACATTGCCTCCCAGAAGAAAACCGGCCTAATATACTACCACACATTTCAAATTTGGCAAACATGCAAGCACAACAAAAGAACAAAAGGCGATGTCTAGCTAGGGCAACTAAATCGACAGAGAACTATAGTTGAGACAATAAGAATGCTACTGAGCATTCTAGTCCTTAGCCTAGCACACAATATAGCATAAGTTTCTTAACCAACATCTAACCTTGTGCCAGGAGTGTGAGAAAAAAATGCTAGTATAGCTTGATCGGGTCGTCGTGATCCGACCCCTTCCTAGAAATCCAAGGATGCTAAGCAATTCCACTAGATGCAAATTTTCTAAAAGAAAGACTTATTCATTTTTATTTGTTCCTTAAGATTGACCTTATGTATGGTCTAAGGTAGGGATGTAAATAGTTTCAAAATAGGTTTAAAAATATGATGCATATGTAAATACAATATAATTTTTAATATTTTTTAAAATAAGTTCTAAGTGACACCTATTAGTCCTTTTGGAACCTTAGTAGGAAGTATGTGTGTCGATCACATCGTGGTAGCTAGTATTGCCCACTAAGGCATCCTTTTAGGCAATACTCGCTACCTCGTAGTGACCAATGGAGAGTAACTCAACTAATGAGCAAATTTTGTCATAGAGACGATCGAAGAATGCACATGCAAATGCAACATGATTAAGTGTAATATAACATTGTAGGGTGTTATCACAACACAACAAACATTTGCCACCAGCATACAGTGGTGTATACAATTGAAAAATGCACTAACAGTGCGGTAGTGCACATGTAAGACTTACAAATAGGTGAAGAAAAGTGTATCGAGGAGTCTGTGACATGGAGGGTGAGTGTGCTACGGAGGCAGTGACCCAAAGGGTGGTTGTGTCGTTAAGGCAGTGACCCAGATGGTGGGTGTGCCGTAGAGGCAGTGATCTGGGGGGTGGGTGTGTCATGGAGTCAGTGACCTAGAGGGTGGGTGCGTCGTTGAGTCAATAACCCGGAAGGTGGGTGTGTCGTGGAGGTAGTAACATCAGAAAACTCAAACATGCAGGAATGTCACATATCAGATGTCATGCAAAGCAAACATATGGGGTTTCCTCTAGGAACACCAACACCCTAACCTAGCTTCTTTAACATCCAAACCTAAGAGCCCTAATGAAATAAAGAAAGAAAGTTCATGGAGTCTCACCATCATAATGGTTGATCAAATTCTGATGTTCATTCCAGAAGAAGCTCTCCTAATGATAGGAGAGATGACAAAATCCAGGCGAAGCTATGGCAAGGTTCGCTCCTCTTCTTTCTAATGAACAAAAAAGTTCTCCTTTAGAAGGAGTGTACGGTGAGGTTCCAACAAATTTCCGAGCTTCGACAAAGTTTTGATGATCCTTCTCTAGGCTAGGATGAAGCCCTCTTATAGCATAGGAGAAGGGCACCTTGCTTCCTTGTTAGTCAAGTTCCACTGAGAAGATCTCCTCACACGCTGAAAGAATGGTGAGGAAAAAGAAGAAGATCTTTTGGTGGAGAATGGAGGAGGAAAGGAAGAAGATGTAGATGAAGGTTGTGTGAAGGAGGTTCTCCCTCTCACCTTTCTCTCAAGCTCTTCACCCCAAGCGAGCTCCCAAGCTTTTTCTAGCGAGAAGAAGAAGGAACAAAGGAGCTCCAAACTTTCTCTTTAGGAAGAAGATGACCAGCTCTTAGAGGAGGCCAAAAGTCGATCCCCTTCTAAATGGAGGATCCCCATAGAAGATAAGCCAACTAGCCCTCATTTCATTCTTAATTTTCCAAACATTTCCTTGCCACACCATCTTAAGAACCATCCAAAAGAGGCTTAATCACCCCTTCATCTTCCCCCAAGCAAATCTCCCCAAAACCAATAAATCCCTGCCATTTTGGCTATACAGGAGATTGGTATGGCTCAATAGTAGCAAATTTGTGGGAGAAAATGGGCCCAAATTTTAGAGTGGCACCCTGGCGCCTGCTTTCTTGGGAATTGAAAAAGTGGTTGTTTTAATGGGGTTTTTGGGCACCTAGAAGCCCAAGACTGACACGAATTGGTTGAATTCTTAGTCTCCTTGGCGGTTTTTTGGGTGTCAGGGCTGGCGTCTAAGCATCCGAGGCTGGTGCTTAGGCGCAGCTCTAGCCCCGAAAATGCAAATTTTTGCTAGGAGCACCCGATTATTTGATCCAAAAGCTATGGGAAACCAAATATGAATAAATTATGATCTATTAAATTTAAAAATGAGAATTTTCTCTCATCAATTAATTAGAGAATCTATCGCCAACGGGTGCTTTGAACTACAGTGTGGTTAAGGCGCTCCAAATCCTAATTTTCTCATAGCGCGGTAGGAGGGTTCCTACTTCCCTTGACTATGGGGAGGCTCTGAATGGTTATAGAGGGACCTATAAACACTAGAATGGACATTAATCTAGTCTAATGCCTTGAGGATTCTGTCTAATTGTGGGTTATTCCGGGTGGGATGACATCACCACGAACCCTAGCTTCGTGCCCTGTGTACGTGCTATGAGGTCTCAAATGTCCGGCTTGAGCTGCGAGATGCTACAAATGGGCAATAGTCCATCCCCAGTCATTCAGGTTGATACCCAACAATTGTGACATCAAGACACCAAAAAATATCAATTCTTTGACATGAGTTATAGGGCTTTTCGAATGGATATTATCTCATCAGAACATTGTTTGTGCACATGCAAAACATTTGTAAATTTATCATGTCCTGTGTATACATTCGATTAAAGTGCTGGGAACAAAAAATTTAGACCATAAAAATTTTGTATCAAACTATTTTATTATATAATATTATAGACAAATGCACGAAGCTTTGTTTCATATGATACAAGATAAGGGGATATGACCACCAAAGAATCGACAACAAGTTGTGATATATTTATCTCCTCCTTCGTTTTGAAGGTGTTGCAGCAGATTAAGATTCAATAGAATCAGAAACACGATGGACGAAACTAGATAACATAGCTCACATCAATGTAGTATTTGTAAAAACACTAGACACAACACGATGTGCTTCAATAACCTAAGTTTAAGCATGTATTTAAATTACATTAGCATATAAAATAAATTATTTTATCCAGATAATACCTTTTTGGTTGTCCTTAAATAGGTATGGCAAAGGTAACAATTATAAAAGGTCGTTACTGTGCTAGGCGCGTTTTGACAATGGATCCACCAGCAGCAGAGGCACCACAGAGTAAACAATCATTAGGAGAATCACATAAAGTATCAAACCCGATCATGTAATGTATTTGTATTTTATTCTTATTAAAATTGAATATATATAAATGATTGCTTCGAGTAAAACATGAACAGAAGAGCACATGAGACAACCAGTCATGTACGCAGAGCATGTGAGTGGTCAGTTAGGTGCTCATGATTCATTCAAGCGTTGCAAATTGCAGGGCTTGATTATATTAGACATTTACAATTCATCATGATAGATCATTATTTGAAAAATGCGATGGTTGAGCAATGGTGTCCACTCACTAATACGTTCCCCCTACCAACTAGTAAGAACAGAAAAAACATATTAAATTATTTGTGATTCAGATAATTGTGGTTAATAATATGCTTATTTTTATTTTTAATAACTGGATGCGAGATAATAATCAAGCTGCATGGTGTACAAATTATTACTGGCATTACGGTGGATGGACAGGCCCTGATTGGTCAAATTGTTGTTGGGCTAGAGTTGTGTTGGTCTGGTACCGTGTTGCGATGAATTATTAGGAAGACAACCGAACATGGATGAGGTTGTTCAGGACCTTGAGGACAAAGAAGTCACGAGAAATTTTCAAATTGGACGCTCTCAATTCCATAGCATTGTACATTTTCGTTGGCTTAGATATGTTTTTTATAGAGAATCTTATCAGTATAGGGATTACCCCACCTTCATGTATAGTGTTAGAGCACACATTTTATATGTGTTAGGCTATTTTTTTCTGTCAATACATTGAGCTCGCACATACATTTACATTATTTACCACAACTTTAGGATTTTGTAGCATTTTCCTAGTACTCTATAGGAGGGATTGTTTGAGCGCAACTGTACATAGAGTTAAATCTGGCCATAAAGCCTAAGCATGCTATAATAGTTGGATGTCTACCCCTGTTGCAAATTTGGTGCTGAGAGCATTTGCATGTCGGGAGACCTAATCTCCTTGTTTTTATTCCCAGATATTTATCACACAAGCCCTTGGGATTCCTTTAATAGTTTTATCTGATAATCCAAGATGCAATGAGGATCGATTGTGAGAAGGGCCACACAAAAATCAGAAAATGTATATAGACAAAATTGATGGACTAATGTAGAGTTAGGTACATTAATTTATAAAAATAAGCTTATACATTGTTTATCGAATTTATAACAAATCATAAGATCTAAACAAACAAGTTATTTGGGCACCGTACCTTGCTGATATTATGGTGTGGTTACTTGAGAATTGTCCCTAGAATATGGAAATATGGACAGCTGGTCCTTCTCTTATCAACCAGAAATGTGTGGAGTGGCATCTTCCAGACCAGAGTAATGCGAAAATTTAGTTTTGTAAGATCCATAGAGATTGAGTCAATAAATCGATCACTTGCACGGGTCGATGGGAGAGGAATACTTGACAGGGATTCGATGCATTGCTACCAAAATTTCATTGCTTTGTAGAACAACCGTCGGACCTTTATAGTTCCAACTAAATCCACCATCAGGTGGTGGAAATGCAAAAATGTCACATTACAGTGGTATAGATCACGGACATCAATCTACCTAGTTCAGTTGTACTTTGTTCCACTAGATACTTATCACCTTATGTCTTATGGGGAGAGATTAATGGTTAGTAAATACTTTATAATGATTTTGCACTTTTATTTTCTTATATATTGTCTTGATTTATAAATTATAAACATATGCAGGTTGACTATTACATCCGTTCGTTCAAAGTGCCTTGTTCGTAGATTTGCTGGTGGCCATGTTGAAAATATTATGACAATGCGGGGATGTTAAGATGAACTCACTGAGCTTTCTTATAAAGTAGATCAGTCACTCTATATTGATTATAATAGATTCGACCAACCACCCAAACATACTTCGTGAAAGATCTACTTTGGATATCCTTAGACGATCACCAACGAACTTCTCAAGAGGATCGATTTTAGATGTTTTGAGAAGATCCTTTGCCTATGCTGTTCCCTCAACATATGCATGATCCTCAACATATGTAACACCTTCAATATCATATAATGGTCTGTCATATACTCTGCACTGGACAACTTCAGAGAGTGGACATTTTGACATGCAGTTTCATTTGGGCTCCAATTATAGTGGACCTCCGCTCCACATTCAACACGAGACTGTAGTTGCCGAATCAACTAGTGATTAGATTCGAGAGAATGATGTAGAGGAACATCAATTACAAGGGTGATCACTCTCATCACCATCAAAATATATTACAGGATCAGGAGCTCTTCGATCGCGACGAAGAAAAAAAATTTTCTCATTTTTTTGTAATATTTATTGTAATGTCAACTACTATTTTAACAAAGCTTAAATTTAAATTAAAAAAAAATTGATGTTATTTAAAAAATATTAACACTCTAGTATAAATTTTATTTATTTTTTAATCATAAAATATTATTATCATATTTTATTAAATTTGGTTTTTATATTTATTTTTGATAATTTTAATGAAATTTCACAGTAGAAATTTAAGAAAAGCAAGCCAAACTAAGCTGTTTAATGCGTGCACAACAAAAATATTAAAAAAATACATAAATGCAAGTAAAAATAAACTAAAGCCAAACTTGAGTTACAAATTTTTTTTTTCCGAAAAAATTCAAATGATAACCTTCTAACAACCACTGGAGGTAGCTAAGTAATATGATAGAAAAACATAACTTTGAACATCAACTTTATGAGAATACAACTAAAATGTAATTTTACAAATAAAAATAACTACAACACTTGCCCCAAACTCATCTTTAATCCGTGGAAAATTTTTTCCAAACAGAGTGAGGACATAGCTCTGCGTGCAGACTCCAATAAAGGAGCCATTATTCCATACAGAGAACGCACGCATCCACACGCATCTTCTCCAATACCCATCCAATACCCTCCTAATACCCATCCAGTACCCTCCAATACCCACCAATACTCACCTAATAACCAATACCCAATATCCAATACACATCCATACCCATCCATACCCATCCAGTACCAAAAAATTCGCACCCAATGTCGCGTACTGCTCGGATGGAATAATTCGCTTCCGATGAATGCCGTCACATATGCTATATAGAGAGGTTATTGGAGGGTTATTTGAAGTGGAACCGCGGAGGTTATTCGTGGTTATTGGAGAGTTATTGCGACGTTATTGAAACGATTATTGAAATGATTCTGAGGGGTTATTGAAATGAAACCGCGAAGGTTATTGGGGGTTATCAGAAGGGTTATGCGGCGTTATTGAAGTTAATACTCAAATAATACCGAAATAATACACTAATAATCCTGAAATAACCCTATAATAACAGAGAATTATTGGTGATTTTTGGAGGGTTATTATGGCGTTATTGAAGTAGTTATTGAAATTGTTCATTAGAAGTTATTGAAGTAGAACAACAGATGTTATTTGAGGATTATCAAGAGGTTTATGCTGTGTTATTAAAGTTAATACCTCAATAATTCCGAAATAACCCCATAATAATCCTGAAATAATCATCCAATAATTTTTATGATTTCACTTCAATAATTTTCATAAAAAAATTATTTTTTAATATTTTATAAAATGATCAAAATATAATATAAAATGATAGTATATTATTAGAATCCGCATTTGTTATTCAAAATTTTTTCCAATTTTGACTCCTCATGCTAATTTAAGCATCTTTTAAAAATCTAGCCTAAAAACAACCCCTCGCTGCCCCAAACCCTCGTCTCCATTCTCCCGGTCTCCCCGTTTCGCCCCAACTTCCCATCTCTTCTCAAACCCTCGCTCCTGTCCACACCCCTCCCGGTTTCGCTTAAAATCATCACCTTCGTCAACGAAACTTCGTGATACAGTGCGAAGGCAACGACGGTTTCGCGGCTTACAGAGACCACCGAAACTTCCATCTCTCATCCTTCCGCTTCGCTTCTACCAGAAACCATTGACGAAGGTAAGCCTGTTCGCGCCATTCTTCCTCTTCGCTTGTTCTGGATTTACTAAAATACGCCGATTCACAGGATTTAGTAAATCCCGATTTTATCACGAATTTTTTGAGGCCTTGTAGATGTTGTGGTTACAGAGAACTTGCTATGTTACTTTGACATTGAACTGCTTTAGCAGTTTTATTTCTCTTTTGCCCAGTATCTTATTTCCTGGTGCCCATTGCAGTTTATTTTATTGTTAATTAAAGAAGATGGAAGAAGATCAGCAGGTAGTTACCCAAACTCCCAGCATGACTGAATATTCTAGAGTTATTGACGCTCCATCAGCTTACGATATGTCTAATTCAGAGAAGGGAGTTGAAAATTTGGACCAACCTGCATCATTAGCTGATGCGTCAGGTCCCTTAGTTCAAAATTTTAACCCTGGGAATGAGAATGTCTATGCTCATGGCACAAGTTATGGTGCAGCCCATGTTGGCAATGGGATCGTAGCATGTGATTCTATGGTTGCTGTTGCCCCTGATAACCTTGTTAGACATGAAGTGGAGGCAGCTGTCCCCACTCATGCTGTCAGCTATGATTCAATAAATGGAGTCCCCGGTGAAATAGTTGAATATCAGTCTTCGGAAGCTGTTGAATATGGGGCTGCATCCGCTGTACCCGATGCACATACTGGGGCACAACATTTTGAAGAAGGTGCGTGTGCTTTCATTTAATTGAAACTATTCTTGGAAAATTTTAATGAGAATCATTTAGCATTTTTTTTTTCACTTTCTTTGTTTAATTTTGATGTTTCTGTTGTCTATGTGCTTAGTTATCCAACAGTTGATTTTGTTAATGCACTTTATTTTCTTTTTATTTTGTAGTGTATTCTGCTGAGGAGGAGAGGCTATGGAATGCTGTTAGGATTAACTGTTTGGATTTCAATGCGTGGACAGCCCTCATTGAGGAGACTGAGAAAGTTGCAGAGGTGTCTCAACTTGCCTCCTTTTAGTTACCTCTTTCCCTCATTCATGGGTTCTCACCTATTAGTTAAGCTAAACATGCGAGTCACATTTTTTTCCTAAAAAAATATTCATTTTCATGCATTTATTTAATTTAGCATTTGACGCATATGTTTAATTAAATAAACATTAAAATAAGGACGTTGTATGAGAATAAAACTATGACATACTAAGCGCATGAGGTTTCGATCAGTTGAATCATCTAATTCATCGAATTTTTTGCTATACATTCATATGCCTGATTTGCTTGTATTTCGTGCATTATTGGTTTCAACCTAAAAGCATGATGGAATTTGCACTTTTGGTTTCTCACCATGTTGCTAGTGAGTGGGTTTTGACATAGATTTTTGTTTTACTTGACTGTTTTATTTAGGTTCATTTTTTGGGTATGTTCAATCAAACCAACTTAAAACTTGAATTGTTGGATTTGTTTTCTTTTATTTGTGCTTTATAAATTAGTTTAGAGCACAAAATGCATTCCAGATTATGGATCCTAATTTGGTTTTGGATTTTGGATGTAGATTATGTATCCTAATTTGCAGTCTAAATTCTGAAATATGAAATTTGATTAGGTTGAACTTGAATCTAATTTAAATTTCATAACTTAGATTATGCATTCTAGTTGTAGTGAATATCTCTGGTGGACTGTTTAATTTTGCAGCTCTGTTAAAATTGATCAAATGAATTTCCTTTGGTTTTTCTAGTTTTTGATGCATTCCTATATGTTTTTTTTTTACCTGTAAGGTCTTCTTCTAAGGAGTTGCATGTTAAATTTTCCATTTACTTGTTTTCCACTTGACCTTTTTATTAGTGTCGGCTAATTTTTTTCTTTTGAAAATAAAATTTGAAAAATTTAATTTAATGTAATAAGTAAAGTATTTTTTTTATTTTGATTTTGAAAATGGTGATATATTATTTTATTTTGAAAATAACGAGACCGAGATAGATCTCATATCAAATAGTTTAAATAGTTGAAGCACGATATCGCAAGTGACACATCATCCCGAAAGATGTAGCGTACTCACTTGTTAGTGAAGCTAACTTATCTAAACTTAAAGGTTTATGACTCTATTTTTGTCTGCGTATTTTATAATAGACAAATTCCTCGTCTCAATGCACGGATTAGGCGGGGTTTAGATTAATACGGGTTCTTAATTCACCTATAAAGCGAGTTCTCATAGTTAATTACATCTTAAGCAATCGAAGTCGACTTAAGAAAACTCTCGATAAGGATCATGGTGCTTTGTCTTCGAGAATTTCGACGTTTAGGTTTTCACGATTGGTTATAGGAAAAATCGAAGGGAATGGTTCGATGTGGAACGAGTTATTTTCAGAGTCCAAAGGTATGAAAAGTAGGAGATGTCGAAGATACTGAAGGAGCTTCAGTGACATCTCAAACTAACCTATGATTGGGTTTTATATCTTTGAAAGTGAAGTTATGTTTATATTTCAATCTTGCAAATTATTTAGAGGTTTTGGGATTTATATCTACATGTCATATGTAAATGACCCAAAAGTATGAGAGAATTTATGTCGTGCCAAACGACAACCTCGGAATCTAAACGAGTTTAGGACTTATATCGTACGATGTACGATCGTACTAAGTCCTAAAAGATAATGTGAGGATTTATGTCGTATCAAACGACGACCTCGACGCCCTATAGATGTTATTTAAATCTACGAAAGTCCGATCGAAGATCCTTCATTCGTCCTCTGTCGTCTCGTCTCGAGAAAGAATAAAGATAGGAGAGAAAAGAGAAAACCATGCCTCGAACGGCCTATCCTAAGGGCATATATAAGGGAAAATATGTGTAATGAAAAAGAAAACAAACATGCCCTAAAGGGCCTATCCTAGGGGTATGTACAGGTATGCAAGAGAAGCAATAATCAAAATAAACATGTGTAATAAAAAAAACTAACCATGCTCTAGATGGCACTATCCTAGAGGCGAGCATAAAAGAAAAGTATGAATGCGAGTAAATGTATATACAAAAGTAAAGAGATGCATGTAATAAAGAAAGTAAATAAGTTCGTACTAATAAAAAAATGTGTACGCAGTCAACTCCGTCGATGCCTCGGAAGCAAGCTACAAACAACTATACAATCGAGTTTAACTATAAACAGATAAAATATCAAAGTGGGGGAATAAGAATTCTATTTGAGGATAGGCTCAGTCTGTAGACTTCCTTTTTTTTTTATCTCGATCCCACATGTAACCCGAAGATCGAGTCTATATCGATCTCGGATTAAGTCACCAACAAATCACCCTAAGTAGACAATCCTAATCCCTACCACTTAATTAGTGAGTGAACCAGGTTTGTAGTATCTGAATTTTGAGAGTGGAGTATCTGTTATTGAAGTATCTGAATTCTTTACCAGTGTAATATCTGGTATGTAGTATCTGGTCTGTGGTGTGTAATGTGTATTACTTAGTGCATGGTGTGTAGTGTTTATTGGGTAGTGTGTAGTAGGGTAATGTGTAGTGTATGTGATTTGATAAGTGGTATATGTGTGTGTGTGATATTTAATATGTGATGTGTATGTGTAATATACGGTGTATAGTGTGTAATGTGCAATGTGTTATGTGTAGTGTGTATGTGTGATGGTTAATATATAGTGTTTATGTGATGTTTAATGTGTAGGGTGTGTATAATAAGTTTAATAATTACATGTGTTGTGTTTGATGCTTATGTGTTTGATATGTCGTGTTTGATTTGATGTCTTAAATGTGTTGTGTATGATGTCTTATGTGTGTGATGTGATATGTGTTGTACTTATGTGTGTGATGTGATATGTGTTATACTTATGTGTGTGACATTTGGTTTGATGTGTTGGCGATAGTATATCTGTTGTGCAAGTGTGGTGTTTATTGTCGTGCAAGTGCAGTGTAGTATCTTGTTATTGAAGTATTTGTTACTGAACCAGCATAATATCTAGTGTCGTAGTATCTGTTGTCGGTTCACGAATTTCTTAAAAGTAGGGATTAGAGCTACCTATCTCAAAGTAAAATGGACATCTATCTCTGAGTATTGATTTTTTTATTATTTGTCTCGGCTATAAAAGCACGATTATTCGAGTGTGCATCATTGTCTGTACCCCGCGTGTCCGACTTATCCACCCACTTCGAAATTTCATATGTTTATCAACAATTTGAGAAACCTCTGTATAAATCAAAATATTGCCCCAACTTGTATTGTATAAAAGATTATGAAATTTTGCATATATACCATATTTATTCGGTTCTCGCGCATTTACATTTCCAAAGATATCTCTCTTTAAACCATATGTATGTATGTTTAAGTAGGGGAGTAAACAATAATATTATTTCGCCGCACTTTTGTAATCAATATCTCAAATGAGACATTCAATGATATTCAGAGAAATAATATTTACACACATACCACCTAATTTCATATAATTACATATACATGTGGCAATGAAAATTTTGGTGTCGAATGTATAAATATATGACTGTTGAATGATTTAAATGAAAGTAATTAATGGATTTATAAATAGCAAATTTCCGGTAGTATAAAAAAAAATGATATATACATACATATGTTTGAAAACCCTTATTAAAATAAATCCATTAATGAGAAGCAATTTCCTGAAAGTTTTAATTCACTTGTCTCTATGGAAATAATAAAGCATCAAAATATTATTCCATATGTATCAGCCATCAAAGAAAACCGAATAAGGGAACAAATTTATATACTTGCCACATAATCCATATAAATTCACATGTGCTCCACTATTCTTTAACATTATATATACGATTTGGCTGTCATAAATGTAAGAGAGGGGGTAGATGTGCTAGGCAAGTAAATACATAAAATATGATGTCTTATATAATACCGTTAGCAAAGATTTCAGTTTCCATAAGTAAAACCCAGCTAACTAAAGCTTCTTAGAATATTCAAATCTAAAAAGTTGGGTTCCAGCAAATCAAATCAAAGGAATTCCCAGGATTTTCAAAGTTTGGCCTCAATAAACCGGACCAAGGAAATGTCCCAAAATCATACAGTTCGAGCAATTCAACTTAGGCAAGCCAAAGTAAACAGAGCATCCAAAATTCCAAAGTTCCAGCACATATGTATTTCAGGATTGCTTAAAGCCATCCCATATAACTTTCAAATTTGTGTAAAAACCACCATCTATAAATACTGAGAAACGGGCCACCACCCAATAATACTCAGGCTTTAATATCAACTTTAATAAGTCAAAATAAAGAGATTAAATTGTTTGCAATTGTTTTTATTTACAGCTAGGAAGTAATTCAAGTCAAAACTTTCCAATCAAAGCAAAGCCAAGCCATCATTTACAAAATACAATCAACCTCCAAAACTTGAGTTGAAACCCAATTTTAATTTTACACTTAGCATAGAAGATAAACATACTCCAGAAAGAACAGTCATATAAACGATTTAATTAAATATATATATCTCATACGATTAAGATATTTCAGAAATCAACATTTGATATTACTAAAAAAAAAGAAAATAAAAATAAAAAAAATAAGATTGTACTTAAGTCACAATATAACCGGTATAAATCCACTCCTCAAAATATCCGGAATTCATGATTTCTGATCTTTCTTAGGCAAGACAAAGAAAATATAATATCGAGAACAAATTTAGATAAAAGAAAGTCCATTCACTTAAATTCGACATAAGATATTTCTTTAACTTCATAAAAGTAACAAAAGCTCACAAAACATTTATATTGGATCAAGTTTGAACAATCTGCAAGAAAACAAATGAAGAATTCGTCTAATGACAAAATAAATGTAGTTTGAAGGCATTGGAAATAAAAGCCATTAGGCTACCATAAGAGAAAAAAGTATACTAATGGTTTGAACTATATTCCCACGAACCAAACTATAATCCTCAGCTTCCAATCAAATCGAGAATGACTAATTCGTACATTGTTTCATCATGACATAATAAAATCAAAGATAAAGGATCCATGTGGGACTTGCTCATGGAAGATATTGCATAAGCAAAGTGAAATTATTAATGAAGTGCAACCTCTGTTAGATTTATGCTTTACTATATTCTGAATTTTCATATAGCCTCATAGCATTACCCATAAGTCACTTTAGTTATCACAAGAAGAATAAGGCAAATGCATTTACGAGAGAAACAAAGTTAAAGTCATGACTAAATATTGATCAACGCACATATTAATCTTAGGGAAAACATTCTCATTCGTATGACAAGTTTGCATAACTGAACTCGGTCAGAGAACCTAATAAAGAATCAGGTGTTCTCTTTCTTTCATTTTTTTTTTAACAGGATGTTATTGGCATAAAAAAAAGGAAATCCCAATCAGAAATAATCAGGACTGAAAATCTTTCAAAGTCCATTATCAAGTCCAACTAAAATATCATGTTATAATCGAGTTGATAACAATTATCGACAAAACATTCTTTCAGAGCATAATAACATCCAAGACATATGGTTTAAGTGTTTTTAATCAAACACACTGTATCGTTAATTCCCGCATACCATACTTTGCAATCGTAAAAAAAAGAATCCAATACTTGAGAATTTGAAACGATCATCCGAAAGGGTGACTATAGTTCTTGCAAATCAGATTGTGAAGAATGTACATTGTAATTCATATCTTCCAAATATAAGTCATCCAGAAAGTGTAAGGTATGAAATTAAAATTGAGAGTTAAGGATCTTGAAGTGAATCCAAACTCGAAAATATCTGAAGTGCAATTTGAAGATGTATGAATGGAATAATAACATATCTATTCGTCCAAATGAAGGAATAATGATTTGGACTAACCATATTTTGAAGTTTCTTGCAATTTAATCAAAAATGATGACAAATACAAGAAGAAAATCCTTGTAGTTTAAATAATCGGAAGAAAGAGGAGAAGAAAAAAAGAAAATAAGAACAAATAAAAAAAGAAGAATAGGAAGACATACCTCTCAAAATTCAAAAAAAAAGAACTCGGAAACAATAATCGACTGAGAATCCCCAACTCGCAAGAAAAGAACACGCACCGAACCGAAAGTTTTTTTTTCTTTCTCTCCACACAAATCCTCCCCGTGAAGGGGTATTTATAGGCACAGACGAAGGGTATATACTCACCGTCGGTGAGAATCGGAGAAGTAAAGAAAACCATCTCACCAAGGAGCATCACTCGAGATCGAGCGTAGGGAGGTTACTCCGACCTGTTTGGGCGGGAAAAACGAGTTATAAGAGCAGGGGTTACGGCGGCAACCGGCGACGTAGATCGGTAAGGAAGGAGATGACCGGAAGACCGGCAGGGAGCCTCTCGAATTCGGTCGTCACGGCGGGACCGGTTAGGGCACGGGAAGGGGATCGAAGGCGCGTGCGTGAGAATGGGGAGAGTGAATAGTGATCGTGTTTTTTTTTTTTTAGAGTTTAAAATTTAGATATATATTTTATATTAAAAGAAACATTTATTATTATTATATTTTTTTATTCGTCGAATTACGCGCAATTCGAGCCGACTCAAAACCCCATCGAATTATATGTCATTCCCGGCTAAAATCGACGTTCCGGATGCATCGGCGCAGTCCGTTTCGTGATCCGGGATCGTCCGGACAAGTTCGCCGACTGTCGAGTCAATTTAAATTAAATTTGCGCAACGTGGCAAAAATGAATTTTTTTTGACCCGACCGGAGCCACTTATCGAGCAAATTGATGACCAGTCTTCGCCTAAGTGAGAACCATAGTCAAACATATTGCTCGTGGCAAAAAGTCAAACGTCGCACACAGTGGGGTCCACCTATGGCTTTCAAATCCTTATAGGAACTCAACATGAGTTTCAATACGTCGGCTTTTGATCGACTCAACTAAGTGTCGAAGATTTAGAGCCGTCTATATGAAACTTCGAGGAGCGAGGAAATGGCTTGAATATCTAACATAGTGGGTCCCAGTCTAGTCCTCTAAGATAGTCCAAAATAGGAAGATCCTAAGGCTAGATCCTAGGCTAGAAGGAGAAAAGAATGACCTCAAAAATGAGGTCAACAATTAGATGAAAAAAAGTTTGTTGCGTTTTGTAAAGTTCTAGAAAAAGGCTTATTTCTTTAGGAAATTGATCGTCTGAACAAATATGTAGTTTATTAAATTAACTGACATCTGCTATGTATTGTTGTGCTATTTGCGGATGTCATCTTTTTGGTTCATTGACATCTTTAATAAATGCCATTTAACTCCTACGTTAATGCATCTAAATAAGTAGCTATTTTATGTTTAAAGTAAATAACATCAATAAGAGCTTAAATTATCGCCATATATCTTTCTAGAAAACATTCATCCATTAGCAACCCAACATTGAACTCAACGCTGCATTTGACCGATAACATTGTCACTAAAATAACAATATTACCGTAGATGAGATTTTTATCAATAATATTGAACCAAATAACCCATAGATAGCATGTTCTCCCTTTTGGTTCTTTTCTTTCACCAGACAGTATAAAATACAGCTCAACAGATTAGTAATGCCCAAGTTACTGCTACCGTTTGAAATATTGTAGATATGGAACAGGAAATCAAGCTGCTGCATGAATATAAAATTTCTCAGAGCATTGAGAAAAGATTCTTATCAAGATTTGTGACCAATGGTATGAATTGATAGTTCCTTCGAAGATAAAAGGAAATGATTTCACATTTCATGGATATTTGGCATTAGTTTATAATTCATTTTGTTTGCATGGCTGATGCATCATTATCTTTCACATCTAATGGTGGTTTCTAAGCGCTCTTCAAGTACACTATATATGGAATTGACTTTTCCGTATAAAGGAGAACTGCTATTTTAGAAAATTGGTTTTGACAAAATTCTAGGGGCATTCATGGAGGTGCTGGAGCAGAAGATTGATAGAAAAGGGCAAGAAGAAATACAAGGAATGCGAGGAAGTACCAATAACTTATACATGGGAAAGTTGAAAAGGTGTAGAGGAAATATAAGTGAATAAAATGAAAATCTTATATACTATGATGCACAAACACTTTTAATTAAGGAGCCGTTTAGTATTGGACAATGGCACGACTTTAACATGGCATAAAAGTGTCCATCTAAATAATTGAAAAAAAAAATACAACACGCGTGTCAGACTCGTGCATCATAAATTAATGAATTGAAAATTTCTGAAAAATATTTTTATATAATATTTAAGAAAGATTTACATGCATACCTTTAATTTTTATGTATTTACATATCGAACTCCTAAATTTCAACTTTTACGTATAAGCCACCTTACATATATATGAAAGTGTGTTTTTTACATTTTAGAATTAAAAATAATTGTATATTTATTAGATGTGATATGAAAGATTTGGGTGGCATAAACATAAAATTCAAAATTTTGGTGTTAGATATCTAAATACATAAGAATTTAGTGTCAAAGAAGCCATTGATCTTTTTATTTCTTTTGATGAATAGTTGATTAAGTTGATTTAAATCTTGATGTAATATAAATAATATATGCTTTTTTGTGATAAACTAAATAATCTTCTATGAACATTTTAAGGGCCGTTTGGGATTATTTTTGTTTTTGTTTTATTCTTGTTTCTTTATTTTTTTTAGTTTTTTATATTTTGAATTAAATTAAATCATATTTGATTGAGGTATTTTTAAAGATTCTTAAAATATCTGATACCTGAGTTCAGTGAAACCACAATAGAAACACCAATATTATTGTTGAAACTTAAAAGTGTTACAAACTCAACACTTGAGAACATGGAAACAATGACACAAACAACAAACTAGGGCATAGATTGGGTCGGTGTCGCGGATCAGATGGCAGGATGGTTGTTACTGGGCTGGGGTTGGCTATTGGAGGGAGAAGAGGGGGCTGTGGTAGGCTGATAACAGAGGGAGTTGGCCCAGGTTGGGGTGGTAACGAGAGGCAGAAGAGGTGACTATTGTGTGCGGATAACAGAGAGAGGTGTGCCAGGTTGGGTTGGTAACGGGTGGGAGAAGAGGGGGCTTTGGTGGGTTGATAGTAGAGGGAGGCGGGCCAGGTCGGGGCTGGAATGGGAGGGAGAATAGGAAACGTTGTAGACTGATAGCAGGGGAAGGGTATGGTTGGGAAGGTTGCAGGGTGAGGGGACAACAAGCATGTATGAGATCTGGTCTGCAGGAAGTAGTAATGAAGGACTTGGAATTGGAGGCTGGCAGTTAGGTAGGAGGCATGTTAGTCTGATGCAGGTGGGTTGGACCTCACTGCAATAGCCAAAAAATGGTAAGGGAGGGGATCAAAGACATTTGGAAGCAGCAAAACAACTGACAGACAATGCTGGCTGAAGCGACATCAGATTCGACGATTGAAAAGAGGAGAAGGAAGAGGGGAAGGGAAGATAGACACCACCTTGGATCGAGATATAACCGAATCACCACTTGTCATTGGATATAATCCTGGAAAGGGAAAATGGGACACGGACGACTGACAACATTATTCTCACAAAAAAAAAAACTAAACCTTAAGACAACAAACACATAAATTTATAATAAATATATAGACAGGAAAACAAAAAAGAAAGGGGAAAATAATCCCCGTCTAGTAAAAGAGAGAGGAGGGGGCCGGTTCAGCCCCTACACTTTGTAGATTCTTGTTGAACCGGTTTAGTCTCTAGCCTTCGCGTTAATATCTTTTATACATTTTGATTATTTTTAATACAATTAATTTATTTTTGAAAACAAAAATAAAATATGTAAAATTTATATCGACTAAAATAGGAAACAAAAAGTGATGTTAAACATGTTCTTAATTTTGAAAAGGTATTGTTATTAAATATCTTATTTTTTCTTTTGTATTATTCTTAATACTTTATTTATTTACTTTACATATAGAATTATAAATTTTTATTATAATTACGTGTTCAATGTGTTTCCTTGTTTTATATTTTCAATAATAGATGCTTTTTGCATCTGTGTTCCGATGTCTGTATCCATGCATGATATATTACCTAGAACTGCACTTGATATGATCCAAGGTGAGCAAGATGTAGGAACAAGGTGGCTAGAACAAAAATATGGCTAGAGAGGTCCTCTATGGCGTCACATCCTAATTGTATGAAGACTTAAATAGGTTTCTTGTAATCTAATTCCAATTTATAAGACGAGTTACATGTTCTCCATGGGCAGCTCCTTGAGCTCATGGTGTTGGCACTTCCGCAAGGTGTTGGCCCCATGAGCCCTATGAGTCACCATTGGATTATGATGATAACAAGCTTATATTGGCTATATATGTAAATGAAGGTGCAAAATGACCTTGCATAATATTTTGTGTTATATATAATTAGCAATTTATTGTATTGCCCCTTCTAAAAACAAAGTATACTCATAAATGTGGGCATGTAAAATTTATATGTATGAGCCAACAAACAGGTTTCTCCCTCTTTTTGTAACATAAAAAGTAATGCAAAAAATGAAGTAAAATATATGAAAATGAAAGTTATAATACATGATTTTCAAGTGTAGGATTTAACATGTGAAGCATACGTCTCAAAGTGCAAATCTTCTTTTAGGTAATAATTTTGTTGAAATGTCAGCAATCTGTATATTAGTAGGAATGAATTCAATATTGATATAACTCTTGCAAGCACGGTCCCCAATAAAATGTTGTATAGCCTCAATATTTTTGTTCTTGTTGAATTTTATCTTTGGTTAAGTTGATTGCATTAGTGCTATCACATTTAATATGCATGTGTTATAACTTCATTTCAAAGTCTTCTAATTGTTGCTTTACCAAAGGATCCGAGTAACACAACTACTTGCCTTAATATTGGACACAAAAAAAACAAAATTCTATTTTTTAGAAGGCCAAGGCACTAGTGATGATCCTCGAAATTGATGTGTGCTCGAGGTACTTTTTTATCAACTTTGCAGCCAGTTTAGGTGGCATCAAAATATGCAAAACTATAAATTGCATGAAATCATTAAGATATTATAAACTGAATGTTTCTATCAAATAATGAAATATACAACTTGATTGCTATTAAATAAGATTTTTTTTGGTATTGGCCTAAAAGAGAAAACATAGCCAATATATATATATATATATATATATATATATATATATATATATATTAGACCTATTAGTAGCAAGACACAACAGCGAACCTATCATACTCCTATAAAGTTTTGATCAACTAAATTCAATTTTGTTGATTGGCTCATGGGTGTCCTTTGAGTTGGAATCTCTTATGTCTAAACTTTCAATTAATTAATTTTTATGTGTAGGTTGACAAATAAATGTGTCTTTTTTGTTGATTCGTTTGAAGGTCTAAGAAAAAGTTAAACTCTCCCATCACACTGATTTCAAACTCCTTAGGCATCAATGATGAGAACTCATGGCTCGAAGATTAATTGTTACTTGCAAACAATATGTCATCTAAATTCACTTCTAGAATAACTAGATCATCTCCTAAAATTTTAATAGAAGGTCATATCTACTCTATCCTTTCTAAATCCAAGTTCAATTAGGAAGTTACTTGATCTATCAGACCATATTCGAGGAACATGTTTCAAATCATGTAAAGTTTTTCAATTTATACATATAATTTGGATAATTTTCGATCAAAACTAGAGGATTGCTCTATAAGATATCATAGTCAATATACCCATTCAAGAATCTATTATTGGCATCCATCTAAAAAAGTTTAAAATATCTAGAACAAGAAAAATAAGAAGTCAACCTAATAGCCTGTAATCTTGCTACAGGTGTAAAGGATTCTTCGAAATCTATACCCTCAACATGTGCATTGTGCAACTAGCCTAGCCTTATTTATAACAGTATAACCTGAATCATCTAATTTATTTCTATAGATCCATTTTGTTTAAATCACATTTTGATCTTGGGGTATTGGGAGTAATTCCCAAACATCATTCTTAACAAATTAATTCAATTCTTCCCCTATAGCAATTGCCCGAAATTCAGCTTTTAATGCTTTGTCTGTTGATTTCGATTCAACCTCAAATAAAAATGTTGAATAATTCAAAACTTTCTTATTATGTATTCTAGTTACAATTTCTTGGGTGGTTATCCAATAATTAATTCTTTAATATGATTTTTATTATATTTCATTCTCTAGGTACCGATTCTTCCACTTTATCTTCTAAATGTATTCTCTCAATCATATCAATTTTTTTTTATCAATTACATCATCTTTAATAATAGATCAATGAAATTTTCATTAAAAAACTGAATTGACTCTTTTAAAATTAATTTTTTGTATTAAAAACTCAATATGTTTGCAGAGCAATTAGAATAACCTAGGAAAATTTCAACATTTGATTGATATCTATATTTTCTAATAATTTTTTCCATCATCCATAATAAAACGAGTATATCTGAACACATGTAAATGACCAATCTTAGGTTTCTTTTCAAAAAAATAATTCATAAGAGTTATTGTCATTATTGGTCTCAAGTAGATCTTATTCATCACATAACAAGCAATATTGATTGCTACTGCCAAACAATACTTAGTAATTTAAATTCATCAATCATAGAATTTTTTAATTCTTGCAATTCTTTTTTAATAACACACTATATAATTCATAGATTTTTTAATAGATATTTTTAATAACACACTATGAATCATAAAATATGACGATAATTCTTTCATCACATAATCGACTCATGAAAATTAAAATTATGCTTTAAACCTTCTAATAAAAATATTTTATTTAAAATTATTGAATTCTGATAGATTGATATGATGAGAATTTTTTAATTTTTAGATTACCTCCATTGATCACGTAATGCTTTGAACTTCCACAATCTAATTACCGCATACATGCCTTCACTTATTTTGTTCTAAAGGAATTACAAGAGAAAATTAGTGGTTAACTTTTGAAATTCAAACATTAGATAAGATGGAAATGCATCATGATATGCAGTGTGTAATATTGACACCTTTTGATACCTAAATAAATGTAAGATATGAATTGAATTATAATTTTCTTGCATGATAATAAAAGAAATATGAAATTGTCTGCCACAAAAATTACACCATACATTTGTATTAATTTAAGATTTAAACTTATAAATTTGATGTGCATGAATATGTGAAGAGTAATCCTGATTTCTAACGTACATTCTATTATAAGAGTTAATATTTTAAGCTTATGATTTTAAATATTCATGCAATCTTGTTCTTAGTACAATTTTTTTTCTTTTTATTTTTGTAACAAAGTAAGAATTTTCATTTAGAAACTTATTTTCTTCTTCATTTCATCATATTCATTTTTGAATGGAAAAGTGTATATGAAATTTTGTGTTCGTTATTTAATAATATAAATTATATTTTTAATTTCTTATATTCAACAATAAAAGTATTCAATGCAACGTCTAGTTCTTCATAAGTGATTTCATCACATAGTTCTTGCGAGTCTGATGTAGAATTCTCAATAGCTATTAGACTTGTGTTGACTACTTCATTTAAAGAACTACAGTTGGAGTATTTGGACTTTGGATTTGCCCACAAAGCATTCATCTTTTTCTGTGGCGCTTCTTATATTTTATTTCTTCATTTTATTCTTTTTTTTTTTTTTGTGTCGTTAACTTGGTCTGGACAGTCACCTCTTATGTGTTCATGTTACTTCCAGTTGAAACGTATGATACTTACTTTCGTAGAATTTTTTTCAGTGTGCAATTTTTATGTTTAAATTTTTTATATCTTTGGTGCTTCTTTTTTGAATAGATTTTCAAGCCTTCTTATCAACATGACCATTTCATTAGTATATTCATCTGAACTGTAGGTGTTCTAATCAGTATTCTCTTCTATTTGCAAAGCTATTGTTATTCCTTTTTCTTTCTTTTGGTCTCTATTATTCACGTTTCATCAAGTTAAATCCATTTGCCATCAATGAGTCAAATAATTGCTCAAGTGGATATAAATTTAAATTATTTACCTCGCAGATAGCAGTAACTTTTGCATCCCAATATTTTGACATCTTAATATTTTATTTATTAATTATTGATTTTTGTATGTTCCTTCAAGGGAATGAAATTTATTGATTATTTTCATGAACCCAAATACATATCTGAAATTGATTCATTTGAAAACATGTGGAAAATGTTCTTACCCGTGTATTAGTCTTTTCGTGTGAGCATTTTTAACTTTACTAGTACTTTTGTAAGTAGCAATTAATTTATCCTTTTTTTGTAGTATTTAATGTAGGTATTTTCATATAATCGTTCAACAATAAAGCACAGTTTACAGTGTCACCTAACATGATGTTTATCTAATTCTATTTCATAAACAATCCAATAATCATCAAGTAGTTTTAGAGTGCTAAGGCCATTCATTTCAACAACGGGTGTATGATATTGGTGTGTTAAAATGTGGCATATACACGATTCTTGACACTAAGAGAAGTGCTAATTCTATTTTTCTAATAATCAAATGGTATGTTATTTAAAAGTAGAAGTTTACATGTAATATTTCATTTAAGAAATGAACTCTTGGGAAACTCGCGCTCCATACTGTGATCTATTATTGAATATTAAGCCAACTAAGGAGCCAAGGCTTTGATGCTAATTGAGGAAGGACTATGACACCTAAGAATGGGAGTTGAATTTGATGATTTTAAAAAATTATTTAAATGACTTTAAAATTATTAAGTAGAAAATAAATTTTGATTAAAATTTAACTCAATTCTAGATTGGAATAGCGAATAATTTTCAAGTAATTAAAATAGCAGAAAATGAAAACAACAAAGCCTACCCATACTAACAACAAAGCCTACCTGAAACTAACTACTAGCATGAAATATCAGATGTAGGAATATAAAAGCAAAAAAAGTAGTAATAAAAATAGACCCGAAATATCTAAAACGTTCACTTGTAACTTTGAACAATAGATCCGGGATATCTAAAACGTTCACTTGTAACTTTGAACAATAGACCCGGGATATCTAAAACGTTCACTCCTTTTAGTGACTTGAACACCCATCATTATAACCCCGCCATTAGATGTACTGCAATTAAAATTACATTCAATGCATTCAATTTTAGATATACTCAAATAAAAGCTTTTAGACTCTAAAGTTAATCTTCATAATTCTAATTTTTTTTTTCTGAACTCTCTCTAGTTGTATCTACAAGAAGGTTATCATCAACAACGATTATACACCAGTATACATCTTTTTGTAAGTGTGTAGTAAGAACATCCATAACTAAAGTAGAAAAGATATGAGCTTAAAGTCGATCTATGATGTAATCCAACTGAAATAATAAAAAGTGCTTAGTGAATTCTCCTTATGTTCGAGCAATCACAGCTCTAGTATACATATCTTTAATGAGTTGAATATAAGGAATATCAATACATTTTTTCAAGAACTCTCCAAAGTACTTCTCTTGTAACTTTATTATAAAATTTTTTCTAATTTAACAAAAATCATATGTTGATCCTCTTTACTCTCTCTGTATTTCTCTATCAAATCTCAATAAATATATAGTTTCCATGTTAGACTTACCCGGCATGAATCTAAAGTGATTTTGAGAAATTTTGTATATTGTTGTAACCTATATTCAATTACTCCCCCCTTAACTGTAATGTTAGGCACATTAAATTAAATGATATTTTTTTCTCACTTTCTTTTTGTGAAAATTGCTTGTTTCTAAGATTGTCGACATTGATATTCATTGCAAGCATTGAACAGCTTTTTTCTTAACCCCCATCCTTTTGTCTGCAGTCTATGTTAGGTCTGGTGAACTTGGTTTTTTCAAAGCTAATGGCATATGCCATTGATATTATGTTGTATTGGATACTTATAATTTTTTGTTATTATTATTTTATTAATTGTTTTAACAAAAAGATTTTGCTTATAGAGGGAATTTAGAGGATCTAGTTACTTGATAGTTGGTAGTAAAGTCATCAAAGTTACAACTTTTATATTTCTTCTAATTCACAAAGGGGACAAGAAAAATCTGGTATTGTGCTGCAATAATTTGGTTTATTTTTTTTCTAAATAAACTGGAGTTTCTATGTAGTATAGCTTGTGAGTTGTTGTTCATATAAGTTTTCGACTGTGATGTGTGATGTTTGAAGTTCAAAAGTTGGGATGGGATGGGATGGTGGGTGGGTTGATATTGATGTTTGGTAGTTTGGAGCTTGTCGTTTTAACTTTTCTATAGAAATAGCATTTTTTGCTCTCATATTTAAAAAAAAAAGTTATCATGAATGTCTGATATGAAGTATTTTTTTTCTTTTCCAGAGTAACATCTTAAAGATTCGCAAAGTCTATGATGCTTTCTTGGTCGAGTTTCCCTTGTGTTTTGGCTACTGGAAGAAGTATGCTGACCACGAGGCTCGTCTAGACAGTGCTAACAAGGTTTTGGAGGTATATGAGCGAGCCATTTTGGCCGTCACCTACTCTGTGGATATTTGGCTGCACTATTGTCTTTTTGCAATATCAACTTATGAGGATCCAGACATCATTCGAAGGTATTTTTAAAAGTGTTTATAAAATTTTTGGTGATAAGCTATGATTTTTTTGCTCTTTCTACGAGGGCTTCCTGTCAATTCTCTTGTTCTTCTAACATAGTTTTGATATTCGTGAGGCAGCCATACAATCATATTTGGAAGAAAGGTTTGTTGGGATTGCACCTTGTAAACCTAATGTTCTAAACTCTTTGTTTCGATCTGCTCAATACATTTCATCTTTTTTTCAAGTATTTTATCAGCATAATGTGGCTTTATTGCCTCTTTTTTTTCTCGTTGAGAAGGTCTTATTAGTAATCTGGTAGTACACGATTACTTTTAGTATGATACTCTTGATGCTACCATGGGTGAACCAATATCCAAAATGCTGCTGGAGAGGTCTTGCTTTATGAGGGGTCATGTTTTACCTCATTCTCTCCTCAGTTAGAAGAACTTGGTATGAGCATTTCAGGAAGGTAAATGCAGTGTGTTCGTGTGTAACTTAAGATTGGTCATATGTTGTACCGTTACATTTGTATTTTCATGCTCCCATTTTGTTAGGGCTTCATGTTTTATTGATATCTTTGTGCCTGTCCCTAGACTTGAATAATTTGAGCTTTGTTATTCTGTTAATGTTATTCCAGGTTGTTTGAAAGGGGATTGGCTTATGTTGGAACTGACTATCTTTCGTACCCACTATGGGATGAGTATGTTAGATATGAAGAATCACAACAAGCGTGGAGTAATGTAGCCATGATTTATACCAGAATTCTTGAGAATCCCTTACAGCAACTGGATCGCTATTTCAACTGGTAGTAGACATTCCGCCTATGTGCTTACCCTTTTTTTCCTTCCTAGTCTACCTTCAAGTTGATCATGTGATACAATGCATATATATTCTCTTATTTTGAATTATTTTATTCCTTCTTGGGAATGCTCTCTTGGATTGTATGTTAGTAATACCCTGCAATTCTCGAAAGGGGAATTCCAGTATGTGCATGACTAAATCATAGTTGATTCGTTGTGTCTTACGATGCTTCCTTTCTGTTACACTCAAACAACGCGATCACCTACATTCATTTTACATTCTCTCTGTATCATTGTACTAGTTTTGATATGCATAAATAATCTGTGCATTTTTTTTCAGAATTTTGCTGCTTATTTAGTTTTGTTATGTTATCACTTTTCAGTTTTAAGCACTTGGCTGCCAGTCGACCTTTATCTGAAATAAGGACTGCTGAAGAAGCCGCCTTATTGTCTTCTTCCGTGGAGTTTGATGGTCATGGTGTTGAGGGAGAGGTTTGTCCTGATGGCGTAGAGCAATCTTCTAAACCCATAAGTGCAGGCTTAACGGAAGTGGAGGAGTTGGAGAAATATCTTGCAATTAGGGAAGAAATGTATAGTAAAGCTAAGGAGTTCGATTCTAAGATCATTGGTTTTGAAACAGCTATTAGAAGGCCATACTTCCATGTCAGACCCCTTGACGATCCAGAGCTTGAGAACTGGCACAACTATCTGGATTTTATTGAAAGGGGCGATGATTTTAACAAGGTACATTTATCATTTGCTTTAATATATATTCACTTTGTGGATCAAAATCTTTGCAGCTTTCTTGGAAAGGCTTTAAACCTTTGAACTACAGTGGCTTATTATATTGGTTTAGTGGTTAGTGTGTTCGATGAAGCTACCTATTATAGTGGGATATTGAACTGAGGATAGAGCACATCGACATACTATGTGGTTTCTGTGAGGCTAAGTATTTTAACCCTCATTAGTCACTGGACATTCTGGGTGTTACACAGTAAAATATCCCTTTTTTGAAATTCAAATCTCATACATGCAGGTGTTTGATAATTGCTCAACCACTTAACCATCTTATCATTTGGAAAGGAGGGTCCCTCCTTTTCATATTGAGGGGCTTCTCTGATCGGCGGACAGAGTACTGCTTGTGCAAACCTCAGTTGAACCATGAAAAATTCTTCTAACTTTCAGTTTAATTGTTAGTTATTTTTTGTGTTTTGAAATTTCTCTTTATATAATGTTTTTCATTCTGTTTCAGGTTGTCAAGTTATATGAAAGATGTTTGATTGCTTGTGCCAACTATCCTGAATATTGGATCCGCTATGTGTTATGCATGGAAGCTAGTGGAAGCATGGAACTTGCTATCAATGCTCTGGCACGAGCTACCCAAGTTTTTGTGAAGGTTCTACTCTTTTCTTTTCCATAAATATGCGGTGTTCTGTTCGCCAGCACTTTTTAATATAGAATGCAGCTTACATATTTTGGTTTACCTATGATGAATTTAAAATTGCTAGTGTCATGTAACATTCATTAAACTCCATTTGATAGAATATTTTCTTGTTGATAATGAGTTGATTTGATAATTATAAGACCCTTTTTCCTTGTCATGGGTGTTATTGTGGGTTGGTTTTTGTTTACTGATTCTCTAATGTTCAGATAGATCATTCCAGCAGAAAAAGTTAATATTAAATAAGTATTCTTATTAAACCATAGTGACTGGGGTCGTCATTGATGACTGGGAGAATTGATGCGGTATTATGGGCGGCAATGTTCACATTAATGGAGTAGCAAACTCATCACAATCCATCTAAATGTCTGTGTGGAATCTGTCAGTGCTCGTCTTGTTGATAATTGAGTTGATCTTGGTTTGTATGGCACTTATTTTCTTATACAGATTACGGTTGTCATGGGTTTGGATGGCAAATCTCTCTTTAATAAAATAGTTCACTACACGGTGATGCCAAATGGTTGGAAGTATACAACAACAACAACAACAACAAAGCCTTAATCCCACTAAGTGGGGTCGGCAGATGGTTGGAAGTATCTTGATATTAATATTTAAAATAAGTGAGCCATTTTGGATTACATAAATTATAGGGGAAATTAAGTTTAATTAATCCTTTAAGAACATCCTAGAAGTGGGCAATAAAACATACTTAGATAAACTATTTGTGTTGAATCAACTGTTTTACTGTAAGATGATCTATTGTAGTGGTATTTTTTGGGTTAATACAGGTAATAGAAAAATATGAAAGCAGCCAAACGATCTTCATTTTTTATTGGTCTTTGAAATCCATATGAAGTAATTTGATAATTGATTTGGTAAGCATTTAGAATAAAGATGTGTTAATGTATATTTATGCTATTAAAATATGCATGATTTAGTACTAATTAGCACATGAAATAGCTATAGGATGATGTAGAGTTTCTAAACAGTAAGATTACACCAAAGTTCAATATGCTGTCTAATTATTATTATTATTGTTATTATTATATTTTAATGCTATAAGATCACAAGTGTTGTAGCTTGGCCCATGCTATTTGTAGATGGCTTCTTTGATATAAATGGAAAGTTGAATTTGCGAGGAAAATTTTAGTGAATAAATGGTCTTTTAGAATTAGTGGAATTATTTGTGTATATGATTTACAATTTAATGATACGTGATATTTGATTATTGTGATTTGATATTTGAAGATTAATGGGCCGTTTGATTTGATGAAAAAGTAATGCAATGAAAAATGAATGTAATACAAAAGTAATGCATTGCATTTAAAATATTTTAGAGTTGTTTGGTTCACCGTAAAAGAAAACATAATTTATATATATATATTTTGTTTGGTTTGAAATAAGTTGAAATAATGTATTTCAAAATATATAAGGTATCATTGGCAAAATTATAAGGTATCATTTGAGGTTAAAGTAGTGTGAAATAATGTATTTCAAAATATATAAGGCATCATTTGAAATATTTTAGAATTTTTTGGTTCACTGTAAAAAAACCGAATATATATATATATATATATATATATATATATATATATATATATATATATATGATATATATATTTGTATTGTTCAAATATATTGAAATAATGTATTGCAAATTATATAAGTTATTATTGGCGGGTGGCAGGTAGCAGGCAGCATTTGACAACGATGACCGACATCCGACGGCGACGGCGGACATCTGACAGTGGTGACCAACAATTGACACTAACAACCAGCTGCAACGATAGCAACTGTCAGTGGCAGGCGGTGATAGCAAGTGGCGCTGGCTGCGGCAATGTTTCATTGTTATTTTATGTGTCTTTTTAGTGCCCTCATCTAATTCTTTGATAATGTTTCAATTTATTTTTTATCTTTCAACTCTTCATCTTAAAATCCATAACTAATAATTTGAATTGATTAGTTAGATTTTCACTCAGAATGACCTTACAATCTTTACATTCTCGGTGATTTTTTTTTCTCATAAGAAAATAATCAATTTTTATAAGTAATAATATGCTCATATCTTTCCTTAAATAAAATATTTGCAGTAACAAATTCATAAGCTAAAACAAAATCCAATATGATTCTACCTTCATTAAATACTCGTAAACCACAGTCATAATGAATATTTATAATATTTTCTGCTACTCTACCATCATGTTCATTTAAATCTCCTCCAATAAAAATTCTTGTTTCAAGAGGTATTATTTATATTAATTCTTCTAGCTCGTTTCAAAAATTTTCTTTTGAAGATATATCTTAATCTTTTTGATGAGCATAAATACTCATAACATTAAGAATCTAAGTATCAACAATAATCTTTAGGACTATAATTATATCTTCAATTTTATTAGTTTTTACAACATTTTCTTTTAAATTTTTATCTATAATTACATATGCACCATTTCTAGTACGACTCCTACTTGAATACCAAATTTGAAAGCTTATGCTATCAATCTTCTGATCTTTTTCTCTAACCCGTTTATTTTCTTGAATAAAGAAGATATTTATCTTTCTATGAGACATAACATCTACTAATTCCATTAATTTACCTGGGAGAGTATCTATATTTCAAGGTCTTATCCTAATATTTGTTTAATAGACTAACTTCTTTGCTCGCATCGATTTATAAAGTGAGAGCCCTGCTTATTTAACGTTACACTTGGGCATTGTTTTAGTGACTTGCACATTTTTTACTTTATTTAGGCCACAGAGCATGCCATTTTTAGGGGATGCCCTAGCATTTATACATTGATTTTAAAGGATTCATGTCCTAAATTTTTCTACAAAAATTTTACGTTGACTATCTTCTACCTAACTCAATCCTCAACTTTTCGCATATAGTGCTTTTAACCCAGCAATGACAATGTTATTCCTCAGGATCCAAACGTTTGTGAAAATCCAACAAGTTAGTCTTCATACCAAAATGCAGGCTTCTCCTCAAAATTTTTATGGTGGAATGGATTTAAGTTTTTTCCCTCGATCTAACGAGTCACTTTTTGTAGTTGTGTTATCTCTTCGGGTTATCTCATCTTAAAGACGACAAATATTTGATTTAGTTGAATGATTTCTTGATGCATGTCCTCCATTACAAGCCTTCGAACACCTCTTCGAGGATTTCTTTTTGACGGTATGATGTATCGTTCTTCCAAATAAAGTTTTGGTTGAAAAAGAAACAGTCGTTAAGGGTCGTGTTTAGGTGTATGATGTGAGGATAAATTTTTAGTTGAGCTGTTAAGTATGGTTATGTGACTTTGTTTTTTATATTATGGAAGAAAAATCACTAAAATTTTAGGGTTTGCTTAGTTTTGATATCAAGTGACATTGTTATAGGGCTTTGAAGTGGTCTAGGAAACGGATCCAGTGGGGAGGTGGTTGTGGATTAGCAAACGAATGATAATATTTGAGGTTTACGATGTAGGGGATATGGGTTATTTCATGTCCGTCCAACTGGAAACAATGGATCTCTTGACGAAATGGCAAGTAAGTTCCATCACCTATTTTTGAACAAGCTATGGACATGGCACTTAAGAAAGGAAGAGGATACAACATTCTTTAGATAAAAATCAGAGAATTCAATCTCTAAAATACACCAAAACAAAGCTTGGTCCCCAAAATAAGAAAAAAAAATTATAAATAGTTTCATATTAGAAAATATCTCTAAGTAGACTTCTAATAATAATAATAATAAAAAAAAATACCCACAGGCCTAGCGACAAAATCTCTAGCGGGAAAGCCCACTTCGGGGCTAATGAGATAGAATCGCATCTTTGTTCCCGCTGATGCGGGAAATTGCTGCTGATGTCTCGCCTGTGATTCGCGATGTCTCGAACTAAGCTTCGATGACACTATGCAATTAAATATATTTTCTTGTGAATATTTTATTACTACCGTAATGAGATTTTGGGCCCATTTGGGGCAACTTCTTTGACCCCGTGCGTTTTGAAAAAAGCGGCTGGGTATGTTAGGAAACAACAACGCGTTGACTTTTCTAAATAATCAATCTTAAAATGCGGTCGCAGGTTTGACCCTGCGACCCGCGTTTCTTCGCGTACATATTAACCTGCTGCCCCACGACTCTCTCTTTCTCTCGCGTTTCTTCTGCCTTAGCTACCCCTCTTGATCGCTCTTCTCAGGACGTTCTTACCCCACTGTTTGGGTATCTCTCTCGTTTCTCTCTCGCGCCACTCTTGCGCATCTCTGGTGGCAATTTGTCTTTTTCCTCTCTCTTTTCCTCCAATCTCTGGTTATTGTGCACTATATGTAATTCATGCGCCCATTTTCGATGGAATGGCTTTCTCTTTGCAATTTGTGGCCTTTTCATTTGCAGTATGTAGGGTTTTGTGAGAATTTTGTGGAATCGATCACAAGCTTTATCATTTTGTGGCCTTCTCATTTTGAACTTTGGTTATTGTGAGAATTTTTGTGGATTTTGTGATTTGTAGAGTTTTGCGATTTTGTAGGATTTTGTGGAATGGTATTTCGGGTGCCCTGTATGCGTATAACACTGTTTCATGTGCCCTATATGCATATAACTGTTTTGGGTGCCCTGTATGTCATTGCCTCAATTGAATAATGGATGGAAGAGGGATTGTAGATAACACTGATTCAGTGCTCTGTATGTCACAACCTCATTTTAAAAAAAATATGAAATGTAACATAGCTTTTTTTCATATGCCCTGTATGTCGGTGACACTGTTTCGGGTGCCTTGTATTTAACCAATGACAATTTGAAAAATATGAATACCCTGTAAGTAATGTTTCATGTACTTGGTTTTTGTGTGAGAATTTGAAAAATATGGAGCGTAGTTTTATCTTTATATCCTCTAACTTTTGAGTGAGAGTTTAAAAATAGATGAAAGAGAGTGTTTGATTTGTAGATAGCGTTGTTTCGGATGCCCTTTATGTAAGTGCCTCAAATGAAAGTGTGGATGGGGTTCTACCGTTATCTTTGATTTTTTTGTGAGAATTTGAAAAATGGATGAAAGAGGTTGATTTTGGCTGTAGGTTGTGGGGAAGTGGTGATGTGTTGTGGGGGAAGGTGATGTGGAGATGGTGGAGTGGTGTGGTGTGCTATTGATTTTGGTGTTTGGTGGCATTGAGGTGGTGATGTGTGGTTTGTAGAAGGTGGTGTGGTGTGGTGTTGTGTTGGTTATGAGGTAGTTCGATGGTGGATGGTGTGTTGTTGGTGTGTGGAGGTGGTTGTGTCTGTGTAGAGGTGTTGGTGTGTGGTTGTAGAGGTGGTAGTTAGTGTGTGGTTGTGTTTATCTGAAGTTGTTGGTGTGTGGAGGTGGTAGTGGTGTGGTGTATGTGTTTGTGTTTTGACGTACTAGTGTGTGGTGTTTGTGTGTGTTGGTTGTGACATTTGTGATGATATCGTGTCATTTTTTTTTGAGTTACGATATTGTGGCATTCATATTTATGTTAATTGATTTTTTTATGCTATTAATACAATGGTTTAAGATAAAAGTGGCAGGTTCATATGCACTATGGGATAAATAGACTATTAATATTTTACGACCTTTGCCTCGAGGAGGTTGAACTGGGAAATAGGCCGACATCTATTTCAACAAGGAAGAGTGATAAAATATTATTGAAAAGTTAAAGGAAAATACACACAGAGTATGAGAAGATGCAGTTAAAAATAAGTATGACCAGCTAAAGAAGGATTAAAAAATCTAAAAATAATTGAAGCGATGATCAATGAGCTTGGTGTACGATTGATGCTTTTGATGAGTGGTGGGTGGAGAGATTGATGGTGAGCATTTTTGAAATGTCTCGTATTTTTATCAATTTTTGATTTATTTTCAAAACAATGTTATATGAATTTATAGGTGGTGTCAGCTGAAAAAAAAAATACAATGAAATCGATAATAAACTGGAGAAGTTGGATCATATGTTTGGAGGTGTCGTGATAATGAGCAACAATGCATGCGCCCCAGTGAGGCGGGGATTCGTGGCATCCCTGAAAATTTGTCAGTTGATCAAACAAATGATTCCAATGAAGGCACAAGCTCGAATCTCATGTAGTTGAGTTAACGAGTCAGTCAAAGCGTTCCTTAGAAGCAAGATTTCACAATTGGTTGCTTCATGGACCAATGACCTCGGCTCATCACGAGCAACTTCTGTTCAGCTGGTTATGTGAATTCTAGATACAACTCCAGAAATTTGTGAAGACGTGATGCTGTATTTGTTCTCTACGAAATTGCTCGAAGATTTGACCCGGAGAGAGTTTTTTATAGTGATGCCCGCTGACCATAGGGTGGCTTACCTACGTTATGTTCATGAGAGCAGTGACATTTGAGTGACACATTTTTATATTAGATTCATGTGAAATATTTCATACTTGTTTGTTTATTTACCTTGGACATTTCTGTTTTGTTATAATTTTTCATGCTGCTTTGGACATGCTATATTACTTGAGAGTTTTTCATTCATCGTTATGTTTTATATTTACTTATGTAATGTTATTTGCTTATGTTGAATTTTTTCGTAATTTTATATGATTCTAGTTAATTAATTGATTCTTATGTGTTAGCTACTTCGATACCGAAAAACATGAATGCAATTTAGATGAAGTCTTAGAAGGAGAGTTGCAGGCTTGCAGCTACAGTATGCTTGATATACGATTATTATAACTCGTATATAGAGCGTTCCTCTTGCATGAAATCCTTAAATGTTGGCGAAAAATGGGTTGGGAGTTGCGTGCGTGCCACCCAACCAGATTTAGCAATATATTTCGCATGTCACATGTGTTATTCACCGATCTGTTGGAGGATATATACATAAATTATGGACTTTCAGGGTCGTCCAAAACAACTTCGTGATAGGTGTTAACAATAACCCTCTACATATTATCGTAGAATGAATTAATGCGAGGAGCTATAGAACAATTTCAACACTCTTCCGAAATGATTTGCAAATACTTCTCAGTAGTTTTGAATGCACTTATAACTTTTTCTTCACAAGTTATAAAACCAACAAATCCTACATTCGAACATAACCTCACAGAGATTTCGCACGATGCGCGATATATTTAAGAAAATTTTTTCTATTTATTACATTCAATTTTCATATAAATATCGTATTCAGATAACCCTTCGTTATCTTTCTAGAATTTTATTTGAGCAATCGATGAAACACATATTGATGCATGTGTTCTAAATAATTAGAAGATCACATTCATCTATCATTGTGGGTCTCCAATGCAGAATGTCATGACGGTATGTGACTTCAACATGTGTTTCACTTTTGTTATAGCTGATAGAGAGTGCATTACCCATGACAGTCAAATTTTAAATCTGCAACACAAAATAACAAATACAACTTCCCACATCCACCCACACGTTCGCTTGAGACTGAGCCACTCTTCTATTTTTTTTCCTTCAACACTAATCATTCAATTCAAATCATGTAAATACTATTAAATTGATATTGGGTATCCGTTGCAGCAAGATTATCTCAGGTCCTATCCTGATACGAGATACCACATACCTGATTTTGAGCTAGCCAACAATGCTTGCGAGGCAAGAAAGAAATGTTCAACAAAAGATAATCATCCTTACGCGGTGCTATTGAGAGGACTTTCGTTGTTTATAAGAAGAAATGAGTTATAATTTGCAGTATGCATCTTACCCGTATCTCAAACAGGTGCAGTTTATGATTGCCAAAATGACTCTCCACAATTTTATTCGATGACATCCTTCCCGTAACGACATCGACTCCTGTAGAATGGACGGGGATCATGAACATGTCCTCTCAATAACACCGACATCGACTTTTGTGTATTCCTAGTCAAGATTGGTAACTAAGTTGTTAAATGCAAGTTTTCTGTCCTATGCACCCTGGTGAGGCATATGTTATAATGCATCGCACCTCTTTTATGTAAACGCCATTATTTTGTTGATGCCAAAGGACATGACAGTTTGTTGCCAATGGGTGTTCTAATATTTCAAAAGTGGATGATGAGTTAGAAAGTTCGATCAAATGTTGATGCAAGATATTTGAGTTTCATCATAGTAAAGCTTGAAAATGCAGAAGATGAATCTAAGAAGATAGATGAAGAGAAGCAAAGCTACAAATGTGGTTTGAGAGAATATAATTTATATTATGATGGATTAGATAGTAGAGAATATTAGAAAAATCCCATGTTTTGTATGCTTTAAACTTTATCCTTATAACTGATTTTAAATATTTCTTTTTGGGTACGTTATTTAAGATGATTTGCTTAGCAAGTTTATGATACTTGAACTTGAACGCGACTACATTGAACATTTATTATTTTAATTAACCTTATTGTAATTAATTGTTCATTAAGTTATTTTAGCACGCTTGCAGTACTTGGTTGTTTAGCTTTATTCACACTGCTGATGCCTGAACTTAAATTTTTCTGAGAAGTTTATAATTTTTTTTTCTTTTATATTACAGAAGCAACCTGAGATACATCTTTTTGCTGCTCGGTTCAAGGAACATAGTGGAGATATTTTAGGTGCACGCTCAGAATATGAGCTTCTTTACTCAGAAATATCACCTGGTTTTATAGAAGCTGTGCTGAGGCATGTGAACATGGAATATCGCTTGGTAAGTGGTTAGAATAAACCATTGATCTCTCTGAGATAACTATCTAAAATTTTAAAAATGATTAGGGAAACAAGGAGGATGCTCTCTCTATATACGAGAAGGCTATTGCTGCTGAACAGGAAAAGGATCAGTCGCAAATATTACCAATGTTGCTTATTTTGTACTCACGCTTCATGTATCTGGTATGCATTATCTTTGAGTTTATCCTAATTATGATCGTAATCATCAAACTTTATATGAGCTATTTGGATTAGCCTTAGGTATTCTCCTTCACTGAAATCTGTCAAACATTGCATTTGGTATTGATTCTTGTTTAGCTGGTATCGTTTTTAGAGAACCTTTTTGATACCATAATTAATCCCAAACAATAATAGGATCACAAATATTACTGCTAAAAGAAAATAGACATTTACAATTATATACACTTGAAAGGAAATTATAATATATAAGACAGACTCACAGTAGGGCTCGATCCACATGGGTGGTGGAGGTTGGTTAGCTCGTTTGGGAGTGGAGATTGGTGTATAAAATGGGTTGTGGATGATTAGGACAGCAAAAAGAGGGGTTAAAATTATGTTGGCGGCGTAGCGGAGGGCTGGGAGAGTGAAGGGGAAGGGCTGTGAACTGCAGGACAGCAAAAGCAGTGCTGTCTGGTGCAGGGACAGCAACCTGGGACTGCAAGGACAGCAGGTTAGGCTGCAGTCCAGGTAGCAGCAAGTCGGAATGATGGTTGGACAGTAGTAAAATGGCAGATATACTGTTTTGTGGATGGCAGCAGCGAAGATCAGCCATTGGGAGTAATGCGGGAAGGTTGGGGAAGGGTGGAGGTGAGTGTGCGGGATGGCAGCAAGGCGGGGAAGGAAGGGAGGCTGCTGGAAATGTGGAAACTGTAGTAAGAAAAAAACAACTGCTGCCCCGGGCAGCTGCAGCGGGGACAGAGCGGCCGGGAGCGACTTGGGGAGGAGGTGGAAGGGAAAAGGAAAGATAATCACTACCTCAAGAGAGATACAGCTGGAGCACCTCCCAAACTCTTAGATGCATGCCTCGGAGGAAAAAAACCAGATGCTGACGGTTGTCCTAAACAAATTCACTCAACAATTAACCCTAAAATATTAGGAAAGCAAACATATATTGATAGGATAACTAGGAGTGGCCCAAGGAAACCGACCAACTCCCCCCAAATGAAAATATATGAACCGGTTCAGTCCAGGCACAGTGGCTTCCATTTGCCGGAAGCCTGCGTGAGCGGGATACGCCCCACATTCTTTTGCTATTTGTGCGGTCCACCCATTTGCTTCCTAGTCCTTTTATAAACTCATAGTGCTACCCTTCCGCACTAATGGTTTCTGTATTCAGAATCATTTATATCTGTTTTATGTTATTTGGCCTCTTCAATCTTACTTTCTTTTTTGACTCACTTCTACTATCATTTTTATAAATAGTATGCCATTCAGCTTTGTATTGTTTTCTTGTTTCATAGCACTGAGATATGTTCTACATATTTGGCCTGGTTACTTTTAGCTATGCAATATCTCCCTTTGAATTGGCATGATATCCTCTGAGCGATATGAGTTAAAATTCCTGACTGGAATTCTGAGAAAACTGTTTAAGCGCATTGGTTGGGTTTGCAAGGATTAGGTACATTATAGCGGGTTTGTTTTCTTAGACAAGCAGAACAAGGAGTTTATTTCACTTAGGAAAATATTTACTTCTATTTGTTAACGGTTATTGTAATTACGACAACCTATAAAATAATAGATGTCTCGAAGGATTGATGATTCTTGATAGATCCCTTATACATTACATTTTTTATTAGTTCTTGCTTCCCTTAATCAGCATGCGTGGCAGCTCTTAGCAAAGCTTTTACAAAGAAATTGTTTGATTACCGTATGTTTGCATTCAATTTCTTTGGACTTGTATTTCTTATCGTTATTTAAGGTACCTCAGGCACATAACTTCTCAATTCCCTTTAAAAAAGAAACTGTTGGATTGACTACATAAGTTGTTAATTTTGATGATAGCAATGCTCTTTATTTATTTATTTTGGTTTTTCTGAGGGATTGTGAGGTGGAAGTGCTGCAGCCCAAGCTCTCTAGTGATTTCACTGGCATGGATTGCCATTTTATTAAATTTATTTTTTATTGATTTGTTCTTTATTATTTTCAGGTTGCTGGTAATGCTGAAAAAGCAAGGGACATTTTTTCTGGAGCCCTAGAAAATACGGAGTTGTCAAAACCTATTCTTGAGGTTGATTTCCCTTCAGATGCATTTTTTTTTGGCTAAAATTTCTCGTTGTTCTTGTAAATATTAGACTATACTGAACTTGATTTTATTTATGTATAGGCTGCTATTCATCTGGAATCAATTCTACCTTTTCCAAAGCGTATTGAATATATAGATTTACTGGTTGAGAAGTTCATTACACCTACAAACTGTATGGCAAGCCCAACTGACAGGGAGGATATATCTTACATATTTTTGGAGGTAATGAATCTGCATTTTTGGCCTTTAAAGTGTGGAAATATGCCCCGACTTGAATTACTCAGCTCTTTAATTTCAAATATAAGATGCAAATACTTGTTTTCGGCTTTTCTTAGTTCATGATCTTTTGGTAGCATGCATGAAAGTATAATCCTGACAGTATTTGTCTGCTATGGCAATGTTTCATCTCATCACATTTTTTTTATGTGCTTATTGTAATAAATAACATTTGAGCATTTAAAAGTTCCAACTTATCGAGCCTTCATGAATTATATAGGCAATGCATCTTGATTTTCTTATTCATCTTCTTCGTTAACATTTTCCCTATAATAGAAGCTATTTTGAGTCAACAATGTGAAGTCTCATCATCCTTTTCTATGTGCTAATTTTATTTTATATAATTTTTTTTTTGCAGAACCTACATTGTTAGCTTTTTTTTTATTGACTAGCTTAGAAAGCCTATGCTCATTAGAAAGAATCAATTATTTGCAAAGTTTGAAAAGAGAGAGAGAGAGTTGCAAGAGAAAAGAAAAGCAACTAAACGTTTTAGCAACTGTAGAGGTTAAATAGCTTTGCTAAACGTTGCTAGAGGCTCATTTAGAATCTTCATTCTCTTCTTGTTTATTCGCCGACATTTTTTTTTCCTAATAATTACTACGCAAAAGTAATCTTAGGAGATCATGCTGAACTTGATGGTTGTCTTCTCTTTTAAAGAAAAGCATCTATTGTTCTTCCTGTCAAATATTTGAACCCTCCTGAAAGGAAGATGACCTAAATGTTCATTATACTTTTCTTGATGGAGGTGTCTCTTATAATAAAAATAGATCAAGATTATCTGTTGGAGCTATGTCTCCAAAGTGATAATGAAGCTTCTCCATGTATTAAACTTACGACCACAACTAAAGAAGATGCGAAAGTCATCATTTAGTTGGGAATTACATCATACTAGTTGTAGAGATAGCCAAGCTAATATCGTAATTGTAAACTTTGCTTCAAGCTTAACGCATGTAAATGATCCGACTAAGAGAAGAAATCCTTCCAATTCTAGCTATAATAAGAAGTAAAAATCCACTTAGGAGAGACTGTTTGAAAAAAAATAACTTCTATCCTAGTTATTTTTGGTCTACCGTTTTTCCTTCTCATATTTATAGATTAATTTTATTTAATTGACTTATTTGTTGCATTTTCTAGTAGCATTCTTTTCTATTACCTTATTTTTAATCCACGCTACTCTAATAATCTTGATTTTAATTCATTCCTCTTAGTTTTAATGCACACCCATCTTAATGCTATTTGTTACACTCACACTCAACTTGCTTATCAATAGCCTTTTTTATCTTTCAATATTTTAATCTATATAACCTACTTGCTATTTTGTATTTTTATTAAATTCATCTTTAATTACCTATGATAATTTCTTATTGTATTGTATTTTTTAGGCACTTTTTAATTTGTCCTACCCAATCATAAATTTAAAATTTATTTTATGTTTTGTATTACTATTATTCTATATAATAGAATATAAGCTTAAACTTTTCGCACCTCAGTATCACTTAACCATTTTGTAATAATTTTCTGATATTTATTATTTCCGCAACAAGTAAAATATCATGTTTGTTCTCGGCCTTCATTCTCTTGATCCTAAGTCTGATATCTATTAAGCACTTTATTGTAATTTAACTTTACACTTATTTCTACGGACTTCTTACCGATAATAACAATTTACATGAAATAGCATACAGAATGATAAATTAGTATTTTATTTGTAGAAATCTCTATAGCTCAAGTGAAGAGATGAAGCCTGAATGTCAGTATGTGATTTAGTCATTTTATGGTTGGGAAATCTTTTTTTACTCCATAGTTATTTCTAATTCCAATCAATGCTTATCTAGCACGTGTTTTTGTGCGTGCATGTGTGCGTGCGTGCGTGCGTGTGCACTTTGTGTGCGTGTGTGTGCAGTGTGTGTGTGTGTGTAGCAAAATATCCCTGATTCTAAATTTGGGTCAGTTGAAATTCTAGGGAATGTATGCTTGTCTAATAGCTAATGAAGTTAATTTATTACAGTTTTTCTGTCTGCGCAATCATATATTGTTGATTGCTCTCTGTTTGACTGTTGGCTAGTTTTTTTATTACTTTATTTTTTGTTGTCATTTGCAGTTTCTAGATCTCTTTGGAGACCCTCATTCAATAAAAAAGGCTGAAGACCGACATGCATTGCTGTTCCTGCGGCAAAAAAGCATTTTGGTATCAAAAAAGCGACGTGCAAATGATTTTCTTGCATCAGAGAAAGCAAAAATTGCAAAGAGTGCTCCTTTGCCTGCTCAATCTGTCATGGGAGCATATCCTAGTTCTCAAAACCAGTGGCCTGTTGGTTATGAACAAAAAGTTCCTTCTTGGCCACTAGGAAATCCACAGACACAAGGGCAACCATGGAATCAGGGGTATCCATCGCAGGTATGCTAGTTAATGATTAAATTCTTTTAACTGGTTGACTTATTTCTGGTAATGGTATGTATTTCTTTAAGTGCATTTATGCCATGAAATACTAAACATTTCACAATTTATTTCTTCTGGCTATGGCATATGCATTTTTGAAATTCTAGCGAATGAATATTAAATTTCACGTGGATTGTGAAAAAATATATGTAATTCGTTTAATATGCAACGATATTTATTGATTCAAGAAGAAAATATAGAAATTAAATTAAAATAGTTTATCTATAGTTATACAAATTATTAATATCTTATCTATAATCATTTTTTTCCCAAGGATTCCTTGTATGCTTTTCATACCTAAACAAGTTCTAAATTTCCTTTGCATGGATTTTGGGAACATGATTTAGTTTCTAGGCTTGAATTAGTCGGACCTTTTTCTTAGCAAGAATCAGTGTGTTCTAACGCTACATTCAAATTGTAGGGTAGATGTATTTCTTTCCCATCTTGGAGATGGTTTCATGAAATGTTACTCAACCCAGTTCTTTAGTAAAAACTAGTTGATTTCCTGAGAATGCATAAAACATGCAAAAGCTTTGTTTAATTTTTTTTTGATGAAGTGTCATTTAATCTCAATATGATTTGCATGGTTACGTTGAACTTAGCTATGAAGAGTGTTCATTGCTTATTCGTTTTCGCAGTACAATTTCATTGGTCCCTTCCCACATAATTTTTTTACCTCATTCAAGATAATTTTTTATATAATGATTCACAAATTCCTTGGGTCATAACCCAACATTTTGTACTTGAAAAATCTAAAGGAAATATTTCTATAAATAAAAATAATTGATGGTTCAATAATAATGTGCAAGAAAGGATAAAATATAACAAGTTGTGTTATAAAAATTGGTTTAAATGGAAAAGCTTAGAGAATTGAGAAAAATATAAGGTAGCTAGTTGGGAGTCCAAGAGTTGTGACAGTAAAAATTATGCTTTTAGTGATCTTTATAATAAATTACATAATAAAAAGGTTGAAAAATATATGTATAAACTAGCCAAACAAATAAAAAAGAAAAGTAAAGATTTAACTCAAGTAAAGTTATTAAAGTTGAGAATCGAAAAATATTTTTCTTAGAAAAAGATGTTCAATGTAGGTGGGTGGGCCATTTTGATAAACTTTTTAATGAAGTTTCTGAAGATATAATCGACCTTAATGAACTTAATATCATTAATAATGATATAATGTTTTATTTTTACCATTGCATTAGTCAAAAAGAAGTTGACGAGCCTTTAAAGAAAACCAAGAGTGAAAAATCAGTTGGACCTAATAATATCCTAGTTGGAGTGTGGATATATTTATGAGATTTGGGAGTTTCTTAACTTACTAAATTCTTTAATATTATTTTAAAACCTAAAATGATATCTGAGTGGAGGAAGAGTATTTTGGTCCCCATTTTTTAGAATAACAGTGATGCACGAGAGTGTGCAAGTTATAGGGGAGTTGAAGTTGATGTTCCATGCTTTAAAATTATGGTTGAGGGTAGTTAAACATAGGTTAAGACGTGTTACTAAGAATTCTCATTATCACTTTGGATTTATGTCGGACAGGTCTAATATGGAAGCTATACATTTATTGAGAGGTTTGATGGAGAAATACAACGAGAATAAGGAGGATCTGCATATGATTTTTATTGATTTAGAAAAAAGCTTACGATAAGATTCCAAGAGAAATCCTTTGGAGATTTTTAGAGAAGAAAGGTGTTGATATGATTTATATTTAAATCATTAAAGATATGTATGCTAGAGTTAGTACTTGTGTTCAAACAAAAGGAGGATTTCCCAAATATTTTCCTATTTTAATTGGATTACGCTAAGGATTGGCTTTAAGCCCATATCTTTTTTGCTTTAGTTATGGATGCTCTTATTGGACATTTACAGCTGGATGTACCTTGGTATGTGCTTTTCACTGATGATATCCTTCTTGTGAACAAGACTAGAGAAAGAGTTCAAGAAAAACTTGAATTATGGAGGTCTACATTGGAGTTTAAAGACTTTCGTTTGAGTAGAACTAAAACTGAATATATGGAATTTAATTTTAGTAGTAGTAGCATTTGTGGCAGAGTTGTAACTATCGGTGATCATATCATTGAATGGTGTGAACGCTTTAGATATCTCAAGTCTTTTGTTCAAATTGACAGTGATATAAATGGGGATGTTATTAGTAGAATTTAGGTTGTTTGGTTGAAGTGGAGGAATGCTTTAGGCCTATTGTGTGATAGAAAAGTACCGCTTAGACTGAAAGGAAAATTTTATAAGATGGTGGTGAAACCTGTAACATCCTTTAAAGGTGAAACATAAAACAAAGTTAAGTGTTTTTGTGATGAGAATGCTTAGGTGGATGAGTGGCTTGACACTTAGAGACAAAATGTGAAATGGATATATCCGTGATAGGTTGGTATAGCTCCAGTGGCAGACAAAATTAGAGAGTCGTCTTAAATAGTTTGGTCACATTAAACGTCGGCCATCTGATGATCTGCTTAGGAGAGTAGATGTTTCACATTCGAATTATGTTAATAAAGGCAGAGATAGACCTAGAAAGGCTTCATATTGTGTAAAAAATGAGGGAAACAAAAAAATGGAGCCAATCCCACTTAGTGGGATAAAGGTTTGTTGTTGTTGTATTGGATCTAGTCACCAGGTTGTGCTCTTTACTCCTTCATAAAATTAGATTTACTCCAATGAGTTTGCAATGACCTGATCTTGTGTTCACTACTGATTTTATACAATCTGCATCCATGCAGTTTTATAGTATGATTTCCTTATTTCTTTTTGAATGAAACTCCTTTACTCGAATAACTTTTTAGATAGTACATCATGCAATGTGGCTCATCATATTATGCTTGGATTGAGTAATCATGCCAATTTAGTTTATAATGTATGACTTAATATAAGCTAGGCAGACGAATTTTCCCATCAAGCTCAAATCCATATTACAAATTGATGGTTATTATTTGCTTCCATTTGTTTCCAATTTGGCGTAATAATTGTGGCAATTGGCTTACAACAAAATTTTTTAGTTCTCTTTGAGAGGTTTGCTATATATTTTATTTTGGAAATGAAGATGTTTTATTATGAGCATGAGATTTTAACTCCAATAAAATATTTGTTTCAGAATTCTCTTTTTTTAATATTCTTCATTAAGTATTTTCTCAGATTTTCTTTCCTGTCACCATCATGTATTAGGAGTGTAGTCACTCCCCTTATTGCCGAATGTTTAATGAAGATGGTGTGATCTCTTTGATTTTATTTTAACTCTTTTTACACATTTACTTTTTTTAGACTAAGCTCCAGGTGTTCTTTTTTTATGTTGGATGGTTTTCATAGGAGAGAGAAAGTTAAATTATTTGAAGTGATATAAGGGATATAATGGCTACTTTGTGCAATTTTGTTTCCTTTCTACTAGCAGTAGGAAGAGTACTGATCTTTTTATCAAGAACATTAGAACTTATCCTGCTTTCATTAAAAGTATCTAAGATGGTTATTTGGAATTGTGTTAGGTCTACAACTCTTATTCGAGTTCAACTAAGGGAGTCTCATCGAGGCATAAATTTGGATAGAATTTTTTTGTTTGACAGGAGCAGACACAAGTAGAGTTGTTGACTCATGGTGTTTGGGATATTTTGTTCAGGAACAACATTGTTTTAGGATTACCCTTTTCTTATGTCATGGCCGGACTAGGGCTTGGAATTTTAACCAAGACGGGAACGGACAGTCAGATGATGGAAATAAAATTTCTTATAATGGACGGTCGCACGGTGGAAATTAAATTTTTTATATTCTTCTACAATTTAACAAATGAAAGAGTCACAAATCAAATTAAATTACATCAGTATATTTAAGTTTACCTCGATATTGGTTGTCATCATTTTCTATAAACGTTTTTATCGTTCATCTTTTAATCAATTAAATTAATCTAAAAAGTTAGATTAAAAATAACAGTCAGTTAAACAAGTCAGTAAATACTCATTATCCTTAACCATAGTAATGCAATGTAAAAGAAAATAATATGCATGCAATTAAACTTTTTGATAAATTAATATAAACATTTGAGATGCTATTCAATGAATCTTATATCAATTGCATACCAATAATATTCTATATCTATACAACCGTCATGGAAGCACCGCCTAAAAATTGTATCTCTTAAGGTATTTCAATATACGTGTAAAAGTACCTTAGTTTTCCCCTCTAGTACCATAATTGGTGATTCTATCATAGTCAATCATGCATATACAAGTATTCAATAAAAATATCAGTTTCTAATAATAATTATTTATTTCTCATTTTCACAGCAATCAATATACTTATATATCATTCAATATTTATGATAATTTAAATACTATTGTGCACACACGTCTTTCCTACAATATGAACAAATATCCACTATACTTTAAAATCCCGAGTTTGTGGTAGTTTCAATATAAGAAATGTTAATACCAATAAATGCATTTCCTCTAGAAGCAAAAATTTTCACTAGTATAAGAACATGAGTACTCACCCTGATGACGATTAATTTGTTATTTGATTTGCCTTGACGAAACATGAGTATTAAAAATTAATTTATTATTAAAAAATATTTACTTCATATTATTTACGTGTTATAATTTATTATTGTTATACCTTATAAAATTCTATATATATATATATATATTAGTATAAAATTCTTATAAAATAAACTTATTAAACCTACCTTATAATCTTCGGTAATCACACGAACGACTTTTTCTCTCGAGCTCCTTCCACTGTGCATGATAGAGCTTCCCTGCCCACGAGAATTGAATCGCACTTACAAGAGAGCTTCTTCCTCAACATCCTCCTTTTCAAATCCTTCATTCGTTACCTTTCTTCTTTGCACCGGGTCGCTCGGATACTGTCCTCTCTGCCCTCGCACTTCATAAGCGCTTCTTCCTCGCTTCATTTTCCACTACACGACATCGAAATTGGCTCCATTGCTTTACACTGACGCCGTTTCAATTTCATTCAAAGCACAAGAAGCCCTGGCTAGCATCTATGGTCTCCCATATGTACCATTTGACTCTTCATGTAAGTAGGCAACAACGCTTTATAGAACAAAATTTTCCTTTTGGGTTCCACCCCTCCTCACTTCCTCTCCCCTCCGTTTGATGTTCCGACTGCTCGCTTCCTCTTCTTCAGCTCTTTATTTGCCTGACACTTCACTTCGTCTTCTTTCCTGCTCAGCTCTTCAATTCTTCTTCCCAATGTAATAAAACAAGACGTTATAATCTTCCCCACTTGCAAAAAATTCTTAAAAATTTCTAAAATTGACTACTAGTATTTTTTTTCTTAAGTAGGTCGACATTAATTATCCATAATTTTTTCCATCGAACTCTCTTCTATAATTTTCGGTGTAGCCCGATATCTGATTGAGTAATAATTTTTAATTTGAGTTAACTTTAGTTTTTATTATTATTAAAATTTTATAATTATTTTATTGGCTCTTTCATCCAGATTACATCAATTAATTCTAACTGTGCTTTGATATAATTTTTATCACGATCAAGCCCGAGGCTTGCAATTAATCAAGATGAGAATGAACGTCGAAAGGTGAAATTAAATTTCTATATTCATCTACAATTTAGCAGATGCAAATGTCACTAATCAAATCAAATTACAGTAGCATATTTAAGTTTACCTCGCTATTGGTTGTCCGAATCTTCTATACACATTTTTCTTCTATCATTTATCTTTTAATCAATTAAATTAACCTGAAAAATTAGATTAATTATAACAGTGAGTTGAAAAAGCTAGTAAATACTCATACTCATTAATTAAGTATTAGAAGTTATATTAAGAAATAATTTATTTGAGAAGTTATGAAGAATAAATTATTTCCTTATATTAGGAGTTATTTTCTTTTCTATTTATATCTATTTTCTTGGATTATGAGTTATTTTCTTTTCTATTTTAGACTTTCTTATTTTATGTTTTTTTCTTTATCTCTAAATAATTAATATGAATTGATTAATGGGAGATATTTGGTGATATGTCCTACCTTTCATATTATTTTCTTTTTATTATCTTTCATATTCTAAGATTCATGTAAGGGTTATTTGTACCCTCTCTCATATCAATGAAAATGTTTTGTTATTCCGCATTATTCTGAATTTCAATATTGTATCAGTGTTAACTTCCTTGTTCTAGCCACTGAACTCCTTCTAGAACCACCGTACTTCTTCCAGAGCCGCGGACTCCCCTCCTGCCATCCTCCTTGCTGGAAGGGTGGGACGTTTTCTCTTCCTACGGACGTTATCCTGGCTTTCAATGCTCTACCCCAAGTCCACTGATGCAGCGAATAACAATCCTTGGTGCTTCTTGAGAAAACTCGAGGCCTTTTTGTTCACCTAGATGGAAGAGGTACCCATGAACTGGATGGTAGAATTTCTTCTAACTTTTGGTGCGACTCTTGACAGCTGCTCCTTGTATTTCGAAGTTAGGTCGTTTGGTATAATGTCCTCGCCTTGACTGTCCAACGCACGTTGCACGGGATATTAATGCTGTAAACCATAATAGGTCGAAACCTTTTATAAGGGACGAAATTTCGGGTGTGGAATTTGATTCTAAGGCCATCTATGAGGCGTCCGTTACCATTTGGATGTTTAACTGTGTTGGACTTTGAAACCTTGTATTGCTCAGTTTATGGCCAATATTCAAGTCTGTGTGAAGATGAAACAAAATGTTTGCTTCACATTTATACTTCTAGGCCATTAGATGCTGTTCGTTGGTATCTTATAAATCTAGATGAGTTTTTCTATGTATTTAGAAGCCATAATATGGTTCATCTCTATGACATTGGTTATGTATGTATGAATCCCATTGAAGTTTTAGAGAAAGGGAAGCTAAAGTTTTCTGTGCTTGAAGCTTTTAATGGCTTATTAGTTATTGCCTTTGCTTCAGCTGATAAGACAAGGTTGCTTGCATCTGGATTTGGATTGTGCTATATGCATATGGGATAGGCGGGTCAGCAATCTTCCATGCCAAAGGCTGAATGCTAGCTTCTAGAGCCCTCTTAACAGCATTGCATTAGAATATTGAAGATCAGATTGTTTTCATAACTTTTCTTGCAGCAGGTCTCCTCCGGAATTTTTTTCCTGCCGTAGGTTTTCCTTTAGAGTTTTTTCTGCAGCAGGCCTCCTCTAGAACTTTTTTCTGCAACAGGTTTTCCTCCGAAGCATTTCCTGTAGCCGACCCTCCTCAGGAGCCTTTCATGCTACATGCTCTCCTCCAGAGCCTTTTTCTGCATCATACCCTTCGAAACTTTTCCTGCAGCAGTCCCTCCATAATCTTTCTTGCAGCACAGCCTCATCGGGAGCCTTTTCTTGCATTAGACCCTCCTCTAGAATTTTCTCCTGCATTAGGCTCTCCTCCGGAATCTTTCCTGCGGCAGACCTTCCTAGATAGCTTTTTTTGCAGCAAGACCTACCTCTAGACCTTTTCTTTTTTCTCCTTGCAGCATTATCTGTAGGAGCCTTCTGTTTACCTACAAACACTACATGAACTATAGTCAACGACAACCACCGTCAACTATAAGTCAATTTTTTCTGTAGGTTGTCTACTTTCCTGCAAACTCCCTTGTAGTATTACTTGTAGGAGCCTTCCGCCTGCCTATAGAAACTGCAGGAACTGCAGTGAGAGACAACAACATATTGTCCACTTCCCTGCAACCTTCCCCGCAACATTACCTGTAGGAGTCTTTCTCCTACCTATAGACACTATAGGAACTGGACTCAAAGACAAACACAGTTCTCTACTTTCCTGCAAACTGCCCTGCATCATTACCTGTAGGAGCATTCTTCTTACGTACAGACACTACAAAAACTATAATCAATGACAACATAAGCACGAGATGAAGACTTCATGTTCTACTTCACAGAATTTTTCTCACCCAACAAATTGAACATGATTTAACTTGAAGGGGAGTCTTAGAAGTTTTATTAGGAAATAATTTATTCCTGTGAGAAGTTATGAGGAATGAATTATTTCCTTAAATTATGAGTTATTTTATTTCCTATTTTATATTTATTTTCTTGGATTAGGAGTTTTTTCTTTTCCTATTTTATGTTATTTTCTTTATCTCCAAACAATTAATATGAATTGATTAATTGGAGATATTGAGTGATATATCTTTCGTTTCATATTATTTTATTTTTATTATCTTTCCTATTTTATTATTTATGTGAGTGTTATTTATATCCCCTCGCTTATCATGACACTATTCTGCTTTATTTCTCATTATTATGAATTTCAAGATATAGTAATACAATAAGAAAAGGAAACACCATGCATTCAGTTACATTTTTTAATAAATCAATATAAGCATTTGAGATGCTATTCAATTAATCTTATTTCAATAACATACCAATTTTATTCTATATCTATAAAATCGTCACAGGAGCACCATCTAAAAATTATATCACTTGAGATACTTCAATATCAATTTTTTTTTCAATATATATGTACGAGTACCTTAGTGTTGGGTGATTCCATTATAATCAATCATGCACATACAAACATCCAATAAAAATATTACTTTCTAATAATAAATATTCATTTCTCATTTGCATTCATTCAATATTTATGATAATTTAAATAATGTTGTGCACTTATATCATTCCTACAATATAAACAAAAATTCACTAGAATTCAAATTCGCGAGTTTGCAATAAAGTCATTATAACTAATGTTAATACCATTAAATGTATTTAGTCTAGAAGAAACAAAATATTACCATAGTAAAAGAACAAGATTGGTCACCTTGATGACGATCAATTTATTTGATTTACCTTTATGTCGACCCTTTTAAAATTGATGCATCAATAAATATGGGTATTAAAATTTAATTTATTATTTAACATATTTACTTTATATTATTTAAGTGTTAAAATTTTTTATTATTATACCTTATAAAAACTCAGGTGGAAAGGGCTTTCAACAAGTTCTTGTGGTCTGGGCAAAGACAACAGAGGCATTGGACTTCCTAGCAGAAAGTAGCTAAGCCCACTATAGTTGGGGGCCTAGGTTTTAAGGGCCTTCCACAGCTGCAGCAGGTTAATCTTTGTAAGCTCTGGATTAAGTTTAGATCACAATCCTCCTTATGGGCAAAATTCATGTTGGGTAAGTATTGCAAAGATCTCCATCCCTCACAGGTTGTCACAAAACTGGGGGACTCCAAATTGTGGGTTAAAATGCTTCAGGTTAGAAGTTTTGCTGAAGATTTATTCCTTTGGGATTTAGGCTGTGGGGAAATCCATTTTTGGTTAGATATATGGTGCCCCAAGGAGTGGCTTCTTCCTGGCAATGCACCTCTAAACCCCAATCTCAAAGGTGCCTGATTGCCTGGTCCGGCGATGATTGGTCAACTTCATTTCTTCAGTCCTTTCTTCAAGGTCTTTCAGTGCAGAAAGTTAGCAGTCTTCCTTTTGATAGAGGTAGACCTGATGAAATCTGTTAGCAAACCCATTGCTGCCAGAGCCTTACCAAAGCTGTCTATGCCAAATGTTTCACTTGGGACAAGATTCCATGGGGGAAGGTGATATGGACTAAACATCTGTCACCATCCATGTCCTTCTTTTGCTGGAGAGTTTTTCTCAAGTTCATTCCTACTGATGATATACTAAAGCTTAAGGGGCTTAGAGGCCCATCTAGATGCTGGCTTTGTTCTAAGGAGGAGGAATCCAAGACCCCATCTCTTCTTTGGGTGTCAGTTTTCTCAACAAGTATGGCATAGTTTATTGAATAAACTATCTATTCAAAGGGAGGAGTTCAAGTGGGATTTTGTTTATACGTGCTGGAATCATTGGTTCTCAACCAAGATCGGAGTGGTCCCTTTGATTGTTGCTTGGTTCCTTTGGATGGCTAAGAACCAGATTAAGTATGAGGGGAAACCTTGTGCTGTGGCATCTGTAGTGAGCCACTGCATTGTGTTTATACAAATGTTAATTCAATATAAATCCTTCCCTAACATTCTTACTCACTGTGCTGTTGGACAGAGGGCCTCCTCGAGGGTCTATATTGTAGTTTGGAAACTCCCTATGCCTTCCACAATCAAAACTAAAACTGATGGGAGTTTCTTGGACAGAGCAGCTGGAATTGGAGGGGTCTTCAGAAACTCCATTGGCAGTGCTTGTTGTTCTTCTAGGCCCCAGTGGTGGTGGTGGATACTCTGGAAGCTGAATTGGTGGTTATTTATTGAGCCTTTAGGTTTGCCTTAAGAGCCTCTTGGGTCACATTGTGGGCGGAAGTGGATTCTGCTGTTCTGCTTCAACTCGTGGAGCAAGGGGATTTGTCAGCTTGGCACCACAACATCTGGATTTATAAAATCAGACAACTCATGAATTTGGTCGATGTAGTTCTTTTTTTTATTTACAGGGAAAGTAACAGACCTGCTCACTGGCTTGCAAAGCAGAGTCTGACCTCTCAAGTAGTTTTTGTTTCATCCCCCCCCCTTTTTTGCTTCATGGGGACCTCCTGCAAGTGCCCTATCTCAGACTTGTAACCTAAAGTTTTTGGGAGGGAATATAAGCACTTTTCTTTTAAATATGTATATATATATATATATATATATATATATATATATATATATATATATATATATATATATATATATATATATATATATATATATATATATTAGATTTAAACATTGCATTTGTGTATTAGTAACACCTATTTACTTTCAAATGGCCACTTCAATGCACTAAAAAAGAATTTAGCCTTTAAAGTAATTGCAAGATAGAATAAGCTTATAGAATCTCATTGCATGCCAACAAATGTAAGCTTTTTTCTACCCTTTGTTGATGCATTGCTAATAAAAAACCGTATGATTAAAAAAAAAAAAAGACAGATAGCTACTCACAACCCTATACCGGAACATAAACATAAGGCAAACCAAAAAAAAAGAGGACATAGACGCGATCAAATTCCTAGGCAATCATGCCCGGGGTCAGGAGCTTCCAATTGAAGGCGGCTAGGGCCTCAGAGCACTGTTGGTCGGGTGACAGGCAGATGAGCGGTGATGGATTGGAGTCGCAGGAGCCGACGTTTCCGGCTTCAGAAGATTGAGCGGGGGCTGAGCCTTCGGGACGGCGATCCGCCGGGACGGCGAAGGCTGATTGATATATATATATATATATATATATATATATTATGTATAAAATTCTAATTAAATATTTTAATTAAAATTATTAAACGCACCTTATAAAATCTTCGGTAATCATGTGAACGGCTTCCTTCCACGAGCTCTTGTCAATTTACATGATGAAGCTTCTCTACGCACGAGAACTGAATCGCACACACGAGAGAGCTTCTTCCTCAACATCGTCTTCTTCGACTCCTTCCTTCCTTAACTCTTCTTCTTAGCGCCGGGCCACTCGGGCACCGTCTCCTCTGCCCTCGCCCGTCGCAACGTATCTTCTTTGCTTCCTCTTCCTCTATACGACACCAACGCTGGCTCCATTGTTTGTCACCGACGACGCCTAAATTTCGATCGATGCACGGGAAGCCCTGATTAGCATTTATCGTGTCCCGTTTGCACCGTTCGACTCTTCAGGTAAGTAGGATGTGATGCGTTATGTGCACAAAGACGAGGAAAAATGATGGTTGTTGAGGACTAAAACTAGGGTGATCATAATCTTTATATTCTTTGAGTGAAATATCTCCGAAAGGGTAAGCTCGTATGAAGCGTTTATATTGCACAAATGTGACATTAGCAGATATCTAACGTATCTTTGTGAATCTGAATAAATGGGGCTCACCCAAATATTTTGGTATAAGACCATTAAAGGTTAATGAACGTAGTCTATTTATCATGTTGGTTGCATGGAGGACAGCTTTTCCTGCGAAGCTTTCAAGAAGATTCCCTTTACTGATTGAGTGATATTAGTAGCCTTCTTTTTCTTTTAACAATCTCATTTTACTGTTATGTATGTACAATTGATCATCCATGAATGATGCACTGTGTGAACGTAGGGGTTAAAAATAATTGAAATTATCTGTCTTTATCAGACCCTAAATTTTTAATCGACTCCAACATGATTTGAGTCACTAGTTGAAAAACTAGAATAATGTTATGCTAGATGTTTAAGCAATACTATCCACGTGACTCTAATACAACCATTAATTAGAGAAACAAACCGCTGAAATCCTAAAACATTTGGAACAGTTGAATGCTCCCAAATTTTGGTATGGCTTAATTCAATTGGATTAGTTTTATCATCAGTAAAAAAGGATATTTGAGTCCATTTTTATAGTTCTCAAATCTTACAATGAAAATTTGAGATATCCGACCATTTGAACAAAGTAGGAAACATACAATTTATATTTTAGAAGGATTGATGATTGGATAGAAAGTGTTAAAAACAAATATTATTTTATTTTGAAGAATTGAGGAAAAGCTAAAAAAATCTCTCAATTATTCAATGGCAGTCAAATTGGTCCCGATGTATTGCATTTTCCCAATTTAATCTTTCAACTATACGAACTTGATCCCAAAGGGGCCATAAGATAAAAATTGAGGGAAGTTGGGATTCAAAATTATTCACAATTTAGTTTCTTGATTATACAATGCTGATTTCAATCTAGTCCTCAAGGGACCAATTGTGCTCATATTGGTATAGTCAAGGGATTAAGTTTAAGAAATGTGATAATTCGGGATTAAATTGACCACATAGGAATATTAGGGTTGAGGGGGGGAGGGGGGGGGGTGGGATTATTTTTGGCTTTTTCCCAACTCATGACTCTAGTTGAAGCATTCAATGTTTTGAAGTGACAAAACATGTCTTTTTTCCATAGTAAGTCAAATTTGTCTTTGAATTTTCATCCTAAAAGACTAGGAAAATTGTGTTACATAATATCTTAGTTTTTCTGTAAACTTTTGAATTGAACTAGTTAACTGATAATTTTGTAAGATGAAAATTTTCAAGGGTTAGAAATGTGGCATGAATATCACCTCGCTCTGCAATTGCAACAATATTCTTCAAATAAGAGTTGAAATATTGAGAAGTGTGGGTCTTATAGTTCATAGGATCGGAGGTAGGAGTTGGCCAAATACTTTTTTGAGAATATAATAAAAAAAGTGGAGGTTAATTTGAGAGTGTTAATGAGCATGCATTAGAGATCTCTTTTCTATGATATTTCCATTAAGTTGATTGATTTTTTTATTTCCACATTGTCGAATCCACTTTCTCACCTTTCAATGTGGTTGGTTTGCTATATCAGATGAGCCTGAGATAAAGATTTATGTATGCCTTCTTTATCATTCTTAAGGGATGCAGCTTTCTTTGTTACTAGTGTTCTTTGCGTTGCCGGCATCTTCTTTCTTGTTGTGCAGGCATTCTTGATTTTTATGAGCAGTTATTTTTGTTTTGTTATTTAATCTTCTTAGTTGGATGAGGGATTTGACACTTTGAGACAAAATGCGAAACGAATGTATCCGTGAAAGGTTGGTGTAGCTCCAGTGGCAGACAAGACTAGTGAGCGTTATCTTAGATGATATTGTCACATTAAGTATCACCATCTGATGATCTGATTAGGAGTGTAGATGCTTTAGATTCGGCTTTATTTTAAAAAGGTAGAGGTAGACCTAAAAAGATTTGGGCATGTTGTATAAAAAATGATCTAAATTTATTATAATTAAATGAAAACAGGACACAATGGAGAAAAATGATTCATGTACCCGACCTCACTTAGTGGGATAAAGGCTTGTTGTTCTTGTATTTAATCTTCTTTGTTATAGCTTTTTTGTTACATTGCTACAAACTCCTTGTTGTTAAGAGTTATATCACCTGCAATACTAAAGATCAATAGACTCACCAAGGAAAGCCCTAGCAGGATTTTTCTCGGGAGGATTATAGCTAGAGCATATCAAGACTAGAGCTTGACTTTGAGCTTAAGTTGATCAGTAGAGATGATAAATTGATGATGATTTTAGCGGTTGAAACAATCAGGAGAAATTGGTGCATAAAAAGGCAGTGATAAAAGTCTGCAAAATTACCAAGCCGAAACACAATTAGTTGATAGCCTGTGAACCAAGGAAGGAATCATGGAAGGATTTGATGATTTTGATGGCATGGAGGTAATTTCATAACGCTGTGGGTCAGAATCTCGTTGAAGTGCATGAGTCTGAGCAATGATGATGAAGGTCAAAAGCATGACTTGAGATGAGATTCCTAGGGCTTGCTTAAGTGTAGGTGGCGATGAAGGTTGAGGCATATTAAAATACCAAAAGATTTGAAACTTTGCACCATGTGGAGATTATCAACAGTCTTTTTTAGCCATTCAAAGATATACAAGATGATATATAGATTGCACTATGAAGAAAATAAGGAAACAAAAATAGGAAAATTGTTTAAAATTATGCAGATACTGGCCTTCATATGTACAATCAGATGTGAAATCCATGGATTCCAAATATGCTTTTCAAGTCCAAGCAAATTCTTTATTTCCTTAGCATGGATCCATGGGATTTTTTACTTTCCTTTCTTGGCATGAGTTAATGAGATCTTGATTTGATTGATTTATTTTTTTTTGACATAAGTAGGTGTGTTCCAACAATTGCCTTCGTGAAGGCAGATTATTTTAATTTCTTTAGCACAAGTTATACATTTTTGTTTGAGTTTCCAGTTTGTTTCATCATTTTAAATTGTTCGTGGTTTATCATAGATGCTAATTGTCGTGCAGTCTGCCTGACTTGCTTTTAAGTGACCTCTAATGATATGGACACAATATTCAATAATTTTTTGTAGTAGTTAGTATGAATCTGACTTTATGCGGCTAGCCTTATTATAAATTTTTGTAACCTTACACTTGTTCAGCTGCTTTTTATGCTGGATTTTCTTCTAATTTTGGATTTCAGAGTAATTTTGATGAGTTTTCAAAGGTGATAAAAAGTTTGAACTACTGATTTAATCCTTTGCATGTAAAATTTTTCACTCACCATTAAACGGTTTCAGGCCGGATACGGTGCGTACAGTTATACAAGCTATGGCCAGCCTCAGATGCCTACATCGATAGCTCAGGGTACGACACATGTTACCTATGCTCCAAGTTATCCAGCTCAGGTAACACTTATGCTCCATTCTACAACTTTGAAGAATAGTTTATTGAAACTTTTGATTTCTATGTTTCATCTGACTTGTCTGTTAATTGATTTATGGGATATGGTTTCAACATTGATAAGATTTATGGCAATTAAATAGTTGATGCATTTTAAAGTAGTGGTGAAAATGCCAGGTTGTGCTCATGTTTACTGATGTGTTACTGTTTATTTTTTTGCTTCTCCGTATCATAATATTGTAGACATCCGGAGGTATGATATTATGAATGATTTGGAACAGGTTCTTAGAAGTGATGGTATGTGCATTACTTGTTCTTGAAGCATGAGTCTTGAAAGTGAGAAAACGCTTCTTTTGTTTCTGAGTTTCATTACAGCGGGGAGGTTTGTGCACATATTTGGAAGATTGTATGGAAGATTTTTTAGCTATTTTCTTTGACCAAAAATCAATATTTGATTGTTATAAGCTGGCCCAAAATCTCTTGGCTTTTCATTGATAGAATTTGTTTGATTAGATGTGTATTTCTATTCAAATTGTACATCAAATCTTAATTGGTAACTTATTTTGATATAATGCTTTCTGAAAAATTTGAACGGTGAAGCGTCAATTCGGTGTGAAGAAAAATTTGATGTCAGGAACTTGGCAATAACTTCCAAGATCTTTACCACTAAGATAGCTACCCATCGGATTTAAAACTTTGCATTTGTGCTTATGATTTAACAATTAATTTTATTTAATCTTTTTTTTATAATATATAATTCATTTTATTATTTCTTTCTGTGTTTTTTCAATTTCATATATTCCTTTAAGGTGTGATTTGATAATTTCTTGAAATATAATTTTCATTTCTTTTTAAAATCTTAATATTTAAGATCCTATTCTATTCATGCACCTAATTTTATCTGTCTTAAGAAATCTTTTCTCCTGTCTTTATATTATTTATATATTACTTTTTTTAAACATTAAAATTTTTATATAAAAAGTTTCTATTCCCTTGAAATTGGGGCCCAATTTACCCCATTGGTCCGATAAAAGTGAGTGTAATATACTCTTTTGTTTGGTAAGTGTATGATTGCTTGATTGAGCCACCCAAGCAATGTAGACCCAATTTATTTAAATTTCTTTAATGAGTGAAGCTTGGCTTTTATATACATCATGTGAAGCCCTAATTTTTTTTTTCTTAATTTCCCGTCAACTCTTTCGTCTCGAGACAAATTGAGGATATTATGAGATAATTGTTGCAATGATTTTCACATCCATTTTTATTCAAATTTTGTCTAGAACATGAGAAAGCGAGGTTCATCTTTTGTCTATGATTTTTGAGACAAGTGTGACGTTTGACTGCATGATCTGTAAACATTTTCTCTGTAATGAAACTTTTTTTTTTATGACAATCTATTGGATTGGTTTTACTGTGGGATTCTTGTATGGTTTTGCCACTACTTGTGATTATGATAATGTGATTTAGCTGCTATTTACTACTATTGCTGCTTGCAGATATAATAGGATATGAGATTTTTGGGATTACAAACTCATAAGCACACGTGCAATAACACACATGCTTGCACACTACATGTGCACCCACATTTTTGTTTATTTTTCAAATTTATTTAATTATATCATTATTCTTTTATTTGTTAATTTGTGTATAAGCAAAGTAAGTTTTTGGCTAAATGACGTCTACTACAAAATGACCCATTTTATAGCACATAGCGTTGATTTGCGCTCACTTTGCACCTTTTTTTGTAGCGCAGCACAAGGGTTGAAATAATGCACGCTATTTCATTATGCACGGGCAATAGCACATTATACATAGCGTTTACAACACATGCTATTTTGATTTACATATTTTTACAAATTAAAATTTATATTATTTATTATGTACTTTTTAATTCTATTATATTATTTAAGGTTCATCTTGGCTTTCATCTTTTCCCGCTTGATCATGCTCGACTATAGGGCATCATGTGAATTGCACTGCAAGATGCAATTCACTTGACTCTCACCCACTTGGCCACCCACCCCGTGCCAATCCTGCAAGCATCATCCTTTAAACTCATAAGCCTTCTTCTTTCAACCCACAAACCTTACTTTTCAACTTGCCAATCTAGTCCGTTTAACCCCACAAGCCTTGTCAAAATGACCAAGAATAAGGGCTAGGCAAGGCCTTAATGAAGATAGTCTTTCTTACTTTTTATATCAAATTTGCAATTTCGAAATTGTATTTTGTTGATAATTTTTTAGTTGGCACATTTTGGTATTATAGCTATCTCGATCACTATTAAGTATTAGAAAGAACGTTTACTCTTGGTGAAAGAAATAATACAATTGCTAGACATTTTTCACGGTGAAATGGCAAAAGGAATTGCTCATTTTAAAAATAATTTTGTTGGGGGCTTGAAGAATGCTAAAACTTCCACTAATTTCCCTCAACATATAAAAGATGAAGATCAAGTGGCTTTAAAGAAGATAAGAGCTAAAAGACTAAATTAATGAAGTTTTACATGTTAATATTGATGAAAGTGATGACTTTGATATAATGTTGGATGGTGATATTTTATGTCACGCCGTAAAAAAGATACAATATGATAACATCAAATGCATCCGGTCAAAGTTCAACAATTTTTATGCTTAATGAATTAAGGTTTTAAGGATCGATGGATACTTCCTTTTTCTAAAAATTCTGTTAAAGCGATGAAGCAAAAAAAAAAAAAAGAGAGAGAGAGAACTTAAAATACAGAAAGACACGGATGTTGTTAGGAAGGAGATCAAAGAAAGAATGGTCCAAGCATTTTGTTATTGGATATAATGTCACCAACATTTCCTTTAATGCTGGTAAGTATGATAGCTTTCTTTCAGTAGTGATAGCATTTAAACAATTTGGACTGGGGATGATATCACATTATTATTATGGGATACAGGTTCTTTACTTGGAGGGATAGAACTCAAGAAGCATTTGCTGCATCACTATAAGTATAGTCTTGAACCTTATCTTGCTTTTATGGCTGATAGTTCAACATCTCATAATGAAAAAAAATTAGTCAAGTTGGTGATGCTATTCTTATTTAAAAAAATGCAATAAATATTTTCAAATTATTAATTAAGTCTATCAAGAAAACTGACCACGTGTTATTGATAATATTTTGTGAGATTTTTCTTGCAGATTAGTGACTCATTTTATAGCACATAACGTTGATCTGGGCTCACTTTGCTCTTTTTTTGTAGCACAGCACAAGGGTTGAATTAGTGCACGCTATTTGCATTATGCACGGGCAATAGCACATTATACATAGTCTTCACAGCACATGCTATTTTGATTTACATATTTTTACAAATTAAAATTTATATTATTTATTATGTACTATTTAATTCTATTAGATTATTTAAGGTTCAGCTTGGCTTTAATCTTTTTCTGCTTGATCATGGGCATCATGTGAATTGCACTGCAAGTTGCAATTCGCTTGACTCTCACCCACTTCGTGCCAATCCTGCAAGCATCATCCTTTAAACTCGTAAGCCTTCTTCTTTCAACCCACAAACCTTACTTTTCAACTTGCCAATCTAGTCCGTTTAATCCCACAAGCCTTGTCAAAATGACCAAGAATAAGGGCTTGGCAAGGCTTTTATGAAGATATTCTTTCTTACTTTTTATATCAAATTTGCAATTTCTAAATTGTATTTTGTTGATAATTTCACATTTCGGTGTTTATAGCTATCTCGATCACTATTAAGTATTAGAAACAATGTTTACTTTTGGCAAAAGAACTAATACAATCGCTAGATATTATTTTCACGGTGAAATGGCAAAAAGAATTGCTCATTTCAACAATAATTTGGTGGGGAGCTTTAAGAATGCTAAAACTTCCACTAATTTCCCTCAACTTATAAAAGATGAAATTCAAGTGGCTTTAAAGAAGATAAGAGCTAAAAGACAAAATTAATGAAGTTTTACATGTTAATATTGATGAAAGTGATGACTTTGATGTAATGTTGCATGGTGATATTTTATCTCTTGCCATAAAAAAGATACAATATGATAAATTAAATGCATTATACTTAAAGAATTAAGGTTTTAAGGATCGATGGGTACTTCCTTTTTCTAAAAATTCTGTTAAAGCGATGAAGCAAAAAAAAAAAAAAAAAGAAAAGAAAAAGAGAACTTAAAATATAAAAAGAGATGGATGTTGTTAGGAAGGAGATCAAAGAAAGAATGGTCCAAGTATTTTGTAAGGTCGCCAACATTTCCTTTAATGCTGGTAAGTATGATAACTTTCTTTCAGTAGTGATAACATTAAGACAATTTGGAATAGGGATGATATCACATAATTATTATGGGTTGCAGGTTCTTTACTTGAAAGGATAGAACACAAAGAGCAATTGCTGCATCACTATAAGTATAGTCTTAAACCTAATTTTGCTTTATGGCTGATAGTTGGACATCTCATAATGAAAAAAAAATTAGTCAAGTTGTTGGTGATGCTAGTTCTTATTTAAAAAATGCAAAATTATTAAGTAGTCTATCAAGAAAACTGACCACGTTGTGTTATTGATAATATTTGTGAGATTTTTCTTGCAGATTAATGACCCACTACATACTTCTGTTTGGTGTGAGTTATTTACTTTTTTGTGTTGGCTTGTTATTATTATGGAGAAGTTATTGATAGATAAATATCATACTTATATTAAATTTCTTATATTGCTAATTGTTTAGGCTTAATAATTGAAGATATCCTCATGATTCAAAGTCTAAGGCGATGTTTACAAAAGGCAGTGGAATTATATAGTTTCATTTATTCATGACCATATTTGCTTGATTTAATGAGGAGATATACAAATTAAAGATCATAGTCAAGTTCACCAATACTCACTTTGCTATTGCCTTCTTGAAATACAATGTTTTCATTTGCAACAAATGCATTTGAAGAAAAATATTTATATATAAGGTATTTGTGCTAATATTTATATGTAAGGAATTTGTGTTGGATCATCACTTAAAAGAAGGCAAAACAAGAATATCAGATCATCTTGAAGAAATCTTTTTTTGGAATGCTTTGGTACATGCATTCAAATTAGGTGGCCCTTATTTGAATGTCCTAGATTGATTGATGGAGAAAAATGTTTGATAGGTCATATATATGAATCATGATAGATAGTGCAAAAGATGCAATTAGTAAGTTTTACTAGTCGTGACAAGTACGAATAAATTTTTGAAAGTATTAATATAGATGAAATGCAACTCCATCATCCTTTGCATACAGTTACATATTTCTTATATTCAAAATTTTTTTTTAGTAGCTATAATATTGTAAAAAAGAAACAATAGCTGGTTGATTATATACTTGCATGGGATGATTTGCTGAGGATGTGAATGAAGAGGATAAATTAGTAATAGGCTAAGTGTATACAAGTGTAGATTTTTTTTTTTTTTATTGTATTTTTCTAGCTTTAAGACAACCACATGGTCACTAGGTAGTTTAGTTTTAATAAAATTATAATTTGTATTATATAATCTTTTATTATTTAAATAATAATGTTCTTAAATTAATAAATAATAATGTTCTTAAATGCTGTTACCCCTATTGGTGGCTAGTGTATAGCTAGAGAGCCCAACCCTCACAACACTTGGATTTGTAAGCACAAAACACCCTAGCAAAAAGAGTGAGGAGAAATTCATGCGGCTTTAGTGCTTTTCCTTGGCACTAAATCAGCCTAACCCTGACAACACTTGAACTTGTAAGCACAAAACACTCTTGGAAGAAGAGTAGAGGGAAGTATTGGATAAAGATGCACTTCACTAAGAAAAAGTGATTACAACACTTGAATGCTTGGAAATCTTGGATGGTTTTTGGATTGTTTCAATTGAGGGAGGGATTCTTATTTATAGTCTCTTCCAAGTCCGAGATAATCTTCTAGATTACATTAGAATTATCTAGTTTCTAGAGTTCTACACTATTCTCTTATATACATACAGAGCCCTAGATCTTAGTTGGTTATTCTTGAGTTATTGTGGAGCTTTTCCTTCTTACATTATCTAGAGTGAAGTAGAGTCTTCTAGAGTTATTTGGATTGCTCTCTTCCATCTGGTCTTTTCTAGAATCTTTCATCCCATGATTGTCTTGCAAATTTCTTTGAGGATGGTGGAGTGTGACATTAAGCTCAAAACCTTTGTACAATGTAGTGATGGTAGCTCGCTAGAGGTTGCAGTAATGGGAGCTTGTGCTGGAACTCTTTCGAGGATGTCAAAGTTAGGTTTCTATATGTGAATGGATAGTTGGATTTGGGACTTGCTAGCCTTTCTGCAGAAAATATTTAGTGGTTCTAAAAGTATTTGGACAAATAATTAGCTTAGAAGGGAAAAGAGTACACCGTTCTTATCAATCAAACGAACCCGATTCATTATTTTTAATCAAGCAACCTAACAAGACTATAAGCAAGGACAAATCAAATTTAGATGAAGCTCGTGTTAGTATATTATTTATATGAGCTTGAGCTCAATATTTTGGTTCAATAAGCTAAAAATCCAAGCTCGTTAATGGATTGAGTTCGAGCTGACGCACAAGTTTGCTTGGCTCACTTGAACCTCTATAGAAGACAAGTTACTTCGAAGATGGGCCACGACTTGGAGTTGCGGATGAGTTTATATTTTGGATGTAATAAAAGAACATATAAATATTAATTTTAGGTGCTAAACCCTAAAAAATAACATAGTGCATATCATGTATCATTGCCTTTGATTGACATAAATAGTGCATATGCCATTTGGTGCTATTAACACACACACACACACACTCTTAAAAGCCGACAATTGTAACATCCTAATTTTCAGGGAAGTCATTTCTTTACATACATATCACCCAAAACACTGGGATTTACATATTTGACGCTTACAAGCTTAGTATTTATAAAGAAAGCACCCAAATATAGCACTTCTTTATGGGAACAGAAGTGACGGTAAACCGGAATGAGCTTAGGCACCCTGATGGGGAAGGACCGGGCCTGGGGTCATGTATTGGGTGGAGTGGAAGTGAATATTTTCCAACACCTTCCTTATTCCCACTTTTTACATTTTTTTTTTATAGATTTTTACAAGATTTTCTTTTATGACAATTTATTTTCCCATTGACATTGCAAGTCTGTTCAGCATGTTTCATGAAGAACATATATAGAATTACGTGCTGCTTTTGTGCTCTTCTCTCTTTCTAATGTGCGAGAAACATATTCAGGCATATCCGCAGCAAACCTACGCAGTCCCAGCTACAACAGCAACAACATCAGTAGCAGGATTTCCACAACAGCCAGCAGCAGCTGCGCAGCCATACTACGCTGCTAGTTATTATTGATTGTTTCTATAACCACACTAGTTTTAGTGAGCTGTATATCAGGTTTGGTCTCTTTAACCACCATTATTTCTTTGGTTTCTTTTTTTTTTCATTTTTTTATATTTTTTGCTTCTTATTGCCGATTTACTAAATGAATCAATATACATTTTAACTTGGGAATTATCTGATGTAGTAGGACAGTCTAGTCAATGCAGACACAACTTATTGCTGATGCTAAATTTCTAATATTATAGGTTTGCTAGTCACATTTGGATTGAATGATTTGCTCCACAAGCACGCACCGATCCCTCCAGGTGATGATTTTTGAGGCAATGGGAGTGGATCCATCTTTCTTTTTTGTCTTAATGTAAAAGATATGTTTTTGCTTTGCTGCTGCTCCCCTGCGACTCTGCACGTAGTTTAATTGGTTGATCCGACCTTAGATTTTATTATACTCAAGTGGGGTTTCATTGTGGGAGCAAATCTCATCTGCCATGGCCGCTTCCATTGTTGTGTAAACTTTAGCTGTAGAATGTTTTTAAATGCAGCCCCCGCATTTCTGCTAGTTGATTGTTGTCATGATTTGCTTGCTTGCTGCAATCTTGTATTTTGTACCATTGGGGGTGGAAATATGTCATTTCGGAGCTCTTGTTTTTCTTGTGCCAAGTGTTTAAAATGTGATGAAATATTCAATTTTGGAGGTTACTAGCGTGATTATGGGCTTTAATTTTACCTGCATCAAAATATTCGTCCAAATTTACTTATTTTCATTACTATTATAACTAAGTAATTTATAATTTATTTTCGTCAGATACTTTGCTTGAAATTATTTTAATAGTGTTTAGTGAAAATATGGATTTTAAATCGTCAAGATCCGATTGATCTCTTTGCTTAAAAATATTTTGGCTAGGCGTAGAATGATTGGAATCAATGGTGTAATGAAAGATACAGTTGAAGATTATGGCAATCAAGAGTAATGTTTTGGTGCTATAATTTTAAGAACCCATTTTTTCAAGTCATGGTAATATCATCTTATCAAAATGGGAGCCGATGTCTTATTATTATTATTATTATTATTTGTCTCTGGTAGGATAAGATGGCAATGATATCTAAATAAATAAATAAGTTGTGGTTTTTCTTTATAGTAAAACTATTAATAATTTCAGCATAGTGATCAATGATTTAATATAAAAGCAATGGTGATGAAAAGAAAAACTATTAATACTTTCATCATGTGATTTGCATTGTACAAAATGACTCTGCTGATAAATTTAATTCAATTTAACATTGCTTGATTGGTATATAGAATATTAATTGGGGGTGGACCGAGCTCCTCGGTCAGTTTAAAAAATTTAGGGATTGATCGGCGCTCTCCGACTGTCGATCAATCTTTTGAAAAAAAAAATATACATAATAATAATAATAATAATAATAATAATAAAATTGTAAAATATTTTTTTGTTCTTAATTTAAGCAAACATTATGAAGTTAAAAATCCAACTTTAAATCTCTTTCAAAATAAATTGTAAATCATCTACTAAGAGGAATTTTTATTTGTAAAAGAATTCCTCTTCACAACGTTGCCAATACTTATATTTTTAATTGTATTATCACCAATGCTTATTATTCATTGTTCTTGATTTCTAATGCTACAAAAAAAATTTTTTTTTTCTAGTCATATATTCAAAACATTCATTGTCCAGCTATCACTAAAGTTCACTAATTACGGTGTGCATACATACATACAAAATTTTTTATATTTTAATTTTTAGAACTTAAATTAAGTTTAAACCTTTTGTATTAATGATCTAAAAAACTGTTGCGTAACAGCTAGAAATCACACAAGTATGCAAGCAACTTAAATAATATACAAAATTAGAGTCTGTGTGTCGATCTCACGATGAAACTACAAATTTTCCTAACTGGTGAAGTTCTAGTTTATTAAACCCTAATTATAGTATGAAATATTTCAATTTTGCAAAAAGATTAAATTTTGTAAAAGTCTAAAAAAAATGTATGTTTTTAAATTTTGAGATGTGATGAAAATTATACTATTGTGATTATCCTCGAAGTTTTTATATGAGATATTTGACAACTTGGAAATTCTCTTTAGTCTATGTTCAGGCCATAAAAAGCATTGAAAACTTGTATTATAATTATGGTTGCTTAACCATTCAAAGTTTCTCACGAATCCTCTAATACCCTATCAATGTTGGAATCTCTTACTGATATTAAGCCCATTTCACTAGGTGAATATGTGCATTTTAACCTACTTATTTTAATAGTCAGCAGGTAGAAGTCCCATATCACAATGTGCTTTAAATTTCCAATTAACTAGATTAGAAATAAATTTTGATCAAATGGTTAACACTTCAACACGAATCAAATAAAGCACATAAAACATTTTGGAAAAACTCATGGAGAAAATATTGATTCAATCACATGAATATGAAAATAACTTAGCAACTTTGTATGATAGAAGAAAATATGTAAAGCTTAATTAAATTCAGAAACACAAATAACGTAAATAGATACACAAACTCAAACTTGAGTTGATCTCTTCTCAAAGCAAATTGAGATCCACATCATACAACAATCACTCTCTAATAATCTTCCATGTACATGCACTCAAGTCTCTCCCTCTCCAAACTCTCACAAAAAAAATCCTAGAAGCTTTCTCCCAACAAAACATAAGGAGAAAATCCTAAATCTTACAAAAGAGAGGACTTTTCTAAGCCTGGAAAAGAGCCTCCATAACCAAAAGTGATTCAGAAGCTTCATTAAATGTTGTTATATAGTTTGGGCTCCAAAATCCACATCAAAACCTTTCAAACTTGGTTTACTACATGTCGGGGCATGGGGTTGCTGCAGACTAGTGCGAGGGTGCCATCATCTATGGTCTGTGGCACAAAGGTTCCACCCTCTTTAATTTTTGGTGTGGGGGCGCATCAGAATGGAGTGAGGCGCTAGTGCCTGACACCTCTTTGATGTTAAATAACACCCCTTGATGTTATAATGACTTGATATTTTAGAGTCCTTTTCATCTCCTTTGTTTTTTAAGTTACTTAATCACTTGTAACTTGTAATACATAATAAACACAACTTCCACAAGCATACAATTATCATAAATATTAAAGAAAATATAGAATTAATTAAAAAAATATCAAATTTTGCTTCATATCAATTCATCCAAATTTACTTATAACTTACCCTCAAGTACTCTCATATCTAAATTTGGATTTGCTTAAATGAATTTCGTATCTCTCGTATAGAATTTTTTATTCTCTAATAAGACTATATGTCATTACAAAAGATAGGCAAATATAATCTTAGGTTTGTATTTATATTAATCTCTAAAAATCTAGTCTTTCTGTAATTCACTTCTTTCCGAGCTTAAGCTGATATCAAAACACATAAGCATGTGTGATTAATAAATGTTAATTACTTAAAAATAATTTAAAGTCGATTAATTATCTGTTAAACAACCCAAAATCACTTAAATTTTTCTTAAATATAATATTTGGAATTTCTTTAAGAAAGCCTTTAAGTTTTATTAATTAGGAAATGACTTAAACACTAAGATTTTACTTTCAAGCTTAACCTCAATTTTCTTCTCAAAATAAAATCGACTCTTTGAATTGCCAACGACCTTAGCACTTTGGTGTATGAGTTGGCATGAACTGGCAGTATGATCTTTCAGTGGCTTCTCAAAAACTGTCAAAAAACTTCTAATTACAATGCTACAATTTATTAAGTCAGAAAGTCGTAAAAATTGACTTTAATAGCTAATCATTGCTAATTTATCCGAAATTTGTTTAAAACTTTTGACGAACATACAACCATCAGTTTTCCTGCCAATTTGGGTCGTTTTTCTGTAGTGCATCATTTTCATAAACAAACTTGAGATGAAACATTGTTCTAAAAACTCAATTTAAGCTTAAGCCAAGCTCAAATAAGGTTCATACAAATGATCTTGAGCTTGAGCTTGAGCAAGCTCATGCTCGTTATACTCGATTTATTTTCCCCATCATTAATTATTTAAATAACATGATTTTAATCTTAAGAGTACGCCACTTGACAACACCAAAGTTTAAATTAAATCAAAATTTTGCTAAATCCCATCATTCAAAAAAATTAACATATTAAAAAGCTTCTCTTCCCAAGAATCATAAATCACAAATATCACGCGCCAGAAAATTCATGATAGTAAAGTGATAATTTAACATTTTAGCAATGCATGAAGATGAAATACTTACTTATATAATTGAAAAGTAACAAGAGAAGAGAACACAATTTCTTACATGGAAAATCTAGAAAGGGTAAAAACCAAGCGGCCTATCCCATTCAAAGTAATCAATCATATAATTGTAAGACATATATCCACACTTCTACTGAATTAAAGAAGTTTGTCAATGATCATAACTTTACAATAATCATCTAGCTTTAATAGTCGTAATGGGTAACGACAAATATAATTCTTATCTATAATAGTGAAAGTGGGCCACAAAGGCCGTAATTGATTGCTATAAAGTCTATTTTATCATAAAGACTATAGTTAGGGGATACAACAACGTTAGTTGACCACATAGGCAGTAGTGGGGAGCCATAGTAGTTACTGGCCACATAAGTCGTAATTTGTAGCTACAAAAACGTCAGTTTGCTCCAAAGGTCATAGTTGGAAGCATAGAATAACAATTAGCTACATAGGTCATAGTTGGTCACATAGACGATAGTTGGTAACTACAGTATCAATTAAAAACATAATTGTAGTTGGTTATATAAGTCATAATGGGAAACTATAATAATAGTTAGTCACATAGATCGTAATTAATAGTTGTAATAATACTTAGCTAAATATGACATAGTTGGTAGTTGTAGTGGCGGTTAGCTATATATGTTGTAGTTTGAAGCTATAGTAGCAATGGTTGGCCACATAAAGCATAATTGAAAGCAATAGTAGAAATTGATCACATAGGCTGTAATTGGTGCTACACTAGTTGATAGTTGTAAACCTTTTTTCAGGTTTGTTATTTTTCATCAGAGACAACATTTAACAGTATATGACATATAAAAAACTTCATGAGTTTGAAGAAATTAATTGTATTCTGAATACGACCGTCCTTAGTAGTGTTATCACAATGAGTTATCATCCAATCTTTAATATGATATTATTCATTTTACCATATTCAATTTACTTCATTGCCCTGTATTTGAGAGATATCATTAGTTAGCAGTGTTCACCGACAGTGACGAACAAGGACAGCTGGCAGTAGTCAACGACGATTGGTGGGTAGCGATCGATGGCGACTAGTGGGTGCTGGTTGACAATAATCGATGACTACAAAAGCCAGAAGTTATCGTAAGGACTTCAATATGACATGATTTCGTGACACCATATTTGTGATACATTGTTATATTGTATTCATGGTATATCATTAACAAGTAAGGTTCATTCATGGCGGTGGCAGGGGCAATCGTGATGGTTGACAGTGGCTTGTCGGCAGTAGTCGACGGTGGCTTGTAGGCAGTAGTCGACGGTGGCTTGTAGGTAGTAGTCGACAATGGTTAGAAGTTATCATTGAAAATTTAATTTAGAGTTATTCCTTACACCATATTCAATATATTTCGTTACATTGTATTTAAGATATGTTATTACACTGTATACATCATTAGCTAGCATAGTTCGCCGACAAGAGTTCCCCAGGTTTAACACTCAACCCAAACTTCACTTATTCACTCATTCCAGTGGTCGTTAACGATAGCTGGTAGGTCGTGGTCAACAGTAGTTGTGGGCTATGAAGGTTAGAAGTTATTATCGGGACTTTAATACGACATCATCCGTTATACTGTATTTGGGATACTTCATTACACTACATTTAGGATTCATCTGCTAGCAATTTAGGATACTTCATTACACAATGGTTGACGACCAATGAGTGATAGTCGAAGGTGGCTGACGATTACAGAGGGCGGAAGTTTTCGTCGGTTCTTCAGTTCATAACATGAATAGTATTTGACTCCTCTTCACAAGTAGAGAGAGGTTCTATTTATAGTCTCTGAGTGTGACATTTTGGTCATTCAGTCAAACGATCTATACTGGTCACTCTTGAACATATAGGGTTTCTCAATTATTTGAAGTCTTTATTGATTTCATAATTAGGAGAGCTCAGGCTCGTTGGAATTTTCTTTTTAGGATGCTTGGTTTGACTATAAATATGTCAAATTTGAAGTTAATTGGACAATTCAATCAACGATCTGAACATCCAAATGTGCTTTAGCTTGATCTGAGCATGATTGGACTCTATTTGAACCAATTTTGGTATATTCGGGTTCTTCTTATTGAGACAACCATTTTAACTATAAACTTGCTAAAACTAGAGCCTTAGATGATTCAAATTTGAATTTTGAATATTTATTGCTCAAAAAATGTATTGAAATTCATGTTAGATGATATAAATTTGTTGGCGGCGCTCCAACAACTAATAACCAAAAAAAATTGTCAAACATTTTCAAGTAAAATTTAACAACGAGGAAGCAAAAAATCCACAAATTCCAATCCTCAGAAATACTTTACCTCTTGATGAAAAATCCCCACATACTTATCATATAAAGTATGATTTCAAATAGAGACTATATCATAAACCAAGGGCAAGCCATTACATCCATATCATCCTTTCCCTGCTCTAAACATTGATCGCGTACATAGCAATTTAGCCTCCTCCACCAAGGCTTGCATCAATAGCTCTCTTGGACGTTCCTTCGTCGATAACACATCAACATACAGTCTCACCTTCTATAAATTCCCGTCGAGAATTAAAGATAGAGCATTGGCTTCCAAATACGAGTAAATTTGAAATCAAACATCAAATAGGATTACAATTGTAAGAAAGAGATGAAGACAGACAGATAGATAAAGAGAGCGAGGATAGGTTACTGAAGAATGATCAGAGCGATGTTCGACAACGAGAGTGCATCCTTGCTTGATCATCATGCATGTAACGAACCATGCAAAAGATCATCATGCAAACATCGATGTTGGCATCTAAAACTAACAACAGCTTCATTATTCAGAGGTATTTACCTTCACCCCACATAATTCTTATGTATTTACATATCTAACTCCAAAATTTTCATATTTACATTTTTATCCATAGATTTATAACACAAAAGTGTGATAAATATAAATATCTAATTTTAGACCTTGCATATATAATTAGGTAAGAATTGTATAGCACTTAGGTAAACTCCCCTAATTTTCATCTTTTTAATGAACATATAGAATAATTTCTAGCCTTTGGATTGCTGGAGAACTAACGGTCAGGATTACCCTAGAATTTAACGCAATCAAAGATTTGATGGTTGATTTTACCTCTGGTCTGAGAAAATCTTTTCTTCGTCTTCGAAGCCTCGGAGACTCCATAGTCTTCCTTCTTCCTCCGGCTAATTGGGGAGATCAGTTCTAGTTTGATAGCTGGATCTCCCTAATCCAGAACCATCGCGGCGGAAGGAAGAGCCTCGGATCCTTCTGCTGTACGTTTTGCGCTTCTGCTGAGATCCATTTCTTCCTAAAATCATTTTTCCTGTTTTTACTTTTCACCTAATTCCGCTTATAAATTGATCATTTCAATCAGTTCTTTGAGTTTCTTGTTTATTTTGCAATTTGTGATTGCTTGTTGTATTTTCCTGTTCAATGACGGATGAATTCATCACTAGTGTTTTGTTTTTTGTTTTTTTTTTAATCTAGTGATGGATGGGAACAAAGATGAAGCGCGGAAGTGCTTGCGGATCGGGAAGGAAGCTCTGGATTTGGGTGATAAGTCTCGCGCGCTTAAATTCTTTATTAAGGCGCGTCGTTTAGATCCCACACTAGCCATCGACGATCTCCTCTCTTCTGCTAGCGGAGCTGAAGCAGGCGTTGCTGATGATGCTGGAGATGCGACTAGTAACGAATCCCAAAATGCTGGAGAAGCCGCAGCACCGGCTTCTTCATCTTCTGCCAATTTAAGGGCTAGGGTTAGGTCATCGATGCCTTCCGCTAATGGGTCATCGGAAGCTTATACGGAGGAACAGATCGCGATTGTTAGGCAGATTAAAAAGAAGAAGGATTACTACGAGATTTTGGGACTAGAGCGGAGCTGCACAGTGGAAGATGTGCGCAAGGCATATCGGAAGCTTTCCTTGAAGGTTCACCCGGATAAGAATAAAGCGCCTGGTGCGGAGGAAGCGTTTAAGGCTGTTTCTAAAGCTTTCCAGTGCCTTAGCAATGAAGAGAGCAGGAAAAGTTATGATGTTTCTGGGACGGATGATCCTGCTCCTGTGAGGAGGCGCCATCATTCTCATGCATATGGCTTCAATGGTTTCTATGATGCTGATGTTGATGCTGATGAGATTTTTAGGAACTTCTTCTTTGGTGGGAGGCATCCGGCAACCACTTCTTTTGGTGCGTTTCAGTTTGGAACAGGTGGCATGGGTGGGAATGGTGGCCATGGGGTCCAAGGTTCTCATAATTTTAACTTCCGAGCTCTTATACAGATCCTGCCCATCATTGTCCTCCTACTGCTGAACTTCCTTCCCTCCTCCGATCCTCTTTATACATTCAGCCGGTCCTACCCATACGAGCACAAGGTTTTGACATCGAAGGGTGCACCCTTTTATGTGAAATCAGCAAAGTTTGAGCAAGATTACCCTTATCAGAGTTCTGCAAGGATTGCATTGGAGGCCCGCATTGAGAGGGAATATGTTGGTCTGCTTGCACAGAACTGTCGGCTTGAGTTACAGCGGCAGCACTGGGGTTTCCAGCACCAGACGCCTTACTGTGACATGCTTCAGAAGTTCCAGGAAGGAGAAGCTGCTTGAGACCTTCTAGTGAGGTTTGTTACCATTTTTTTATATACATTTTTGGTTCTTGCTTGGCATGCCATTATTTTATGATTTTCGTTTGTATCATATACTTACTGTTGTCATATTTCAGAGTGCAATATTGTGAGATTGTATCTAATTCAGTTAAGCTTTGACTGTTTGATGGATTTTAGCTGTAATTTATGTTTCAAGCTAGTCTTAGTTTATGGGATTGTTTCTTTTATCAGCCATCATAATGAATTGGTTTTTTTTTATTTTTCAATTTTTTTTTCAGCCTGTTAAATGTCACTCTTATCATTTAATGGACAAAATATTACATCCGGACTTCACACGTAGAGTTATGTGCGGAGTCCAATCCGTGGGAGACACGTGGAATCCCGCAATAACGCGCAATAACACGGGAATAACACGAAGAAATATTCCTCGTGTTCCTCCGCGGTTAGCGGTGTTTTAGGCGGAATAACATGGGGAATATTCCTCCGTGTTATTCCGCGTTTTTCATGTGTTATTGCGGTAGTATTGTAACACCAGGAATATTCCCCGTGTTATTCCGCGTTATTCCCGTGTTATTCCGCGTAGTATTGATGTGTTATTGTGGTGGTGTTACAATATCACCACAATAACGCGGAATAACACGGGAATAACACGAAGAAATATTTCCCGTGTTATTCCACGTTATTCTCCGTATTATTCAACTCAAAACACTGCTAACCGTGAAGTAACAAGAGGAATATTCCTTCGTGTTATTCCCGTGTTATTCTGCGTTATTGTGGGGTTCCATGTGTCTCTCATGGATTGGGCTCCACACGTAACTCTACGTGCGTAGTCCGGATGTAATATTTTGCCCAATGAGGAGGCATTCTTATGCTAAATAGCATATATTCCTATTATATTCATGAGTGAATATGTATCTTTTTTCATGTGTTTTTCATTAAATTAATTTTATAATTTAGTTATTTGATTAAGTCAAATGCTGGCTCTCTAATCTTTCATGCGAACACTTTGTTTCCCTGAAATTTACTTTTGATGGGATGCTTCTGGCTGAACAACTTCCACTTTTGTTTATGTTGCAACGGTAAACTATTTTCTCTCTGATATTTTATCTTATATTATTCAAAGATTTATGATGCTCCATCTTCTATTTGTTTTGAATTCCATTTAATTGGGAGGTTTGAAGTAAATATTTTTGTTCGAGCATTAAACAGGTTTTAAAAGTTAACTGCTTTGCATAATCATTTTTGTCACCATTTGGATATATAATTCTTCATGTAATGGTTGCTATTATTGTTGAATTATCGTTTATGATTGGTCAAAATTGGGACACCCGGTATTATCTTGTTTAACCAGTGGGGTTTGATTGTGGGAGCTGGCTTCTATCGCATGTGCTTCTACCGAATAGGGATGACAATGTGTTAGGATCTTTGTTTGCGTGGGATGACACCACACAACCTTGTAATTTCATCTCATGCTCATTTGGAGGCTGAATTCTCTTCATACATACACATCATATATTATTTTGTAAGTTGTTAAAGTCTTTTACTAAGCTTTGTGCTTTTTTGTGGCAAAAAATCTCGAGAAACTCAACACAATGAAGCATCAAAATCTCTCTATATTGAAACTATAGAAGATCTAGAGTTTTTCTTGGGAATGTTTCTTAGATGTTATAAACCTAAGACCTAAGCCCTATGCATTTGTATGATTCTCACAGAATATAAAGCCCACCTATATACAGGTAGTACTTCGTAGATAACTTAAAGTACCAGCATGATTATCATGAGCTATAAAGCTCACCTATGTACGTGCACTATATATCACGGGGTGACACTGATGTGCTTTGCATTTTATTCCTCACTCCCACAACTATTTTGTGGCCTATTTGTGCTATACTCTTCCACCCCCAACACCACTCATATTACCAGCATAGTGAATATTTTTAAAATATATAAATTCGAAGTGAAATATTTTTAAGTGAACATGTCCTGATAAATAGCTCCATATTTTATTAATGAGCTTCTATGACATGAGCATCTAGTGAAAGAGAACTTGTTACATTTTGATAAGGTTTTTGCTATTTTTCCCCAATGTCTACAGCTCAAACACTTAGATGTAGTGGTGATTGGAAGTTTCTAGTTATATATAAGTTGCCATTAAGGTTGGGTTTGTGTAGGGGCTTCTTAAAGACTGAAGCCGCAAGCTGTTGAGTTTAAAATCCAGTAAAGGCGTTGGCAATGCTCCGTATTAATTCACTCAGGCTTAACTCTTTTGGATCGAGTATTATTTTCCCATTGTAAATTTCTTATTTTCACTTAATATCTATATTAATGCTTCAATTCGAGTTGGCCCTATTTGTTAACTCATGTTATCCCGTAATCCCGACTAATAAATTAGTCACATAAGTTCAAAGAATTGACAAATCAACCACATCATTGGTGGCATGCAGCTACTGATTTATCTCATTTCTTGGATTCAATTTGTTCTTGGGTAACAAAAGTGTTACCATTTGATGGTCCATTGCTGTGATCTTTTGAGTGGGCAATGCCAAACTGAGCATGATATCTAGATTTAAAATTGTTGGTGTTGTTAAATCTTTGACAAGTTCTTTTCTTCTAGAGTATGAATGGTTTTCCTACAGATGATGCCAAAGATTTTAATGATAAAATCCACCCTTATTTGTGATGAGAGGAATCTGGTCATTCGGGTTTTATTGAAAATAAAGGTTGGGAAAGAATTGTACCTTGTTTTTCTATAAGGAGACAAAGAAATAACATTGGTTGATGATGTATAGATGATTGTTAGTTTTTAAAGCCAAAGGTGGTGAAAAGCGAGAAGAATTTAGAACATTTATTGACTTGTAAATCAATACTGGACTATTGTCATAAAGTTTTAATCTCTTATTTTGTTATTAGTTTGAACTTATTGTTTACTTTGTATGGTTTTTTTCCTAAGCCTATTTTTTACGGGTTTTCTTGGAAACCTTCAAGATTTTAGCATACTATGAACGTACCAACCTGTTTGAATATCGCGTCTCTTGTATTTACATTTGTGTATGGCTTATAATTGATATAGATAATGGCAAAATTCTATTAAATATTTCATTGCATGATTAATGGATGATTCATGTCTAGATTGTGTATGTAGAGATAGTGATAAAATTCTTATATGCAATGAAATATTGTTTTAAGAGATACTCCACATTGTTTGAAGTGGGTGAATAGATGCAAATAACTTTATATTTATATTGATTAAGTTTTATAGTTTTCTTTTGGTAACCAATAGACAATATCAATATGGTTCATTTAAATAAGACGTCTTTACCATAATATAGACAAAAATTAAAAGAAAAGCAATCTAAATGGCTTAACTGCTAGTTGATTGAATTATATATCTTTGGATGCAATGAGGTGAGTTTTCATTTTCAATTTTCTTTTCTAGTATCATCAATAAATCCATAGATATCTTGATGTAATTTGACGTCTTAATAAGGTTCTTTAACTAAATTCATAAGTAATGAATCCAGTAACTAAAAGAAAGAAAAATCGATATTAGTTTGATCCATAAACATAGAGCTAATTTTGGTAGATAATTCATTAGAAATTGCATTATAAGATAGCTGATCTAATTTTCTGCATAAGCATGCCTTATTTGTTCACTTTAATAATTAGGAATAAATTTATATTCTAACAAAGGTTGATGTTTAGCTTTGGTCTTTGCGCAATTCTGGGTGAAAATTCATAAACATATTCTAGTGCAGCCTCTATCTAGTCCATTCATGATTATGAATTTTGTGTATGTTTAGATTTAGTGAAATTACATAAAGGATTATTTTATCATAACAATTATTTTTTAGCATCTACTTCATCATTTCAAGTATTCATGAACTATAATTTTTTTTAATAAGATTAAATTTGATTATACATGATACTTATGTTTTTGTTTAACAAGATTTATTTTTGTTGTAGAGTTTTTAATAGAAATATTAACCAAATGCGCATTAGACATAAGAAAAGAATCGCCATCATTACATTGTTGGCCTTAGTCTAATTATTATTTGATGTCAAGGTTTGAAATTACCTGATGCATATTGAAGCTTCTTTGGTCCATGAGGTGAGACGTAAGCCTCAGCAATAATAGATTGGATAAAGTAAGATATCAAAGTATGAAGGAGTGTGAGACAAACTTTTTAACATCAAATCATGAAGTGTAATACAAACATCAAAGAAAAGATATTAAAATACTAACACATCAAGTTAAAATAAGTTTATCTTACTCCTAAATTAACATCAAAAAATAATGTTGTGCTAAGATTAAACTTGTAAATTCAAGTGTTTAATATTGTCATTAGCTATTGATCTTTATTATAATCATTGTCATTATAACTTAAATCTATTGTGACTCTCCTCAGTTGTAATAAGATTTTTCCAGTCTTTCTTCCCATCGTAGATCTCAATCAATTTCCTCTTTTGATGTCAATAAAATCCAATAATATAATTAAATTTTGAAATAATGATTATGTCGATGGTTTTAATTTTAATTACATACATTTTAATAGATTTTATTTTAAATTTCTTGTTGATTTGTGTTAGATTTAGTGTCGGCCTCTATTTTCATTTAAGAAAAAGCATTGGGATCATATAAATCTGATGCGGTTATCACTAACAAACCATTTATGATATGATAGTATGTCATTTAAAATTGATAGAATTTTGTCGTCCTGTGTATATATTTTTAGATTTTAATTTTTCTTTAAATGTCTATATTTTACTTTTTTATTACACGGTATGTTAATGAAGGAGTTTATCTTTGAGGTCAGATAATTTTTTCTTTTGATATGAATTTGATTATATGTACTCAAAGTTCAATTACAACTAAACGATGAGTATTTAAGACCAAAAATTTGATAGCAAATTAGTGTAGTTTTTAAGTACCATCATCCAATTTAGTTCACCATTCCGCCGCAATAAGAACAACAACAACAACAATAAGCTTTTATCCCACTTTTCCACTAAATTCGAAAAAAAGTTGCAAACAAATTTGTTGCAATTTTAGCTAATAAATTTAAGAACTGGGGGAAGATTTTGTAACTATATCTTTGGCTTATTTTAGTCCAAAGAACTCCTTTTTTTTAATTGATATAAGTTGAAATTCGGCCATAGCCTTCTGAATTGAGTTTTCTATTATCACTATATATAAAGTGTCATAAAATTTGTTCTCAGGATTGATTGAATTGCTCTCACCATATTGAAATTGAGGATTATAATATGCTTTGGTATGCAAATGATGATAGCCATTTCTTATGTGTTTCTTTTTTTTTTTTTTTTCAAATTTCCTTGTAGTGGAATTCCTCCCGTCCTAACTTATGCACCATGAACTCCCTAGCTCATTTAACACATTATAAAAGAAACTTATAGCTGGATTTCCTCCCCATATATTATTCTTAAATTTGAACCAAGGACATGGTTGTTATTAGCAAAATGCATGCTTATGCAAACTTTTTTTTTTTCAAATTAATTTTTCTTACTTCTTCTTCTTGTTTCTTAGCCAATTATATTTTGCTGCCAAAAGGTTGCATTGCTTTGAAGCTTTGTAGTCAAGTAGGTTATATCAAATTTTAGTTGTAATAGGTTATAGGAATTATTTATTAGAAAATTTATTCATGAAAACCAAAATATAACCATGATTGTACATGAATTTGCTAATCATCTTAGTTTTGCCAAAGACTTTCCTTTGTTGGGGCATCTTTCCAAGTTTTGCAATAATCAAGTCTATGCAATGTCTCGCACATGGTGTCTAATGCATCTATTTTCTCTTCTATATCAATTTATTTTTTATTGTTTTATAAGTACCAGCTTTGTTATTGATGATCTGTACCGCTAAATGCTCCTAATTTCCTTTTTGATTCTATCAAAAAGTCCAAAGTCATATTTTGAACTCTTTATCTCATCTGATAAGCAAATTTAAAAAAATAGCTTTGTACGGATTGTTAGTTAAAAGGTTGATTAAGCTTCTATTTTCAATATTAGACCAAGCATTATATATGATAGTAACTCCAGCAAGTTTTAAGTTTTTCTTATTTCCTCAAAAGGGGGAGTAATGCTGTTGTGATGGTAAAAAAAATTGCAAAAAATTGAATACCCAAACGATCTCTATGTAAAATGGAATAGAGCCTAAACACCTCTTCAAACGAAGCCTTACAGGTGCATAATGCATCAAAATTTTGTTGATGTCGTTTGTTTTTATTTTATAAAGATGTTTTTCATCTACATAGACATATCATAATTTTGTTTTTTTTTGTCCCTTTATAATTTTATTAGCTTTTCATTTTCTTGGATTTTGGATTAGAATTTATTCATTTTCATTATCTATCTCATATCATATCTATCATTTATATGATTTGTTTGATGTATTGATATCTTCAAGAAACACTAACTGCAGCTTATAACAATTATAAATTGTTTTTTGTTGTGGAGGTACCTAGACTTTTTGCATGGTGATAAAGTCACCACACTTTTAACTTCTGAAAAAGCCCAAGTAATTGAATTCAAGAAAGGACTATATAAAATATCATTGATCTTGAAATAATGATTTACAAAGCTTTTATTTATGCAGTATTTTTGAAATTCACAACAGTTGTATTCCTAAAAACAGGTTGGGTATAAAAACTTCTATTTGCTCATCTTATACCATATAAATGTATTGATGTTCTATTGCAGCACCTGGGCCATAAATTTATACTAATCGCACAAGCTATAGCCAGATTTGTTTCAGCAGTCCAAATGATGGCTTATTCTTTTTGAATATTTTCAAGAGAATGAAAATTAAAACTGTACTTTTACAAGGGAGAGTGATGACTAGATTTCATACCAATACGCCCCCAAGTTACTGCTTCTGTATGATTTTACTCACATTTTTATTGTTTTCTTGTAATTATAAAAGTACAATTTGGATCCATAATATATACAAATTTTGTTCCATTTGAATCTATTTCTATTGTTTTGGACTGTCATATATTTTCATGTTTTAATAACCACTGTTTCTGTTATAACATATAGGCCATATATCTCTACGATGAGTGGACTTTCTAATTGATAAAGTGACAGCAGCTGGAATTCATGGTGTTTGAATTATTGGATTCCAAGGTTCTAATTGTTGCTATATTCATAAAAAATTTTCATCATATCATATCAGAAACCATACTCTGTAACACACGAGGCTGTAGCAATGGAGTTATCAGCGTATACACCATCCATATAGTTGGAAATGTGCACAGCTTGATCTATCCATTTTTATTTTATTTATAGTATTATACATTAGAATAATCGTCTTTGATTGTAGTCTCTTTTCAATAAACTTAGAAAATTGAATCATCTGATGTTCTGCTACCTTCTGGACTTGGATTCAATTATTCATTGTACTGTAAGAGGGATACTTAAAATGTCTAGTGTGATTATCAGCTATCTTGTACACTTGCTAATATGATTTTCTGCTTGATGAGTGAGCAGTAATTGCAGTCAGATGAAGTACATTGCCAAACCAAATTTGCATACACTTACATGATACATTGTCCGTTATAGTTATCTTGATGTAAATTTGGTGTCTTTGAATGTATGATTAGTGTTTTTTTTTGGTTTGGTGAAGCATTGTCTCCCAAATGTCTTAAAAAATTGTTTCGGAAGGAAGATTTATCGTTTCAGATCGTAGATTGTCTTTTATCTTCCACTGGAGAAAATATTACATCAGGACTCCGCACGTAGAGCTACGGGCGGAGTTCAACGAAATCACGCTACATGACACATGGCAAAAACAATAAAAAATTTATCTGGTAACGTAGAGAATATTCACCCCGTGTTATTTCGCATTATTCAGGTGTTAGTGTTATTGATGTGTTTTTGTGTTATTATAACACCGAAAATATTCTCAGAACAAAATAACACATGAATAATACACAATAATACTTGAATAACATACAATAATACCTGAATAATACAGAATAATACGAGAGGAATATTCTCTGCGTTACTGGGAAAATTTCTTTTTTTTTTTTTGTCACGCACCACGTGGCGTGATTTCGTTGGACTCCACAATCCTGATGTAATTATTTCTCTTTCCACTGATGCAACTATTAAAAGAACATGAAATCAGGAAATGGATGAGGGGTTGGGGCTTTTAATTAGCTCTCATTATCAACGGAATTATCGTCCAAACACTTAGGCAAGCAGACTAATTTTCTTCTCTTCTTGGCTAACTCAAGTACTCATTAGTCATTGACATATTCATCAATCTCGTCTTCTTTACTTCCCCGCCGAACCCTTCTGTCATCGTTTTCGTCCTCGACCCAGATAGCTTTTGGGCGAGCTTCATTACTTTGCATACCTATCACCCAATTCCTTTGTATTAATCTATCAACAACCCCAACTTTATTCTTTATGTGAACACCCAATTCTTATGAGATTGGATTGTTTGTAGGTAAAATTAGAAGTTTTGGTGGTTTTCATGTTAATACATAAGACATGGGTGGAAGGTTTATGACATCTAGATGTAATAAATTTAAATATAAAACTTAAAGGGGTTAGATGTGCAAATATATAAGAATTTGGTGGCATGTATGTAAATTTCCTAAAGAAATTGACAACATTACTAAAAAGAACTAAGAAATTGATGTGTGATACAGAAAGTTCTTAAAAAACTTAAATTTATTCTTTCATGCTATCCAACTCTAAATTTAGATCATCTTATAATTATTGTCAAGCATTAATGATGTAAGTTAATATTACTCTTGTTTTAGACTAATAAAAATATTAAATTAAATACAAAAGTAACCTCAAATTAAACTTGAAAGCAATTTAGCTAAACATCTTCAGAAATGTTACATGCTCTTACCAACGTATTTAGGGGCGTATATTACTTGATAAATAATAATAATAATAATAATAATAATAATATATATATATATATAAAATATCTATGATTGATTTAGTTCAGTTTTTATGCATCATTTTGAATTTGGAAGTCTAAGTATTAGATTATCCATTATAGGTTTGATTCTAATTTTCATTTAATCATTAAAACCGAAAAGTCAAAACTAAAATAAAGATTTTAAATCAAATTTCGTTCTTCCTTCCACACCCTCCATTCATTGGAACACTCTGATTTTAGTTGCATGTATTGTTCCCACTGGAAAGATATTTCGTCCGGACGTCCAACCACCGTCATGTCACCTGCCTGATGGTTGGCCCTCGTCCGTCCGTATTATTTTCTCATTCAACTGAGTTGGTAGCAGTATCGGACACCGAGTGAAGAAGACGAAACATTTCGGTATTTCCTAGCCCTCAAGAGAAACAAAATATATTAGATTGAAGAGATCGGGATGTTGGGCTAGCATGTAGTTTCTCCCTTATCAACAAAAAGTAAGAATTTTTTTTTTAATTTTTACTGCCTTTTTACTTCAATTCTTCCTAGGAATGTGTTTTCAAGTGCATGGCTGTGAGAGCACAATCTTTGTCCCTCCAATGCTTTCATCTTTGTATTCGTTTATAAATATGATGATGAACTGATCTAATAAAATACAAATTGATTATTTTCTTTTAGAAAGAAGAGATGGCCTAGAATATAAAGATCACAAAGTTATTCCAAGTGATAATTTAAATAGTCATCATCGATTATTAATTCTGAATTTTCATGAAAAAGTTAATTCTGTGAGATAAAATAGCGATCGCAACTGCCACTCATAAGCTTACTAATTTGATCACCTTTGGTCCCTTTGCAACACTCACCTTTAGGTTCAAGGCAACCATAACCTTTAGAGGCAACTGCCATTGCAATGTTGGAGCTTATTGTAGACATCCTTAGTCCTCTTATTATTGTCAAACTCAACATCACAACCATAAATCATCCATCAATTTTGTATCAAGATCCAACAATGTAACCTTTATCAAAGTTCAACCTCTAAATGTTGTTTCTCAATATTATACCAATAGATGTTTGAAACTATCATTAACATCACTGCAAATTTAGTTAAATCAAGGGCATCATCATGTTGAACTCCTCCAAAAACAATGCAGAAGTGGTTCAAATCTTGCCAAAGAAAACGAAAACTGGATTCGATAAACAAACAAAAACTCTGTTGATCCATTTGAGTAATGCTAAAGCTTCCCCAAGTTTATTTACAGAACCTTAAGAGTGAGGTTGAAAAAATGAAGAAGCACTAATCTTTAACAGTTCATTTCTGCAAAAAGCTACTAGTGTCTAATTGGATTTAGATAGCATATAAAATGACGTACCAATAATAGCAAAGAATTAGCCAAAAATGTGCCAAGTTGAGAAGTAATAAAGTTGCATCCTCAGGGCTTCAGCTGTGTATGGATGCTTGCACGGACCGCATGTCTAGCAGCCGGTGTCTTCTCATTTACAAGGATTTGTTCCACAAAATCCACACGGATTGAATTGAATTGATAATGCTGCATAATTCACCAAAGACAAAAACAAAATGTAGCCAATGAGAAGTCAAATAATGAATTTACCTATCAGCTAATGGTACCAAGAATTTAAAGCACCAATGAATATGCAAAAGAAAAAGTGTAATGGCGTGGGCTGTAATAACCGAACAAAAAAAATAGGGAAAATTACATGCACAACACACAATTCTTATGAATTTACCTAGCTCACACCAAAAGTTTCACTTTTATATGTAGCAGTTTACCTATGAATGAAAAGATGAATTTGACAATTAAAAGGTGATGATGAGTGTTGTTTTTCATATGGTACTTGTAAATATGAAAGTTTTAGTGTGATATATGTAAATCCGTAAGAATTGGGTGGTAATAATAATAATAAATGAGAAAAGAAGGAGTAATTTTAACTTTAGGTCGGTTCTAAAGCATCAACTATCTCACAATTAATTCTTAAGAGATGGATGTCTCAGTAGAACATGAAGGAAGAACCCGACGAGAACGAGAGAGACTGAGACACACCGCGAGGAAGAGGGTCAGATATCGAAACCCAAGGGGCATTCTCGTATGCGTAAAAATAAAAATAAAAATAAAAGAAAGAAAAAAAGAAAAAAAAAAGCAAATAAAAAAAGAACGCATCGTGTGAGAGGCAGTGATGCTCTACGTCGAAGTCGAAGGAAGAAGCCATGGTGCAAGGCGCCTCAACATCTTTTGTGTGGGGTAGTGGCGTGTCAAAGAACTTGGGATTGGAGAAGACTCGCGAGAACACTTGCTAATTCTAAAGCGATTAATGCAAGAGACTAAACCGTGCGACTCAATTGTTAAACTGTCTATGCGAAGAAAGGCTTAGGAGCTGTTTGGTTGCAAGTAGGATTTAATTTAAGATTTAGCAAATTTTGTAAATTTGAATTTATCAAATATGAAGCGGGTTAAATCCTGAAACTGTTTGGTATGCAAGTAAATCCTGAAAAATTGCTTGGCAACCTTTAGTAGGATTTAGGTAGTTAAAAAATCTAAAAGTATGATTTCCAATGACTTTAGGAGTTAAAAACTTAAATATTTGTATATTAATAATATAATTAAGTTAAAGTGTACTTGAAATTTTTTATTGAAAACTCTACTAATCATTAATTAAATTTTTATAGAACTAATTAATCATTAATAATAAATTTATTAGACTAATTATATTAAATAATTATTTAACATTATTTAATTATAAAGCTAAGTAATAATTTTAAAAATTTTATAAAAATAATTAAATTTAACATGTAAACTATTTTTAATAATTAATGATTAAATAATTACATAAATATTTATTTAATTATAATTAATTTGATAACATATTAATTAATTATTTGGTCTTATTCAATTAAATTAACTTAAATAAATAAAATTAAATTAAAGCCACAACCATCTTCTCCTTCTCATCTCCTGCCCCAAACCCATCCCATTGCCGAAGTCCCAACTCTGTGCCCACAACTACAACCTTCGCAACGAACGCTCCACATTTAGAGCTGGGAAGGCAACGACGGGATCACAACACGCAAAGTCTTTTGAAACATTCATCTTTCTCCTCCCTCTCGTTTGCTCCTACCAAAAACCATTGAGGAATGTAACCCTCGTTCGGCGTTCGTGCACTTGAGCTTCCCGCGCAAGAGTTTATTTTAAATTTTGCTTTAACTCGTTAAATCAGCCAAACTACTGGATTTAGTAAATTATGGATTTATTGTGAATCGACAACATTTTAGGATTTACATGACCTCCAGATTTACAGACAAATTATTCATTGTTTGGAAAGATTTATGCTAAATCCTGCTTAAAATTGGTTACCAAATAATCCCTTGGGGGAAAAGGGGACAAGTTGAGCAACATCATCCTATGCGCACGAAGGAAAAAACGGAAAAAGGAGGTGGCGAGGGAAACTGATCAGGTTGCAGGAGGGAGCCAAACAAAAGGGATAAAGTTTCATACGGATTGGGAGACTGAATTGATAAATTTAAGGTAAGTTTAGGGGTTATGTTTTTATTTTATTTATTTAATTTTATGTTATTAGTTTATATTAAACCTTATGAATTAATAACAAACATTGAAGTGTCAAGAAATAAAATTAAATGCAAGCAAGTGGAGAAGAGAATCAATCAACAAATAGGTTTTATACAAGATAAGTTCAAGGTTAATCTTTTAACTTGAGATTTTACATATTTAGCTGAAAGTATTAATTATTATTTTATTAATAATATCAGAACTAGAACTAGAGAAGGAAGGATTTATTGCATTGAAATTTGAGGAAAAGTGAGACATTGAAAGAGGAGGTAAAGATTTATGTATTTATTTATGTATATTCTTTTAATTAAATATGATTAAGTAAATGTTAATTTTATGAGTTGCAATTAATGATTAGATTTGAAAGAGTGTTTGATTTAAAAACATGATTAGGAGAAAAATATTTTATCTAATTGGTTATATTTAAGTCAGTTATTTTAGAAATAAGATACTTATAGTACTTTTAATTGATATGGGAGATAGTCAAATAAAGTAAAGTAGAGGATTAAACTTTTAAAGAGTTTTTGAAAGGTTAATGTGAGTAATTATATTATAACTTTCAATAATATTTCTTATTTCTATTCGAACTGAAAAACAATGTCAAACGACAAATCGACTAGGTATGGCTAGCTGGACAACGAGCTAGAATGAAGAATAGTGGGTTCCTATTGTGAACAGTAGTTTACTGCAAGTTTGTCAATGGAGACCTCCAAACGTCAGGAAGAGATCACCACCTCGATCCTATTAGGCTACAGTCACATCACCTGAAAGAAAAACTAAGGATACAACACTCTAATTGAGAAAAAAGAAGAAAACATCTTCAAATAACATGAATCAAATTAAATGTCCCACTCCTCCGCCCCCCCCCACAAAAAAAAAGGTCTCATCTTGAAAGAACCCTAATTTGAAATAAAGAAATTCAAGAAAATCAAAAATAAGAAACAAAATCATGCAGGTGTTGAAGGAGTCATGCTCGGTTTGTCTATACTACGATCACATAGCTATGATTTTGTGGCAGGGGCAACCTGGCGATATCGATTCCACGTTCGAAATTCTTGAACTCGTAAAAATCTCATCATCGGAATCGCAGGATGCCGAATCCCACAATATTTGTGGGATGCTCCTACATCATTCTCCATGACTATGACTCCTTTTTTTGAAATGACCCAGATCCCACTGTCGGATGTTCTTTCCCCCAAAACGCCTAGGGAGATTTACAAAGCTACGGTCTACTACTCCTATCTAGTCATTCGTTTGTGGGTGCACTGCTTAGTTGAACTGAAATTTAACACCAAAATTATTCTAGCCTTCCATAAATTGCTTAAAATCTTCTTATCTCTAATATATTGGATCTCCCTCATCAGTGAAAACTTAGGAGGCTGATTGTACATCCGAAAATCCTAAAATTCTCTGATAGGAATTTCCTTGTATCTGGTATCAGCTCGAATATATGGCCTTCTTGGACAACCAATGATAGTCCTACTGATGCTCCTCTTAACACTTGCGAAAAGGTAGGTAGTTGCACAATATTCTCAAACTCTATATAAACGTCAATTACCTCGGACTCAGTAACTTCTAGAAAAATCATTGATAATCTTGTTGGAGTCTCTCTCAAGGGCTTAGCTTGGATCATTAGCTTCTCTCCCTCGTCGGCTGCAAGTTGACACTCTTACCTATCCACCTCCTTTGGGTCTTCACCTTTGCCTCCTCCACTACACCTTGCTCAGTGAAATCTAATATTCTCCTGGTTGGGAAATATGATGCCATGTGCCCAAAATAAGGGCACTTAAAATACTTCATGGCTGGGATGAATGAATTTATAAGTGCTAGAGATCTCCACTTTGTCTCCACTCTAAACTTACGTTTTCTTTAGTTGGGTAGCCTCGGATGATCCACTGTGTGTACTCCTGCTACCCGGGGGTGAACTATGTAAATACATAAATCAAATCAAAAACCCCAACATCAAAAAACCAAAACAAATAAATAGTCTCATCCTGAAAGAAACCTAATCAGAAATAAAGAAATGGAAGAAAATAAAAAAAGGGAAACAAATCACGGGTAGGTTGAATTATGAAGGAGTTAAGCTTGACTCCCCTATGGCACATTCACAATTGTGATAATTTTGCAGCAGGCATAATCTCATAAAATTGATTTCACAGGCTGAACCCTGGAACTTGCCGAAATCTCGACCCACTGTGCCGACAAGTTATGCATTGATCAGGGTTGTGTTAGGTTATGTTTAGATGATACTTCTGAGAAGGATGTGAAAGTTAAGAGTAAGAAATATACTAAGGTTAATACATTAACCCTTGAAAAGTAATGCTAAAGTTAATGCATATAAAACTCTAAGATTATTCTCATGAGCCAATGTCATGAATATATTATTTAAAATATTATATGATTTTCTATAATGTGATAGAAAATACTAGCACAAATATTGTCTTTTCTTTCTTAGATTACTATAATTTAAAAGTATAATTACTCCACTAGATTATCTTGGATAAATGATTTTATTGTTTTAACAAATTTCATGTTTAAACTTTTGAATATGTGATGAGTATTAAAAGAGAGAATGTGTACATAATGTATAGTTAACAAGCGAAAAGGTAAACTTATTATATATTAATTAAATTACTTTCTTTAGTGATTCTTTCAAATTTTATCTAGATTGTAAATTGTTAGTGATAGAAAATGAATAGAAGATTTTAAATTTTACCATCTGACATTTTGTTCCTACCTTAAAAATTCTAAGCTCTCGGGTTGGATCGTGACAAAAGCGATATCAAAAATAAATTAGGTTTTAATACTGATAAAAAAGAGCAATTAAGATGATTGAATTAAGTTATAAATAGTAGAAAATGAAATTTTAACTGTCTAGTCAGATAGTTTTATTTTATTTCAAAACTATGAATAACGAGGAGGAAGAAGTTAGCAAGATAATGTAAGAGCTGATATGCCCCAGAATATCACAGTTGGTAGCTGTCTTCTCTGAAAATAATGAATAATGTGACAACTTATTAGGAATTCTCAACCACAGGCCAGTAGCAATAGGGGAGCAGATGGATAAATACTTGAACTATTTCCAAAATATGAGAACGTCTTTATTTTCTAGAGCACATGCACAAGTGAAAACTGAAAATTGGGTAATCAGGGTTAACAAGATTATAGAGAGCATGTCATGTCTATCATAAAGAAAGATTGCACTTGCTCCAATTGCCTTTGAAGGGAAAGCTAAGAGATGGTGACAAGGCAGATGTAGGAAAATTTGGCAGTCGATCTAGACAGTGGAAGAATTTCACAAGAACCTTCAAAAATTGGTTAGTACTACTGTCCCCCAAAAGAAAGATGCATGATAAATTTATTTAGCTACTACGGGATGATCGTTTGATCATGTAGTTTAAAGCGAAGTTTACTGTGCTCTCGAGCTTTGCGGCACGACACATTCCTAATGTAGAGGAGAAATGCCACGGGTTCCATTTTAAATTTAAAGATTCACAAGGCAATCAGTAGTGTCACTATGGATTAAAAACAATTCGATGTTAGTGGAGAGAGCAAAGCAAGTTGATATTGATTTTCAACAAACTCATAAGTGTAGGGAATGCAAAAGAGGAACAATTTGGAAGAAGTGGCATCGACAGTTCTTCTAAAGGAAACTTGAATCTAACTAGATTAGCTACATGTAACATTCATTCTAGGAAACTTGAATCTAACTAGATTAGCTTCAAATTTTCAAAGTGTTAATAATCATGAAAGGGATGGATTAGAATTAAGTCCTGATAACTGAATCATTCACTTTGACAACCCCCACCTGAATCTTAAGAAAAACTTGAAAATTAAACCAGTGCAATTAAAATGAGTGTAATTTTTCAAAGACCATTTGAACAATGTACTTTTTCAACTCAGCCAACTGATGGTAACTTAACATTGAATGCGTCATAATAAGTGAGACTCTACATTAAGAAGTAATTGAGACTTAAAAATTAGGAGAGAATTGACATTTAGGAACTTTAAAAAGGAATTGATTTTCTGCCTCTCCACTTTCACCGCTAAGGTTTGAATGTCATTCAAAAAGACTAGTAAGGTTTTAGTTAAATGCCGATGGCAGGCTTCAAGCCTCCCACATGCTTAGCCAGCGTTTGCTCCTTTGACTTCGTCAGATCACATTTCAGCATAAGCTGCATGAGCTCCGTGGTGTACTCCTCCACGGGTAGCTCCCTCTGTTGTAGGTAGCAGAGCCTCAAGAAAACATCCTGAAGACAATGTAGTGGTAGGTATTGTCACCACAACTCTCTCTTCATCTTCTCCAATATAGTAATCTTACTCCATCCTCTATTTCTCTGTCTTTAGATTCTCCCACTACAACGAGACACTCTTCTTCACCTTGATAGCAACCAATTTCAATTTTTGGCTATCTGACACCTCCTTGTGTTTAAAGGTCCTCTCGACAGTCTGCAACTACTCTATAAAATCATCCAGATTTTTTCTCCAATCAAAATCTGATATATCCGCTGTCACTCTTGAGTCCTATATCCTCCAATAGGCATTTCATCTTTGTATTTTCCAACATGCACTTCATCTCCTTATCCTCTAACACCACTTCGTCTCTTGGCATCCTTTGCTACTATATCTCATGTTGACTCCCACTTTGCCGTTTTCCCTCTTTAGTAGCTCTCCAAGCGTCTAGCCGTAGGACTTCCCTACCGACTATTCCTAGAAGACTAGAAACGGAACCCTCACCCTTAGAAATTCTGAACCCTTCTTTGCTCAACATGTAGCTCCACATACTAATTCTGATCTCTAGGATGTAGCAGGTAGGATCGATATGTGGTAGCTCGAGAGGAGTCCCCATAGGACTGCCTGACTTTAGGGTTGATCTGGGCGTCGTTCTGGAGCCAGTTCGCTCGCCGTCGCTCCCTTTTTCCCCACGAGCCTATTTGAAATCACTTCGAGCATTTTCTAAACCCCATTTGGCGAGCACCTGTACCATTTTGATCGATCGAACTCGAGTCAAAATTTGTGACGAGACCGAATTTCGATGCGATTTTGACTTGATTATCGACGAGGTTGCCCAGATGACCACAAATGACGAAACAAACAGTGTCAATGCGTCCGGAACGTCGATTTTACCTAAAATGAACGTTAATTTTGTGACGACAGCCTGTCGGGGCAAAAGTTGTAATTATAGGGTTTAGTTTAAAAATAAAATAATAATATATATATTTTTAAACCTATTTAAACTAAACCTAAGCCCTAATCCTTCCTCACGCTCGACTCGGCTGACTCCATTTCTCCCGCACGAGCACGAAAGAAGCTTCAACGAGCCTTCTCCCGCGCTTGAGCGTTCTTCCTTTGCGGCCGTTTCCTCCTCGAGCCGCACACGATCACTCCTATCTCTTATCCCTGCGCGAGCAAGTTGCCCCTGCGGCATTTTCTGCACGAGCGTCATCTCCCGCGGCATTTCCAGCGCGAGCAAGTGGCCCGATCCTCCTTTCGGCATTTTCCTCCATCTCCCCATACCTCCTTCGATCCTACTCTTCCCTCCTCTGCCTATAAAAACCCCATTTGGGGTGACATTTAGGACGGCCTGAAAATTCTTGTGAGGAAGGAGAGGTGCTATTGGATTGGTGTCTAAATCCTTGCTTCTCTTGTGCTCTACATCGGCTGGTAACCTTCCTCCTCCCCTCTCTTCTTTTCGCTTGGCCCAGTGGAAGCCGTAACTCCCGCCGTTGGCTCGGCTTTCCCCGTTTACTCGTCTCACTCGGCATTTATGTGCTAATGAATGCTTTATCTAGTTGCATAAGTGATGATTCTTCACTCCCCTTTTTAGTGGCATGCTAAGTATGTTCTTATATAAAAATTTGAGGGGTTTTTATTACTTGAAGTATGTGTAGAAGTGGAGGTATGGCATGATATTAATTCCTTTCTTTGCTCTATTTGTTTAACATGGTAGAGGTGTAGCATGGCATTAGCTCCTCTTTTCTTTTGTTTAAAGCAAGTTGAAATTGATTAAAACATGATTTTGAGGCAAAGTTGGCCTCTCTTGCAAGCATATGGAGGGCTTGGTTTCAATGCTTTAAACTTTATTTGTTTCAAAAAAAAAGGGGGGGGGGGGGTACATGCTAGAATGGATTGAAAAAGAATGCTATGTTGGTTCTTATTTAAAGCATGTGTTAGTCTCTTATTTTTTATATATTGGAAGCATAATTTTGAGGCAAATCTTGACTCCTCTTGCAACCATGTTGGGATGTGTATTGTGACGCCCCTTGCTTATTTTGGCTTGGCATGAGTTATGGAAAGATTTACTTAGTTTTGTTTAACATGCATGTGGGGCTCATTTCTTGCTCCTTCTAGCTTTTCCTTACCAAAAGGCATGTTAGGGAGAAGTTTACTTTGATGTTGGGAAAGTTCTATGCTTGTTCCTACTTGAAACATATGGTGGCTCTATATTTTGATATATTAAACATGTTGAGATGCTTATTTTAGCCTTATGCTTGGCTTGATTTCAATCTTATCGTGGCTCATTTTAACTTCATTTGGGGGCTCAGTTGGCTTGATTTAGTTCCTATTCGAGAACCTGTTTTGATTTACTCTTATGTTGGGTTTGGTTTTGGGCTTTGTGAGGCCTCGGTTTTGCCCCATGTTTGGATCGACTTTCAGTTTTGAGCTAGGTCTAGGTTTCAATTCTATGAACTTACATGTGAGGCTTTAAAAGACCCGCTTTTGGCTTTGTTTGGGGGCTCAGCTTGATTGCTTTAGCCCCTAACCAAGAGCCTACTTTGATATATTTACTCATCTCCATTCAAATGCTCTAAAGAATGAGTTCATGGCTCGGTTTTATGCCTTGCACTGGCTCGGTTTTAGTCTTGTTGTGGTCTAAATTTTGGATTCGTGTCGGGTTTGATTTCAGCTTTACTAGGGCTTGGGTTCAGGTCTTGTACTGGCTCGGTTTTACCACTGTTGTGGTTTCCTTCTTTGGTTTTCTGTTGGGTCGGCTTTAGCCTTGTGCTTGGCTCAGTTTCAGCCACGCGGTAGCCACAATCTTGCCCTCATGCTTGGCTCGGTTTCACTGTATTTGATAGCTTAGCTTGATTATGGAGGGGAGTAATTGAACACTGTATTTGAGGCATCCCTCCTATGTTTTACTTGGTGAAATTGGATCTGAATTGGAATTTTATAGGAGCTCGTACATTCACTTTCTTATGCGTTAAATGCTATATTCGGAGCAGCCCTCTTTTTGTACCTTGTGTTTATACCTTGGCCGTGAGCCTTAATGTGGTGGTTTGTTGCATGGCGGCCTTACCTCTTGCTACCCTTACCCGTAAGTTGTTTGTGGTGATTTGGAGCTCGCTTTGGTTTGCTTGTGGGGAGGGATTAGGGACCATATTTGGGACAGCCCTTCCATGCTTTATTTGATGAAATTGGAGTTGAACTGGATTTTTAGAGAAGCTTCGTCCATTCACTTTCTTATGTATCGAAAGCTTAGTGTCTGGATGACCTTCCTCGTTATCGTCGCTCGGTCACAGCCTGTAGTGATCCTATCGGGAGATCTCGTGTTTCAAAAGCTCGTCAATTAATTCGAGATTTGGAAAATCCGATTCTAGCACGGGTTTAGAGATTTTAATAGCGGGTTTCCCCAAGTCATTTCTTTTCTGTTTAATTTACGATGTTTTAAAAGATTTTCAGATTTCTTTTTTTTTTAAACCTTTTTTGATTTGAATGGAAGGGACACCTTCTTTGGGTCGATTCAGTTATGCAAAAGTGAGAAAATGATGTCCTCGAGATTGTTTCAAGGATCTTGGGCTTTGTTTTCAGTGTTTTACTCTTACTTGTTTTAGATGCGTTTAAGACTAACCCTCCTTCCGCTTTGCCCTTCTCGGATTCGGAGTGCGGTTAATCTCATTTCCTTCCACTTCCCGTCGATCGACATATTTTCCCCGCTTCACTCGGAGTCGGTTTTGTTTTGCTTTGGCAATGACGGTGTTGATGATAAAGCGCACACCTGCGTAGAAGTAGAACGATATTCCATCCTACGACACCGGACCCACCTGTGCCCCGACGAACCGTAGGATGACGGTATCATTCACCGCCATAAGGTAAGCGGGGCACCCGTACCTTCTTAGGATGATTAGTGATCCTACAACCGACGAAGTAATCGACTCGTGAACAACCCTAATTTTCAAAATCTGATAGGAACAGATACTATATTCGCAACAAAGAAATATATTTTCACTACAACCAAATATTGATACAAACTCTCTTTTGTATGCCTGAAATCCACGTGCATAATAAAAATATAAATTTTAAAACCATATTATAAAATTTGGTTGTCCACTTGTTGATTATCGACCTTGGGTTAATGAAGCACTCACGAGTTAGGCTTAAGAGACACCCTTCTACCGAGATAGCATGGCTCTATACACTCTGAGTGACCGAGTAGCTTTCGACGACCCTCGAGCAAGATCTACTACGCTTCGAGCCTACTTCGACCCGAGTGTTTGCGGTTTTCTTCTGGATTAGATGATTTTGATGAAGCACTCGTGGTCCTTTTCCGGGACTTTCCCGAGGTTTTGATGATTTTATTTTGATTTTCGTTTACTTTCTCTGAGGTTTTCTACCGTGAGTCATTCGCCGTCCTTTTTCGGGTTTTTTGGACGATGTTTCTGCTTGATTTTCACTTGTGTGACACACTCCAGCCTGCTACATTTAAGAAAATAACGAATCTCCCAGGTATACAAGTTTGTTTATATTTACATCGTGTTACTTTTTGTACCTGCTACTGTTCTTTTTAGTACGTTGTACCATACTCTTCTGCATGTTTTATTTCCTGTCTTATATACCCTACTACACACTGTACAACATTTTAAACATACTTGCATGTGATTATGAGAACTCAACCATGTAGCCACTCGATTCGACATCGTGACTTGCTACCTGAAAACTCAACCTCGTCACGACAAGGAGCTCGGAGCTAGCGCGTAGGCAAGACGTGCCATCTTCAACAAAGAAACACGTCTTCACCAGCCTAAACCATTCCTCAGTGATTAAACAACAATCCATAGGATTTCGAGGTTGTTCGTCTAGTGCGACATAAATCCTCAACCTCCTTTTGGGCCTTTGTATAGCTCTGTTGTACAATATAAGCCCCAACCCGTTTTAGGATTCCGAGGTTGTAGTTCGTTACGACCTAAATCCCCACATCTCCTAGGCTATTCGTGTGATCATTTCACACAAATGTGTTCTCAATTAAATAAAATCGACAGTGATGTAAACATTTAAATAATATCTCCTCTAAATCGAAGCTCAAACCATGTGATAGATTTGAAGTTACTCGGGTTCGCCTCCGGATCTCCGACATCCCCTAGCTCTTCTTCATTCGGATTCTACAATAAACGTTCCAAATTCGAGTCAATCCCCTTTCACACCTCTTCGTCCGATTTCGTCGAAAAGTCCTATCCTTTTCGACCTCCTCAAGATAATATTTACCGATTTTTATCGAGAGTTTTCTAAGCTGATTTCTACTATTTAAGATGTAATTAACTATGTGTTTGCCTTTATAGAAGCATTTCCGAACCTAAATTTTAAAATAAACCCTATTTAATTCCTTATATTAAATAGTGAACTCTGTCGCAGAATAAAATTGTTTCATGATCAAACGGACGTCATATATTTCTTAGTTTATTTGATCGAGCCTCACCCTCAAGTATTGTGTTTATCTTTCGGGATATATATGTCTTGAGGTGTAGTGCCCTTTCATTTAAACTATGAAAAATATGGGGTAAGTTTGATTTTACATTTTTCTAAAAATTATATATATATGTAAATTAAAACGTCCTTCCGAAGCGGGCGATGGGATTTCGATTCCGGCAGCCGACAGCTTCCTATGGGCAACTCCACACCCAAAACAACGCCGACATCCCAAAGCGTCGTGGTTTGTCTTATTCTCCACTAGAATCATCGCTACAGAAGGGATTTAGGTATTCCTCCCTCTTTGAACATCGCTAGCATGCTCGTCGGTAACCTCTCCAAAAGTAAGGGTGTAAATGAGCCGAACACATGCTCGACTCATTTATATTTCAAGCTCAAAAAATGTGCTCGTGTTTGGCTCGCTTGCTTAGCAAGCCGAACACGAGCATTTCTCGAACAAAACGTCATTTTGACAACCTTAATTATATAACCATAAACTGTTAAGGGTTAGAGCAAGAATTAAAAATTATTGTTTATATTAAAACATCATATGAATCTAATTTAATAATTTTTATTCTATTTACTTAATTCTTTTAATTAATTATAAATCTTTGTAGCCTTGCAGTCAATTAAATTTTTAAAAAGTACTACTCATAAAAAAAAAAACACACACACACACACACACATATATATATATATAAATATATATATATATATTAAAAGGAAACCGATATTTTGGCAGAGGCCCAAATATCAGTTTCCCATATGCTAGACCCAACGACGAGAGCCCACGTCATGTGCCTAAACGACCGAATCCACCCGCGCCACGGTGGGATTCGAACCCCCGACCTTCTGGGACATGTAGCCTCGCCAAACTGCGCCAAGAACGCTAAGAAAAAAAATATATATATATATATATATAAATATATATATATATATATATATATATATATATATATATATATATATATATATATATATATATATATAACCTCCATGCCCTCGCTCCGCTAAGGTTTCGTTGTGGCATCTGCTCCGTCGATCTTCGTCTCGTCGTGTCTACTCCTTTGTTCATGCGTCGTGCGGCGTCGATTGTGCAATCGCCTCCACTGTTTCCTCCTGCTTCGTTGCGCGGTCTGCTTCGTCGCGCGTCTTTCTACTTCGTCACGCATCGCAGTTGACTGACCTTCGTTCGGTGTCGCTGGATCGCAGTACGTCGCTCTCTGCCCGAAGATTCATTCGCGCGTCCTCAGCTTCGTCTGCGTCCGCTGCTGCGGGCTCTCGCTCAACAGTGACTCTGACGTCAAATCCTCCTTTGCTCGAACGTCACCTGTTCACTGGTCCTTGCTGCCCTGTGTAAGCTTCCTTGGTCACTCTCCGCACTCTTCACTGTATGGCTTCAGACAGAACATTCGTTGCTGCCCTAGCGGGTGTACACGCATCCTCAAGTACTCAGAAATCTTGTTTTTTCCCACATTCCTTTGCGCTGACAGAGGGTGGCGAATTCTGTTACATCAAAAAACCTAGTAGGAAGAATGGGAAGCCATCCATCTTTTTTACGGAAGCAGAATGTAATCAGCTTGTTCCCGCCTTTCGTCTGAATTTGGACGGGAAATTCCTTTATGGCCATCCCAAAATTGAGTTTATTCGTAAGGAATTTGAGCTTATGCACATTTTTAGGGAGTGAAAAGTTGGTCTTTTAGATGGAAGACACATTCTTATTCAACTTAATAATGAAGAGGATTACACACGATTATTTGCTAGAAGATTAATCAGGATTGATAACAAAACCATGAAGATTTTGAAATGGTCGGTGGATTTGACTCCCAGACGGAACCACCAACCATTCTGGTGTGGATTAGCCTCCCTGGCCCGAAAAATGAGCATTTTACTCGCAAGTGTTGTACTCTATTGCCTTAGCTTACGATAATCCACTCAAAACGAACACTCCTACTCTTAATCTTTCACGTCCCTCTGAAACCAAGGTACTTGTTGAAAGAGACATCACTTCAATCGCTCCTGAGGAAATTTGGTTAGGCTCACAACATCAAGGATATTGACAAAATATTGTTATTGAGCCTTTCCCTTTGTATTGCTCGTATTGTCGTATGTTCGACCATTTCAATTCTTTATGTCACCATCTACACCACCATCTAAGACCGAAGAAGCAAAGTGCTCAACCAGAGGTAGTGATTCACTCTCCTCCTGATCCGCTCCAAGTTATTAACACTTTTGATCATCAGAATGATACTCCTGAAGATGCCACTATCCTCGCCGGTAGTATGCCACACAAAGCTCATGATGTAGGTCCTACTTTGGAACCTCCTCTCGTGGGGGCAGGGTAGACATTTCACACTTCACCTGCCCTAGAATGTAACTTTGATGTAACGGGTGGCAATATTTCTACTGAGTTTCTACCGCCACATCAAATAGAGCAAGTTGTTACTGTGACTTGGACACATGGAGTTCATGATGCTAACAGCTTTACTAACCGTCCGTCTCTTCGACAAATCCACGGAGCATACGAGTCAATCTTCGGGTGATTTAACGACAAGTTTATACATCCGGTAAGAGAAGAATGAATGTCTTCTACCAAACTCGAGGGATGATACATTAACTGATTCTGGCAATGACAAAGAACTTAATAATTCGTTACGTGACTCCGTCCTGTAACTGGAGGCAGAGTAGAGCTAAATTAAATTTCGCAGTCTAACCGAATCCATGAGTGTTAGCGGACTTTTGGTGTATAATTTCCTGTCTACTTTTTAATCTTGATTTTTTGGGTATACATGTATTTCTTACGTGTCTTTTGTATGTCGGATGGTTAGGGTCCATTTTGGGCTCTTTCTTTCCAACCTATCTGTATCTTTCCTCTTATTAATATATTTGCCTTCGGGCTTTTCTAAATATGTACATGTATATTTTTTTTTTTGAGAGCAAGTTCACATGTAACATCATCTTTATTTCAAGATCATATATATATATATATATATATATATATATATATATATATATATATATATATATATATATATATATATATATAACAAGAAGCTCTGGGCCATTTTCATTAAGATAAAAGAGGATACAAAACAAGTAGAAGATAGGGGCTCATGATGGAGCCCAACTCAAAAGAAACAAAAAGAACTAAAATAAAAAGTACAAAAGAGAGTGACTAAAATAAACTCGCAACTAAAAGTTTTTCACCTGGACGAGTGCCGCGAGCGCCTTCCTCTTCCATGTTCTCAAGTCGCATTCAATAATCAGCTCCGGAATGATTCCCCATTGCTAGAGAGACGAAGGTGTCATCCATAAGATTTCCGAGCAAGAATGCACTCCCGGCCTTCTTCCGCCCGAGGTATACACCAGATGGGAGAGGCAACATAAGGTGCTTGGTTCCATAACCACCCTGGGCAGTATCAGGACTACAGGAAGAGCGGCCACCCTTCTCACTTGTTCAAGAACCACGGCAGCGCACCGGGCGGCACTCGGTGAACCCGTCTGATGGTACCATAACCACCCTGGCGGCTTGCAGACCACAGATGGAGAGTGCCGTCGCAGAGTGACAACCGGTTGAGGAGTCGCCTCTACGACCTTGTCAGCTGAGTTTAAACTGTTATCAGCATCAGATGCTACCCTAATCTTCCGAGCCAGTTGAAGCATCGACTCTTCGTCGGAAATCCCAACGAGCACAGGCGCCCGTAAGTCCTTTCCCAGAGGGACGACGCGTGCCCATAACAAGTGTCCCTGATATGCCCGAACATTTTACAATGCTGTCAAAAGAGAGGTCTGTTCTCCACCTCAGCCTCCTGCCAAAACCCATCCTGATCCAAAAACGATCCACATCTGGAAGAGTGAAATCCCTCTCCACCTGAACCCTGGCACCATCTGGCGAGACCCTATCAAAAGTAGGTGAATCAACTCTCAGAGGTGTACCGAGAGCTTGGCTAATGTTGTACAAAGTGCGTGGATTGTACAAATGAAATGGGAGTCCCGGAAGTTTGTACCACATAGGAACGATAGGAGGTTCCTTAGATGGGTCAAAATCATGTGGGTGCGAGTAATCAAAACAGATTGTTGAGCAACGATTCTGGCATAATCTTCTTCCTTCTGAATTCTAATAAGTAAGTGTCTGCCATCCAAAACTCCCAACTTCCAACCTCCAATGAAGCTTCGGATTCTCAAAAATTTCGACTAAATCCATTTTAGGGTGACTCGAATCAAATTTCTCAACTAAAGCGAACTTAACATCATCGTATGAATCTTCATTTCATAGGTGGTGAAGATAACGATGAGTTTCCCATCTTTAAGACCAATAGGCCGGATAAAAGCATCTTGTCTTTTTCAAACTGCAATGTCATGAAATTCTTGTGAAAGAAGAGATGATCCAAGTTCTTGTTGGAATTGCCGCCCACGACTCCAAAGATAAGACGATTTAGCCGCTATGAAAACAGAGACAGTGTCGCAGATCGAGTAGCCCTCGCAAGTAATTCAAGAGCAAGACACGAAGCGCCCCCGCAAGAATAAGAACCGCTGTAGCCCCTTCTCGCAAAAGCTGCAAGCACAGATCCCGCGTACTGGAGACGTCGTGCAGTAAAACGACGGAACTCATTGTTCTGTCGAGCCAACGACGAAGCGGCACCGCAGGACAGCGGTAACTTAGCCTGCAACCCGGACAGACACAGAAGACGACTGCTATGCCGAAGGCTCGGTCAGCAGCAGTGCACTGCCGCTGGGACCAGCTGCAGCAGACGACTCCGGCGTGGACTACGACGAAGAAACAAGTCGTCGAGGTCAAAGAAGGACGAGCTCGACGATGAAGACAGAGAAGCCGATCGACGCTGGAGGTCGATCGATGGACGAAGACGACCACTCGTGCTCGAATCACCGGGAATCGCCATGGCGAAACCCCAGAGCTCGAGACGCCGTTATCCCATATATATATATAATTGATGAATAATATTTCTAGCCAAAACGAGCCGAACACGAACATGTTGGACTCGTTAACTTAGAGAACGAGCCGAACACAAGCTGTTCACGAACAACGGGTCGTTTTGGCAGCCCTATCCATAAGTCCTTTCCTCAATGTCATCGAGTTGTTATAACACTTGATGGAGCTGTCACTATAACTCTTCCATGGTTAACTCCTAATTAGGTTCAGGTAATTGGCTCTGAGGCGGCAAGATTAGGGTTTGGGGGTGGGTAGGTGGAAGGAGGTGTGTGTAATAAACAGATTTGTGAATTCATGTAAAAGTTTTGACGACTTGAAATATATCCCAAAGTTCGCATCCACAGATTTCAACCGAATCAATTTTATAAAATTCTAAACTTCCCATCGTTCAATTCAATATAAAACACTATATTGAATTTTGACTGGGTTGGAAGATATAATAATATTTTCATTGCCGGGTTCCAAACCCCGGATATGAAATGTGGAGGGTTAAGTTAGGTTGTTGATAGTCAACCTAAAATTTATCAAAAAATCATGGCATCAATCATTTAGTGGGATAAAGGCTGGTGTTGTTGTTGTTGGTTGGAAGATATAAAATTATCAAGTTATAAATTTAATTAATTTTAATTAACCCTTAATTACCTCTACTTAATCCAGACTTATCATTCTCAATCGACTCCCTCAGGATATTAAGAGCTAAGTTCAATCGAATGAGGTGATCCTTACTCCAAAGTCTTCAAATCTCTCTCCTATCTCTCAGTTTCATATGCACGAAGCTCTCTACTGATCCCTTCTCCTACTACCAGCTTCTGCGCGATTCTGCACTACAGCAAAATCGCAATCTGCAACAGGCTGCCGACTCGCCGAGAATCGCAGCTCTCTGTTTAGACTTCGAGGACAAATCTCATGGTATGAAACCCTCTTTCAAGCTATTTGAGACATTTATTTCCTTCTATTTCCATTTTGAGATTTGCCACAAATTGTACATCTTTTTCATTTCCGGTTGCCGTAGCAGGGACGAGGTTGTGTCGGAAGTGAATGAGTTAGTTTGTGGGTTTCTGTAAGGGCTTCCAGCACGAAATTAGCAAGAAGAAGGGATGAGTAAACCAAGATAAGAAGAGGGAGGAAAAATAAGCAGCTTCAGAAAAGGGTTGGTTGTCATGAGACCCGTTTGAGGTACTTTTGGGCAAATCATTTATGTTTTGGGTTAAATCACTTTACGAGCCAAGATACTTATGAATTTCAAATTGTTTACCCAAGGCGGCGCGCTCGAGGAAAGTTTGGAAGCTAGTCGTAAAACCGCTTCGTAAATTCAGGTAAATTAATCATATGCTAACTTAAGAAAAATAAGTTGATTAATGAAGATTTCTTTGATCTTAAAGTTTAATTTTTGTTCTATAGGTTATTAACATCAACATAAATATTATTGCAAGGGCATTTAATTGTTGACCTCATTTTCAGTGAGGTCCTAGTTTCTTTCCTTAAAGCCTAGGATCTAGCCTTAAGATTTCATGTTGACCATCCTAGTGGATTAATAACTGAGCCTACATCACATAGAACTTCAAACCGCTTCTTGATTTATTTTTGTGAGAACCGCACATGAGTAGTCCCAAGCACTCAACTTTTAGTCGCAAGGGCTAAGGACTAACTTGTAGAGGACCAAAAAATGAGTTCCCATAGGATCAGACGGCCTTAGGGGAACTCTTAGTGACTTGAGCACTGGCGGACACCACAATTTATGAATTCTTCGCACCACGTACGGTGTTGGCTTGAGTTGGGCTGACCATCGGCGAACTCGTGAACGACCTCGAATGACAAAACGAACAACAGGAATGCGTTCGAAACGTCGACTTTAGCTAGAAAAGACTTTTATATCATTATGATTCCGTGCGCAAGCAATCAACACAAAATTGATGCACCTTTTTTTTATTTTAGCGGGTAGTGGGTTTAGGCTCAGCTCGAGTTCAATTCGAGCTGGACACGGGTTGAACACGAGCTAGATTAATTCAAATTTCAAAATTTGAATTTCAAATCAGCCACTCAATTTCACCTTAATTAGATTTAATTAAAAATCATTATTTTTCCAAATAAAACTGCCCCTAGGATGGAAACCATTTATTTCCCAACCAAACCGAGATTAACGGCTCTTTGGGAATTGCGGGATAGAAATCCCGCCCAACACCTTGAGAGAATTCGACATAGCCTAATTGCCCCTGCTACTCTCCCCAGCTCGAATCCTCGCCATCTTCCTTACGCTTGGCCTCCCCTGCTCCTCTCTGCGACAGATCCCGCGCCTCCTCTTCGCGACAGAAATCCCGCGCCTCCTCCTCTGCTCAATCCCACTGCTCCCCCTTTCTCTCGGCCGAAGCTTTGCTCGGCTCCCTGCACCAAAGCCGCTTGCCTGCTCTCTCTCTCACGCTCGCTCGGAATACTCCTCGCACAACCCCGCTCGCCTGCGAACCTCGATCCCGCCATCGACACAGAAAACCCTCGCCTCGCCTGCTTCCCCCACTCGCCCCAACCTCTCTCGCCTGAAACCCTCTCTGTGATAAGGACCACAACCCTCTTGCTCGACGCCCCCCGCGTCGAAGACCCGCTTGCTCGCCTCTCCTCACGCACAACAAGCTTCCCTGTTCGTTCTCTCCCATACCTCTCCTTTCTGCTCCTAACCCCGGTAAGCCAAGTAAAATCTAAATCTGCTTATCTGATTCGTGGCATATTTGGCTGTGGATTGTTGGTTATGGATATAAATTTGCTTGTTATCATTCCCATGTATGTTTTTACTGTTCTCTTCTAGCTTTGTCAAAGTGGAGGAACACCTCCATTTTACTTATTGATGTTTTTGAAGCTCTTGCTTGCACGGTAGTTTCAATGGAAAAATGGACCCTGCACTAAAATGTTCAATAAAACTGTATACTTCGAGAATTTTTGTGCTTTTCCTGAAATTAATTCATGAGATGACCAGCTCCATATGATTTACAATTGAATATTACTCATCGTTATAGGCGATCTCACGATTCATGCTTCCACAACTCTTTATTATTGATTAAATTTTATAATCTCATGATTTATCTGCTTGAGGTGTGTGCTATGCATGTAATTGCTCCTTTTATAAGTCCTCAAATTTCAGGTATAATCAATCTGGAGAGAGGGGAAATAAAACTTGCAATGTCAACCTTAGGACAAATTATTTGTTTAGGATGTAGTTGGGATATTTACATACATACCATAGAACGCTTGTGTATTTACGTACCTAACACCTAAACTTTATTTTATCTTTTACATTGATACCACCAATTTTCATGTATTTATTTGTCTAGCACCTTAACTTTCACATTCATATGCATAGCAACCAAATGTTTGATATCTCCAGGAGTGAAATGTATTTTCCACTAAAAGTTAAGGTGACATGTATGTAAAAGTTAAAACTCAGATTCTAGATATGCAAATGAGTATGAGGTTGCGCAACATGCATGCAAATATTATTCATTCTACTAATTTGGATGAGGTTTCATAAGCTCGCGGTTTTGGGAAGCTTCAAACACTATTTTGAAAGAATTCTAGACGTGGTTTTGGGCTTTGTGAGCTTGCGATTTCCTGTTTTTGGGTTTGAGATGTGGGTTGTTTTGTTCACAAATATTGTTTCACCATTTTAAAAGGGAGGATGCTTTTTGCCCTATGTGCTTTGTTGTTTTGATGCTGATTTGAAGCAATCAAATTGCTGTTAGTGTACTGTTTGACTGTTTAGAAGTGTTGTAGGGGGCTTAGAATTGCTCTTTGTTGCTGTTCGAAGGCTTAAGTGTTGTAGGAGGCTTAGAACTGCTGTCTGCCGCTGTTCGGAGGCTTAGAACGGCTGTTTAGCTGCTGTTCAGAGGCTTAGAGGTGTAGTTTAGTTGTAGAAAGCTGTTGTAGGTGCTGTTTGGAGTTGCCGATAGCTGTTAGGTGCTGTAGGAAGTGTCGGAAGAGCTGTTTGGAGGTGCCGATTGCTGTAGGCTGCTCTAGGAAGCATTGAACTTGCCGTTTGGAAGCTTATAGCTGCTGTTGGGTGCTTAGGATTGCTGTTCGGAAGCTTGCTAGTTGCTGCCTGGAGCTGTAGGAGGTCGTAGGATCACCGCGTAGACTTGCTAGTTGCTGCCCGGAGCTATAGCAGGTTGTAGGATCACCGCGTAAGCTTGCTAGTTGTTGCCCAAAATTGTAAGAAACCCTTATGCTCACTGTTTTAGGATTTCATTTGATTATTATTCAAACGCTTATAAGCCTGATTCACTTGTTTTTTTCCCCTTTTTGGTTTTACTAGTTTTGGAAGTGTGTCGGCCTCCTCCGTTCTGTTGCTTTATCTTTCTTGATAAAATGGTTAAGTCAAAAAATAAGAATTTCTGATTTAATTATTTGCAAGACACCTAGAAAACATCAACTGAGGGTAAAACACCTTAAATCACTTCAAGCATAAGCTAAAATGTTGTCTTCCTAGATATTAGGAGCACACCCTAGGTGAGAGTTCATCCACCTAATTTTCAGTGCAGGCTTCCTGGATTTTAGAAGCACACCCAAGGTGAGTGTTCATCAACCTAATTTTTAATGTAGACTTCCTAGATTTTAGGAGCACACCCTAGGTGATAGTTCATCCACCTAATTTTTAGTATAGACTTCCTAGCTTTTAGAAGCACACCCTAGGTGAGAATTCATCTACCTAATATTCGAATGAATAATGAAACTAGACACCTGACCCTAATTCACGAACTGATTAAGACATTAGACATGAGGATGAACCTAGATGTGGTTCATGCTTCATTAATTAAATCGATTGTGAAATTCTCGCCATGACTTAACCTACAGTGAAACCCAATGCACCTGGATTTGAGCTCGAACATTACGCTCAGATCCTCTTGGCAATTGGACATTTGTTTTGCCACATATGAATCATCGGACTGGTATAAGTCCGAGGTCTATGTAGCTATGGCGATGATGATAATGCTAATATGTGCTAAACGATGAATACGATGAGAAAATTTAGAATAGTATCTCCTACCTCAAACACCTTTAATAAGGGAGAGGAAATGATCGATAATACTATTCGCCAACTCTTTGTGAGATCGTTTCCCTCGACGCTCTTAGCCGCCGAGATTCTACTTGAATAGAGCTGGATCAGCTCATTGATTGTACTACTTTACAAAATATTTACAAAAATAAAATAAAATATCTTTTGCTTGTTAAAAAGAACTCTGCATAAAAATTCGAACAACTTTTGCATTAAAATCAAAGAACTTTTTCTTATAATAACTTATAAAAGTCCATGGCCAGTCATTTAGATCAAGGTTAAGAACTGCCCGCCGTAGATCGTTGAGTTCGTAGCTCTTGTTCAAAGTCGGGAAGCACAGTCCAACTCTGAGCCCCCACCCTTATTGATGTCTTACACCCAGTTTCGGTCTTCCGCACGTGACTACGAGTTTTGCTTGTGATTCATACGACTCATTTTTCTGACTTTCGTGCTGGGTTCGCTTTGCTTACTTTTCGTGTAAGTTTATTTAAATTTATTGCAAGTCATACTATGTTTGCAATACTAATCACGCAGAGGTAGCATATGCCCAAGTACGCTTTTACAGGTTATTTATTACATTTTACTTTACAACATTTTTATTTATATGCAATTTACTATACTATGCATGCTTTAATTGTAAAACCAAAATAAATGTACATTTTCGAAAATTAATACACTTTTGAACCTACTGAATGCCCTTAATTCCCTCATGAGGATTTCGACATTTGAACGACAACAACAAAACCAAATTTTGACACCAAAACTGTGAAATATAACCCACCAATCTCAAACACTTGAACCCTGGAGCCATCGCTACAGCAGGAGGTTTGGAGCTAAATTCGTGGGTAGGAAGGCGAGGAATTCAGACCAAGCAGTAAGAGGATCTTTTTCAGCAATCTCTCTCCTTAGTTTAAAAATAATACCCATAGGACCTCGAGGTAGTTCGTCTGCCGCGACGTAAATCCTCACTCTCTCCTTAGGCTTCTGCATAACCACGTTGTGCAATTTAAGTTTTAACTCCTTTTAGGATTCCGAGGTTGTCATTCGATACGACGTAAGTCTTATCTTTGTAGGCTATTTACATAACCAGATATTATGCAAGTATAAGTCCCAAATAAGAAATTGACAGGATTGAACACTCAAAAAACATTGTCTCCAAAACACAGTCACACAGTAGGATAATTTGGGAAGTCACTAAGGGTTCTCGTCAAGATCTGTGACGTTCTCTACTTTTTCCTTTCTTTGGACTTCTGAAAATAACTGTTCTCATTTGAGCCACTCTCACTTGCTTTTCCACATTCTACAGTGAAAATCTAAACCTTGAATTCTTGAAGATTAATACCTCTGATCATTATCGAGAGTTTTCTCAAGTGACCCCATTCATTTGGGATGTAATTAACAATAGGAATTTGTCTCTATAGGAAACTTGGAACCCAGGTAAAATAAACCCTACATAATCTTTATATTATATAGAGAAATTTGTCGGTCACATTTAAAAGGTTTGCAAGCCAAACAGATGTCATAATCCTTCTAGTTTGTACGATTGGGTCCACCGCCGCGGGATACACTCATCTTTCGAAAATGTGTATTATTCATGGTATCGAGCACGATTATGCAAACTATTTGGCAAATGAGATTCATTCGATCTTATTTTCCAAAAATTAAAACATATTATTTTCAAAAACCAAAATTACATATCTTTTATATTAAATTAAATTTAAAATTTCTTTTTCGAAACGAAAAAGCTGGCCGACATTAATGATTCGATTTCGAGCCGAGTCGAGGTCGGCTCAAAATTAGCTCAAAAAAACTTCGATCCAAAATTTTGGCTCGTATCTCGACTCGTTTATTTTGATCCGATCTCCATCTGAACCAAAATTCGAATCAATTTTCAAGTACTTAATGAACATTGAGCTAAATTCACTAAATTCACAGCCCTAACATCACCAGGGTTGTTTAAGGACCCGATTTTGGGCTCGAAAAAATTCAATCCAATTTTTTTGCTCGTACATTGGCTTGTTTATTTCAATCAGATATCAATCTGAGCTAAAATTCGAATCAATTTTCGAGCGATTAACGATCTTATAGATAAATTTACAGCCCTAATCACAACGCCTTAATAGTTACTAAAGATTGAGAATCTAGCTGAAAATTGAGGTGGGTAATTATGTTTTGAAATTTCAGTAATCTTCTTTATTTTAAAATGTATGTTGATTACATATATGTTTTAGTTTAATTATTTTTATATTACAATAGATTCATTATATTGTTAGATAAAAAATATATGCATGACAGAAAATATATACAAGATATGCATGAAAGATATGCGTGAGATATATGTTATGTATGATAGACATGATATACAATATAGACATGTTAAAAAGAAATATGTTATATAAGATATATGCATGAGATAAGAGATATGAGTTGTCACAATTCGACCCGGAGCTTGGAGTTAACTAAGATAAAAACGGACGGTCAGATGGTGGAAATAAATTCTATGCTATTATATTTCTATCACAAGCAGTTTAATATTTAAATTATATGTGAAAAAGTCACTAAAGAAAGCAATTAAAACAAATAAGAATAAATTGGTACATTTCTAACTGTTGTTCTCACCACCTGTATACACTTGCTCATCCTCTATTCATCATGTTCAAATGTTTAAAACCTAAATATAATAAAAAAACATAGTGAGTTATGTAAAAATAATCCACGAGTAATCACACTTCTAAATTATAGCAATCAAAGAACAAGAATTCAATATAGATGTATGTCTATAAAAGCTCTTATAATATGCTGGTTTTTCATTTTATTATAAGCAATCTGATATATACTAATGCATGTATCAATAATCTTTTTCTAAATGAAATATCTTCTATATGCATTTATCTTAACTTTACTTTTACTAAACAACCGTGTTTCGATAAGAATCATCGTTAACAAAACCTTACACACCTTTAAACGAGATTATCTTGTCAGCTCCCGTCGGCAGAGCGTTTAGCAATCTACACATCGTAATAGTCTAGGGTGGAAATACCCTCACATACCCCTGGCCGATATTATCATGTTGGCAGAAGTTGACAATAAAAATATCACAATTGTCTGAGGAGATAAGCTTTGTTATACTCGCACATGATCAATATTATCTCATCGATACAATGATTGGTGATCTAACCATCACAATTGTCTATGTGATAGAAAACTCTGCACGCGCGGTGCAATGACGTCCCCCGTCTGTATCATTAGGAGCTGAATTACTCATCTGAACATGCATATATAAGCATTCTTGTATAAATTATTTCATTCTTCATAACATACATTATTTTTATGTATCTTTATATATCTAATAACATACATATTTACTCTTACTCTGTTGTGCAACTATTCATCGTGCATCTCTTAAATCTCATGCATATCTCTTATATCATGCATGACTTTTTCTATCATGCTTATCATGCATATATATTTCCAATAATATATATCTTTCATATCATACATATCATGCATCTCATACATATTTTCATGCATATCTTGTATGTTTTTTCTAACATGCACATATTTTCTATCTAAAAGTATGAAGAATCTAACAAAACTAGAATATGCATAGAGTCAAACAAACATTATGAAATAAAGAAAATTATTAAAATTTATAAATGTAATTACTCACTTAGATTGCTATTTGATAACTAGTTGGAGGTTGCGGTAACTTTTAATGAGCTCAAAAACCTATAAAACATAGTATTAAATTTTATGATTTAAGAAATTTCTGTTAAACTAATTATTATTCTTTGCTCAGAATTAATTTATCTGAATTTTTAAGGAGCCATCCCACGAATAGCTTTCACACACTTCCCTCGAACTTGTCACCTCAGGAAAACAACCTGGAATATGAAAATATCTTCGAATTTTATAAATTTTCGGCTCATCAAATAATTTAACCCAAAAAGTAATATTCTTACCTCAAATAAGCTTCTCGACACAAGTCCGCCTTTCTGAAGCTGCCAAAAATCTTCCACATTCCTCCTAACACTTCAAATCTCCATTCCCCTTCGTTGATCTCGTGCTAAAACCCCTATAGAAACTCACAAACCACTTACGACACTTAAGATATAAAATCAGCACCTCCGACGACTTACCATAAACAAACAATGCATGAAAACAAGGTAAATCTCAAAATGAAAGCAAAATAATAGAAAAGAAAATCTCAAATAGTATGAAATTGGGTTTCGTATTCACCGAGTTCACCATGGAGCCTTAAATGTCGCTTGCGGCTCTGTGTGGGCCACTCGTCACCTCTACGCCCTCATAAATTTAATGCCTAAACTAAGGTAAACAAAGTGAGGCAACTTAATGGGAATAGTAACCATGCGGGATTAATGATTTAATTATGTTTAATTAGGTCAATTAAAGTTATAAGTTCAAATTTTTATCTATCTCATTCCATGTATATTTAATATATAGTGCTTTATATCAAATTGATTGTTTTGACGCGTATAATTTTATAAAATAAACTCTGTTGGAATCTGAAGAATTCAAAATTTAGGGTACATTTTAGATTGCGAAAAATTGGTTATTACATGAATGATATGAGAGATATGTATAATATGAGATATGCATGATGAATAGTTGCACAACAAAGTTGACATGTTAGTAGATGAATAAAAATGTAAGTTATGAAGAATAAAATAATATATGAATGTTTGGATGTGAATATTAAGAGGAGTTCACCCCCTAATGGTACAAGTAGGGGACTCGAATGTGTCTGCACACATAAATTTTCTATGACCCCAAACAATTGTGATGTTTAGATCACAATCCGTTATGCCGATGGAAAAATATCGGCTAGAGGAGAGTAGACAAAACTTACCTTCCCAGACAATTGCTATGTTTAAATTACTAACTGTTGTGTCGACCGGAGAATATCAGCCTGGAAGAGGTAAAGTCATTTTCACCTTAGATAATTGTGATATTTAGATCATTAACCGCTGTACCGATGGGGTAATCAATTAGAGGTGTGTTAGATTTTACTGACGATAATCCTCAATTAGATAAATGTGTATGATAAAAATATAAAGTAAAAGTAAAGTTAAAATAAAAGCATATAAAAGTTTAGAATATTTTTCATTGAGTAAATGTCATTTATACATGTATTATCATTTTCAAATATTTCTTAAGGAAATATTAAAAACCAACATATTATAAGATTTTTTTATAGAAATATGAAACACAAACATGCACATTGTTTTCTTTTCCTTGGGTTCCTGTAGTTTAGGAGTGTGATTACCTTTAGCTTATCTTTAGAAAGCTCATTATAATATTTAAATAAGAAGAGGGACAAATATATATAGGAGGTGAGAACTACAACCAGAAAGATATAAATTTCTATTTGTTAATTTAACTATTTTTTTTAGTGACTTTTTCATGAATATTTGAATATTAAACTGTTAATAATATAAATAGGATAATAGAGAATTAATTTTCACTATCCGGGCGTCTGTCTCTGTATTAGTTGTGGGTGGGCAAACGCAACCTGTATCCGAAGCAGGGGAGCTCCAGCGTCATCTTGTCCTTTAATTTACCCAATATCTGAATTTACATGATCCTTGAAATCTAGTCATTTGATAAATGTGCCAGGCTCTCTCTTTTAACTTTGAATTTGATTAGTTCTATACTCTATTGTTCGTAGGAAAAAAATCATGTTTATTGCAATTATATAATAAAAGAGGTCAATTTTTGCTTAAAGTATGAGTTCGCAACATACAATTCTAAGATTTTATGCTTTCATTATGCATCATCACAGGTTACATAAAAAATTAGAGACCCTCAGCTTTCCTACATACCCATACACATAAAACTCTCGTATGTGAAGCTCATTGTACTAGCAGGCCTTGAAGATTCAAGCAGTTAGTTGATAGCACATTACTCATACATTTAGTATCATGAAACGGCCCGAGGTTTAGAATTAATCAAAACAAGAACAAACTGTTGGACATTAAAAATAAATTCTCTGTTATACTAATTCTATCACTAACAATTCAATATACAAATATTCCTGAAAGAGTCACTAAATAAGGCAATTAAATTAATAAGTAAAAGTTTGAACCTTTCTGATTATTGTCCTTGTCTCTTATACACATTTGCTCATCTTTATTCCTTTTGTGCAAATACTTAAAACATAAGAAAAATATTTAAACAATATAATCATAATAACTAAAACTTTAATAAAAGAATAAAAATTAATAAAATTAAATAATAATAATATTACTACTGAATCGAACCGTTAGGACGATTCGCTAAGTCAAGAGGGGGAGGGCATCTCCCGATCATTCTTCACTCCTAACCGTCACAAAAAGAATGGAGAGAAAGAGAGTGTAAGAAGAACCGGAGGGGGAAGAAGGAGAAGTCGAAGGAGAAGGAAACCTTCATGCCCTAATCGAATGGCTTCGCCACTCTTCGTGGGCGAAGAGGAAGAGGAAGAAGGAGTTGCGTGCGCGGCTCTAAATCGAACCGGGATCCAAAGGAGAAGAACTAGGTGTGCAGAGAAAGAGGAGGAAGAAGAAGATTCGAATGAGAAAAGATGGGTTTTGTGCCTTACTAGGACCGTGTCACACTCAATTGTGGAGGAAGAAAAAGGCAGACGGTGGAGGCAAAGTTTGCTTAGTATCTCAGGTAGAGCCACTCGACCGAAGAAGGAAAGAGAGCTCGCACGGTTGAGCTGAAGGCAGGAGGAAGCAGGGAGAGAGCCTTTCGTGCGGGTTAGGGCAATTGAAGTTATAAAAAGATATAAGAATTTAATAAGTTAATAAATATATTATTATATAGATAAATTTTTATGTGTACATGACTGATAGTGTTTAAATGCAATGTTCAATTTAATCAGGATTCTAATACAGACACTTTAACTTTAAAGGAAAGGTTATGAAGCAAGGGGAGAAAAATCGATCTAAAACCCTGTAAGATAAATGTTAAACCTTATGTTATTAATGAAATTGATGATGTAATTAGCTAAATTAATTAATTTTATTAAATTTTATTATTATTAGGAAGTGAGGAAGAAGACCGGCTAATCCTTTGGATTTGAGGAAGAGATTTGAGGAAGAAGACATAATTTTAATAAATAAGGTATGTTTTAAATTACTTGACCAAGAATTAATATTTAATAAAATACTAAAATTTAACTATAATTTAGTTTGAAGCACATTTAAGCCTAGAAGATCAGGGGTTAGAGAGTTAGTGTGGTAAGCAAGCTACACAAGGTGAGTCATTATTTTCTTTTATGCATTAACTTATTCTTTAATTAAATGAATAATTACAATAAATGATTTAAAATAAGTATTTCATTCATGAATTTCATTTTGCAAATCTGAAATGATATAAGGAAAGGAAGAAAAACAACATACTGATGAACATACATTTTTAATGATTTTAAATTCAAATGAAATGAAAGGTTAAAGTTTAAGTCATACAAGATCACTCCCACATGGTACTGATCGATGATGCGAGATACCAGTGCACGTTAAAGGAAATGATGAAGGTGCGCCTTTAGGTGCAATTTGAGGGTGCCTTCAGATACATTTTTTAAGGGTAGTTTCAAGCACATTTTTAGGATAACATTAGGTATGACGATAATCTTGTTATGACTTTTAAAAAGATTAAAAACGGTAAATAACGAGAAGGGATAAATTTAAAAGATTCAAACAATTTCCATTGATCGAATTATTCTTCTTAACATAGAATTATATTACCGACTTTATGGAGCTGTCATACAACTAACTTCCACACACTATCCTTAAGCTCGCCACCTCGTGTAAATAAATTGAAATTCGTAAATATCTTAGGATTTCATGAAATTTCGACTAATATCATGATTTAACAAAAAAATAACTCGTTTGCCAAAACATACCTTAAACGGGCTTTACGGCAAAATCTAACCTTCTTTGATCATGCTAAATCTTCTTCCCTCTTCTTCCCATATTTGCTTACTTCTCCCTTAACCAAGTTGATTTCATGCTAGAAGCCCATACGAAATCCACAAACCAACTTCTTTATTTCTAACAAAACCTCGTCCTCGTGTTGTTACAGTGACTGGAATCGAAAAAGATGCACAATTTGTGGTAATTCTCAAAATGAAAGTGTGAGAATGAAAACAAATATCTCAAATATCGTGAGAAAGGGCTTCATACTCACCGATTTAGCCCCAAAAGCCTAAACCATAAGCTGCAACACCAGTGGGTCGCTCGCCTCCTCTCCTCAAAACTCTTGGGTCGCAGTTGTGTTGTGATCGCGTATGTGCTATAGTGTAGCGACCGTAGCCTTAATGCTGGAGCCCTCTGTCAAGCGCAATCATGAACAGGGAGAAGGGAAGGAAGAAATGTGAAGGTTCTGGATTGAGAATACCCCCCATTCAATGCATCCCAGTGCTAAATATCACAAGTGAATTAGTTGGGAACAGAAAGTTGGGATTAAAGAGGGGCAAGTAAGGGCTAATTGAAATTAATTAAACTTGTAACTTCCAATTTTTATATTTCCTAGCCCATTCATTGCTTACATATAGTTATTTGTATCGAATTGATCAATTTGACATGCAGAATTTTATAAAATTGATTTGATTGAAATCCGAGGGATCCGAAATTTGAGGTATATTTTAAGACGTAAAATATTTTTACTTGAATTTACAAAACTGATTATTAAATTTAGAATGCCATTATAATGATTCATTATTTGTCAAGAAAAACATGAAAATGAAGTATTTGGTTCATTCTTCAGTCCCAATCCATTTTTCATAAATCCAAGCCCAGCCAATAAATATAGGCCATCAGCTTTATTTTTGTCTCAAGCCAGAGCACGTGATAGGTAAAAAACAAACCACTTCAAAAAAAACGTATTTGATTCGATGGATCTATTTTTAACTAAAGTCAAAGTGCTCAAGAATTTCAATAAATTAAACAAAAAATGGGGCATCAAATAAAAAAGGCAATAGAAGAAAAAACAAAAGGTATACCTTTTGTTTCCAGGTCAAATCGTTGATGCGGTAAAATGGTTCTAGTAATGTTACTCGATCTCCCTCTTTAATCTACACCAGGAAAATTATAAGATTACAGCTACTCCTCATAACAGCTCAATATATGATAACTATGAGTTTGTATGAAACAAATAAATACTCAAAGTATGAGCATTTAACCCTTCAATTATTTGCATATTTGAACATTTATAAAAAAAACGTTTGTTTATGCTCTTAGAATTACTTTACTAGCAGAAAATGCTAGGGTGCTAAAAACCAATGTTTATTGGAAACTAGGAATGATATGAGAAATGTCAAGAAAAACTTACTGCTTCATGGTGCACTCCATAAACTGAAAGTATAAAACAAGATTGATCTGAATCAGAAACTACATAATACCTAAGAAAATTAGGGGAGAAATGTTAGTAATGAATATCATACAGCATGAATAACACTGCACTCGCAAATTACACAATTTTAATTCAGTGCCAAACCACAGATGATGTCACAGCTGAGGTAATATCTCATATATTTTATATATTTCACATCTCTTGAAATCTCTTCTTTTAAATATACATTATATATATATAGACAGAGAGAGAGAGAGAGAGAGAATTAATTTCGTGGAATGTAAATTAAATCACTCGGAAATAAATCAATATATTATTATCTATTTTACAATACAAATGTAATTGACATACTTCTCAGCGAATCAGCTTATATGTCATGAAATTAACTTATTGTCTCCTAAGAAACCTTATAAATGCCATACAAAATAAGGTATTTCAAGTTATATATAGGTCCCAAAAAACAAGAGGAATTTTGCATAAATTAGATGTCATGTCAGATTGGACAAGGACAATGCCATCTGAAAAATGTTGTGGAAATAATTTACGTGTAAATTTAATTGAAGAGTGAAAGGATCCACGGCTCATTAGTTCAAGGAGATGGTTGTATTTCCAAGGTCACGGAATCCACCCATACATTTTGCAATGTATAGCTCATCAATCCGGAAAAAAATAAAAAATAAAAATAAAACATAAATAAAATAAAACAGAGTGCAGCATTACTCTTTTAGCACTTCTTAAACAGTTTTATGCGAGCATCATGAAATAGATATCTTACGATGGAGCAATATCATCATGCATGACAGAAACAAGTACTATTCCAATAATCATTACTGCTTTGTTCAACCCCTGAGTTAGGATGTTAATGTTGGCCATCTTGTGCGTTGGAATTGCTTGAAATAAGCATGCAAAAAGAATAAATTTAAAATCAGTCTTCCATAGTTGAATTCTATGATAGCTAGAATCCAAAATTTTGTAAGTTCTTACAATTAACTTCGCCTAAAGATGCCAGCAAAGGAGCTAGTCGTTTAGACCTGGCTTGCCCCTGAAATAAAATTAAGTTCGTGCATAAACTGAATAAATCTGTGAAATTGAAACTTTAATCAATTGCATATTATAGTACTCAGCATGAACAATAAACTGGTTTGATTTACACAAGTCTGCAGGAAATGAGTAATGTTGTCTTGATTACCATAACTTAGCTTTCACATTTTCAGATAATAAGAACTTAATACTAATCAGATAAGTGTCGAGAAAATAAGTGTCGAGAAACCGAATGAGCTTAATTTAATAAGCAACGAAACCGGTCTAATAAGTGTCGAGAAATCAAAAAGGTCAAGATTTTCATGCTTATTTTTCATTGATTTTGATGATATTGCACTTTAAAGAAATGTATTTTTGGTGTTTTTATGCAAGTATGAAGAATTAAGAACAAAAGAACGAAAATATGCAAAAATGAGCGGATTTGGAGCAAAAAGGACTAAATTATGCAAATTTGACCTAGGCCGCCGACGGCGAGGTCGAGGCCGCCGACGGCGTGATTTTCCCGAGAGTTCAGAATTAATTATAAGGGAGGCCGCCGACGGGGTAGATCGAGGCCGCCGACGGTGGGGACTGCTTAAATGCATTGTTTCTAGAAGACCGCCGACGGCGCCTAGAGGCCGCCGACGGCGGGGACAGCGGATTGTTCCAGAAATACATCGAATGTGGACGATTTTCGAAGGGGTGTCTTCGCAACCCTTAGAGACTCTTTTACAACTTTAAAAGAAATGAATTTTGACCGAAAATGGGCTCTTCTTCTGGTCTCAAAAGTGATTGTTAGTGAGTCCATAGTGTAAAGAGAGTCAATCAGTGAGTTTAATTTAGTGAGTAGTGAGTTCAAATAGAGAATTTGTAAGGAATTCTTCGAGGAATTGCAAGAGTGGAAAGGAAGTGAGAGTACTCTTCCACATTGACGTTTCAAAGGAGAAGTCCAAGGAAAAGATCCAGGAGGAACTTCGAGGAGTTTCGTTGTGGAGGAATTTGAGATAAATAGTGTTTATTTGTTTTTTAGTGTGTAGAAATTTATTTTATTATATGAAATCTAAGTTTTATTGCATCATCTTCATGAATTTTGAGTAGTTGTTCTATCTTTCTCCTGGTTTTGATATTTTTGTGAAATGATTATATAATTAGTATATTAATTAAATTATAAAAGAAGTTGTGATGGTACTATACCTAAACGTACTTTACTATACGAATTGGCCATTTGTATTGTCAAAATCAGTGAAGAATTCTAAGACTCGACCGTGAGCTAAGGATTCTTAACTCTGTATGTATCACAATTCTCTTTGCAAGGTAGACAAGTAAATCATCAGTAGGGAGAAGTGCAAATAAATAGGAAATAATATTATCGAGCGTAGAATCGGAGATTTTAGAGTGACATGCTAAAATCCTCAATTCAGTCCTATCGTTCAGGTGTCGATGCGTAGATTGTTAGCTCTCATGTGATGAGAACGTGAGCTCCGAAGTGAGAGCCGGTATCCTCCTAACCTAGCGCGTAGAACCGCAATTCATGCATAGTGATTAGTCAATATTCTTTATACCCAGACCAAAGGTAAAGAATAGGTATGCTCCTATTTGGCACAACACATTAAAACTAATTATAATTATCATTTCACTTAAATATCTTAACTAAGGAGAAAGATTCTTGCTCTTATCTATATTCGAACTTAATTTTAGTAGTAGTATTAGTAAATTATTAGTTAAACTAGTTTTTAATATAAGTTTCATATTATTATCGATCGCATATTAGCTGACGGATAGGCATTTCGATTTAGTTGTAATTCGAATCGATTTTTATAATCCTAAGTCCGTAGGCTTTAATATCTCTCCCCGTAGGATCGATAACCAGACTCTATTGAGCTTCAGTATCATTTGAACGATACGTATACTTGCGTTTGAAAGTAACTCTGCGAGTAAAAAATTAAAATATTTAATTGTTACTAAAGTAAATTCTAATTGGATTAAAGCGCAGGGTGGTTCAAGTTTTTTGGCGCCATTGTCGGGGAATGATTTTATATGTTATAGGAATACAACATAATTAGACTAACAGACAACAATTTAGGACTGTTAGAAAACCTTTTTAGAATTGCAACTTATTTAGTTCACTGTTTTTGCTGTGTACTGATTTCGAGTATATGCGCAAATTTGGTTCTAAAAATCTTATACATTACGATTCGGAATTAGAACGCACTGTTAGGAGAATTAGAAAACTTAGCAAAGAATCTATAAATTTTGAAACAATGGAAATCAACGTAAACAACCAAAAAATAGAAAATGAACAACAATCTAGACCATTAAGAGATTATGCTAACCCTACATTAGATGAAATTCACTTAACTATTCAAAACCCTGATGTAGCTGCTAATTCATTTGAGCCTAAACCCGCAATTATCCAAATGGTACAAAACAATCAATTTTGTGAACTTCAAATGAAGATCCTAATTTACATCTTGCAAGTTTCTTAGAACTTTGTGCTACTTTTAAGTACGACAGAGTGTCTAATGATGCTGTCAGACTTCGACTTTTTCCTTTTTCATTAAGGGATAAGACCAAGGCTTGATTAAATTCGTTAGCACCTGAATCTATAAGAACTTGGGGAGAATTTTCACTAAAATTCTTATTGAAATATTTTCCACTATCTAAGATTGCTAAGCTTAGAAATAATATCACATCTTTCAGTCAGTATGAGGGAGAATCGATATATGAATCTTGGGAAATATTTAAAGAACTTCTTAGAAAATGTCCACATCACGCTTTACCAGATTGGTTAATTATTCAAACATTTTATAATGGATTAGTAGAATCTCTTGGATCTATAATAGACACATTTGCAGTGGATCACTAATGTCTAAACCTTTGAAGAAGCTTATGCGTTAATAGAAGAAATGGCTACCAATAAATTTCAATGGTCTGCTGAAAGGGTAAATCCTAAGAAAGTAGCCAGCATTCATGATTCTGATGCTTTAACCATGATAGTTTCTTAAATTGCTGCTCTTTCAAAAAAAAAAGATCAATATCAAATGAATCGTTCTCAAACACCTCAAGTGTTAGAAGAAAATTCATTAGGACAAATCATAGATGCCCAATCTTCATATGAAACAATAAATGCAATAAATAATAGACAAAATAATCCTTATTCAAACTATTATAATCCAGGTTGGAAGAATCATTCAAATTTTAATTGAATAACCAAAATAATAATAATAATCACTGATGGGAACAATCCCGTAAACCCATTAGGAAATATAAATAATCCGAGTAATTCCAATTATAGACATTCTAATCCACCAAGTTTTTATAATAATTCACAATTTAAGGAGAATAAGTTGTCTATGGAAGAAATAGTTTTGAATATGGGTAATCAATTACAAAATTAAGGAAATGCTATTAAAAACATAGAAAATCAATTAAGGCAAATTACTTCTGCATTAAGCAATAAGCACCTATTAGAACTTTACTGCATAGCAATGTTGAAGTAAATCCTAAAAAATCAAGAAAAGAACAAATCAAAACTATTCAATTAAGAAGTGGAAAAGAGTCGGAAACAAGAGTTCAAAAAGAAACTGTAATTGAAAAGAAAAAAGAAGAAGAAACTGACGGAGAAAACGAAAGTTTATATCTTGATTTTCCTCTAAAACCTATGAAAATTACTATTGAAAAACCACCTTCATCATTTCCTCAAAGACTGAAGCAACAAGATAAAGTAAAAAGATTTACTAATTCTTAGACATTTTAAAAAAATTGTCAATAAATATTTCTTTTGTTGAAGCTTTAGAACAAATGTCTGATTATGTTAAATTTACGAAGCGATATCTCAACAAAAGACAAGTTATTAGATCATGAGATCATTGCACTTCAATGAAGATGTGCAGTGCTTTATAATTCAGATAAAACTTCCGAAAAGCTAAAAGATCCCTAGTAGTTTCACTATTGCGCGTGCTATCGATGAAAAATTTTATGGGCGAGCATTATGTGATTTGGAGCTAAGATAAATTTGATGCCTCCATCAACTTTTAAAAGGTTAGAAATCGGAGATATTGCACGACAACTTCGTAAGCTTTACAAGTGACTCGATCGATCTATTACACATCCTAAGGGAATTGTAGAAGATGTTTTGGTCGAGGTCGATAAGTTTATTTTTCACGTGACTTTATCATTCTAGATATGAAAGAAGATAAATAAATTTAATCATTTTAGGAAGACCATTCTTACTACATGAGAGAGCCATGATAGACGTTCAAAGCGAGAATCGACTATGAGAAGTAAATGACCGGTAAGTAACTCTTAACATCTCAAAGTTAATGAAATATCCATCAATAGAAAAAGATGATGAATGTTTCAGAATGGATGTTTGTGATTATTTGAAAAGAGAATATTTTCAAGAAATTATGAAGAAAAAGAAGATATAGAAAAAGATAATTATGAAGAAATAGAAACTGAAGAAGCTGATTATATTCAGGAAAAATATGAAAAGCTTAATTCAACATCACTGAAAAATCAAATATTAATTCCATCTATTGTAAAATCACTCGAACTCGAATTAAAGAATCTTCCAAATCATTTAAGTATATATTTTTAGGAGAGTTTTCAACATTACCAGTAATTGTATCCTCGGACTTAAATGAGATTCAAGAACAAAAATTATTGGATACATTAAAAAAATACAAAAGAGCTTTTGGTTGGACTTTAGCTGATATTAAAGGAATTAGTCCATCGATTTGTATGCACAGAATCTTATTAAATGAAGAACATAAACAAAGAATTAACCCTCAAAGGAGATTAAACCGGTTCCGTTGCTTATTTTTCTAAGTGTTGGGGCGGAAGAAGATGAAGCAAGGAGTTTGGAAGTAGAAAATAAGTGTCGAGAAACCGAATGGAAGGGAAGCGAGAAGGTTGGAAGCCAAGAGGTTACTTTTGCCCTATAAATGGACGTGTTTGAGAGAGGCAGGGGTGAGACGACTTAAGATTCGACCGAGTAATGTTTATTAAATCGATTTAATATAAAAACTTAATAATAATAATAATACACACACACACACACATAAATATATATACACACATATATACACACACGCACACACCTTTCTACTTAATGGATGATACTTTGGTTACTCCTGACAATCACACGACACTTCAAAGTTTGTTATCTAGCTCCACTCCTAAATTAGAGGAAGAGGCAGGACAAAACCGCCTCGTCCCTAGCTACTTGTTTTCTGCATGTTTTAAATTTTTTGCGTTTATCTGTATCCTTTTCTGTTGGGGTATTACTGTACGTTGTATCGTATGGGTAGGGTGCCTCTATTGGGCTCTCTCATACAAAATTTATGTATCTTTTATATTTCAATAAAATCAGCTTCTTAGCTTTCCAATAAATATATATATATATATATATATATATATATATATATATATATATATATATATATATATTCATGGCTCCCTACAAGTTGATATGAAAATGAAAGACTATAGAAATAGGGGGAAAGGACAATCCCCATCCAAACAACAAAATTAAGGCAAGAAAACTCCTAAAGGTGCTTGTAATCACAATAAAACTCCACACAATCAAGTAAAAACTCAGATTCCAAACAAGCAACTCGGTAAAAGTTCCCACAGATCCTAAGATGAGGGGCATCAATTTGGTCTCCTCTCAGCAAAAAGGAAAGAGGAGGGGAGGTTCTCAGCAAAAAGGAAAGAGGAGGGGGGGTACTGTTGACACTTCTAGCAAGGAGGAGTACATCCCCACACGTGAAGCCAGTTAGCAGGTTGGTTTCCTTCTCTGTAGATGAACTGAAATTTGGTTGTAAGTTGAGACCTGAGGGAAATAATTATCTGGACCCAATATGCATGATGTCATGGAGCAGTATTCATGTTTTCTAATAGTTGGAGAGTACCTTGGGAATCTCCTTCAACAATAAGAGCACTCCAATTGTTGAAAAGAGCAAGTTTAAGGGCCCAGTAAACAACCTCTAACTCAGCTTCACCTGCATCAGTAGCAAGGACTGGTGCATGGAAAAAGAGCAGACAGTTCCCTAAATATTTCTGAACACCCCTCCAACCCCAACTCCTCTAACAGAATAACTACCATCAATATTGACTTTGACTAGATGTTCAGTAAGAGGAATCCACCTCACCTTGAGGATCTCTGGAAGATTCTGCCTCTCAGGGATGGGGAGGGCAAAGACATTAATAAGCTTGTTGTGTTGAATCAGTTTATGTAGGAAAGTAATACAATTTCTGCCAATGACATCCACTTTAAGGGCCTTATCTTCGAAGGTGGCCTGGTTTCTCCCATCCAAATAAACCATGCAATTACAAGAGGGATTGCACCCGCCCTTGCCTTCTGTCAGCACTCCCAGCATTGTAGATGGTTATCCCACTGCAGATGCATAAGGTTCAGACAGAGCTGCCTAGTGATATAATTCCAAACCTGTTGAGAAACTTTACAGTTGAAGAACAGATGAGAAAAAGATTCCTCCTCTTCCTTACATAGTCGGCAGCACGAAGGGCCCCTCAAGCTTTCAGTTTAAGTATATCATCAGTTGGTATAATTTTATGAAAAATTTTCCAGCAAAAGAAAGACATGGATGGGGAGAGGCGTCTATTCCAGATGAAATCTACCCAAGGAATCATGTTCCAATTGTACAACTTAGCATAAATAGCTTTAGAAAGGCTCTGGTTATTATAAGTTTGCCAAATCACCTTCTCGTTTCTGCTCCTGTTGAATGGTATAGTGGAAATTAACTCGACAGAAGATTCTTGCAGGATGGAATTAAAAAATGGAAGTGACCAATTGTCCCACTCCCAACAGTCAGCCACAAGAAGATTTGGATTCAGGTTATCAGTAAGGGGGCTAAGCCAGTCTTTTGGACACCAATTGTCCAACCAGAAATGTACCTCCCCATCTCCAAGCTCCCATAGATACATTTGATCAGCTTCTTGCCTAACCTGGAGCATCTTAACCCATAGTTTAGAGTCACCAAGCTTTTTAATTACAAGTGAAGGGTGAACATCCTTACAATATTTCCCCTTCATATATTTAGCCCACAAAGATTGCTAAGATCTGAATTTAACCCAGAGTTTGCACAGGTTGACATGTAACACTTGCTTGAGCCCTTTGAAGCCTAGACCACCAGCCCAGGTGGGTTTAGCCACTTTCTGCCAAGATGCTCAGTGAAGCTGCTGTCTATGGCCAGCCCAAAGGAATCTGTTGAAAGTTCTTTCTAGTTGAAGCAGTGTGCTTTTCTTCATGTTTGTCATTTGGAGAGTATAAGAGGGGAAAGTAGTAAGAATACTCTTAAGTAAAGTTATTCTGCCTCCATTAGATAAGAAAGAATGGGTCCAAAGTCGCAAGTTGGGTAGAAATTTTCCGATGATTTCATCAAATCGGACTTGCTTTACTTCGCCGCAAGCAAGAGTACCCCTAGATACTTCGAGGTAGTCGAGAGCAAGAGAAACCAGTATAATCTAGGATCCATTGCTTACTGTTGAGGCTACTTTTTTTATCAAACAGTAAGGTACACTTTCCAGGGTTGAACCTCATCCCAGAAGTAGACTCAAACTGTTTGAGACACTGAACAACTCTTTTGACACCCATTTTGCTAGCATTTGAGAAAACCATAATGTCATCTGCATAAATTAAATGGGAAATAGCCATAGTTGATCTATGATGGTATCAGTAGCAGCTTCGGTTGAGTAAGTTGTCATTAAGCAGTCTTGAAAGATAATCCATGGCAAGAATAAAGATAGTTGGGGATAATGGATCACCCTGCTTGAGGCCTCTAGAGGGCGTAGAAGGAGCCCCAACATCGACCATTAATCGAATGGAGTGACTCGTTATGGGACAACCACCTGTGAATGAGACTACAGAAAGCTTCTGAAAAGCCCGTGGCAGCAAGCACCTCCAAAATGAAGTCCCAGCTAATGGTGTCATATGCCTTCTTAAGATCAAGCTTATAAATAATGTTTCCCCCCTGCAAGGCTTGTCCAAATCCAGTAAGAGTTCTTGAGCTAATAAGACATCAGTAATCGATCTGTTAAAGACAAATGCAGATTGTTTTTGGCTAATAATGAGATCCAGGTGAGGTTTAAGTCTTTGTACGATGATCTTACTAATAGTTTTACTGATAACAGAAGCTAGACAAATTGGTCTGAAATGATCCCAAGTCTTCTGCTCATTAGTTTTAGATACAACGACAAAGGTAGAATTATAAAAGTAACTAGGAGTATTGGACCCTTGGAAGAAGCTTCTAATAGCAATAACAACATCATCTTTAATGATGCTCCGTGCTTTTTTATAGAAATCTGCAGTGAAGCCATCTGGACCTGCAGTCAGTCAGAGCAAGAGAGTTGGTGTAGTGGACTTCAGCATTAAACAAGGAGTTATCAATAGGGGTTCTGTCCATAGGTTGAGTGAGCAAAGCGTGGAAATACTGCACTGCACTCCTAGCAATACTGTTGTTGTCCTTGAACCAGATACCATCTTCATTTAGGATAGAGTGGATGGTATTGCACTTTCTTCTGTCTTTGATATAAGCATGGTAAAATTTAGTATTCCTGTCCCCATAAAGAAAAATGCTGACAGCAGCTTTTTGCTTTAAGAATTGCTCCTGTCTCTCTAATGCTGTGAGTAGATTTTCCTGAGCCATTAATAGTTCATTCTCCTTTGCAGCACCCTTTTGCACCTCATCTTCAAGCACCAACACTTCTTTTTCAGCAGTACCCACAGCAGTAAAGACAATACCAAAAGTCTCCCAGCCCCATTGTCGTAGACCCCTACTCACCTTTAGGTGGAGTAGAGACAAATTAATCCAGGGGTCTGGATGAGTAGAATGCCAAAGAGAAGCAACAGTTGGCAAGAAAGTTTGATGCCCAGACCACATGTTTAAGTATCTAAAAGGGGGGGAGGGAGCTCCATGTATAGGAGGGGTATTAATGGAAAGCAAGAGAGGTCTGTGGTCAGACCCAGCTATAGGGAGGTGAGTAACAAAAGTGTACAGAAAATTCGAAAGTCAGTTCCCATTAACTAGAAATTTGTCCAACCTTTCTCACAATCTTCCTCTCTTCCAGGTAAAATCAGGTCCCTGGTATCCCAAATCAAAAAGGCCGGCAGATAGGATGTTGTCACTGAATCTAGTCATCTTATTCAGACTAGGAGTTCTACCTCCAAGTTGCTCCGCTGAATTTGCAATACAATTGAAATCCCCTCCAACCAACCAAAGGGAGTTCATATTTGTACTTAAGATCTTCAAGTTGTCCCACAGCTCCTCTCTATCTAACTTAGTGAACCCAGCATAGATGAAAGTAGCAAAGCCAACATGTCCACTCAGATGGAAAGAGAAGTGAACAAATTGTCTATGATCAATTAAGACAGACCATCTGATTTCTTTTCTACATGGGATCCAGATTTTGTTGTTGGTGCTTGTAAAATGTACAAAACCTGTGAATTTTTTGAGAAGTTTGTTTGGATCTTTATGGACCAAAGGTTCCAGAATAGCAATACACCAAAGTTGGTGCTTTTTGGGGAAAGATAAAAGTCTACTGATGGAAAGGGGCTGGGCAATGCCCCTAATGTTCCAGCAAAGGAACTTAATCATATTGAGGGGGAGATGGAATGATAGGTTGTGATCTAGATCTAGTCCTGGCTCTACCAGGAAGGCCATGCCCTGAAATCTCAACCCCTATAAGCGTGTTGACCTCGCTTTCGATCGCGCTCGCGTCAAAATTTTGCGACGATACCAAATTTCGACGCAATTTTGACGCGCCCGCCGACGAGGTTGCCCAGACGACCTCGGACGACGAAACGGACTGCGCCGATGCAGTCCGAACGTCGATTTCGACTTAAAATCGACGTTAAGCTGCGACGATAACTTGTTGGGGGCAATACTCGTAATTTAAGTTTTTTTTTAAATAAAAATATATATATTTTTTAAAACTTCTTTTAAAAGAATAAAAAAAAATATAAACCTAATTAAACTAAATCTGCCCTAACTCTCCTCACGCTCGACCGGTTGGCTTCGTCTCTCCCGCGCGAGCTCCATGGAAGCTTCGTCCCTCCCGCGCTCGAGCGTGCTCCTCGGCGGCCGTTTGCTCCTCGAGCCGCTCGCGATCCTATCCTTATCCCCGTGCGAGCAACTTGCGCCCTCGCGTACGCCCCTTACCGATCTCTCCGCTCCTCTCCCGCGGCAATCCGCCGCCAGCTCCCACTTGCGCCCGATCCCGTAGGTTGATCTCTCGACTTCGCTTCCCCTTCTCTCGCCTATTTAAACCCCATTTGGGGTGGGATTGGGGTCGGCCCGAAACCTTTGTGAAGAGAGGGAGTTGCTCGTCGGAACGTTTCTCGTACTCGCGGTTTGCTTCCCGTGTGTTCTACACAATCCTGGTAACTCTCCTCTACCCCTTTCTTATTCTCGGTTTTGGCCCCGTGGAAGTTGTTATTCCCGTCATTTATTTAGCCTTCCCCGTTTTGATGTTTTCGGTTGGGCAAGCATGTGTTAAGGGAAGCTTTATTTCATCGTGTAAGTCTTGGAAATACTCTTCTTATAGCTTGAAGCATGATTAGGGAGTACATCGAATATATTTAGTTAGGACTCAAGGTCCTTTGCATGTTTTGGCTTGATGAAAGAAATGGAGAATCTGGTTTAGCTTTATATGTATGTGGAGCTTGTTTCTTTGCTCCTTCTATCTCTCTTGTTAGAAAGCATGCTAGGGGAAAATTAAGCTTGGTTTAGAAGGACTTCAGTTGGTTCCTTCAATATATGCATGAAAGGCTTGTTCTCTACTTCCTCTACTTCTTCTTCATTGCGGTTTTACATGTTGAAACATTAAATATATGGAGGAGTTAGTTTTGGCTCTATGCTTGATATACTTGTGGCCTCGTTGTGATTTATTTTGACCTCATTTAGAGGCGTGCTCGGCTTATTCTAGCTTGTACCCGTAAGCTTTACTTGGGTATATGGTTATTGCACCTATTCTAACATTTGCAGGAATTCGTTCTCATGGCTTTATAGTTAGCTCAGTTTTGGGATCATATATTGGTTGGGTTTGGTTTTTGATGAGTTCTCGGTTTGGCTTTGAACCGGGTTCATTTCGACCCTATGCTTGGCTCGGTTTTTGGCCTTTCTTATGATTTGAATTGCTGATTTATGTTGAGCTTGTGCTAGGCTTACTTTGCCTTTACTCTGGCTCGGTTTTAGCCTCTCGGTTTTGATCTCATTGACATTTTTGGTTTCAATATTATACATAAATGGCTGCAGCTCTCATTTGGGTTCATCTTGAGCTTTATTATGGTTTGATTTTGGTCCCTGGATCTCTTTTAAATTGATTCTATATTGGGGGGGCTGTTCGGGCTGATATTTGGGGCTCGGGTTTGGCATTTTGGTAGGCTGGCAGCTGCTCTTTTGTGGGCTTTTATTGAAGTTTTGGAGTGGGTTTTGGTGGCTCGGGCATAGGCTTTGTTGTTGGAGCTTGTAGGAGGTATGTTGAAGTTGAAGTTTAGGTTTGAGTTGTAGCCTCATATTGGCTCGAGTTCGAGCCCCATGCCGGCTTGGCCGAATCTCATTAAGGCTCCTTCATTCTTATTTGATGAATGGATTAGTTTGTGCTTGGCTTCAACTTGAAGCACATAAGAATTGGGACGTTATTTGTACACTTGATTTTGGCTCATCCCATTTGGAAGTTTAGCCTCGGTGGTGATGTTTTGTGAAGTGCTCATTTGACATTTGAGTGTTTGGTGAGTTCTTTACATTGTTCGATGAGCTTCGAGCCGAGCTTCGAGATGGTTGTGAGGGTGTGCGTATCCACCTTCTTAGTTACGCTTGCGTCCTGGCGATTCACGCTACGATGATGTGAGGTCCGATCCGTAGTCGTGAGAGTGGGCTTATGTGAAGGGATTCTATTCCAAATAAAAAAGAAAAAAATAATAATAAAGATAGAAGAGAGAGAGAGGTTTGGTTGAGGATGTGGAAGTCCGGAGTTTAGTATAGGTCCGGAGTTTCGTCAGCTTTCTCGAGTCTTTCTTTTTCATTGTTTTCTTTTTCTCGTTTGATTTATCGATTTTTAAACGATTCTCGAGGTCACCGCTTTGTTCGATCCCATTCGAATGCAGGGATGTCCATCTCGGATAATCCAATTGTGCCCTGGAAGAAAATGACGTCCTCGGGACCGATTCAGCGATCTCGGACTCTGCTTCAATGTTTGTTATTACATGTTTTAGGGGTGAGTTGAATTAACTCACCTGTCGTCTTTACTCTTTCCAGATTCGAGGCGAGTTAATCCCTTTATTTTCCCCTTCTTGTTGATTTACATGTGTTCTCCGCTTCACTCGGAGTAGGTTTTGTTTTGTTTTGTTTTGCGGGTGATGACGGCGATGATGCAAAAGGCACGCCAGCTGATGGTAGAGAACGATATCCCATCCTACGACATCGTGACTCGCTCCGTGGCCCCGTGAACCGTAGGATGATCGGTATCATTCACCGCTACAAGGCAAGCAGGGCACCCGTACCTTCTTAGGATTGTTAGCGATTCTTTACCCTACGAAATGATCGACTCGTGGACAATTATATTTTTCAAAATCTGATAAAAATATGATACTACATTCCATAATAAAAAAATATATATATTTCCACCACAATCAAAAAAATCGATAAACTTTCTTCGCATGTTCGAAATCCATGTGCATGCTAAAATATAAATTTCAAAACTACATTATAAAATTCGATTCCACTCGTTGATTATCGGCCTTGATGTGAACACTCTCCGAGTCAGTGCTTAATGGACACCTTCTTCTGAGTGAAGCATGGCTTTATACACTCGTGCGACCGAGTAGCCTTCGACGACCCTTCGAGCAAGCATTACACAGCTCCGAGCCTAGCCCCGACCCGAGTGCTCGCTGCTTTCTTCGGTTTTCATTCGATTTTCGATAAAGCACTCGTGGTCCTTTTTAGGATTTTCTCGAGTTTTGGCGACTTTTACTACTTTTCTCGAGCTTTCCCGTTGTGGGTCAGCCACTTTGTTTTCGAGCTTTTCGACGACCTTTTACTTCGCTTGCTTCGCTTATGCGCACACTTCTGCTCGGCTAGACGAAAGAAAATAACGGGCCTCCTGTGTATACATGCGTTTGTTTACATTTGCGACGTGTTACCTTCTTTTCGTACTCGATCATCGCATGCTATACTCGTTTAGCCGTCACTTTTCATATCTCGCTATCGTACGTTATCTCGTTTAAGACGTTACATTATATATTGTTGCATGCTTCTACTGTTACTCCTGTGCTATATACATATCCTGTTATAAACTGTACAACACTTAAACATATTCAGCATAGGATGTTTAGAATAACTTCGACCATGAGGCCACCTGATCGAACATTTCGACCGCCACCTTAGAAACTCAAGCCTCTTCACAAGAAGGAGCTCGGAGCGTATAGATAGGCAAGACGGCCGTCTTCAATAATGGAGCTTGTCGTCGTCAAGAAACCATAGTGATAGCTCGGGAAGTTATTGAGCGCCGCTTCGACCTCCGACATCCCCTAGCTTCCTCTCCCTTCGATTCTACATTCCAAATTCGAGCCAACTCCTTTTAGCACACCTCCACATCTTATTTCGTCGAAAAGTCCTATCCTTTCGACCTCCTCAAGATAATATTTCCGATTTTTATCAAGAGTATTCTTACATGATTTCGGTCATTTAAGATGTAATTAACTATAGTGGCTCGTCTTTATAGAATCATTTTCCGAACCTAACTTAAAATAAACCCTATTTAATTCTTTATATTAAATAGTGGAATTTGTCTGCAAGATATAATTGGCTTCATAGCATCAAACGGACGTCATATATTTCTTAGTTTATTTGATCGAGCCTCACCCTCAAGTCTCGTGTTTGTCTTTCGTGATAAGCTGCACGACTTGAGGCGTAGTAGCTTCTTTCATTCAAACTATGAAAAATATGAGGTCGGCTTGACTTCCTTTCTTTCGTTGAAGTGATCCTTCCGAAGCGGGCGACGGGATTCCGATTCCGCGACCGACGCCTTCTTACGGCACTTCACCGCACAAAACAACGCCGATAGCCTTCCGGCGACTCCGCTGGGACATGCTTCTCTTCATTCAAATCGGAAATCTTATCTTCATATATCGTGATGTGTCCATATCCCTTTTGGACCAGATTACCCTTCTGTTGACGTACTTTACCCATTTCTCCTCGGATAAGATACAATCAACTTTTTCGACTTCGAACCACTTGCTCACCCACCCTTGTACAGGAGAGTTCGAAGACCACTTAGACTTTCTTCGATTTCCGTTCGGGGCCTGACCCCACAGGTGTGTTGGTGACTAGTTTCACCTAGTGTTAGTGCGCCGTAGAGTTTGTCCCGCACCGGGTCCCGGACTTTACTTTCCTATCCGTGTCTTTTTGATTTTGGTTCGTTATGTCGCGAATCAAATCAAGTGGTGTCGCGCTACGCTCGCTTACTAACACATAATTAAATCTTCACAATTTTCACTAAAAAAAAACTTTTAAATCTTTAATCAATTAAATAAAGACTTACCCGTCTACATAGCTTTCGATCAAATAATTAATACCGTAATTTTCCGTTTTCAAGTTTCGCGATGGCATTCCCGACGCTTACTTTTTCCCCGCGACTCGCCGACGAGCCGCAATGCCCGCAATGTTGCTCCCGTTATCAAGTTTGGAACAGATTCGATGAATTCGAGATTTTACTTGGAAAGCTCCGTACGTCGTAGTGAAAGTCGCCGCTCCCGAAGTTCAAGAACCGTCTACCGAATTCAACCCGAACTGCCTACAGGATTTTCCCTCTTACCGAAGGAAAATACTACCGCTACCATAAGCATCTACCGAACTCCGTTTCTCGCCAAAGGGAAGGAAGTTGTGATTGCCGAAGATTCGATCGAAGGACTGGTTGCCCCACCGCCGCATTCGAGATTGGATCAAGTTCGAAAGTTGTGCCATTAACCCGGTCACAAAGGAGGAATCGCAATCGAAGGATTCGCAGGCTACTAAAGCTCGCATTTCCGAAGAAGTGAATGTTAATGAAACTTTTGTCCCGAAGAATTAAGGTCGGTGGATATCTCTCCGCTTCTGCAAGGGAGTAGGTTCCATCCCTTAACGGACACCGATGGACATGAAAGTATCCGAAAGATTGCCGCTGCCTTGCCAACACCTCATGGATGTGGTAAGGAGGAGAAGAAGTCTACTCCGATCACCCGAGTCAGTACAGTGTTCCAGAGACTAGCCGCCAAAGAAGGTTGTTCAGCCGATTGGACTGCTCAAGCGAATGGGATGTGCGCATCCCCTCGCATGAAAAGAGAAATATTAAAGGATGTTGAAACTCCACCTGCTCGCATTCCCGTCGAGTTCCGTTCGGGAGATAAAGTCGACATTGCTACCGCTACTATTGATCTTCCTGCTACCGCATCGATGGGCCGTCGACCGCTAGGTCACGACCGGGTCCTAGAGTTCCGCCAGCTACCAACCATACAAATGATTCTAAAGCTTCAAAGAAAAGGATGAAAGGATCGCTTAGTGCCGTATCCGGTCTTCACCACGGGGAGCATACCTCTCTTCGACATTTCGATGCTTCGTCGAGACACCTCGTCTCAAAGCATCACCGTCAAAGAAAGGGGTGTGGATACCTAAGGTCGTCGTACCAATACAACCTAGCAAGCCCGGAAGACACAGCCTATGGGATAAAGCAAAGAGCCGAAATGTCCGATAAGGCCACGAACATTCGTAAGTGAAGAAAATGTTCCGCAACAATCTCCGCATCTTAAAGTGATACAAAGTTCAATAATTGAAGATAAGATCGAAAGGCTCAAAAGCGAGATTTCGTAGTTAGCTCGTGGACTGGGAATTCCAATCGATAATGAGAATGAAGACTTCGGAGATTACCTCGAAGAGGATGGCATGGATATCAATGTTATTGAAACCAGAGCCACTTCATCTGCGCGCGAAGCCCAACCTTCTACGAAAGGGAACACCGTAGACGAACTGCGCAATACCATCTCGATAAGGGACGAGCAAATAAGTCAAATGGAGAAAAGAATGGAAGAAATGGCTACCGCCATGGCCGCCTTGGTTGCAGCTCAAGGATTGTCTCGACCTCAACAAGTAGCTTCTCCGAAGTCAATCAACCGTAAATTATACGGATCATAGATGAAAGAAGAGAAGTCACCTCACCAACGTAGACGATCAACCAAAGAATGATTCTCGCTCAAAGCATTATACCGTAAAAGAGTTCAACAAATGGTCGAACAAGTTCGGGAGGCCATAGCCCACCTAAGAGTGGTGCATCGATTTTAAAAGGTAGACCTTACCCGGAGGAATTCGATGTCGTACCTTACCCTAAGGGTTATGTGTCACCGAACTTCAAGATATTCAACTGAACCTGAAACCCCAGTACAAGACATAAGACATTTCCGAGCTTGTTGTGGCAACACCGGAGGTAACGAAGCATTGCTTTCGCCGTCGGCTTGTCGACAGTTTGTCGTGAATAGCGTTTGACCGGTATGCCGAATCGCCTAACGGATCAGCTGAAGACATTCTCCGAGTTAGTAGCAGTTGTTCGTGAAAAGATTTGTCTGAGCACAAAGACCATGTTTCTATTGGAGATCTCGTGATGAAAGACGTAAGCCTAACGAGACTCTAGTAGATTATATCTCGAGGCGGAGAAACCTCAAGCATGAAATGTGAACCTCACCACAGTGAACATCATGCGATCGAGATCTTACTCAAAAGCATCCATGGACCGATAGCTTTCATGCTCGATGGACTCACTATCAAGTCTTTTGAAAAACTACTCAAGTAAAGCCAACAATTTGCAAGAAGAAATCAAGCATATGGATTCTCACGAGAAAACCGAGAAACCTGTGATGACCGTGGTGTTCGAGAAGAAGTCCGGGACGAGAGCGATAGTCGATAAAGGAAAACGACCGATGAGGATCTATACAGAAGATTCTCGTCGAATTTCCAACCACCGTCGCAAAGATAGCCAAGCAGAAGCAGATACAAGAAGATGCTCAAACTTAGCAACAACTACCTCAACCGAGATCATACCAACCTGTAAATGGGCGGATGTCTATCGAGGAGCGGAAAGGAGGGTGTACTCTTTCAAAGATGAAGCAAGTACCCAAGATGTTCGTGAGTCCGATGAAGAAATCCGAGTTCAAATTACTGCATCCGAGGAGACCGTAAGAGGTCGATAAGAAGGATCAACCTAATTATCGCCCATATCACGGATGCTCTGACACACCCTGGAGGATTGTTTCATCTTCAAGGAGTGGCTCGAGAGGAATCTTAAAGAAGGAAATATAACGATCCCGAAAGAATACTTGAAAGAGCCCGAAAGAGGATCTATAAATATGATTTCAATCGAACCGATTACTCCGATCGATTCGTGCTCAAAAGAAGATGAATGGACTCACAGCTTGGAACAAGTCATCCAGAAAGATGTTGAATCGAATTCGATCGCTTCAGCTCGAGAAGACGTTCGTGGTCCACAATCCGTTCAACCGCAGATAGAAGTTTCTTCAAAGAAAGGAAAGAGCACGTCGCGAAGACCGATAGCGCGGGGGTAGGATAGGGGCTGCCTCTGTTAGACTTGTTTTCTCGGATTCGGGGGAGAAAATCCTCGAACCTCTGAGCTTGTACGATTATCTTTTTGCTCCTCTGGAGTATTTTAAATGTAATGATAATGATTTCGGCTACGTTTTCACTGTTTCTGCTGATAGTGTGACTGATCCTGGTCACTCTAGTTTCGATTTCGATTCCCAAACCTATCCTCGAATTGTGCTCAAGTCCGATGAACCCGTCAATCAGAACGAAGAAACCATCGACGCTACCGCCTACGATGATTCAGAAAGTAATGAACCGGTCCTTGAATGTAAAGGAACACCGATCGCCATCAACTTGGATTTGTCCGATTCGCATTCGGCACCACAACGAATCAACTACGATATCGAAGAGATAACGGAGGTCTACTTAAGAAGAGGAAAAGTGATACTCTCGGGACGACTCCGACCGATAAAGGAAAGCAAACAAGCTACACAAGAAGAACCACCCCGAGCAACGGAAGAAACGCGTGCCGTGAGGAAATCGAAATTCGAACAAAGTGGATTATAACGTGCTAGCTCATCTTAGAAGTCGTCGAGCTAAACTGAGCATCTACGACGCTCTAATCTTGTCAAAAGAAATAAGGGAATCTCTGGTTTCAGCTCTACTTGATCCGGATATTTGCTTAGCCCAGTTAGCCAGCACATCCTCGGATGTAGTTTGCTCGTTGAAGGAACGATCTGGAGTTACTTTTACAAATGAAGACTTGCCGCTCGCACCGCCGACCACAACCGTCCGCTTTATATCTCCGTCGCATTAGCGTATTTGTGTCTGTCCAGAATTTTGCTGATCCCGGAGCATCCCTCAACCCGATGAGTCTACTGGACATCGGCATATTTGGATATTGAAGCTCATAAACTTGTGCTCGATAAAATGATGTTAAGAGGATTCAACCAAAAGGAGAGAGAGCCCTCGGATCAATTACTTTGTTGATGAAGGTCGGAGGACCTAGTAACAACCGCTAAACTCCATATTATCGACGCCGAGACCTCTTTCAATGCTCTACTTGGTCGACCGTGGATTCATGAACATGACATGGTTCCGTCTTCTCTACACCAATGCATCAAATACTACAAAGAAGGACAAGAATATTGCATCAAAGGAGATTTACAACCATTTTCGGTTCATGAAGTTGGCATTCATGAAGACGCAGACTTACTACTCGCCTCCGAAGAAGATCGTTTTCTCTCGTGAAGTGATTGCAATCAGCAGTGAAAGATTCGTAAAGATTACGAAAAGGGGTCATTCAACTCCGCTTCGACAACCTACCGTCATTTCCTCACAACGAAATGATAAAGGTTCTTTTAGTTCATGCACCCGAGATCGAGGCCGGGGACGTGGACGAAGAAGAGCCAATGTGGTTGTTGGACTGGACTAGGCCGACGATCAACATCGACGAAGAAGAAAGTTCCGAAGAAGAAATAATAATGATAAAGCGATAAAAACCTCGATACGAGATACCGTTGGAAGATACGGAGAAAAGCGAATACGAGACAACGTATGATCGTATAAACCACTATGTGAACGCTATGACCCTTACTCCCGTCCTCCCCCAAAAGGTCGAGAGCTTAAAGGTCAGGGACGTCCCGTGTGCTGGTTATAAGCCGATCAAGTTTTACCGTGCTTCTACTTCTACCAGCCTTGAAAATCATGTAAATTTGGATGAGGATGCTAATGAATTAATGGAATCGCCTTTGGTTATTTCTCGCCTTATGTGCAAAAATTAATTCAACAGTGACATTTGCGCAAGATATATGCCAAAAGATAAATCGCAACTCTTCAAGAATTATGGAATGTTAGGAATCGACATCCTAACTCTAAAGAGGGTCTCGGATTTGCACGATTCGACCGATCGACGATTCGAATTTTGCATGGTTGTTACCAGTGAGTCGAAAGAGGATTGCCTCGGTGTGGAGGATGACTTTACTGATCAGCTATTAGAAGACGCTCCGCCAGAATTCGAAGAAGAAATTAAGTCAACAGTCGATGAATTGAAGGAAATCAACCTCGGATCGAGGAACGCCTCGCCAACCTTCATAAGTTCTCTACTCGATAAAGAAGAATCCACGTAGCTAATACGACTATTGTCGAGTTTAAAGATTGCTTCGCATGGAGTTACGACGAAATGCCAGGATCGCACGAGAGGTCTGCAATCCATAAACTTGGAATCGACAGAGATATGCCGCCAGTAAAGCGAGCTCCAAGAAGAATGCGCCCGAAGTAGAGCGACAGGTGATCGCCGAGGTAAAGAAGCCGATAAACGCTAACTTTGTAAGAGAAGAGCAGTGACCCTACATGGTTAGCTAATGTCGTGCCGACTAAGAAGAAGAATGGACGATCCGCGTATGTGTCGACTACAGAGATTTAAACAAAGCATGTCCAAATGACGAGTTTCCGTTACCAATACCAGAAATGATGGTGGATATTGCCTCAACACATGAAGCTTTCTCTTTCATGGATGGATCGTCGGGATACAACCAGATCAGAATGGCTCCAGAAGATGCGGCCCTTACAGCCTTCAGAACACCTATCGAATTTTCTCGCTATATGATGATGCCTTTCGGATCGAAGAATGCCGGAGCAACTTATCAACGAGCAATGACGAAGATTTTCGATAATCTCATTCACAATCAAGTGGAATGCTACGTGACGACTTTGTTATCAAAAGTAAACGGAAAATGTACCATTTGCACGATTTCGAGGATAGTGTTCGAACGATTACGACGATATAATCTCAAGATGAATCCCTTAAAATGCGCCTTGCGTTACCTCCGGAAATTTCTAGGATTCGTCGTCCGTCATCGTGGAATCGAAATCGATCCGGAGAAGATCAAAGCTATCTTAGAAATGCCACCTCCCAAAACATCGAAACAACTACGTTCCTTCCAAGGAAGTTGGCATATCCGAGACGCTTTATTTCTAATCTCTCGAGTAGGTGTCACCCTTCTCGCATTAATTAAAAAGGACGCCAAGTTTATTTGGGAAGAGAAATGCCGACGGGCCTTCGAGGACGTTAAGAAATACTTGATGACACCTCCTGTTTTGCGCCCCTATCCCGGAAGACGCTTCGATACTTTATACCGCGGCTTTAGACGACTCTCTGGAGCACTACTAGCTCAAGTCAATGACGAGGGTAAAGAAAACGCACTATACTACTCGAGTAGGCGTCTAATCCCGACGGAGGTAAAGTATCCGCCTATCGAGAAGCATTGTCTAGCCTTTAATTTTCGCCGCCCAAAAGCTCGTACATTACATGTTTTCTCATAGGGTAACCCCGATTTCGAAAGTTAATCTGTCGCAATATTTGATGACCCGACCAACAAGTTCCGGACACTTAGAAAGGTGGTCGATGATTCTATTGCAATTCGATATAACTTTGTTCCCCTCCGCGCTATCAAGGGACGCATTTTGCGTACTTTCTCGCCGCGCACCCACTTCCAACTCGGGTCATCTCTTAGTGACGAGTTACCGGATGAGCGAGATATTACGGATGGAATCCTCCAAAGTGCACAACGCCTGGAGATGTACTTCGACCGAGCTTCTTCGACCGTAAAAGATAAAGGATCGTGAACAGTTATGCCGTGCAAAGCGAGAATCGGCTTGATTTTCATCACGCCGTATAAGGGTATGCTCGCATTCTCCTACCACCCGACGCAGCCGTGTACAAACAATGAAGCGAATACGAAGCCTTAATCACCGGATCGGAATTAGCAATTTCAATGGATATACCGTACATCGTCGTCTACGGTGACTCTCAACTTATAATTCGAGCAAGCTTGCCGGACAAGTATAAGATTTTGAAACCAAGATTAGCGGAATATCACGGATACGCGATAAAGCTTGCTAGAGCGGATTCCTAGTGTAACGCTCTATAGAATCCTCGGTTGGATAACGCCCATGCCGATGCTTTGGCAAAACTCGCAAAAGAATCGGCGTGTTCCCCGCAGGATTCTATTGACGTTACGGTACAAGGAAGGCGAGTTTTGTCCCGAATCAACCTCGAAGATCTACGAAGTTCGAAGAAGAAGCGACAGCTTGCTGTGGCCGATATCAACGAAGATCGGCGTAAGCCATTGATGTAATATTTGCAAACTGGAAAATTACCAGAGGACAAGTCAACAGCGTATCATATTACGAAGAGGGCTATGTCCTACGCTTTAGTAGGTGATGTCCTCTACAGGAGATCGTTCGATCAGATGTGGTTGCGATGCCTAAGCAGAACTGAAGCGCAGAATATTGTCAAAGAAGTACACGCCGGATTGTGTGGAGCTCACCGACCGTGACCGAAGATGAAAATGAAGATTAAGAGACTCGGATATTATTGGCCAACAATGATGTCTGATTGCATGGATACAACCAGAAAATGTCACCAGTGTCAAGTGCATGGGGTGGTCTTACACCAACCTCCGAATGTGCTACACCCAACTGTTGCTTCGTGGCCATTCGAGTGTTGGGGCACGGACATAATAGGTCCGATAGACCCTCCATCCTCTAAGGGACAGATTCATTCTCGCAGCTACGGATTACTTCTCCAAATGGGCAGAGGCAGTGCCGTTACGAAATGTTACAACACACCACGTTCTTCTCTTTTTCAAGAGTCAGATAGTCTACCGTTTTGGAATTCCGCGCAGAATAATCTCCGACAATGGAACATGCCTTTAAAAGCACCAAGATCAATAACTTTGTCGACGACACGAGATAGATCGGAGGTACTCGACGATCTACTACCCCAAGGCAAATGGTTTAGCAGAGGCTTTCAACAAAACACTCGGTACATGATTTTGAAGAAAACTCTCGATGAGAATAAAAGAGATTGGCATAACAAATTGTTAGAAGCTTTGTGGGCATACCGGACAACATTCGAGACTCCCACCCGATGTACACCGTACGCACTCGTCTACGGATCGAGGCCGTGCTACCGTTAGAGGTTCGGACGCCGTCTCTCGGAGTTGCCGTCGCCAATCGGCCTACGACGGAAGAAAATGCAAAACTCGACTGAAGAATTGGAAAGTCTCGAAGGAAAACGACCGGAAGCGCAACAACGATTCGGAGCTTTACCAAGCGAAGATGGTACGAGCCCATGACAAATCGGTCCGCCCGAGGACGTTCAAAATTGGTGACCTTGTTCGTTCTCAAGAGACCTATTCTCGCACGTCGCAAGATAAGCGGAAAATTCGAGTCAACTCGGGAGGGACCATTTGTCATAGATAAAGTCTACTCCGGAGGAGCCTCACTAGCTTGTGAATTCCCAGGCGGTAAACCTTCATTGTCGATCAACGGACGATACTCGAAGACATATTACGCAACTCGACGCCGCTCGAGTTGAAATTTCAAAATCTCGATTATTCCGTGATTATGTATTTGGTCAAATGCTCGCGACCGGTTTAAAATTTTGTAATAAAATTAACATCAATAAAATGAAAATTTTTTAGAGTGCATGTTTTGGCTTTCTTTTCTTTTCCACTTTCAAATTTAATACACATACACATAATTAACAACATGAATTAAAGCCTCTCGTAGGCGTTTTGTTTTGTTCTCTGTTCCTGTCAGATTTCAGCCCACTGATGTTTCTCCTGTTGTCTGCAGAGAAAATGTCAGGACAGAGGTTGATTTTGGCTTTTAAGGATGGCTTGAATCTCGCACCTAGCGAGAGAATGGGCGCCGCAAGGTGGCATTATAAACTTTGATATGGACTTCGCCGGATCAATGTAGATTACGAGAGTCCCCCGATGGACGCGAGCTAGCCACCGGAAATCGAAGGACTACCGTCGTTAATAAAGATCGACAACGGAAAAGATACCTCGCGGAAGGGGAAGAAAATATTACAAGATCCGATGGAAGGGACTAGTCGCTCGCCATCCATGATAACTCGCACTCACTCGGAGGCCTAGTCGCCGCCGACAATGCCGGACTACTCGGATGCATTACGAAGCACAATACGCGAGAATGCCAATCGACGAAAGCGCAGAGCATTCCGACGCGAAGACAAGAGATATCTTCAAGAGACAGAGGATTTACTCAACTCTATCCCGTAGGGGAGGATCTACGATCCGGAGATGAGAGAGACTTCTTCCGGACTCGCTCGCTACGGAGGATGAGTCCGAGTTTGTTCCGGGGATTCCGGAGATTCCGGATGAACTTTGTCCGGGTTGCCCAACGTGCAACGCAGAGATTCCAAAGACGTTCTTCGACTCGCAATGGCATTTGTGGAATGCTCGGACCGCAACGTCCTACACTTCGAGGCATTACGCACTCCGGAGGAGTACATGTCTACGGATGACGCTTGTCGACCGCCGAGTACCCGACGGGGAATCATATACCCCACCGGATACGGATACATCGCCTGGGTTCCCACCGATACCGAGATGAGGGAGTACCTCGACAGCTTGCCGATGATCACTTTAGCGCAGCTTCGACGAGATGGTTAAAGTGAAGAAGCGTGAATTTGAATTTTATGAAGAAGTTCGGGAAGATGCATTAACATACTTGAAGGACCGGAACCGCATACCGTAGTCTTCTCCGAAAGCGACGAGAGAAGCATCCTCGATCGCATAAAGGATTTGCAACTCGCAGGTCGAGCAGGTCTTTTGAGAAGGACTTATTCGAACCGTAAAAATGGATGCGTGGAAAGGGCGGAATCACTATTCAAAGGCGGCCGTCGCTACAACTTCACTACGGACAGACGAGGAAATCCCCGTGGATTCCGAGACATGATCAGTGGATCCGATACCTCCTACGATCAAGTGGATGATAAAAAGAATGGTTCGATGGAGCATACTTCCACTCGATCGTATTCCCAATACTCGTATTATCAACATTTACGAGAAGCGGCGACCGTATCCCCCTCACATAGCATCACCACGATTTCGTCGACCTTTTTCTACTGTCTCTTTTCCGAGCAGGAGCAATATACTCGTTCGGAAAAGAAATCGATATTGTCGGCCCGGCGAGTTCGGAGGATCCGTGGAGATTCCGCTACCGAGTGGGCTCGCGACTTGTTCTCAAAGGCAACGGAGCGGATATCGCCAAGCACCGCATTCCGGGAGTGCGACACCGCGAGTTTCGTGACCTTCGGAAGAATGGATACCACCAAGATGCCATATGGATTCCGTCCGGACCCGCAGTCGGAGGAACCGGCTACCCCACGGCCGTGATAGGCTGGACCTTCGAGTTCATGCAAAGGGACTCTTGTCTCGGAGCATGGCTCGCAGGCCGGCTCGACCAAAAGCTCGCCTTACCGGAGACGGATTTTCGGAGGATACTCCTCGCACTCGCGTTCGACACGCCGGATATGGATGATGCTAATACCGCAGATGCTCAGTTTGTGATGTGTCTTCAGCTTATGATGTTTTCCAGTTGTACTTTTGATGCGTCCTGCACACTGTGCTTTTGATGTTTTCAGCATATAGTCAGTTTGTAACCTCTGTTCGAAGTTGACTAATGAAATCTTTTTCAGAATCTTGTCTGTTTGTCTTGTCGCTCATGTGTGCGATAGCATAAAGCCACCGAACCATACGTTGGTTTTCGAGCTACGACGAACGAAGAACAAAACAAAAAAAATATACGTAATAAAAAAAATGAAATTCAAATAAAATACTCTTTTGAAAATCAACCAACTAAAATCAAATTTTGAAAAATGTGTTTTGATATGTATAATATAACAAAATGAAATGAATTTGTTGAGTGTGTTTATCTCGATCTTGAGATTTCTCGCTCTCTGCTTGCATAGCGCGACTATTCCAGTCTGCACCGATGTTCTACATGTTCTCTCGGAATTTTTACATTCTGCACGAGATCCCACACATCTTTCTCACTGATATCGTACTTGTCTTATGACATGTCTTTTCGAGAGTGTCACTATACACTCCCTGCACGTTCTGACGTGATGATTTTTTTTGCACTTTCCCTGTTACTCTCCTGAGATCAGTACCTAAATTCTGATTCTCACTTCCTTTCGAGATCGGTACCTAAATTCCGATTCTCATCCTTGATATCAGTACCTAAATTCTGATTCTCAACCCTTTTTGAGATCGGTACCTAAATTCCGATTCTCATCCTTGAGATCAGTACCTAAATTCTGATTCTCAACCCTTTTCGAGATCGGTACCTAAATTCCGATTCTCATATTCCGATTCTCAAATTCCGATTCTCATCCTTGAGATCAGTACCTAAATTCTGATTCTCAACCCTTTTCGAGATCGGTACCCAAATTCCGATTCTCATCCTTTCGAAGCTAAGATCGATATTCTAGTCCTAATTTCTGAGGTCGCACCCACATACCGATTTCCGTTCTCCCTCGTATATTTTGAAATTTCGCGATTCAAAGTCCACTCTCCAATCCTCGCCGAGAGTTCCCGTCTTTGATTCCGCTTCCCATACCCGCTTCCCTGTTTCCCCAGCGAGAGTTCTGGAATCTTCAGTTTTGGAGATTTGTCTGTCACTCCCCAGCGGAAACCTTCGCCACTCTTTCCTCGTTTCGTTCTGAGTGTGTTGACTCAGGATGTCTGTGTTGGTTTGGTCGATCTTGTCGGTCAACGCCAATACGCGCGGTATGCATGTCCTGCACACCACACCTATTGGGGGTCCTTTTGTTGACCTCGCTTTCGATCGCGCTCGCGTCAAAATTTTGCGACGATACCAAATTTCGACGCAATTTTGACGCGCCCGCCGACGAGGTTGCCCAGACGACCTCGGACGACGAACGGATCTGCGCCGATACGTCCGAACGTCGATTTCACTTAAAATCGACGTTAGGCTTGCGACGATAACTCGTCGGGGGCAAAACTCGTAATTTAAGTTTTTTTTAAAATAAAAATATATATATTTTTTAAAACTTCTTTTAAAAGAATAAAAAAAAATATAAACCTAATTAAACTAAATCTGCCCTAACTCTCCTCACGCTCGACCGGTTGGCTTCGTCTCTCCCGCGCGAGCTCCATGGAAGCTTCGTCCCTCCCGCGCTCGAGCGTGCTCCTCGGCGGCCGTTTGCTCCTCGAGCCGCTCGCGATCCTATCCTTATCCCCGTGCGAGCAACTTGCCCCTCGCGTACGCCCCTTACCGATCTCTCTCGCTCCTCTCCGCGGCATCCGCCGCCGGTCCCACTTGCGCCCGATCCCGTAGGTCGATCTCGACTTCGCTTCCCTTCTCTCGCCTATTTAAACCCCATTCGGGGTGGGATCGGGGTTGGCCCGAAACCTTTGTGAAGAGAGGGAGTTGCCGTTGGAACGTTTCCCGTACTTGCGGTTCGCTTCCCGTGTGTTCTACACAATCCGGTAACTCTCCTCTACCCCTTTCTTATTCTCGGTTTTGGCCCCGTGGAAGTTGTTATCCCGTCATTTATTTAGCCTTCCCTCGTTTTGATGTTTTCGGTTAGGCAAGCATGTGTTAAGGGAAGCTTTATTTCATTGTGTAAGTCTTGGAAATACTCTTCTTATAGCTTGAAGCATGATTAGGGAGTACATCGAATATATTTAGTTAGGACTCAAGGTCCTTTGCATGTTTTGGCTTCGATGAAAGAAATGGAGAATCCGGTTTAGGCTTTATATGTATGTGGAGCTTGTTTCTTCGCTCCTTCTATCTCTCTTGTTAGAAAGCATGCTAGGGGAAAATTAAGCTTGGTTTAGAAGGACTTCGACTGGTTCCTTCAATATATGCATGAAAGGCTTGTTCTCTACTTCCTCTACTTCTTCTTCATTGCGGTTTTACATGTTGAAACATTAAATATATGGAGGAGTTAGTTTTGGCTCTATGCTTGATATACTTGTGGCCTCGTTGTGATTTATTTTGACCTCATTTAGAGGCGTGCTCGGCTTATTCTAGCTTGTACCCGTAAGCTTTACTTGGGTATATGGTTATTGCACCTATTCTAACATTTGCGAGAATTCGTTCTCATGGCTTTATAGTTAGCTCGGTTTTTGGGATCATATATTGGTTGGGTTTGGTTTTTGATGAGTTCTCGGTTTGGCTTTGAATCGGGTTCATTTCGACCCTATGCTTGGCTCGGTTTTTGGCCTTTCTTATGATTTGAATTGCTGATTTATGTCGAGCTTGTGCTAGGCTTACTTTGCCTTTACTCGGCTCGGCTTTAGCCTCTCGGTTTTGATCTCATTGACATTTTTGGTTTCAATATTATACATAAATGGCTGCAGCTCTCATTTGGGTTCATCTTGAGCTTTATTATGGTTTGATTTTGGTCCCCGGATCTCTTTTAAATTGATTCTATATTGGGGGGTGCGTTCGGGCTGATATTTGGGGCTCGGGTTCGGCATTTTGGAAGGCTGGCAATTGCTCTTTTGTGGGCTTTTATTGAAGTTTTGGAGTGGGTTTTGGTGGCTCGAGCAAGGCTTTGTTGTTGGAGCTTGAGGAGGTATGTTGAAGTTGAAGTTTAGGTTCGAGTTGTAGCCTCATATTGGCTCGAGTTCGAGCCCCATGCCGGCTTGGCCGAATCTCATTAAGGCCCCCTCATTCTTATTTGATGAATGGATTAGTTTGTGCTTCGGCTCAACTTGAAGCACATAAGAATTGGGACGTTATTTGTACACTTGATTTTGGCTCATCCCATTTGGAAGTTTAGCTCGGTGGTGATGTTTTGTGAAGTGCTCATTTGAATTTGAGTGTTTGGTGAGTTCTTTACTTGTTCGATGAGTTTAGCTGGCTTCGAGATGTTGTGAGGGTGTGCATATCCACCTTCTTATATGTTTGCGTCCCGCAATTCACCTACTACTGTTGTGAGTCTGATCCAGAGTTGTGAGAGTGGGCTTATGTGAAAGGGATTCTATTCCAAATAAAAAAAAAAAAAAAAAAAAAAGAGAGAAAGAGAGAGAGAGGTTTGGTTGAGGAGCAGGAAGTCTGGAGTTTAGTATAGGTCCGGAGTTTCAGTTGGCTTTCTCGGAGTCTTTCTTTTTTCATTTTTTCTTTTTCTCGTTTGATTTATCGATTTTTAAACGATTCTCGAGGTCACTGCTTGATGTTCGAGTCCCATCCGAATGCGGGATGTCCATCTCGGGGATAATCCAATTGTGCCCGGGGAAGAAAATGACGTCCCCGGGACCGATTCGAGGATCTCGAGCTCGCTTTCGCCGTTCGTTGTTACATGTTTTAGGGGTGAGTGGATTAACTCGCCTCTAGTCTTTAGTCTTTTCCGGTCTGCAGAGCGAGTTAATCCCCTTTATTTTCCCCTTCTTGTTGATTTACATGTGTTCCCCGCTTCACTCGGAGTAGGTTTTGTTTTTGTTTTGTTTTGGGGTGATGACGGCGATGATGCAAAAGGCACGCCAGTGATAGGGTAGAATGATATCCCATCCTACGACATCGTGACTCGCTCCGGGCGCCGATGAACACGTAGGATGACGAGTATCATTCACTCGCTATAAGCGCAAGCGGCACCGTACATTCTCAGTGATTGTTAGCGATTCTTTACCCTACGAAATGATCGACTCGTGGACAATTATATTTTTCAAAATCTGATAAAAATATGATACTACATTCCATAGTAAAAAAATATATATATTTCCACCACAATCAAAAAAATTGATAAACTCTCTTTTGCATGTCTGAAATCCATGTGCATGCTAAAATATAAATTTCAAAACTACATTATAAAATTTGATTGTCCACTTATTGATTATCGGTCTTGGAGTGGAACACTCTCACGAGTTAGGTTTGTTTACATTTGCGGCGTGTTACATACTTTCTCATACTTGCATCTGTATGCTATTATCTTAGCGACGTCACTTTTCATAATTGCATATCTTGCATGTTATCCCGTTTAAGTACGTTACATTATATACTTGTTCGTATGTTTCTATCGTTACTCCTGTGCTTATATACATATCCCGTTATAAAGCAGTACAATACTTAAACATATTTCGCATAGGATGTTTAGAAGAACTTCGACCATAGTAGCAATTCGATTGAACATTTTGACTCGCCACCTTGAAAACTCGGCTCTTCATAACGAAGGAGCTCGGAGCTAGTATAGTGGGCGGCACGGTCGTCTTCGAGAAGTGGAGCTCATCGTCGTCAACGAAAACCATAGGATAGCTCGGGAAGTTATTGAGGCTCGTTTCGGACCTCCGACATCCCCTGGTTCCTCTCCCTTCGGATTCTACATTCCAAATTCGAGCCAACTCGCTAGCACACCTCCACATCTTATTTCGTTGAAAAGTCCTATCCTTTTCGACCTCCTCGAAGATAATATTTCCCGATTTTTATCAAGAGTATTCTTAGATGATTTTGGTCATTTAAGATGTAATTAACTATGAGAACTGCTTGCTATAGAAGCATTTTTCGAACTCAAATTTAAAATAAACCCTATTTAATTCCTTATGTTAAATAGGTGAATTTGTTCGACGAATATAATGGTTTCGCAGACCAAACGGACGTCATATATTTCTTAGTTTATTTGATCGAGTCTCACACTCGAGTCTCGTGTTTGTCTTTCGGGATAAGTGCGTACGACTGAGGTGTAGCGCTCTTTCATTCAACTATGAAAAATATGAGGTCGGTTGACTTCCTTTCTTTTCGTTGAAGGATCCTTCCGAAGCGGGCGACGGGATTTCGATTCCGGCTACCGACAGCTTCTTACGGGCACTTCACCGGCACAAAACAACGCCGACAAAGCGCTTGATCTTCAATTAGTTTATGCACTTCTGTTTTATTTCTCTTCTTCTTTTTTGATGTGTAAACGTGTCATTCCTCCTCCACTTCTGTTTTATTTCTCTCCTTCTTTTTTGATGTGTAAACGTGTCATTCCTCCTCTATAGCCTTCTTATAGTCTCAATGTTGCCCTTTGCAGAATTCAGAACTTCCTGTCCTTCCTCCACCTCTACTGCCGCAGAGGATGAGGATTGAGTAGGGGTGATTATAGTGATTGGAGCATTCTCATAAACTCTCCCTCCCACTGCAACATCCTCAATGGAAATGGAAGGGGTCTCAACTTCCTGATTCCTGATATTGGGAGCTATATTTTCTATAACACAGTCGACAGGTTCCTTTGAGGGGTTAGTAGAAGTTCTCTTAGCTGGGGGATGCAATCTATAACATATTTCTTTTGTATGGTCAAACATCCTACAATGTTGGCAGTAGTAGGGTCATTGTTCCATGACCACCTCCTACCATGCTCCTTCTCTCTCTGATCAAATCCAAATTTTATGAATTTCAGGGAGAGTTATATCTCTCTCTATAAAAGCTCTGGCTGCTGCTGGTCTTGCCTTGTTGTAAGTAGGGAGATCAATTTTCAATGGAGTACCCTGAATAAAGCATTTCTGTTATAATACATAAAAGGTAACCCTGGGAATTTAAACCAAATAGGGACAACTGGGGGCTCCTTGCTAGGATCAAAATCTGGTGTCCATTTAAGTATCTTCATGTCAGTTCTTGCAATTGTAATGGTCTGTTTAGCGAACATTCTGGCATAATCCTACTCATTGCTAAGCTGGATGAGCAAATATCTTCCCTCAATCAGCCCTGTTGACCTCATTTTTGGCGAGGTCAAGTTTCTTCTAGTAGGATTTAGGATCTAGCAGTAGGTTTATCCTATTTGACTGTCCTAGAAGACTAGAAAGGGGACCCACCGTCTCTTTACTCGTTTTGAAGTTCTGCATATTTCGTCCTTGACCTCTAACATTAAGAAGGTCAAAACTAACGTGACGGAGCTCAAAAGGAGTCCCCATAGGACCATCAAGCCCTAAGGTTGCCCGATGCACGATTTTACACCTCAGCGAGCACAAATTTCATGACTCGGACGATCGACAGGTTAAAATTTACAATTCACGACGTCTACATCTTTAAACACTTCACAATTAATCAAAATCAAAATTTATTTTCAGATTGACCGATCACGGGCGAAAATTTCGAAGGTAATCGAATTCGACGCACTTTTGGCCCGACCGTCGACGAGGTCACCTGAATGACTCCGGGTGATCAAATTATTAAAAGGTGTGAACGATTTAGATATCTCGGGTCCATTGTTCAAAGCGATGATGACATAGATGGGGATGTTAATAGTAGAATTCAGGTTGGTTGGTTGAAGTGAAGGAATGCGTACGACCTATTGTGTGATAGAAAAGTACCGCTTAGACTGAAAGGAAAATTTTATAAGATGGTGTTGAGACTTTCAATGCTCTATGGTGTTGAATGTTGGCCTTTAAAAGAGAAGCATAATGTTAGGTTAAGTGTTGCCGAGATGAGAATGATTAGGTGGATGAGTGGCTTTACACTTAGAGACAAAATGTGAAATGAATACATAATAGGGTTGGTGTTGCACCAGTGACGGATAAAATTAGAGAGAGTCGCCTTAGATGGTTTGGTCACATTAAACGTCGACCACCTGATGATACGATTAGGAAAGTAGATGTTTTAAATACAACTTATGTTAAGAAAGGCAGAGGTAGACATAGGAAAACTTGGGCTTATTGCATAAAAAATGATCTTATTTTATTAGAATTAAACGAAAATTTGACACTAAATAGGACACAATGGAGAAAAGGGATTCATGTAGCCGACCCCACTTAGTGGGATTAAGGATTTGTTGTTGTTGTTGTTGTTGTTGTACTTCTTTGATCATGAGAATCTCTTTCATCATCACACGTAAGAATTATATCATCCACATATACTATCAGCTCAGCAATATTACTTTTCTGAGTGTTTTTTATAAATAAAGTATGATCAGCTTGAATATGAGAATAACTATTAGATTTCATGCTCTTGGTGATTATTTAAGCGCATAGAAAGACTTCCTAAGTTTGCATGCTAGGTTTTAATTGGAATCATTTTCAAGTTTTTGTGAAATCTCCATATACGCTTCTTCTTTCAGATCCTTATTCAGGAAGGCATTTTTTAATATCAAGTTGATGCAAACCCCTGAAAGAACTTTAGCATTAGGTTTGGCAACTAGTGTGAAGGTCTCCTGATAGTCAATCCCATAGACTTGACTGAAACCTTTTGCTACAAGTCTGACTTTGAATCTCTCAATACCTTTATCAACATTGTATTTGATGTTAAACACCCATCTACATCCAGCCAGCTTCTTATCTTAAGGGAGTTTAGAAAGGAATCCATATACCAATAGACTTTATGCTCAAATCTCTTCATCAACTATTTTTCTCCATTATGGATTTTCAAGAGCTGTATGAATAGATTTAGAAAATCTACATACTATAAAGGTTAGAAACAAAAGCATTTTGAGGATAACTTCCCATAAACTACATATTCTTAAATTGGATAGGGATAACTTCCCATCCTCAACCAAGATAGGAGGGCTAGGTGGAGTAGGTAGTGAGGTCGTATAAGTATCATCAAATACATCCCAAAATTGATGTCCATTAGCACTTATCCTCTAAAAATCAAAATTGGGTAGGATTGATTTTCAAAAAATGTGACATCTATAGAGTTAGTAATATTTTATGATAATAGGAGAGTAACATTATACTTCTTGTTGGTGGCATACCCATAGAAAATATACATGATAGATCTAAGTCTAGTTGTGTGCAAGGAATGTATGTAAACAAATGATACACACCTAAAGATTTTAAGCGATGTAGTACAAGAGAAAAGATGTGATGATAGATAACCATCAAAACATGAAGAGATGTTTTGAAGTTAAGTACCCGGCTAGACATTCGATCGATAAGGTATGTTGAAGAATGCTCCCTATAAAGATATTTTGAAACTTGATAGACATCATAATTGAGTGAAATACTTCAAGGAGATGCATTTTCTTTCTCTAAGTTGTCTCATTTTGTTGTAGGGTATCAATACATGAACTCACATGAATGATTCCATTTTTTTAAAGGCAGGACCCAACGATGAAATTGAAATATTATTTTGCATCATCAAGTTTGAGGATTTGAATTTTGCATTGAAATTTAGTTTGAATCATATTATGGAATGTTTGAAATATTTAGGTTATTTAAGTTTCTTTCATTAAGAATACCCAAGTAATTCTAGTGAGATTATCAATAAATGAAATAAATTATCTAGCCTCAAGTTTTTACCTTTGAAGGTCCCCAAATATCACTGTGGATAAAAAAAAAATGGTGTGAGAGTTTATACTAGGTCATGAGATAACTATTTCTAGTGTATTTGACACGTTAACAAATCTCACAGTAATACGAACTAAGTTTTTATGGATAAACAAATGAGAATAAAAACTTTGAACATAATTGAAATTAGAATGACTCAGGCGCCATGACCTATTTTTCGACAAATATAGACTCAACAGACTCAGAAATTTGAGATAAAAATAGAGGTGAAATCATTTGTGTTTAGATAGATTTTCCTTGAGTATGTACAAGCCTTGATGCATTTATCAACACTGTCAATCACCTTCTCCAACTCCACCACCTGAAATTCACATAAGTGTTCAATAATATTATAAATTTCAAATCACGAGTAAGCTTACTGATTGGAATCAAATTTCAGTCCAACTGTGAAACATATAAAACAAATGGAAGTAAAATCCTGAGAGAGATTTACATCTCATTTTTCAGTAATTTTTTAGTGTGATTCATCTGTAAGTTTGACTGATTTAGATATAGAAGACTCTTGATAATTGAATAGAGTATTGATGCCTTCAATCATATGATCAAAAGCTTCTAAATCCATGGTCCAAGTTCTAAATCTCCCATTACTAACAAGATGAGAGAACAGTGTATTACATTTTTGTGTCATGAGGTTGGTGGGTTGTTCGGAATTACCTCTCAGAAGTTCTTTCAGTAATTCAAGTTGTTTCTTGGTGAAGGGTTTAGTATTAATCTCCAAAGTAAACTTTACATTTTCATTCCATACTTAGTCATAAAACATATGTGTATTTGGCGCTGCTAAGAGTTGGAGGAAGTTGACCGATGTTGCTGCTAGAGAAGATGAGGCATGTATGCTTGTCAAGAAAGCTGGCGACCAGCTGCAGAGGGCTTGCAGGCAGTTAGCTGCAGGGAGAAGACTAGATGGAGGACTTGCAGGGAAACAGGTTGTTGTAGGGAGAATTCCGGTACTGGTGGCTGCAAGGAGAAGCTCCAGCGGAGGTCCTGCAGAAAGACAATGGAGAAAGACAGCAGAGAAAGAAAAGGAAGATAGTGGCTGCATTGGTGGAAGAGAATGGAGAAAGAATAGCATGCAGGGGACACCTGCAGGGAGCCGACGAGCAAGCTAGCAGCTATAGGGACAAATCTGGCATGGAGAGGGAGCAGGAGCCGGCACAGGCGAGGGCCAGCAAGCAGAGAGAACTCCAGCGATGGACAACTTTTGGAGGAAATTCTTGTTGTTCGAGGAGATTTCCTAAGTCGGCCACGCAGGAAGGAGGTCCGACTGCAGGACGGAACTCCGACTCTGGCAAGGAGGAGATCCAACGGCTGGAGGAAAACCTGTAGGAAAGCGTACAGGGAAGAACAGCAGAGAAAGGAGGCTGCAGGGAATGGTTCACACTTAGGAGCGTTTGGGAAGAGCACCAGCTGGATGTGTAAGATGCAACTTGCGGCTACTGCAAAGGACTGCCTACAGGGAAGAGTATCAGCTGGTGCAGGAAGGGCTGGAATTCCAGCTCCAGAGGAAAGCCTACATCGACGCATCGGTTGCAGAGAAAGGCACTACTGGCTACAAGGCGGCAGAGAAGATTTTCAGTCTGCATGGAAGATTTCTAGCGGAAGTGGAGATTTCTGGCGGTAGGGAAGAAACAAGGGTCTCTTGCTTGATCCTTCCCCACGGAAATCCTGAGGGAGGGAGAAGTTCACCGTTGATGGAGGAGACCCTCAGCTACTCTCGGCTGATGATTTCCACTAAAAAAAGAAAGTTAACCCTCTGGCTTGGAAATCCACCAGAGAGAAACAGCTAGCGGATTGGATCTAGTTGGCTGAGTTGTAGTCCTAGGATATTCACATGGGTTAGAGTTTGCAAACTTAATTCTAGGTCTGGGATTTCGAAGGAGAGAAAACCCGATAGCAAGAAGCCATGTGTATCTTCTCCTTCTAACGTCATTTGGAATTTGTACTAGAGAAAAAATCACAAAGCCTGGAAAGCTGTCAGATATGAGAACTCGCTGATAGCCTTTGTCTGCACCGATCCAACATGACAGGCTTAGCGGGTTCCACTTTGTCTGCACCAATCGAAGTCTTCAGCTGTAGGAGTCTGACAGGCTCTGGAAAGAAGCAGAGGAGGGCCTACAAGACGGCAGAAGGGATTTCAGCAGCTGCGGGGAGAATTTCGGCCATTTGGAAGGGCTCTGACAGTTGAAGGAGAGCTAAGGTTTCTTTCCAAGCTCTTATACCATGTAGAGAATTGATTTGGAGAGAAATAATTATTCATCTCTCCTAATTTATAAACTTACCAAAGATATCTAACCAAAACTAGGAAAAGAAATAATTCTAAAATAAGAATAAAATCACATAGAATATGAAGGGAATAAACTAGTTAAAGATTTCCTAATTTGTCTCATCAAATCCTCCACAAGGTCTTCTTAGGTTTCCATACTATGCAAATCCTCTACAAAATAAAACATCACATGCCTGTCAATCAATCAATCAAAATCTAACCATATAATACGATACACTTAAACAAACAAAATAATAAAAAGGCAACTTAATGCAACCCACAACTACTTCACAAACCAAAATTTATGTATGACCGTACCAAGAGCATCACAAAAATTACCCATCAGCATTTTGGTTAATGATGTCCATTCAGAAATGGATTTTATCAATTTAGCTGATTAATGAGTTAAAAAAACAACTCATCAGAATTATACTGAATAATCCTTCTTTCAAATGAATGGGTAAGAGGAAAGACATGGATAATGAATCCACAGACGAATTGCCGCACTAAAAAAAAAGGAAAAAAAAAAGGAAAAAAAATCTAATTTGAATTATCATTTCACATGGGAAACCAATGTAAGCTGAAGAAGGCTACCTTCAAAGAGTTTTCAAGCCTGTCAAGAAGGAAAATAATTTTGTTGATTTGCTTTTCCGCATGTAGTCCGGGATCCCTTGAGGCAGCAACTTCGAACCCATGAAGAGCTCGTTCATAGTTCTCTAGATACTTATTGGCCTACGGCAGAAAAAGAAATTGTAGAGGCAGAAGTCGCATCAATATTTTAAATGTCGGACCAATAATGATGGGTAAGCAGGAGCTGTCAAGAATGTTACTCACCATCGCACGGTTAAAGTAGAGGTCAGGATTAAGTTTCATTTGTTCGTCTTTTTCCTGAGACGACAATATTCAACATAAGATCCGATGCACTTGAAAAAGCAATGAAATGTAACCGTTACACTTAGATTTAAAGGGACATAGCAGGATATATAAAAAAAAGTATAAAAAATACTAATCAACATACCATCATTATTAGACTCATTCCAATTAACTAATTCAGACATCTTTAAAGTTATAAAAGAGTCAACATTTGATGCTAGTTTAGGGAACAAATGGTGCTGTTCTCAAGCTGTTCCTTGAGAACAGAAAGCATGTTAAAAGGCTCTATTTATTTAAGAAATCCAATAAGTTCTGTTCTTACTGCATTTTGGTATGCTTTCAGAGAATGCTTTAATTTGGCATGATCCCAAGCTCCAGTCACGAAGAAACTTGTAAGGTATGCATTTCCTAGATTGTCTGTAAAAATCAGGCAATGAGCAACAATAAAAACCTAGAGCTTGGTGTATCCGACTAAATTAACCAGTAAACAATAAGGACAGGGGCGTTAGCTAGAATTAAAGGAAAATAATCAACTGATGTGAAAAACCAATAAAGTCAGATTGATAGGTCTTATGTTTGCTCAGCAACACACCAAGGAATACAGGCATAAATGAAGACAGCAATTAGAAATCACACATAGCTGGTTCGGATCGAGATAACCTTCTATTTGAGAGAATAAATGTTCCCAAAACACAAATGTAAAGATAACACAGGATAACATGTAAAAAAAGAACCAACATATGTGGAAGGATTCAAGGTCTGGGAAGTATAGATATTCAATTAAATTTAGCAGAAATAGAATAACTAAGATCAATATGAAAAAAAACGATTACAATAAAAAAAATTAGCATCTTACCCAGTGAGAGACTGGAATCGTTCAGAATTAGTAAATGAAACTAGTTTAAATGGTATGAGCAAAAACAAGAAAAAGAAAGCACTAAGGAAAGTTGGTGACTGAAAGGTGAGAGAGGAGCCAAAAGCAAATATAAGAGATTTGCCATAGCATAAGTAAATTCTATCTATACAACAACAACAAAGCCTTAATCCCACTAAGTGGGGTCGGCTACATGAATCCTTTTTCTCCATTGCGTCCTATTTAGTGTCAAATTTTCGTTTAATTCTAATAAATTAAGATCATTTTTTATGCAATAAGCCCAACTTTTCCTAGGTCTACCTCTGTCTTTCTTAACATAAGTTGTATTTAAAACATCTACTCTCCTAATCGGATCATCAGATGGTCGACGTTTAATGTGACCAAACCATCTAAGGCGACTCTCTCTAATTTTATCTGTCACTGGTGCAACACCAACCCTATTACGAATATATTCATTTCGCATTTTGTCTCTAAGTGTAAAGCCACTCATCCACCTAATCATTCTCATCTCGGCAACACTTAACTTAACATTATGCTTCTCTTTTAAAGGCCAACATTCAGCACCATAGAGCATTGAAGGTCTCACCACCATCTTATAAAATTTTCCTTCCAGTCTAAGTAAATTCTATCAATAAAAAGACAAAAAAAAAAATTTAAGATATTCTGCATGGGTGAAATAGAGTAGCTTAAAAGTGACAATCACCACAATGATATATACTTTTAGTGAAGAGAATGATCACCACTAGTGTCATGCTAATAATTAAGTTTTTTTTTTTTTTTTTTAAAGGAAAAATGGATAGAAATCAGTCTGTTTTTTTTCCCTTTTTTTAAGGAAACCCGCCATAAATAAGTTTTGTAGAAAATTCAACAGTTCGTAGCAAGGTTTCAATGAAAGTTGGCTAGGACCAACTTCAGCAAAACAAAAGAACGACAATACTTCTTTCAAGAAGTTAAGAACGATTATTCAGCTTAATATAAGAAATCAGTAGATCTTATATGCTTAATAAATATTATTAAATAAAACAAAAATTAGTTATTCCATGGGCCAAATAACAATTTAATAGTAATAGTTTTTAAAAATCTTTATCAACAACAACAACAAAGCCTTAATCCCACTAAGTGGGTTCGGCTACATGAATCATTGTTCTCCATTGCGTCCTATTTACTCTCATGTTTTCATTTAATTCTAAAAAATTAGGATCATTTTTTTATACTCTGCCTTTCTTGACATAAGTCGAATCTAAAACATCTACCCTCCTAATCGGATAATCAGATGGTCATTGTTTAATGTGACCAAACCATCTAAGGAGACTCTCAAATTTTGTCCATCGCTGGAGCTACAACAACCCTATCATAGATATATTCATTTCGCATTTTGTCTCCAAGTGTAAAGCCACTCATCCACCTAATCATTATCATCTCCGCAATACTTAACTTAGTATTATGCTTCTCTTTTAAATGCCAACATTCAGCACCACAGAGCATTGCCGGTCTCACCACCATCTTATAAAATTTTTCTTTCAATCTAAGTGGTACTTTTCTATCACACAATAGGCCCGAAGCATTCCTCCACTTCAACGAACCAACTTGAATTCTACTACTAACATCTCCATCTATATCACCATCGCTTTGAACAATAGATTTGAGATATCTAAATCGTTCGCACATTTTAATAAGTTAATCACCCAAAGTTACACTTTTATCACTAGAGCTACTATTACTAAAATTATATTCCATGTATTCACTTTTAGTTCTACTCAAACAAAGGCCTTTAGACTCCAATGTAGACCTCCAAAATTCAATTTTTTCCTGGGCTTTTTCTCTCGTCTTCTCCACGAGAAGGATATAATCAGCAAAAAGCATACACCAAGGTACATCTTCTTGTAAACATCCAGTAAGACCATCCATAACTAAAGCAAAAAGTTATGGGCTTAAAACCAATCCCTGATGTAAACCAACAGAAATAAGAAAATATTTGGTCAATCCTCCTTATGTTCGAATACAAGTAATAGCTATAGTATGCATATCTTTAATGATTTGAATAAAAGTTATCAACACCTTTCTTCTCAAGGACTCTCCAAAGGATATCTCTTAGAACCTTATCGTAAGCTTTTTCTAAAGCAATAAAAATCAAATGTAGGTCCTCCTTATTATCTCTGTACTTCTCCATCAAACCTCTCAATAATGTATAGCTTCCATAGTAGACCTGCTCAGCATAAATCCAAATTGATTATGAGAAATCTTGGTAATACGTCTTAACCTATGTCCAATTACCCTCTCCCATAATTTCAAAGTATGACACATCAATTTAATTCCTCTATAATTTGCACACTATTGTGCATCCCCTTTATTCTTAAAAATGGGGAACAAAATACTCTTCCTCCACTCCTCAGACATCTTTTTAGTTTTTAAAATAATATTAAAAAGTTTAATAAGCCAAGAAACTCCCAAATCACCTAAATATTTCCACACTTCAATTGGGATATTATCAGATCCTACAGACTTTCCACCCTTAGTTTTCTTTAAAGCCTCCTCAACTTCTTTTTTACTAGTGCGACGGTAAAAAAGAAACATTTTAATATTATGAACGATATTAAGATCGCTAAGGTTGATCGTATTTTCAGAAACTTAATTAAAAAGTTTATCAAAATAACTCTCCCAACTAAGTTGAATAATTTTTTTTAAGAAAAACACATTTTGATTTTCATCTTTAGCACACTTTACTTAGTTAAATCTATACTTTTCTTTTCTCTTTGCTTGGTTAATTTATACATATCTTTTCAACCTCCTTAGTATCTAATCTTTCATAAAGATCACTAAAAGCAGAATTTTTAGCGTCAGAAATTGTTCTTTTAGACTCCCTGTGGGCCGTTTTATATTTTTCCCAGTTCTCTAAGTTTTTACTTTCAAATCAATTTTTATAACATAACTTCTTATATTTTATCTTTCTTGCACATTATTATTCTATCACCAACTATTTTTATTTATAGAAATTTTTTTTTTATTCTCCAAGTACATCTTTTGTCACTTGTTTAATAATATTTGTTACTTTTATCACATAGCATTTGATTCTTCAGGAACATCCCAAATTTTTAAATCTTGAATTTTACTCATAAAAATAATTTTATTTGTTGTTAGGTACCTCCATCTAATTCTACGATGTTGAATCCTATCATTCTTTATTTTAAAATTCTTCATCTTAAAATCTAGAACTAATAATCGATTTTGGGTGTTTAAATCCTCACTTGGCATGACCATACAATCCTTACAATCTCGACAATCTCTTTTTCTCATACGAAAATAATCAATTTGTGTTTTATTAGATCCATTCTTATAATTAATAAGATGTTCACCTATTTTCTTGAATAAAGTATTAGCAATAACCAAATCATACGCTAAAACAAAATCTAATATGACTCTACCTTCTTCATTAATCGCTCCGTAACTGTAGTCACCATGAATATTTCTGAAATCTTCTACCACTCTACCGACATGTCCATTTAAATCTCCTCCAATAAAAATTATTTTATTCAAAAGATATCAAGTGTATCAATTCTTCTAAGTTATTCCAGAATTTATCTTTAGAGCCTATATCAAAATCTACTTGAGGAGCATAAATGCTTATAATATTAAAAATCTTAATATCAATAATAGTCTTAATTGTTATAATTCTATCTCTAACTCTATTAATTTTTACAACATTATCTTTCAAACTCTTATCTATAATTACACTTACACCATTTCTAGTGCGACTTTTACCAAAATACCAAAGTTTAAAACCTAAGTTATCAATCTCCTTAGCGTTTTCTCAAACCCATTTAGTTTCTTGAATACATAAAATATTTATCTTCCTATGAATTATAATATCAACTAATTCCATTAATTTACCATTAGAGTACCTATATTTCAGGATCATATCCTAACACTAATATCATAGACTACTTCTTTAACCGCATCCGTCCGTAATGTGGGAAACCTTGCTTATTTGACACTACACCGAGCGTCGGTGTAGCGGCCCTTGCACATTTTCCATTATATTCAAGTCATATAGCGCGCGCTTCCAGGGTAAGCCCTAGCACTTACACAATGATCAAAATGATTCATCATGATTTTTTGACAAGTTTTACGCTGGATGTCGACTACCTAACGCAACCCTCCACCATTTAAAATCTTTATAATGTAATAAAATTATAACTATCATGATTATATCTATCACATTATACTAATCACTTTAATGTAAAGCATACAAATGGCTAATTTTAAAGTCACATTACATAATAATTGCATGGAACTAATATAAATGAGCTATACTATATAAAATTAAAAATATTAAGGATTAGTAAAAATACACTTAATATTTTATCTTTTAGAATATAGTTTATATAAATAAAAATCTATGTAATAAATTATAAAGAATTTGGAAATGATGTGATTTGAAACAATGATGCTGCCTCACCTTATCATGTTATTTCTGTAAAGTGGAGAGACAATGGCGGCTTGTTTACAGCGAAAAATTATTGTGTCCGGACAGCGTACGCAAAGTTGTGTCCGGACTCCAATTATATGACGACACGTGTTCGTGTTGGCCCCATCCCTCAAAACACAAAAATACAACCACGGGTTGTATTAGAATATTCCGGAATACTACCATAATACAACCGGAAATACTCCAATAAAGCGGCGGAATATTCGAATACAACCGCGATTGTATTCGAATATTCCGCAGTTGTATTGTATCACCGGAATACTACCACAATAAAACCGGGGAATCTTCCAATAAAACCGCAGAATATTTGAATACAACCACGGTTTTATTTCTGTTGAAAAAATTGGGTCGGGTCGGGCCGCGTGATTATATTTGTCGGTTGTATTATGGTAGTATTCCAGAATACCAATACAACCCGCGGTTGTATTTTTGTGTTTTGAGGGATGAGGCCGACACGAACACGTGTCGTCATGTAATTGGAGTCCGGACGCAACTTTGAGTACGTTGTCCGGACGCAATAATTTTTCGTTTACAACAGGCTAAAGAAAAAAAGATTTGATGCGCAAAAAAAAAATCAGTTGTTTTAATGTTGGATTTACTATGAAGATATTTTAATCTGTCCTTAACACTATCTAAATTATCAAATCCTACTTCAAACTAGACTAACGTGAAACAATCCAGGTCAGGCCTTCTCTCTCCTACGGGCATGTAGAAGTGCAGGTTCTAGTTCTGTGTCAACAGAACCAAAAATAAATAAATGATATTAAACTAGATGGCCTCGTCCAATCCCGATGACCCAATGACATAAACCAGCTAGTTGGGTCACTTCAAACCTAGGTACATCACCTGGGCAAAAATTGAAAGCAATGAATTTCTGTCCAGGAATTCCAGGACTTAAAAGGAACTAGTCATCAAATTTTCTTTAGCATAACTGAAACTTACAACAAAAACAAAAAAAATCTAACTCCGCTCCTGCAAGGAGTTCATTATAGAGATTTCAAATCACCATACATTTGTGAATGATGAAAATAGAGAGCCTTTGCTCCTTCTTTAATATATTCTCATGCTCTCTATCAAATACCAAGTGAAGAAATTTCTAGAAAGATTTTCTAATGGGTTTTTTGTCTGACTTCATGAAACACCAATACATTTATATAGCCGAATTTGGAAAATCAAACACGAAAAAAATCAAACAACTTTTGTGTTAAATTAACCCAATAAGAAGGGGACAATTTTGGAGGAAAAAACGTTCACACAGCTATATTTGTTTGACCAGTAGAACTTGCCTAAATTTGGCACGTATTTCTGAAGACAATCCAGTCCTATCATATCATGTTCCCTAAATTTAGCTTTTTCTCAAACCCATGTAGTTTCTAGTAATTATGCGTGTGCAGAATCTCACATGAGTTCTCTAGTTATCAGCAACATAATTCTTAGCACGTTCAGAAATAACTGTAAGATAAAATGATTTCAGCAATAACAAGTTGAAGAACCAAAACAATGGTGCCACTTGAACGTTCAGCAACATAATATAAAGTAAGAAAGTCATGCTTCGGCCTTTCTCAGTTTAATTGTAGGAGCTTACACCAAGAATTCCCATCTTTAATATCCAACGTGACTGCTTCTTTAGCATGCTGAATGCTTTCATCAACTAAGTGAGATTGACTCTCCATTGCTATAAACAAAAAGACAAAGAACACATTAGCTCTAAACTTCATAATACCGGAATTAACCAAACCACAATAACAAAGCAAATATTATTAAGCAAAAGCAGTTAAGGTTACAATCAAGACTAAACGGAAAACAAAAACACAACAAAACAATCAAAATCTGGCTAGGGCCGAGTAGTGGCATCCGGGGACAATGGTGTTGTAGCTTGGTGGTTGGCGGTCGAGTAGGGAAGGAAGGGTAGAAATAGGGAAGGTTAGATGATCAGCGATTGTAAGCAGGGAGGAGGAGGGTCTTGGGTGGCCGGTGGATGAAGGCAGGTGGAAGGAGGTGGCGGGGAGGTCAGCGGTGGTAAATATGAATGCAAGGAGATAGCAGGTGGATGTGGCGGCTGGGAGCAGGAAGCAAGGAGGTTGAAGGCAGGCCAAAGGCTGGAATCTGGAAGGGAGGAGGATGGCAGCGAGATGGAGGCTAGAAGCTGGAAGGGAGGAGGATGGCAGCGAGACGGAGGCCGGCGCAGGAGTGCCTGGAAGAAGTATGTACAAATCATCAGCACCTCGAAGCAAGATACAACTGGAGCATCACCTATGCTCGAATACAGCCCTAACAAGGGAAAAATGTCTGAAGGCAGAAATCTGAAATCAAAAAGACCAAAACCTAACTCAAGAAGCAACATATTTAAACTAAGCAGATAGGCGGGGAAGGGGGAAAGGGGCCGCAGTAGTTCCTGTCCAAGAGCTTGCCGGCCGATCCAGCCTCCCTGCTAAACCAGCTCCTCCACTACTGAACCACAGGGTTCAGCTCATAAGCCCGGCTTCACTTCAATATCACAATTGTTCTGCAAGTACCAACATTAATACATGTGTAACGCACTGAGATGATCTTTGATATTGTTTCATGAACAAAAGGAAGCATAAATTAAGACGAAGTTAACTTGTATTTCAATAGATTTTATCTGTGAGCATCAAGAAATTTATCCTGCATTTCAAATCGAAGTATATATTTTATAGCATCATATCTAAAATTAACAAGTCAATGCAATGACAAAAATGATGCAAAATGGTTATAAACCATTTAGACATGAAAATTTTCAACGCAGGAAAAGAAAACAATAAGCAAAACTCCAAAGATAAAAGGCAATGCCTAAGCAGCGCTTTAAACTCATGGACTAAAGTTAAATCAATTATCAAACAACAACAAGCGAGCAATTCTCATGGGCGCGCTTCTTTGCAGTACAATATGGAATGAAACCTGACAAAAATATGACACTTAGAATGTATGTAACCATGTAAACCTTGGGGCTAAAAAACTACAACAACAAGAAAGCACAACCATCACACCATGGAAGCCGATGGGAAACATATTAGTAAAACATGCTTATCATGATTTAAATTTGATTTAAATTTGATTTAAAACTTCACTGATAGCTGGAGTTGCAGGACCGCAACACTGTTTTCGGGAATGTGGTGCCGCTTCAAAGTATGTTAAACCAATTCCTAAAGGTGCTATTAAAGTGATCTTGTGGTACAGGATACCTAATCTTGTGATTATGTTAGGTAGTCATATGGATCCTATTCATGTGGTATGTCTATTAGGCATGGTCCAAAAAGTGCATTTTGAAGTGGACGTCTCCAAGTGTACCTCACCATGAAGTGCCCAAAAACCACCTCGAAGCTTAACACTTTTAAGAACATCGTGAAATTTTTATTTTCTATCTTTTTTTTTTCTTTCTTTTTTTTTTCTTTTTTTTTTTTTTTGTGTTGTTTAAGATATGCGTCGAGGCATTTGAGGCAACGCCTCAAATTAAAATCTTATAAATAAAAAAAAAAAAACTTTTGGTAAGTGATATGCCTAATTTAACTAATAGCATATTTTAAATTTTCTGGCTAGTAAACATGCAAGAGGGAGGGTCCCATTTCAACAAGTAGTCAGCTAGCAAGGAGCTTATGAGCGATGGGAAGCGAAATAGCAAGCGAAACAATGAAGGAGAGGGCTATAATTGCTTGTGAGAGCTCGATTGTGTAATAACTGAAATTTTAAATAAATAAATAAAATAATAACAAAAAATCTTATGTAATCGAAATGCAAAATCTTCTCTGATTAATGCAGTGAATGTTTGAAAGAACTTGTGAAGCGGCGAATTGATATTTCTAGTAAAATTAGAAGTTCTAAATACAGATGTGCAGAATTTGAAAAACAATCAAGTTGTCGCAAAATTTTCTAATGTGTTCTCTGATGAATTGTCAGGGCTACTACCAAAATGGGAAGTTGAGTTTGCATTGATGTGAGGCCAAGATATCTTTAATTTTGAAGTCTCCTTATAGGATGGCTCCGAAAAAAAATGTAAGAATTGAAGTGTCAGTTGCAGGAAATTATATATAAGAGTTTTATCAGGCCAAATAATTCACTTTAGAGTGCTCCAGTTCTATTTGTCATAAAGAAAAGCAACTCTATGTAGTAGTGCATTGATTATAAAGAGCTGAACAATATGACAATCAAGAACAAATATCATTTGCCCGGGATCTATTATCTATTTGATCAGCTAGAAGGAGCTACTATATTTTCCCGAATTGATTTGAGATTGGAATATTATCAGGTTGGAGTCAAGTAAGCAGAAATAACTAAGATAGCTTTTGGGACCATGTATGATGATTATGAATTCTTAGTTATGTGTTTTCTCTTAACCATTGCTCTCGTGGTACTCATAGATCTGACGAATCTTCAAGCTTTATGTGGATCAGTTTGACATTTTTTTCGTTGATAATATTCTAATATATTCAAGAAATAATGATAATCATGTCAAGAATCTAAGGATAGTATTAGAGTTATTGGAGCAGATCAACTACATGCAAAGTTGTCAAAATGTGAATTTTTACTGTGAAATATTACATTCTTGGGCATATCATCAGTGACCAAGGAATATCAGTGGATCCTTAGAAGGGGAAAGCAATTGTGGAATGGTCTATTCCAAAGAATGTTACAGCGGTACGTAGTTTTTTTGGTTTGGTCGAATATTGCAAAATATTTGTCAAAAGATTTTCACAGATAACTATGTCATTGTCCAAGCTGATGAGGAAAGACGTTTAATTTGAGTGAACTGCAGAATGTGAACACAATTTTCAAAAGTTAAAGAAATATTTGACTGATGTTTTAGCTATTTCGTCGAGTACAGAAGGGTTCCAGATTTACAATGACGCATCATTAAGAGCTTGAGTTGTGTTCTAATGCAAAATTAAAAGGTAATGGCATATGCATCCATACAGTTGAAGTCACACAAGAGAAATTATCAGGCACATGATCTGAAGTTGGCTACTTTAGTCTTTGCCCTCAAGATTTGGATACTTTAGTCTTTGCCCTCAAGATTTGGATACAATACTTATATGGTGTGAAATGCAAAGTCTTCACCAATTATTAGAGTTTGAAGTACATTTTCACGCATAAAGTCCTAAATTTGAGGGAAAAAAAAAAGATGGCTAGAGATAATCAAAGACTGATTTGGATACACGGTACTGCCTTGGTCAAGCAAATGTAGTTGTCAATGTTCTGAGCCGTAAATCCACAAGCGGTGCAAACTGGATTATTACTTGGGAAATGAAATTGGTCAAAGAAAAATTAATATTGTAGTTGGAAGTCATAAGACATGGTGATATTGTATATTTACATCAAATCATCGCACAATCAACGCTAATAAACAAAATTAAGAGAGCTTAAAATGTTAATTATGAATATTCGAAACTTTTGAAACAACTTCAATTAGAAAAGAAGTCGGATATGACAGTTGACTAAAATGTTATAATCATAAATAAGTTACATTTATAGAAACATATTGATTCTAATTTGAGGCAAAAAATCTATGAAGCTCATTATTCAGGTTACACATTTCATCAAGGCAGCACTAAATTGCATAAGGATTTAAATTGATATTTTGGCGGTCAGGTTTGAAAAATGATGTGGAATTTGTCTAAATGTCAAGTTTGTCAAATTGTAAAGACAACAGCAAAGACCCAGCGGATTGCTACAATCATTGCCTATATCTTAATTATAACACCTAAATTTCGAGAAATTAAGTAAATTAGGCACAATTCTTAAAGTACCCCAACATTATTCTATCTCCCATAATTTAATCAAAATAATTTTATTAAATTCTACTCATGAAATCGACCAATTCCATATAAAGTACCATGCATGAATAATAAATGAAATGAGATATAAATTGTTGAAATTATAAGTTCAATTAAATTAAGTAAACTTTAATTAAATCTTAAATTTTCTCCATAATCACTATGTTACAGTAGCCACTGACTTACGCCTTCTATTTCTTTCTTGTTCGGTTGATTAGGGCAGATGCGAGTTTCGAAATCCTCCCCTTCTCCCGATTTTCCTCTTTGATTCCCCTCTCCCTGTTGTGTTTCATGCGGCAGAAAGCCGCTTGGAGGGTTCCAGCGACTCTCGCACTCGGGCCACTGTAGCAGGGGCAAACGTCACGAGCTGAGTCGCGAATAGCAAGAGGCTGACATCTACCCGAGTGCCGTAGAGCACGATTTTGGACTCCGGGGTCGAATCTTAAGGTGTGAATCCTTTTCTCACACAATTCTAAGCATTCATTTTCTTCTGATCACTTCTGAATTGAAGTTTGCCTCGTTTTTAATGTTTTTCTCGTTTCTGATAGCCATCAGAGGAGTCGATTGTGTGTTGAAAGTGTCACAATCATTTTGAAAGCTTCCAAAAAGATTGTAGCATGAGTTGAGAGAAGGGGAAGTTAAGTTATAGGTGATAGGACGAAGATTGAACGGTTTTAGAATGGCGATTTAAGCTGAATAACCCTTTTATTGTATGTTTTGGCAATTAATGCTTGTTTCTGAGTAAATGCAGGCTTTGAGCTAATTTTATGAAATTCAATGTTGTTTACGAGCTCTATGTTGTCTATATGAGGCGGCGAGCTCGAGACGAACATATATAAACTCGTTATAGAGATGCACCGTCAAGTCAGGTGAAATAATCTTGTGCTAATTTAAGAAAAATAATACTTTATATGTTTGCATATGATTTCTAGTCCGGCCTAGAAGCATTTAGACTTCTTCAATATTATAAATGTTACCTATTTTAAATGTATGAATGCAAATTAATATCTTTTATTATACATATGATGCTATGCTAAACTATGATATATTGCAAGTTTTTAGTTATTATTCATACATGCATATGAAATGTCCATACACAGCTACAAGTATTGTGCTTTCAGAAAGTCATGAGTAATGTATGGTAGACTATTACAAGTAGAGATGTATTCCCGACTCCTGATATTTATATGGGTACGAAACGCTAGGAACCGTTGGGATTAGACGCGACAGAACATTAGAGAAACGTGAGTTAAAGGAGGGTGTCAATAACTGTTATGTTGGGGGAAACTCAAACGTTATTGATGATTTCTATGGCCTTTGGGGCAGGGTGACGACCCATTATGAAAGAACATGGAAATAGTTGAACCCTATTAAATAAGTGATATTACTATGATATGACTTATGTGAAATGAATGAAAATACTACTAATTATGCTTATGATTTCATGCTTACAACTTAGATGTTACATTGTAGTCTTTTTATACTATCTGTTCTCTTTTTATGTTCTTTATTATGCTAGCATGTTGTGATTATGTGTAGACATGTACAATTTTCATACGAGCATGCACGTTTTTTTTTTCATATGTAAATCTTATATCAGCTCTGATTACTCTGAATTTGTTAGTGCATTCTTTGTTATTGCCTTTCAGGTATGGTAAACGATCACCGGAATGAGCAGTCAGGTGTCTTTATACTGCTTTTGCAAAATAGTTTTGGGAGTTTTTTACATAAGTTTTGGGTGCGTCTTTTTATTGTTTTGGAGTTAACAGCCTTTTATAATTTTCATGCATTGGGTGATTTAATTTTCATGCTTCTGAATATGTATATGAGATGCAATGCATCATGTATCTTATGATGATCCAGTTAAACTAATTCATCACCCACTAGGTCCTGATTATAAAAGTCAGGATGAGTGCTGGCGAGAGTTGGACAGACCATATTGTCAGTCTCTGTCGCACCACGATTGTCCCTACCAAGAGGGTTAGTTGGGCTGTGACATTAATGGAATTAGAAAAAAATTTCTAAGGATTTTGTTATGGGATTTCTCCGATTCAGGTAGAGTCATCACGGTATTTGGGTCATTATTGACAAGCTAACAAATTCAGCTTATTTCTTGCCAATCAATAGATAGATTCAGTAGAAAGGTTAGATTAAATGCAAAAAAAAATTATTAGATTGCACAATATTCTAAAAATTATTTTTTTGACAGAAATAAAAATTCACGTTCGAATTGTGGAAAGGCATTCAGTAAGGCTGGGGCACGCATCTGCACTTTAGTACAATATTTTATCCACAAACCGGTGGACAATCAGAAATGACAATTCATGTATTAGAAGACTCGTTGAAGCTTTGTGTTCTCAACTTTAGAGGTAGTTGGGAAGATCATATTTCAACAATCGAGTTCGTTTGCAATAATAACTAACAGTCCAGTATCAAAAAGGCTCCTTAAGAACTATTATATGTCAGAAAATGAAGAACTCTATTAATTTGTGTTAAAGTGGGTGGACGTAAAATGTTATGTCCTGAGTTAGTTGATGAAGCCACAGAAAAAATTAGATTAAGCGGAGAGAGATTGAAAGCTACTCGAGATCGACAGCAAAAATATTATGACCCAAGGCACAAAATAGTAGAATTTGAAATAAATGATTTTATATTTTTAAAAGTCAAACCAATGAAAGGTATGACTAGATTTGATTAGGGAAACAATTTGAAACCAAGGTATATCGGTCCTTTTGAAATTATAAAAATGATCGAACCCGTTGCTTAAAGACTCCGCTCAGCCAATATGGCACAGCGCAAATAAAACAGGTCGCATGATTGCCAACTGTCGGAGCCTACAAATCAGGGCTCCGGGGACAAAACTATAAGCGAGAGTCTCGTTTTCATGTTGATTGTGACATGTTTGTCATTCCTTAAGTTTCTATTTGATGTATGCCACAAATCAGTGTATTTTTTTCGTTTCAGGTAGCCGTAGATGAGACGAACTTGTGTTGAAAACAACAAACATATTTTGCGGGCTGCTGTAAGGCCTTTAGCACAAAATCTGCAAAGTAAAAAATTGATAAAGGGAAAAGGAAGAAGAGTGAAGAAGAATAAATAGTTTCGGTGAAGTGTTGGTTATGGCGAGAAGCTCTTTTGACGTAAGAATTCATAAATCAATTATGTTTTAGGTTAAATCCACAATGAGCCAAACTTTCATGAAAACCTAAGTTGTTTACAAATTTCAAGTTGTCTATACAAGGCGACGAGCTCGAAGCGAGTGTGTGGTAACTCGTCATAGGGCTGCTACGTCATTTCAGATGTAACATTGTACATTGTGCCGACTTCGAAAAATTATCTTCGTATAGTTTCATGTAATTTTGTTTCGAAATTATTGCATTTATAATTTTCTGCATATTGTGGATGAATGCTTGCATTGACTGTATCCAGGGTTGTAAATGAACCAATGCACTCGATGAACTACTTGAACTCGACTCGATTAAGATTCGATCGTGTTCGTTCAAATTAGTAATAAACAAGTTTGAAAAATCTTTAAAAGCTCTAAGCTTAAACGAACTGAACATAAACATAGTCAAACTTGTTCTTTTATTTTCACGACAAACTGGTTTGTCGTTCAACAAGTAATTTGTTAAATACTCAATATTAAGCTTGATAATAACTCGTACATATATATAATATATTATTTAAATAAAACTTAATTAGTTAGAAATTATTTAATTCTAGATTTAAAAGTAATATATTATTATATAGATAATAAATAGTTTAATTATTAATTATATGTTAAGAAAACTACTTCTAAAGAGTCACATTCTAATTTCACCATGGAATAGAATCACACGATTCAAGAAAAACCGGAAAAAAAACATTTAAAAAAGCACAATCAAAGCAACGAGAAAAGCACACAAGAATTCTACGTGGAAAAACCCAAAAACAAGAAAAAATGCCACGGAGCCACACCACCTCAAATTTCACTATTTAAATAAGAAATTTTTACAAAAGACACAAATTTCTTATCCACACTCACACAAAGAAACTTGTAGAACTTGCACCAACAATCTTCCCTCTCCAATCCGATGCAAAAACCACCCTGAATCACAAAAATTCACCTTTTCGACACTCTGCATCTACATCGGGATGCTCGTCGAAGAATTCAGAAGAAAGAAACATCAAGTTACAAGAAACCTGATCAAACATGCTTAAAAAAATAATTATTTGTGTATTAACCGCACCGAACACTTAGGCTCCCAAACTTGGAGCCTAAGAGCCAAGCGCTCTATATCGACGCTCCATAATGGGCACCTAGGCGCCAATATACTGGCACCTATTTGTTGGTCTCTCTGGAAAACAAACAGCGCCTGCTCTATAGCGGGCAGATATGCGCTAAATGGTTGGTGCCTATATAGCGAGCGCATATGCGCCAAATAACCGACGCATAGGCGCCGGCCTCTTTATTTCCAAACCCTTATAGGGCACTTGAGCGCCCATGGCTGGTGCCTAGGCACCAGCCTTAAACAATGCTTGAAATGCTTTGGCTCCACACTACATAAAATCTCACACTTGGAGACAAAGCACCAAATAGCAGTCCTTTGTACCTGTACCTCCATCTGAATCGCCTTCATAATCACGTACTGCAGTCATGTATTGTGGTGCGACTCACCCCCGGTCTCAACCTTCATGAAAATTAACTGAAGCCAAGCACAACTTCAATTTCTCAACAGTCACCATCTTCGTCAGCATATTCGAAGGATTTTCAGAAATATCTGCCCATCTTATAGAAGAGAGCGAAAGAAATGATACCTCAGCTAGATGTGTTTCATCCTGGCAAGAAATGCAGCGTTCTTAGCAAAGATGAACCGCACTCATACTATCACTATAGAGTTTTCCAATCCCCTACTCCTTACTCAATTCTGCAATAAAGTTTTATAGTCAAATCATTTCATTGCCAGCCTCACTGATAGCAATATGTTCAGCCTCTGTAATTGTAAGTGCAACAATCTTCTGCAACCTGAAAACCAAACTTACTGTTGTGTTCCCCAATGTGAACATATACCTTATTGTACTTTTATTATCTACATCTCTTGGCATATCTGAATCTACGAATCTTTTTAAATTGATCTATGCATTTCCATAACAAAGTGTCATGTTGATTGTTCCTCCAAATACCTAAGAATCCACTTTACCGCATCCTAATGATGCCTGTCAAGATTGCCCATGTACCCGCTGACTACTCTCACTATATATGTAATATCTGATTTGATAAAAATCATCGCATACATCAAATTTCCAATTGCTGAAGCATACAAAGTTATATCCATTTGTGCTTACTCTGCTTCAGAGTTTGGCAAAAACTCCTTAGATAGTTCAAAGTGACTATCTAAGGGAGTGCTAAATGTTTTCGTTTCACTCATGAACTTTTATTAGATCTTTTCAGCATACTCTGCCTGAGACAACTTTAGTGTTCCTACACTCTTGGTCCTGCTAATTCTCATCCCGATGATCTTCCTTGTTGGACCTAATCCTTCATCTTGAACTCACTTGATAACAATTTATTTAAGTCCATAATTTTTTCCATATCTGCCCCTACAATCACCATATCATCCACATACAAAAGAAACAAAATATAACAGTTACTAAAGTATTTGATGAAGTAGCAGTGATCTGTCTGGCACTTCATGCACCCATTGTCTGACATGAATCTGTCAAACCTCTTGTACTGTTACGGGTCCCGCTTCAACCCATAGAAGCTCTTCTTCACTCTGCAGACCAAATCGGTCTTGCCTGTGGTTGCACCATGTATGCTCCCCCAAATCTCCATGTAAAAAAACTATTTTTACATCCCTCTGCTCCAGATATAGATCTTTCACTGCTACCAGACTCAGCACAACCATGACACTCGTTATCTTCACCACCGGGGAGAAGTTCTCTATATAATTCACTCTTTTTTTTGGCAGGAAACCCTTCACAAAAAAGCCTGCTCCCTTGAAACTTCAACTTTGACTGATCTTCTCAGAGCACTCTGTTTCAACGCTATCAGTTAATAATAATTACTATATAGAAAAAGAATACATTTGTATCAGTTGTTTCACTTTGTTGGATATTTTGATTTCTATAGTACACGACTAAGGAACTTCCAGTGCCCCTTCTGGTTGATCATTTGTTCATTCTTCATCTTCCTAATCACCAGTATCAACTATCTCAATATATCTGAATTTTTCAGAAGTAGTTGAAGAACTGTCCTGAGTTTTGACCATGCCCTTGTACATCTCCATTTTGTTGAAAGCAACGTCTCTGCTTCTGATGAATTTATTATTTTGATAATCCCAGAACTTATACCAAACTCACCTGAGTCATATCCCATGAAGGTGTACTTGACAGTTTATTAGTCAAGCACGCTCCTGGACCTGCATCAACATGTACATATGGATAACACCCAAATACTCTTAAATGAGATAGAAATACATTTTTGTCACTCCAAGCTTCATCAGGTAAGCCTTCCTCCAAAGATACAGATGAACTACGGTTGATCAGATAAACAGCAGGGTTTACTGCTTCAGCTCAAAACTGTTTTGGCAAGCCTGCATGCAGTCTCATGCTCATAGCACGCTCCGTGACTATTTTGTTCATGCACTCAGCTAAACCATCCTGTTGCGGTGTCCTTGGGACAATAAACTCATGTCTGACCCCCTCTGTACCACAGAAATTACTGAACTTCTGATCACAGTACTCACATTCATTATCTGATCTGAGATATGTTAGCTTCCAACATGTCTTATGTTTTACCATAGCCTTCCATTTCTTAGACTTCAAATACATCAGATTTCTTCTTTAAGAAATAAACATATATTTTCTCGTGTGATCATCAATGAATGTGACAAAATAGCGAGAACCTCCAACGGACTGAACTGGAGTAGGACCCCATACATCAGTATGCACCAACTCAGTTTCTTTGATTTCATCATTGAATCGCACTTGGAGAAAGAAAATTTCTTCTATTTTCCATATATACAGTCTTCACAGAAATCCAGATCAACTGATTTCATACCCTAAAGCTTATTCTTCAAAAGTAAGGAATTCATACATTTCTCGCTGATATGGCCAAGTATACGGTGTCATAGACCTCCATCCAACCTGGTTCTAGCCACATCAATGAAATCGGCCATTTCATTGATTAGATAAAGAGTGCATTCGATGCTGCTCAAACTCATCACCAACCCCCACTGATCATTTTCCATGAATCACCTATGAAAGTAGTCACGAGTGCTGGCTTTGCCAGCTGGCTCAGAGAGATAAGATTTCTTTCTAAACTAGGAAAATGTATGACTTCAGTCAGCTTCCAAACTGCTCCGTTTGACAACTTAATATTATTGTTATTTCCCAAATAAACCTTCCCAAAATCACTCTGAGTGCAGTTTTTAAATATCTCGTCATTGAGGCAAGCATGAAAATAGGCACCTGAATCCACTATCCAGGCCTCAATGCTGACTAGGGATAACACCAAGGAGTCATTTTCGACTTCACCTGTGGAGATATTAGTAGGACTACTTTCCTGTCCTCCACCAACTTTCTTTGGAGCATTGCAGTACTTCACGAAATTACTGAAATTCAACATTCTTCTCTGCTTGACTTGGACTTTCCTTTCTTGGACTTGGATCTGCCTCTACTTGTATTCCTGCCCAAAATCCTTCCCCTGTTATTAGCTTTCAACGCAAAACTTGAAGATTCATCATTCGCTGCTTTCTATGAACTTCTTCATTCACCATCAGATTTATGATGTTGTCGATGTTCAAATTCGACGTTCCTAAAGAATTACCACCGCCATTACCAAACTATTATAGTTTTCCGACAATGAAAATAGTATCATTAGTGCTCTTAACTCACCATCAAACTTGATCCTCAATAACTTCTATATCAAAAAAATCTAATTGGAAGCAAAAGGTTTTTCATACATCTTCAGCAGTGCCTCTATGAGATACACCGTATTTTTCTCATTCACAATGTTAAACGCAACAGATGAACAAAGTGTCAACCTGATCAAACCTAGTGTCGTTTGATCCAACACTTCTCATTCCTCTATAAGCATAGAATCAAGTATCCATGTGATTCGTTGTAGTAACAAATATAATTTTATCTAATACAACAAATCCTCCAGCTGCATCTTCCAAAATGCAAAGTTCGTCTCATTGAACTTCTCCACCTTGAACCTTGCTTTTTCGGCCATTGCTCCCACTTGAATCGAACTCCGCTCTAATACCATTTTGCTAAGAAAACTATTTCAAAAAAGTCACTTTCTAATTTCACCGCTGAATAGGATCATAGGATTCAAAAAAAAAAAACACAATCAAAGTAACCAGAAAAGCACACAAGAATTTTACGTGGAAAAACCCGAAAAGCGGAGAAAAAATCAGGGAGCCTCGTCACCTCAACTTTTATTTAATTCAGAAAGTTCTGCAAATGACTCACATAAGTTTTTCCTCCATACTCACACGAAGAAACTTACAAAACTTGCATCAACAATTTTCCCTCTCCAATCCGATGCAAAAATCACGCCGAATCACCAAAATCCACCACTTCAACACTCCTCACTTTCACCGGGATGCTCATCGAAGAATTCAGAAGAAAAATATAAGATACAAGAAACCTGCTCAGAATTGGCTTAAAATTTTATTTTTTCATTTATTAACTTCGCCAGGTTCTTAGGCGCCTAAACTTGGCGTCTTAGCGCCAAGCGCTCTATTTTGGCACCCCATAATGGGTGCCTAGGCACCAATAGACCGGTGCCTGTTCGTCGGTCTCTCGGAAAAACAAGCAGCATATGCTCTATAGCAGGCGATATGCGCCAAATGGCCAGCGCATAGGCACTCACCTTTCTATCTCCGACCCCTTATAGGGCACTTGAGCGCCCATAGCTAGCGCATAAGCATCAGCCTTAAAAGCTGCTTAAAATATTTTGGCTCCACAGTACATAATATCATATATTTATTTTAGTAAGTTGCGAATGGTAGTTTAAAATGAGATATTTAATTTAAAGAAAGTATTATAAAAGATTTTTCTTGTGGAGTTTTCATAATCATGACTATAATGAGTTCATTTTTTATGATCATCACACTAAAATGACAATCTGGATTGACTCATTGCTATCATTTTCTTATTTATATGATTAAGTAAATGATTGTCCCTATAACATTTAAGATCAATTTAGTTCTTCCACATACAAAATTTGAACTAGTGTAGTCTTATCTATAAAAATTATGTAGCTAATTATTAAAATTTAAAGATTTTAAAGTTCATAATCGATAAATTAGTAGCAACAATTAGAATTGCAAAATTATTTATAAAAGTTTTTTATATGAAAATCTAGATTTTCATTTGAATTTTTACCTCGTCTAAATACTTGTTCATCTGTCATAAACAAATAAAGTTAAAATCACGTTCAAATATTAAAAAAGTTAAACAAATCAAACTTTAACAGTATATGAAAATTCTACACAAGCTCAAGCCAAACATGAACAACTTATAATTATACCAAGCCAAGTCTAAACAATGATATACTCAGCTCGGCTCAATTCAGCTCGATTATAGCTCTAACTGTATGTGTAATAACCAAAATAATAATAATAATATCAAATGGAAGCATCACTTCAGTTGTGACTTAGGGTCCGTTTGGGAGAGCTGCAGATTATCCAGTTTCTGCTGATAAGCAGCTTATCTGGATAATCTGCTGATACGCAGCTGATTTGGATAAGTTGTTTGTCTGTTTGGTTTAAGCATATACTGAAACAGTGATTCTGCATTGTTTGTGGATAAATGATCATTACGCCTTCGAAATGAATAAGTTGTTTAGTTGTTTGGTTATGTGCGGTTTAAAACAAATTTATATTCAATTCGTTTGTATTAAAATTACATATTTAGGATCACTCTTTATTAATAATATCTTTATTAAGATATAAAATTTTATTTCAAATATAAATAAAATTATTTTAAAATATTAAATTTTTCACGTTAAATATAAAATCTTTTTTAAAAAAATTATATCTTACTTTCAAACATATTATAAATTTATGTATTTTATTTCTTTAAAAATTATTTACATGAACACCACCCAATCATTTCCAATTTAAAACTGCAGTCAAAAATATATATTAAAAAATACTTCAAAATATAACGATGACATTTAAAATACAAGTACGATACGAAACAAAGTAACTCAGTTTCACGAAACCTAAATACGAAAAACATACAAACCACACCTAATAGTAGGTTTCACGAAACCTAAATAAAAAGAAAAAATAACATGATAAAATTATAAGGAGAACAATGACAAGATTCATTTTATAATGTAAGAAGCACGTCACGACGATCGTCGTTCTGGTTCGACGGACAAAAGTGGGAGCAAACTTGTTCGAATGGGAAGCGATCGAACTAGAAGCAATGTATCGATCTTGTGATCCCATGGATCCCCCAATGAACGGTGTTCGAGCCGAGTTAATGTAGTAACTGACGTATTGTCAACCCACCCGAAGAACTTGCAGTCCTCCGGTCCTTGTCCCCACTAGAGGCATCCGCAGAACTCGTCGCCCGTAGCTATGTTCCTTACGTGACGCGAGTATTAAGGAAGGCAATCCGCAACGGCATAAGTACTTGCTCGACTTCATTCGCAGCACCGTAGCTCATCTTTCCGCAAATATTTAATATTTTTTACAATCATTTGGATAATAGAGTAAAGGAAAATTTGCATAAGCATATCAAGAGTTTTGGCCCATATAGAATTTATCCCGCCGAATTTATGCTACGATCGTCAACATTACAAAGTTAAGAACGGTTATCCTCGGATTTGCACGCATAAGCACGGGGTGTCCAATCTGCTTCAACGCCATTGCACGAGAAAGTAGAAATGTACAATGTTACACCAATAAATAAATAAATAAAAATAACTAGAAAATGGACACAACAAATTACGTGGTTCGGTCGAAGTGACCTACATCCACGGGAAAATAGCATTAAATTTTTTTATTACTCCAATACAAAATGATTTACATGAATCTCTAGAACCGACTAATTACATGAATTTGTAACACATTGCCGTTGCAAATCAAGTCAGTCGGTATTTCGGGTCCAACTTTATAAAAAAATGCCTGATGGTTGGGTCTCGCAGCAGCTTCACATAATTAACATAGATCTCTGTGTCTGCCGTAACATCAGGATATGCATCAAGGATCTTTATGCATTCCTCAATTGAGCTGTCAATTGAGAAAACAGGCTTAGATTTGCAGCTTTCCAGAAGTTCTTCAATTGATTCTTTTACGAATGGCACACCTTTTTTCTTCTTTTCTACTCTTGGTCGCTTCGATGCGCTTGTAGATTGAACATCAGTGTGGACTTGGGAGGGACCTCCTTCAGAATCACCTAACTAGATGGTTTCCATTTCATCAGCGAAGCTGCCAAACCCCTGTTCACTTGGGGTAAAAGCATAAGTACCAGTTGCGACAACACCTTCGAACATTTCGTCCAACTTCTCTTCCAAATCTGGATCAATCCCGCAGGATTTAAATTTTCTGTCTCCTGGCATTACTTGTAATAATTAAAATTATATGGTTAATGGAGTGAGTTAATTGAAGCAAAAAGTAAAGTAGGATGAAATGATAATACATATTTGCTTACTTGTATTTTTTCGGTCCACCAGTGCTCGGGAGCGATAATAGTCGCTTGCTAGGATCCCATCCTGGACCGATGGATCCACCTTTTAGTTCTTTCCATGTTTTCCGATCTTTTTAATTGATCCCATTTATTTTTTAGTTTTGTCCGATCGTAAGCCCTTCCAAGTAAGTTCATTGAATTTAATCATTATGTTTGCTAGCTCTTCCTTATTAAAATGAGTATTCGGTCTATTTCAAGTTGAACTTCCTTTACACAGAGATCACAAAATATAATCGTAGCGTTTCTATCCCACATAGCCGAAAATCCAACCTCTTTAACCATTGTGTACTGCTATATCAATTGATTAGGACAAAAAATTTATTTCCTTCTACATCATGTACATAGAGTGAAAATAACTTACCCTATGACATCTGAATAAAAGTTAAAACATGTATTTCACTTCTGTATTGATAAGGTGGCTTTCATGTGGCGATTGCTGAGCGGTAAGAACAACATACTGAAATAATATGAAGCTAAGCATAATTTTGTAAGCCCGAGTAAAAGAATAAAAGTATGTAAAACACAAACGACCTCAGTAAACCTTTTCCGAAATAATTTTAAACCGAGGTAAAAGATAATGGCCTTGTAAGCTTACATTTCGATCATTTGCACTTCCATTCTTTCTATTAATAATATTTTGAAAATAACAAGAAGCCATCGATTCTTTGCTTTGGTTTACTTCGTCATGCCTCGATTTAAGTACGAGAAGTAAGAAAATAACGTAAAACCAAGCAAATTACGTATCAATAAAGATCAAAATTCTCGCTCATTTGCATCTCAATGCTACGAGATCTTTCAAGATCAAGCAAATCCATTTTCGTTTATGAACTAGTCACCACTGGGAATTGTTCATTAAAGCAACAAAGTGAAAATTATCAAAACCTCATAGCATTGAGGTGTTGATATTTATCAACACCATTTCATATATCATTAGTGATAGAAATTGCAAAGTGTAGTATAGTGAATTATCGCTTACTTTGAAAAAATATCAACACCTCAATACTTGATAATTAAAAAAATAGTGAATATGCTATTCGTTCACTTTTAATAATCATAATTTTGATATTTATCAACACCTCATTCACATCGCAGAAGTGTAGTATAGCTGAATTTGTCGTTCGCTCCCGAGATTTGTTCATATTTATCAACACCATTTCACAAGTGAAATTCATTTCTCGAAGCCACCCCACTTTAAGCTTTTAACAAAGAAAAATAGCAAATAATATATCGAGTGAAGCTAATCATAGCTCGCTTATATAGAACTCTCATCATAACATAGCTAGAACACAAGCATGCAAAAGAGTAGAAAGACAATTATATATATTATTGATAACTCAAACCATCCATCCACTCTATAAATACAAGCTTACTTTAAGGGGAAATTTCATACATAACACCCGAACCATTGCTTATTAACAAATCTAACTAGTTGATTTTTTATGCATTTTCATGTGTCACCATCAAATCATCGATAATTTCATAAAAATAAAAAATATGAGTTGAAATTTAAATATTCGCATTTCACCGAAATTCAAAAGAATAAAAATATGCAAAATCAATCAAGAAAGCAGCTTTGATACTTTCATCAACATCTCTAAATAATTCTCTCGCTTCATATTGGCTTTCACCCCAAATCAAAAAAACATTTAAATTGCACGAAGAAATGACTCAAACCATAATCCTTTCCTAGTCCCGAATGTCCTCATATCTCTTTAATAGCCATTTCGAAACGAGCCATACTCGTTTTTTTGATGACAAATCATTCATACAATTCTATGAAAGGGAAAAGGATTAGATTCCTGGAGGCTATCACACGGAACAACCGGCAAGTTCCAAAATTTTTTTTGTCTTCAAGAGATGCGAAAAGTTCTATGCTTTCAAATGAGAAAAAGAGCTTCCATAGATAAAGATGCTACAACAGAGCTAATCTTCACTTTTTGGAACCGAGTAGCAACCAAAAAAATTCATAACGCAAACCCTAAGACATCGAGGTTAGGGTTACCGAGAGAGATCGGGCGGGATCGAGCGAGATCGGAGAGGAGGGAAGCGAGATCGAGCGGGATCGAGCGAGATCGGAGAGGAGGGAAGCGAGATCGGAGAGGAGGGAAGCGAGATCGGAGAGGGGGGGAGCTAGGGTACCGAGCGAGATCGAGGAGCTTCACGCGGGGTCACGGGGGTAGAAGGGGTCACGGGGGTAAATTTTCTCCTGATCCGCGAAAGGATAAGCGGAACGCGCCTCACGAGGCGCGTATCACGTTTAACACATAAATAAAAATAGAGTTTTCGGTTAAGCACAAATAAGTGCTAACCAAACAGTGAGGCGGCATTTTCAAAAACGCCGCCGCACTTATAAGCTCTCCCAAACGGAGCCTTAAAAGAGTCGTGACTTCCCATTCCGAACCAAGTGAAACCTTAAGAGCAGGAGAAAGAGAAGAGAATGTGTAAGAGGAGGACTCGAGTGTTTCTCCTAACAAAGTTTCAACGACGTATGTAAAGGAAGCAGCTTTCATGCGGGAGGAAGGAGCGGTGCATGCTTAGTTTCAGCGCCATTCTATGAGAAGAAAATCCAAGCCCTAACCATAGGTGAAGGAGAGGAGGCAGATTACATCTTGAGCTTCGACGATCTATGCGACTGTTTGCAAGAGGATCAATGTTGTTTGAGAGATGGAGAAGAGATGAGAGGATCGAGCCGAGAGGAAGAAGGGTCTAGGGCGATTTGGTGGGTCGAAGAGGTAGAGTTATGCAGGTGCAGGTGCTAGTGCTTGCGTGGGAAACCGAAGCAAGGGGGATAAAAGGAGGTGGCATTGTGCAGTTAACGGGGAGACAGAGTCAAGTTCATTAGTTGAGTTATCTGATTTTTAGTTTTAAGTATAATTTAATATATTAAATATGTTATAATATTAACATAAAATTTTATGAATTTAAAATAAGTATTGTATGTGAAAGGCTTTGATGTGAAGGAGAATGGAGAGGGCTAGCGCGTGTAAGTAAAAGGCAGCTGACCAAAATTATTTTAATATTAGGGCAAGCATTAATTTAAAATTTAATTAATTTAAATGAATGTTACAAGAATTAATATTAGCTTCTATTAAATTATAACATAACCCTTTTTATCGAATAACTTTTACTCCGTAAGTTTGGGAGGCATAAATTATTGATTTTCATGCAATAAAGGTAAGGTAAAATTTTTTAAGTTTTATGTGTTAATTTTATAAATTAGTTTAATTAAGATGGTGTTAATATTAGTTGTATTCAAGACATACTCGAAGGAAGGGGCATACACTTCAAGATTGAGTGTGAATCACTTTAAAAGATGAGGTATCTTCTAATTAAAGTTAAAGTTTAAGTTACTTAATATAGAATTTAGAATTAATATTTAGTAAAATATTAATGTACAACAATAATTAAGATTGAAGAACATTTGAATATGAGATTGGAGATACAGAGTCCAAGTAATTACATTCTAAATTTCAGTAATTAGCTTTATTTCTAAATGTATGTTTGATTTTTATTGATACTTCATCTATACTTTATTTAAATGAGTTGTAGATTACAACAATTTTTACATATTGGTAGATAGGAAAATATGCATATTAAATAGATACATAATAAATTTCTCATAAGATTATTAGATCATTGAATGACATGAAATTATAGTAGAGGTACATATATAATAGTTATTGCATGAGTTTTAAGTACAAATCCTAGAGCATATCATTACATGACTTTTAAAAATAATGTACAACCAATTCATAATGATTTATCTGTGAAGTTATTAGATGAGTGCATGTCATTTTGATGCTAGTGAATATATACTTTTTCATTAGTAGATGCATGTAAAGTATTTCATAAGAGATGTGAAAGAATAAAATAATTTATATATGAATGCTTGTATGTGCATATTAAAAGTAGTTCACACACTAATAGTACGGGCACATGACCCAGTATATCAGCACGTAGGTGTATTTGTATCACCCCACAAAATTATGATATTTAGATCATTAACCACTGTGCCGACGAGAGAATATCGAACAAGAAAAGAGCTTAACACACTAAATAATTGTGATATTTAGATCGCTAACCGTTGTATTGACGAGAGAATATCGGTAAGGTAAGGGTCTTTCCACCTGAAACAATATGATGTATAGATCGCTAACTGTTGTGCCCGACGGGATAATATAGGCCAAAGATGCATTAAATTATGTTTTGACGATACTCCTAAGAAAGATGTGAATGTTAATAGTAAAAAAATAAAAATATAAGTTAAGATTACAGTAAAAGTAAATGCATATAGAAGTTTAGAAAAGATCATTGATACAATCAATAGTATATTCAAAGATTTTTTTTAAAGATATGAATGATTAGCATATTTCAAAATTTCTTACAGAGACATGGAAAACCAGCACGTATATTGATTTATTTCCCTTGAGTTACTGTAATTTAGAAGTATAATTGTTCGTGGGCTATCTTTAGATAACACGTTATATTATTTTAATATTATTTTTCAGGTTTATACTTTTGATTAAGATGAACATAAGAGGAGATAAAGTGCATAGGAGGCAAGACAACAACCAGGAAAGGTACACATCTACATGTTCATTTAATTAATTTTTTAACGACTCTTTCATGGATTTTTTTATATTAAATTGTAAGTAATAGAAATAGAATAGCAGAAAATTTTTTTGCCATCAGTTATCGTCTTGGTTAATTCCAAGCCTCGGGCCAAGTCGTGACAGTAGGAATGCAATTTGATTTACTCTTACGATACATGTGATTTTACTATGCCATGAATATGATGGATATGCTAATGAAATATTGGTTGCAGTAAGCAATGTCACAATGCTATTACATAAAGACAAGCAAGTATGGATAATAGGAATCTGTGAGATTCTCGAATACTAGTATTCAAATGGTCACAAAACACCGGAAACCGTTGGGATAAAACAGTGACAGAATGTGGGGAACAATTGATACCAGGTGGTTATTGATAATTGATATGTTAGGAGTAGAAAATTTATCAATAAACAAAGTAGCCTTTAGGCTAGGTGAAAACCCAATAATATAACATGACATAAAAATACTTGAGTATATAATTACAAGTGACATTGATATGATTAGATTAATGATTATTATGAACATGTTTGTGATCATATATGAATGAATGAATTACATGTTGTATACAGTAATCGTGATTTCTTTAAGTATCTATTTTTCTTTTACATATTTTATATGATTCTAGCAAGCTATGACTTGCGTGTAGCTATGTATAGTTACATGAGAGCATGCACGGTTCTTTATTTTAGCTTTAATTATTTCGCTGAGCTCGTAGTTGCTCACTCTACGTTGTTAACTTTCAGCAATGGGTAATGAGTACCGGAGCGAGTAGTCATGTGTGACTTGGACAACTTTTGCATAATAATTTTGGGTGTTTATACAGACTTTGGGATATGTACTTTTATTATATTAGATTTAACAGTTTTGTATAAATGTATATATGTTTTGATGATAAGATTCTCACACTTTCAAATATATGCATATGAATGAATTATGAAATAAAATATATCAAATATGTCTACGGCGAATTAGTTAGACTAGTTTATCATTCACTATGTCCTAATTCTACAAGTCATAATGAGTGTTGGTAAGAATTTAGTCTAACCAAAATATCTGACTCTGCCATACATTATCCGACCCCTAAGAGGGGACAGTTGGGGGTGAAATCTCTGTTGGACAAAAACAACTCAAATATAATCTTCTCCACTCTCATCAGCCAATTTTCAACCTCCACTGGACTTCCTCCACAAAAAAATGTGGTCTCATATCTTAAAGCACTTTTCAAATATTTGTCTATCTGGTCTCCCCCACTAGAAATGACATGAGATTGAGAGCTTTTAATTATCTGAGTCATTGCATTCATCATCTTCGCAAAACTATTAATGTTCACTAAGATATTACGAGGTATATTAGTCTCAGTGATACTCTGTCAAAATTCCTCTTGATTATCCATATTTCTGAAATAACATAACAAATAATATAATTAGAAAATTTAATCTTCATTTAAATTGTCTATCAATTATCTAACCAACATAATGGCTCTTTGTTATCAGGATTCAAATAAAATTCTTTGATATCATGTCACGGCCTAGTCTGATAGCTTAGAATTAACCAGCTCAGGGAATATGATCAAATAGTATTAATTTTTCTCTTTATTTTTTTATTATACAATAAATCATCATAACTTCTAATAATAAAAGGAAGCACTAAGAAAGTTATAAAGTACACCAAACAATAATCAATTCAGCCAAAACAACAACATAGTTTGAAAGTAAAATAAAATCGTAATCCAACCAATAATAGTCAATATTAATCAGAAATAAATAGTATAAGAAACTATAAACATGACAAATAACCTGCAACCTAATATCAATTCCTTCTCCTGTAAAACAACTCTTTTTTGTCAGACATATCAATCTAGAGTTTTGCTTGCAAGAAAAAATTAATTTCAACAGTAAGATTACAACCACTTAGTGTGTGTGTTAGGATGGTATGAATTTATGTTAATTAACCTCAAGAAGTGTAGAAGAAAAGCTATATCGATTAAGAACACTGATTGTGCATTAGAAACAAAAAGACAAAATGAGGTAAATCTAAGATTAATTTTCAATTTAAGATTTTACATATTTAATTGAAAATATTAATTATTATTTTATTGATAAATGTCAAAGGTATAGGAGGAAGGATATTTGTATTGGAAATTGAGCAAAAATGATGGACGTAAATATTTATGTATTTATTTATGTATGTTGTTTTAATTAAAATTAGTTTAGTAAATGCTAAATTTATGAGCCGGAATCAATAATTAGATTTGAAAGAGCATTTGATTTAAAAATATGATTGGGGCAAAATTCTTTAATTTAATTAGTTATATTTATTTTAGAAATAAGATCCTTATACATGTACTTTTGATTGATATAGGTGATGGTCACAAAAGAAAAATGAAGGAATAAACTTTTAAAGAGAACTTTGAAATGTTTATATGAGTAATACTATTTTATTTGCATTAAATTCAACTTCTTTTATCTTCAAAATGTTGTCTTTGATTGTACATACTAGAAGCACTAAAAGCTATCTTATAATCGAAACAAGATAAATGAAAAAGATATGATTGTTTTATGATTTCAATTCTTTAATCTTTTGCACTGCATTGAATGGAAAAATAAATGGAGTTAATAATTGAAAGAAAGGAAATATAAGTTAAATGAAAGATAAATGATTAAGTATATCATGAATCACTCCCTATGGTTGACGTGGGCTTGCTAGGAAGTCCGCTAAACTGGCCGGTCTTCATAAGAGCTGGAATTGCCGCCCATTCCCTCCCCTAATTTTCTATTTACTCCCTTCCATAGAAGAAAACTCTTCCTCTTTTATTCTTTTCCTTTTTTTCTATTCATTTTCTATTTCTAATCCTTGCTTATTTCTCTTCCTTGCCTATTTCTCTTCCTTTCATATTTTTATTCCTACCTCTTATATTCCTTGGCATTTTTTTATTCCCTTCCTAATTTTAATTCCCTCCTCATCTAATTCCTTTCTATTCAAATTCTCGTACATATTATAAATATATCATTTGTTGTCTTAGGATTTAGTTTTTCATCTTCCAGATTTTAGATTTCTATCCGGCCAGTCGAGTATCTGAAGGCAAGGAAGTGCTCCGGCTGCAACTCGCCCGAGGTGGTGATCTTCCCCAACGGTTCAAAGAGTGCTCTGGTTGTAACTCGATCCCGCAGTGATATTTATCCTTCCCCAATCCTCGTTGTTGCTTCCCCAGTCATCCTCCCTGCTACCACACCCCACCCTCCTACACCCCCAGCCTTCCCACAGTACTGCCAACCCCCCAACTGTGCAACCAACCATCCCTCCCACCAAAATGTTGCCCGCAAAACCAGTATAATCTTTTCCAGTGGTAACCAAACCCAGTTGCTCCTTCCTGCCAACGCCAAGGCCCTATCTGTACTCTTTTACAGCCGTAGGTTTAAGCCTCAACCTGCTCCCAGGCTACAAATCCAACCCAGAAACCTCTCTGACTCATCCCAATGTTATTGTAAACTCTCCAACCACTTTAGTTGTTGTCTTAACGTCCCCTGCATGCCCTTAGCTGCTGTCACAACCACTTTAACCTCCCATGTTGCTACCACATCCAACAAACAACCCCACCTATTGTCCAGTCGTCAACCACCATCTTCGCCATCGCCCTGGGTGTCATATATGTTTGTGTTGTTATTTTACTATTATCAAGAGTCTTTATTTGTAATCCTTATGAATTTCAACAATAATATTTGTATTTCTATCGTTGTTTGACTTAACTCTAGTATCAATGGTACTAACATGAGATGTTATTGTATTCGTGCATACTAAAAGAAAAGAAAATAATAAATGATTACGCCTTTATGGTACAAAATGGAGAGGGGTTGTGCCTTCATGTTACAAAATGAAAAAATGTTGTCTTTATGATAGAAAATGGAAAAAAATTTAATGATCATCTTAAGATGACTTCAAAAAAGGAAAGAAAAAAAGGAAAAAAAGTAATTGATTGAGATGATTTAATATAAGTTAGATAAAGTAAAAAAAAAAAAGATTACTTTAAAGATTGATCAGTGTATTCCTTTGAGCATTCATGCTAGGAATTTGCATAATGATTTAATGCATAATAAAATGAAAATGATTCACTTAAGTTATTTTAAACTTAGCATATTGTTCATCTTTTCATTTAGGAAAAGGTTTGCAAGATTGAGAAGACTGATACAAGGGAGTTTAGTTACAGAAGAAGATGGACTATTGATTATAGGAAGTAGGTTGTTTGTTTCTATGTTTTGTTACTTTTATGGTATTACTTGTTTTACTGTAGTAGTTTGAATGAATTTATGTGTTTTACATAGAGTATTTTTACTTTTGTATTGTGGATTATTGGGTTTTTTATAATTAAATGTTATTGTATACTAAGGTTACTAATTAGAAATATTTTCTTTCACCATCCAACTGTCTGTTCTAGCCTTAATTAACTCTAAGTTACCAAGCCGGGACATGACACATTCAGGTAAGTAAATTACATGGTAAGCTTTGTAAGTTGGGTTATCCTTGCAATTGACTCATGAAATATTAGTACAACCAGGACTATTTCAAAATGATGCGAGAATTTCAAGGGGACAAACAATGAAGTGTTCAAGCATAATGGGAAGAGGATTCTACTGATCTTTCTAAACCCAAGGAACCACAGGAAATTTCCTAAACGATTCTACCATACATCAAGTAAAAAGATTGTCCCCTTTTCCTTGAATTGGCACTACTTATAACAGCTAAAGCAGGATCACTGGAGGAGAGAATTATATGTTGTGCTCACAAAGAGATGAAGCTTCCTAGTGGGATGATTGCATACCTAAGGAGATATTGAGACTTCAAATGTTGATCCTACTATTGATAATCTCCAGCCAAGTACTAAAAGTGTTTGGTATTATCCCCCAATCCTCTCACCCAATTTTATCCCATCATAAGATCAATTAAATAAGTAAGTTAAGCTTTAGAACTCAAAAGAAGTTATAAAAATGATAGCTTGAGGAAATGTATGAACAATACACCATCAACAAGGTTATTCTCAAGTTAGAATCCTAACGCCAAGACTAAATAATTAGATTGAAATGACAGAAATTAGAGATTTTCTTGAAGATAGACCAATGTATTGGATACCATAAAAGTTATGTATGTTATAATAGACTTTACAAGTGATTGAGTGTGCTCTTAAGACTAACCGTGTATCTACCTAGCATATTTGAAAGAGTTATGACTCGCGTGATCCTTTTATTGTTTCCATCATCTATTTTCAAAAAAAATACTACTTTCATCCGTGAAAATTTTCATTGGTTCTATACAAGGAAAAACTATTGGGTAATTTCAGAAAGTATATAATCATAACTTCTTCAACAATCTATCATAGGTTCTCTTGTTCATTGAAAGGGCGTAATGCATTACCCCAAACTTATGAGTGCCCCAGCCTTCCAATATCACAAAGGCATGAAAATTCCATGGCTTACTGACCTTTTAAAGAAGGTTCATTAAAAGACCATTATGGTTCTACTCACAAGGCTTCGTGAAAATGGAGGGCGTTGTTTGAGATTGTTATATAGGGAATGACGCTTTTTTTTTTTTTTTAAGCAGGACATCTTAAGCATTACAAAAGAAGGCTCTTGTGTTCCAACAATTTTAAGAGAGTGGGTAACCAAAAATGCAACTCTTAATAATAATATACTAAGATGCTTTGTCAAAATGGTGATACATTAATAAAGAAATCACATGCCTTGAGCATGTGCTAAACGCTATACCATCAATGATGGCTTTGTTTTCCTGCAGACTATTAAAGACATACGACAAGGAAATGGCCCCCAATAGCAACTTGTGTTTCCAAAGCTGAAAAACCAACAAGAAAAATGAAATAAAAATAAATCGAGAATGCATGACTAAAATTTCAATACAGCTGCAAATAACCGAAAGAAGAGATGCTAGTCATAGCAAGAGCCAACTAAATGGCAAACCCAATAGTAAGTACAAAAGAAACGAAAAAGAAGTTTCATTAAAAATTACTAAAATAACATTTTGAAAACTACAGGAAAACGAACAAGTTCATTAAAAACTACTGAAATAGCATTTGGCATGTTCATCTCATATAGTTGTAAAATTAAAAACTTTGAATACAGCAGAACTGCGTAGTTATTTTGCTTCTACGCCAAAACGGATCTTCGTATGAAAGATTAATCTTACCTTGAGCCATGCTTCTCTCGAGCATTGAAAGCTGGCAAAGTATTTTCTTGTTTGGGTCCTGCAAGAAAATAAGGATACTAAAATTCGATAAGGTATTTACTATTGAAATGGAAGTTGGGTATAAGAAGAACGTCCTTGCAGACAAGGGTGAAAAACCTTGCTTAAAGCTACGGAAAAGCAGTTCTTTGAAGATAGTAGATCTCCCTTCTTCCAGAGGCAGTTACCTAAGCATAACCATGCATCTGTAAGAGATGGATTCAGTTTAACCTGCACAGTCAAAAGAACATCAAAGTTAGCTCATTCAGAAAACGATACAAGGAAAAGACTGGACTAGCGCATACTGCTTTTGACAAATGATCTTCTGCCTCTTTCTGATAGTCAGGTAACACATCTAGTATTTTTCCTCTTAAGAGTTCATAGAGTGCACGCTGTGATATTGACTTCCTTAGATCTGCATGTAAGCCACAAATAAGTGTCATAGGCATGACAATATCATGCAATTGTATAAAGAAGATGAATAGCAGCTAAAATTTAACTGAATAAAGCACATGAAAAAGTTAACAAGGCTTATCATATATATATATATGAATTTTTTTTTTTAATGCAATACTTAGAGGTTCGAGCCTACAAATAAATAAGATGTATTACCTAAATTGTGTTTATATATATATATATATATATATATATATATATATATATATATATATATATATAGTAAAAAAATATATATTAAGAAATGGCGTCGTCGTCCTCGATCGGCTCAGCTAGGGTTTCGCCGCATGGCGAACCCTAGCGACCGCGCGTCTCCTCCAGCATCATCTTCTTCGCTGCTCTCCGTGCGCAGGGTCATTTTCATCTGGCGCTGAAGTTCGTCTGCTCTTTTAGAGCTGCAGATCGAGCTCCGTGCGTCAACTGGAGATTGCGCCCGGGTCACTGCTCTCCATGCGCAGCGTCGTTCGTCTGGCGCTAAAGAGTCTTCGAGTTGCAGATCGAGCTTCGTGCGTCGTCTGCTGATCGCGTCTGTGTCGCGTTCCTCCGCGTGCCGCTGCGGTGCTTCGTTCGCAGTGTTGCTGCGGTGTTTTCACTGTCGTATCCTTGCGGCACTTCTGCAGCAGCGAGGGTCGATTTCTGCTTCGTTCGAAACTGAAGAAGGAAACAAAGTTTCACAAGCTTGACAGTGAGCACAACGGGCTACTTCCGTCAGCGGTTGGTGCAATCTTGACAGTGAGCGGCTGGTGCAAGCTTGACAGCGAGCCTATTCTCCGCCTCTGGTTTTCTGTGCCGCCTTCATGGCAACGACCTCTTCTGTCTCCGTTAATGTGCAGAGTTATGCACAACGGGCTAGGTCTACTTTTGCCGGAGTTGTAGTTAAGGACAACACCTCCCACAAAAAAGTTTTGGATCAAATTTTCTTTCCACAAGCCTTTCACGATGCTGCGGCTGGTAAAATAGAGTGATATTTTATTAGGCAGATAGGTGAAAAAGATGGAAAACCTGCTATTATCTTCACTACCCAGGAAATGAAGGCTCTCTCTGATGAAATTAAGTTCACTCTAATTAGAAAATTTCAATTTGGTCATCCTAAGATAGATTTGGTTAGAAAGTTCTTTGAGGATCTGAAGCTCATTGGAGGATGGAAGTTGGGAGTTTTGGATGGCAGACATTTACTCATTAGAATACAAAAGGAAGAAGATTATGCTAGAATTTTTGCTCAACAATCTGTTTTGGTTGTCGCACCATATGAAGGCTTATCAAATGGACTCACGATTTTGACCCATCCAGCGAACCTCCTGTCGTTCCTATGTGATTCCAAGCTTACGGGCTCCCTTTCATTTGTACCAACGAAAAGCTTTATATAACATCAGTCAAGCTCTTGGTACTCCTCTCAGAGTTGATTCACCTACTTTTGATATGGTCTCGCCTGGTGGTGCCAGGGTTCAGGTGGAGAGGGATTTTACTCTCCCAGATGTGGATCAAATTTGGATCACGAATGGTGAAGATGGGTTTTGGCAGGAGGTAGTGGTAGAGAACAGGCTTCCTTTTTGCCAGCATCGCAAAACGTTCGGCACATTGGGAGACTTGCATACGGTCGCATCCTCCCTAAGAAAAAGGGCTTCTGGCGCTTTTTAGCTCGTCGTTGAGATTCCCCAACAAAGAGCTGATGCTACCCTGGAGGGGAACAAAGTAGCATCTGAGGCTGACAAGGCTGTCGGGGAGCCCCTCAGTAGGCTGCACAAATTGCCACCCCGGTGGCTAGTCAAACGTCCAACATTGTGGTTACTGAACAAGCTGGAAGGGTAACCCTTTCTCCAGTGGTGCAAACCGCCCAGGTGGCTACCATAGCTGTCGATTCTGACCGATACATCCAAAAATTTAGCAAAAATAGAAGAAACATCTTACCTACTGCTGCACCCACCGGTAAGATTCAGCGGAATCTGATGACAGAAGAGGAAGAAGCAGAAGAAGAAGAAGTAGAAGATGAAGAAGAAGAAGATGAAGAGGATTGGCAGGTTTAAACTTCTCGACGGAAGAAGTAACCTGGGGATACTCTACTAGTTGATGATACCTTGATTACTCAGGGCAATGGAGTAGCACTTAAGAGCCTACTCTATGGATCTCCTAGAAACAGAGCGAGAGCAGCGCGATCTCGTTCTTAGACATTGTTATTGTTATTTATGTTCTGATTTTTGGATCCTTTTGTTAGCTTTGTATTGTAGGGGCGGGGCTTCATTTTTTAGGCCCTCCATGCAGCTCATGTAACCATTTTTATTTCAATAAAATTGGACCTGGACTTTTTCTTAAATATATATATATATATATATATATATATATATATATATATATTGGGAAAGAGCATCTCACTGGCTCCCTACGTGTTAGTAAAAATAATTGGTACAAAAGGGGGAGGGAGAGAGGATAACCATCTAAAAATAAAAGAAAGTACATAAAAGCTCCAAGGTGTTCCTCACTCCACAACGCAACTTCACACAAAAAAGGAAAAAAGATACATAGATAATCCAAATAAAAAACTCAGAAAAATAAGTAAACCATTATACCAGCAGAAAGAAAAGTATACCCAAAAGACCTGTGTAACAGAGAAACAGAAAACCCAGCTTCAATAAAACTGGCAAAACCAGTCATGATAGATTCAGTAAACCAGAGGAGACATCACAGTCTGGCCAATCCACATAGTGACAGAAGACAAAAAGAGAAACACTACTCTTCAGGAAACCATTGGGAGAAAAGCGTGGGGTAAAGAGTCACTTGCAGCTTTATATCAAGATAAAAAGGGAAACCAGCTATATAAAACTGAATCAGAAAAAACAAAACTTCCAGCAACCTTATCATAAAACCCCCCCCAGAGTCGTCAAAACACCAGCAAGGTTCTATCAACCCGAGAATCCACAACAAATACACCAACAACCAGGCACAACCAGGCACAACCAGCAGTAACCATTAGCCTAGCCAAGGAATTACATAGAGGCAAAAATCTCATATCATAAAGCCCCCATCTCATAACACCCCCAGTCAAACCCTTATGTAAGGCACATTTAGCATGTCCCCAAGTAAAAAAGAGTTGAGAGAAGTGAGAGGATTAGTGCCAACAGTCACACCATTGTACCTATTCTTAGAGAGCCAATCAGCAGGCCGATTGCCCTCTTTAAATATATATGAGAATTGTATATTAAGGTGATTGTGAGTAATAATGTATTAATACGATGCAATAAACACAAAATATCATGGTGGAGTAACAGTTTGAGTGAGAATATTGAAAAGAACCTCAGAGTTTGTTTCCATAATAATATCTGTAAAATGAAAAGACCAAGCAACCAATATTGCTAACAGTGTCGCCCAGCACTCAACCTTAAGTGGAGAAGCAAAATAGACTAAACAATTGCCAGAATAATCTCTAAAAATACCAGCTGCACTTGTAGCAATAGAGGACCAGCTTCCATCAATATTTGCTTTCAGCCAACCAAAGGGAGGTGGAAGCCAGTTCACCAATATAGGTCGTTTACCACCATCAGTAGTCATTGTAGAGGATAATATTCGAAAAGCCTTATGATAGTTAGCCAGGATGTAAGAAAGAGTGGTAAGAGGGGAAGGGGGAGAGTCATTATATTTATATGCATTTTTAGCTAACCAAATAAACCATAACATCATAAGAGGGAAATATTTCAGCTTTGTAGGAATGTGTAGAGCATCTTGCCAACTCCTAATAATGTTATTCAAGCAAAAATTAGGTGGCCAATGTACATTAAAAAAGTTCCCAAAAAAGCTCCAAATTTCTTTAGCAAAATGGCACTCATAAAACAGATGAGGGATGGATTCCAACTCCCCCTTGCATATATAACAAGAAGAAGCCAATTTTAAGCTTGTCAATTTAAGTATATCATCTAGCGGTAAAAGAGAGTGAAATATCTTCCAAAGAAAAAAAGAGGTAGCAGGGGATATGTAAGGATGCCAAATATAGGAGCTTCACTTCCAGTTATGAAAATTTTGTGTTTGTGCATATAACATTTTAGTGATAGAGTAAGTGGAAGAGAACTTCCAAATGGGGGAATTCCTTCTATTAGTTTGGTAGGTAATTGGGATATCATAGGGGTCATATCTCCAACCAAGGCCGTGAGTTTGGGGATGTTCCAATTATTCCCATCCCACACATCTGAGACTAACACATGGGTGTCATCCATAGAGTGAGGAAATGAATCAAGGTTAAGAACACCCCAATTATCATGCCAAAAGAATATACAACCCTCACCAACATCCCAGTAAATGAACTTTGAGATACATAGATATAATGACGGCGCAGAGAGCTCTCCCAGGGTTTCACCATGGCGATTCCCGGTTATCTTTCTTTGACTCCTTTTCCTCGGTTTCGTCAAGCACAACGACAAGGGTCGGCATCGTCTTCATCGCCTGGTTTGCGCACGACGACGAAGCTGACGGGACAGTCGTCTTCCTTTCTCCTCTCTCGACGCCACGGTTTGCGTCGAGGATTTCTCGTCGGCTCTCACAGGAGACGGGAAGGGGAAGGTTTTGTGCACGTTTCCTTCAGCTTCTTTTTTGATCCAGCTCGACAGCAACGCCAAGATTTCGCCCGTCGTTGCTGTGCTCGGTTTCCATTGTGGTAGAGCGCCAGCTGTCCCTGTTCCTGGAGTGTCTGAAGAACGACTATGGCTTCAGGGCATTCCTACGCCGCCGCCCTCTCCGGTGGAGCGGCCCCTGGCTCTGTCGCTCGCTCTTGTTACTTTCCTCAATCTTTTCATGACGCTTTGGAGTTTGGAGGGGATCATCAATTTATTAGAAAGCATGGTCGTAAGAACGATAAACCTGCTCTTTTTCTCACGGATGAAGAAAACAACATCCTTGCCTCGTCTTGCCGCTTTGCTCTTGTGGGTAAGTTCTTATATGGACATCCAAAAATAGAGATTATTAGAAAGGAGTTTAAGTTGATGAAACTTACTGGTACTTAGAAACTCGAACGGTTGCATGGGCGGCATGTCCTCATCCAACTGTCCAATGATGCTGAATACACACAGATTTTGCTAGAAAAGTCATAAATATTGATAATCGTTTCATAAAGGTACTCAAATAGACTGTCGACTTCGATCCGAAAGCTGAATCTCCCATAATCCCTGTTTGGCTTACATTCCCTAGCTTGAAATATCATCATTTCCACGATGAAATTGTCTACAATCTCGCTACGGGCTTTGGCAAACCTCATAGAGTTGATAATCCCACTCTAGACCGGATTAGGCCTTCTGATGTCTGTGTTCTTGTGGAACGAGATGTTACAAAGTCCTACTCTGATGAAGTTTGGATAGGCTCCAATCATACGAGATATTGGCAGAAGATAATTATGGGGCCTCATCCACACTACTGTGCTCATTGTTGTATGTTTGGACACGATCTACGCGATTTGTTATAGATTGCATCCTCATTTAAAGTCTGCAGTTACTCAAGGACCTCTTATTTCCCAGCCACCTACCACCTCTGATCCATTAGCTGCACATGTGAATGAGCATCTCGAATCACCATTGCCCACCTCTCTTCAGGTTTCTCTCATGTCCATGATGCAGCTGACACTACAAACTTAATCGAGGAGGTTCAGCCCCACCAATCCAAAGAATTGACCTCTGTCTTGCCTTTTGCTTCTCATACTCATAAGACTACTGATAATACTTTGAGTTCTTTTATTCCCCCATCCTCTGCCCCCCTGCTTTTATCTGATGAAGAACCCCTCCCCATTGAGAAGGGGGGGGATGTGGCTCCTCTTATTTCTCCTCCAACTATTGATCCACTTACTGATGACCCGAATTCTCAGGGGGAGGATGTGGCTCCTCCTATTTCTCCTTGAGCCTTTGATCCAGTTACTATTGCCACTAATGTTTTGGAGTCTGGACAAATTATTCAAAAATTCAGCAGGAAGAGAGGAGACCCCCAAGTAATAATAAATTGTCCTACACAAACATTGGAACCCATCGCTGCACCTACCTTTCTTTCTATGGATCAGACGGATCAATCCTCAGAAGAAGAATGGCAAGTATAAACTTCTCGGCGGAAGAAGAAGCCTGGGGATACGCTTAGAGACTTAATGGATGATACCTCGGTCACTTCTGGCAATAGAACAGCACTTAAGAGTTTGCTTTCTAGATCCGCTCCAAGAACCAGAGGAAGAGGAATGGCTAGGCAACTTCATCCTTAGATACTGTTATTTGCATTTTTCCTTTTGTGTCTTTTGTATCCTTTTTGTTGAGCTTTCTCTGCATTTTGTATCGTATGGGTAGGGCTTCATCTATTGGGCCCTATTCTAAAACTTTCTTTTGTATCCTCTTTATTTCAATAAAATAGGTCATAGGGCTATTTCTTAATATATATATATATATATATATATATATATATATATATATATATATATATATAATGGACGGTGGATTTTGACAATCGTATTGAACCTCCCATCATTCTTGTTTGGCTACGCATCCCAGATTTGCAGGTCCACCTTTATGATCAAGAGCTCTTATTTACTTTCACGAAGTAATATGGCACACCATTCAATATTGATACGCCTACAGTGAATCCGGCTCGGCCTTCTGAGGCTAGAATATTGATAGAATGGGATATTACGTTACCTTTTCCGAGAGAGATATGGATTGGCACACAACATCAAAGATTTTGGCAACCAGCAGAACTCGAACAGATACCTCTTTATTACACCCACTGTCTTATGTTTGGACACTCCTTTTCAGTGTTACCATCTGCATCCGAATTTAAAACCTCCAAGTACAAATGCTACTAGGTCTACCCCACTTCACACCTGTCCCTCTTCCAGAACGCTCTCAACAGACTATTAGCACATTGGCTGCCACGATGCCACCTCTCCCTCCCACTACCAGAGACAATACTGATATTGTTCTTCCGGAGTGATGTTTTGGTCGATAGTTCAATCGGGTCTCCTGCGACTTCTATCATCGTCGAAAACAATACGCGTAATCCTTCCTCCAAAGGATATCCTTCGGTCCGATAATCAAGAAACCATTGCGTACTTCACATTCTCAGGAAGCGTCAGTTGGAGAGGAGACATGTTTTACACCTCTTCAGAATGAAAATGTTGATACTGTCAGCCAGGAGCAAGGGGCTCGTCCTCCACTACATGCCCGACAATCTGTTGACCGCTCTGATCAGATGAGTCACTCTGCGGAGGAATGGCAGGTTTATACATCTAGGAGGAAGAAGAATGGAGGCACACCCCCGCTTGGGGTCTTAATCGATGAAACTTTAGTTACTTCAGGGAATGGCACGACACTCAGCAATTTATTAGCTGGCTCTGTTACTAGAGCCAGAGGAAGAGGCAGAGGCAGGATCAAGCTAGCTCTCCCCTAGTAACTTGTTTTCTGCGTGTTTTTTAACTTTTAGAATCTTATGTGTGTCTAATCTTTCTTAGAATGTTTAGAGAGGGCCCAAAAGATGGGCTCTACTCATAAGAAACACAGAGCAAAAGCTCAAACAAAAAGTACAAAAGATAGGACAAAGAAAAACATGCAAATAAAATATTTTCTATGGACAAGGTCGCCAAGGTCTTCCTCTTCCATGGGTTCATGTAGCGCATTCAATTATCAAACTCTGAAGTGATTCTCCATCACCAGGAGAGACCAAGGTATCATCCATTAAATTTTCAAGCGGTAAAGTACCCCAGTCGTCTTCTTCCGCCTGGAGGAATACACTTGACATTCTTCTTGGGAAGATTGGTCGGTCTAGACCATATAAGGAAATGCAGGTGGAGCGGTAGGTTCCAGTGTCTGTGTAGTAGTGGTAATAAGGCTACTGTTTGAAACTTCGATAGTAGTATGCACATTTTCCGTCATCTGAATGTGAGTATTCGCTTCTTCCCTTTGTTCAATCATGTCAGGGAGGGAAGCCTGAGCACCCTCCACAGTAACTGCTACTCTAATGGAAGAAGGCAAAGAAGAAAGGGCAGCGGCCGCATCCTGACACTCCAACAATTGATCCTTAACGACATGCTCTGAATCAGTATCAGTAGACTTTTGCACCGTGTCCGGCGTGGGCGTGGCAGTGGGTATCACAGGCAGTGAGGAAGAGGGTATATCCGTCGTAGGAATGTGTGGCCCAATAGCGTTTGTACGTGGAGGTTTGAGATTCGGATGCAGGTGGTAACACTGTTGGTGAAAATGACCAAACATACGGCAAAGCCGCGCAGCTCCAAACACGCCGCTACGCAGGAAGCAGTGACGCGAGTCGTTCGGTCGAGATCGAAGACAAAGCTACGCACAAAGAGCAGCGAAGAAAACGACGCGGAGAAGACGCGAGGATCGATAATTACAGTAACAATCGCTAGGTTTCGCCATGAGGCGAAACCCTAGCAGGCCGAGCGAGGGAGACGACATTATATATATATATATATATATATATATATATATATATATATATATATAATAATTTTAAGAAAATGCAATACTTAAAGGTTCAAACCATAGAACCTACAAATAAATAAGATGTAATACCCAAATTTTGTTAAGATACAAGTGCAAAAATACCCAAATAAATTAAATCCTATTTTTCAACAGCTATCAAGATGATTGATACTACTATAAAATTCTAGGTAGCATTCAAGAAAAAAAATACTATTTTTAATATTAGGATGGGATCATGGAATATAGATACTCACAGATAATTTAATGAAATTAATAGATATTATGATTCATACAAAAATAAATATCTTATGCATTCAAGAAATTAAATAGATTGGAGAAATGGTTAAGGAGACTGATAGCTTAGGTATTAAATTTTAGTATTGAGATAGGAGTCACGCTAGAAATGGTGTAGTGTAAATTTAGATAAAAGTTTAAAAGATAATGTTGTAAAAAGTAATAGAAATGAATAAAAAATTATAGCCTAAGAGATTGTTGTTGATACTAAGATTTTTAATGTTACAAGTATTTAAGCTCCTCAAGTATGTTTAAATGTAGGTTTAAAAAAAATTTTGGAATGACCTAAAAAAATTAATACAGATGATATCTCTTGAAGAAAGAAATTTTATTGGAGTGGATTTAAATGATCATGTTGGTGGAGAAGAAGATTTTAGAGGTATTTAAGGTGACTATGATTTCGGAGTATTAATAAAGAATATAGGACAACAATAAATTTTGCTTTAGCTTATAATTTTGTTAGTGCTAATCTTTTATTTAGCTATTGTCGGTCCCAAGCCCAGATGTGAAAAGTGGATGGTTGCGTTAAGTAGTCAACGTACCAAAGTAAACTTGTCGAAAAAATCATGACATGAATCCTTTTGATCATTGTGTAACTATTAGGGTGTCCGCTGGAAGCGACGCGTTGTATGGCCTGAATACAGTGGAAAGTGTGCAAGGGTCGCCACACTGGCGTCAGGATGTAGTGTCAAATAAGCAATGTTGCTCGCATTACAGATGGATGTGGTAAAGAGGTTAGTCCATGATATTAGTATTAGGATAGGTCGTGAAAAATAGATACTCTCAATGGTAAATTAAAGGAATTAGTTGATATTATGATTTATAGAAAGATAAACATCTTATGTATTCAAGAAACTAAATGGGTTGGAGAAAAAGCTAAGGAGATTGATAACTTAGGTTTTAAACATTGGTATTCAGGTAAAAGTCGCATTAGAAATGGTGCATGTGCAATTATTGATAAGAGTTTGAAAGATAATGTTATAAAAATTAATAGAGTCGGCAATAGAATTATAGCAATTAAGATTATTATTTATACTAAGATTTTTAATATTATAAGTGTTTATGCTCCTCGAGATGATTTAGATATAGGTTCTAAAGATAAATTATGGAATGACTTGGAAGACTTAATACACTTGATACCTTTTGAAGAAAGAATTATTATTAAAAGAGATTTAAATGAAAATGTCGGTAGAGTGGTAGAAGATTTCAGAAATATTCATGGTGACTACGGTTATGGAGTGATTAATGAAGAAGGTAGAGTCATATTAGATATTACTTTAGCATAAGACTTGTTTATTACTAATACTTTATTCAAGAAAAGAAATGAGCATCTTATTACTTATAAGAATGGATCTAATAAAATACAAATTCATTATTTTCTCATGAGAATAGGAGATCATCGAGATTATAAGGATTGTAAGGTTGCGTCAAATGAGGATTAAGTGCCCAACAACAATTATTAGTTTTAGATTTTAAGATGAAGAATTGTAAAAAAAAGAATATTAGGAGTCAACATCATAGAATTAGATAAGGGTACCTAAAAGACAAAAAAAATTATTTTTATGAATAAAATTCAGGATTTAAAAATTTGATATGTTTATGAAGAAGCAAATGTTGGATGGGAAAAAAGTAGCAAATATTATTAAACAAGTGACAAAAGATATACTTGGAGATTCAAAAGTAAAAGTTTCTATAAATAAAAATAAATGTGCAAGAAAATATAAAATATAACAAGTTATGTTATAAAAATTGGTTTAAAATTAAAAGCTTAAAGAACTGGGAAAAATATAAAACGACCAGCAAATAATCTAAAAAAACAATCTGTGACGCTAAAAATTCTGCTTTTAGTGATTTTTCAAACAGATTAGATGCTAAGGATGATGAAAAATATATGTATAAACCAGTCAAATAAAAAGAAAAGAAAAACAAAGATTTAACTCAAGTAAAGTGTATTAAAGATAAGAATCAAAAGTGTTTTCTTATAAAAAGATATTCAATATAGGTCGGTGAGTTATTTTGATAAACTTTTTAATTAAGTTTCTGAAAATATGATCAACCTTATTGATCTTAATATCGTTAATAGTAATAAAATGTTTCATTTTAGCATCGCATTAGTAAAAAAGAAGTTGATGATGCTTTAAAGAAAACCAATGATGGAAAGTCTGTAGTACCTGATGATATCTCAATTGAAGTGTGGAAATAGTTAGGTGATTTGGGTGTTTATTGGCTTACTAAACTTTTTAATATTATTTTAAAAAATAAAAAGATGTCTGAGGAGTGGAAGAAGAGTATTTTGGTCCCTATTTTTAAGAATAAACGGGGTGCACAATAGTGTGCAAATTATAGAGAAATTAAATTGATGTGTCATACTTTAACATTATAGGAGAGGGTAACTGGACATAGTTTAAGACGTATTACCAAGATTTCTCATAATCAATTTGGATTTATGTCAGGCAGGTCTACTATGGAAGCTATACATTTATTGAGAGGTTTGATGGAGAAGTACAGAGATAATAAGGAGGACCTACATTTGATTTTTATTGATTTAGAAAAAGCTTATGATAAGATTCCAAGAGATATCCTTTAGAGAGTCCTTGAGAAGAAAGATGGTGATACGACTTATATTCAAATCATTAAAGATATGGATACTAAAGTTGTTACTTGCGTTCGAACTGAATGAGGATTGAACAAATATTTTCCTATTTATGTTGGTTTACATCGGGGAACGGCTTTAAGCCCACATCCTTTTGTTTTAGTTATGGATGGTCTTACTGGACATTTACAAGAGGATGCGCCTTGGTGTATGCTTTTTGTTGATGATATCCTTCTCGTGGATAAGACGGGAGAAAAAGCCCAGGAAAAATTGAATTATGGAGGTCTACATTGGAGTCTGAAGGCCATCGTTTGAGTAGAAGTAAAATTGCATACATGGAATGTAATTTTAGTAATAGTAGCTCTGGTGATAAAAGTGTAAATGTGGGTGATGAACTTATTAAAAGGAACGAACTATTTAGATATATCGGGTCTCTTGTTCAAAGCGATGGTGATATAGATGGAGATGTTAGTAGTAAAATTCAAGTTAGTTAGTTGAAGTGGAGGAATGCTTGGGCATATTGTGTGATAGAAAAGTACCTCTTAGACTGAAACGAAAATTTAATAAGATGGTGGTGAGACTTGCAATGCTCTATGGTGCTGAATGTTAGCCTTTAAAAGAGAAGCATAATACTAAGTTAAGTGTTGTGGAGAAGAGAATGATTAGGTGGATAAGTTGCTTTACACTTAGAGACAAAATGTGAAATGAGTATACCCGTGATAGGGTTGGTGCAGCTCCAGTGACAAACAAAATTAGAGAGAGTCGCCTTACATGGTTTGGTCACATTAAACGTCGACCATCTGATGATCTGATTAGGAGAGTAGATGTTTTAGATTCGACTTATGTTAAGAAAGGTAGAGGTAGACCAAAGAAGACTTCGACTTATTGTATAAAGAATGATCTCAATTTATTAGAATGAAATGAAAATATGACACTAAATAAAACGCAATAGAGAAAAAGGATTCATGTAGTCGACCCCACTTAGTGGGATTAAAGCTTTGTTGTTGTTGTTGTTGTAATATTTTATTTAAGTATGAGCATATTATTGCTTATAATAATAAATCTAATAAAACACAAATTGACTATCTTGTTATAAGAATAAAATATCGTCGAGAATGTAAAGATTATAAGGTTATTCCAAACAAAAATTTAAGAACTCAACATTGATTGTTAGTTCTAAAATTTAAAATGAGGAGTTCGAAGATAAACAAATATAATAAAGCATCGTCATGAAATTAAATTGAGGCACTTAAAATACACAAATAAAATTATTTTTATGAGTAAAGTTTAAATTTTCAAGATTTGGGATGTTCATGAAAAATTAAGTCTGTGAGAAAATAACAAGTATTATTAAGCAAGTGGCAAAAAGGTGTACTTAGAAAATTAGAAGGAAAATTTTTTATAAATAAAAATATTTGATGGTGGAATAATAATGTGCAATAAACTATAAAATATAAGAAGATTTGTTATAAACCCTAAATATAAAAGCTTAGAAAACTTGGAAAAACATAAGGTAGCTCGTAGGGAGCCTTAAAGAATAATTTATGATTCTAAGACTAATGCTTTCAATGATCTTTATAATAGATTGGATACCAAAAAAATGAATGATATATGCATAAACTAGTCAAACAAAGAGAAAATAAAAATAAAATTTTAATTCAAATAAAATGTATTAAAGATGAAAATCAAAAAGTATTTTTTCTTAAATGAAGATATTCAACATAGATAGATGAGATATCTTGATAATCATTTCAATGAATTTTTTTAAATACAATCAATCTTAGTGATCTAAATATCTTAAATAATAATAAAACTTTTTGTTTTTATCGTCGTATTAGTAAAAAGAAAGTTGAAGAGCTTTAAAGAAAACCAATTGTGGAAAATCAATAGGACATGATGATATCCTAATAGAAGTGTGAAAATATTTAGGAGATTTAGGAGTTTCTTAACTTCATATACTTTTTCATATTATTTTAAAAACTTAAAAAATGTCTAGGGAGTTGAGGAAGAGTATTTTGGGCCCCCATCTTTAAAAATAAAAAGTATGCACAAATGTGTGCAAACTATAAAGTAATTAAGTTAATGTGCCATACATTAAAATTATGGGAGAGAGCAATTGAACATAGATTAAGACAAGATACAAAGATTTCTCATAATCAGTTTGGATCTATGTAGGGCAAGTCTACTATGGAAGTTATACATTAATTGAGAGGTTTGGTGGAGAAGTACGAAGAGAGTAAGGAAGATCTACATATGATTTTTATAGATTTAGAAAAAACTTATGATAAGGTTCCAAGAAGAATTCCTTAGGAGAGTTTCAGAAAAGGAAGGTGTGAAGTGACTTATATTCAAGTCATTAAAAAGATGTATACTATAGTTGTTACTTGTGTTCGAACGGAAGGAGGATTGCCCAACTATGTTCTTATTTTAGTTGGAGTGTATCAGAGATTGGCTTTAAGTCCATATCTTTTTACTTTAGTTTTGGATTCTCTTACAATACATTTACAGGAGGATCTTCATTGGTGTATGTTTTTCGCTAATGATATTCTTCTTGTGGATAAGACTAGAAAAACAGTTCAGAAAAAACTTAAATTATGGAGATCTACATTACAGTCTAAAAGTCTTAGTTTGAATCAAACTAAAATGGAATAAATGGAATGTAGTTTTAGTAGTAGTAGATCTAGCGGTAAAGTTGTAACAATGGGTGATCAAATCATTAAAAGGTATGAACGTTTTAGGCACTTCGGATCAATTGTTCAAAATGATGGTGATATAGATGGGGATATTATTAGTAGATGTCAAGTAGGATAGTTGAAGTGGAGGAATGCATCGAACCTATTGTGTGATAGATAAGTACTGCTTAGACTTAAAGGTAAGTTGTATAAGATGGCGGTGAGACCTGCAATGCATTATGATGCAGAATGTTAGCCTTTAAAAGAGAAGCATAAAACCAAGTTAAGTGGATGAGTGGCTTGACACTTAGCGACAAAATGCGAAACGAATGTATCCATGAAATGGTTGTTGCAGCTCCAATACCAGACAAGATTAGAGAGGGTCATCTTAGATGGTTTGGTCACATTAAATGCCAACGACCTTATGATCAGATTAGGAGAGTAGATGCGTTGATTCAACATATGTTAAAAATGGTAAAGGTAGAACTCAAAAGACTTGGGCATGTTGTATAAAAATGATCATAATTTACTAGAACTAAATAAAAATATGACAATGAAGAAAAAAGAATCAGGTAACCAACCCCACTTCGTGGGATAAAGGCTTGATGTTGTTGTTTTATTCAACATCATTTATATAAATGTGTGTATGTAATTATTAGTAAACTAATTTACACAAATTAATCTAATATTAATGGTAATATTAATTAATTTTATTTTAATAATAATGTAGCAATAATATATTTAAATTTTATCTGCAAATCTACTTAAATTCCATGCAACAATTGAAAAAGAAGGATGGCGGTGCGCGGAGATCGATTGATCAATATGCATATCGAGAGCGGATGGTTTACCGCCGCCCCACTTGTCCTGTCCTGGAAGCTCTCGGACCGGGGAGGCAAGGAGGATTGCTATCATCCACCTTTCCCCCAGTGTATGTGAAAAAGAAAAAGTTACTCAAATTATTCTTTGTCCAAAGAACGAGAGTCGGCTTCCTGAAGTTCGTTCGAAGTGGACCTAAAAAGGATTAGATCATAATTTATAACTATTAATTTCAAAAGAAGATAATACTAAAGTTTAATAGGAATAAGAATGCCCAATTTTCTAGAATCATTTGCCTCTTAACTTAGCAAATGACTATCTCACCTTAGATCAGTCTTACAACAAGCGACTTTGTCTCGAGCTCGTCTTCCTACATTATTTCTAATTGTTGCATCTTACCTCAAAATATCTTTCTCGCATTTAATCTCAAATTCCCTTCTGTCCTCTTTCTTTATCTTTCCAATCCAAACAGCCAACATAAAAATTAAGCTCTCATTCCCAAATAAACTAGAATTCACAGCACAATAAAAATGATGCCAAAGAGTTTTGATTAGGTTTAATGCAAATTAATACATAAATATTTATACAGTACTTAAATATATAAAATTCCTTACTTCTACGCCCAAAAAAAATGTCTTAATACCTCAATCACCATTTTAAATTTGTCCAAAACCTTTCAAAACCCACCCTACAGCAATTACAAATTCATCCAGCTGAAACTCACGAGCAGGCTGGGATTATTTTGGTTTTAAAATGATTAAAGATAAATATATAGATATGAAGTTATATATTTTAACTTACCTCAAAAAATAGCTTTTCTCGCCTATTTCTTCTTTCTATATTTCTCTAATTTCACCCTGCAACAGCTGCCAAAAGCCCAAAAGCATCGCCTCTCTGTTTGCCGCCCCGCCTGCCCGTATAACCAATAGAAAGGATTACGGGAGAGGGTTGACTCAGTCACACACAAACACACACATATATGTAAATATATTGATAAGTATGCTTATTTTATGAGTGTAAACAATATAATCTATTATCAAACAATATCAACCCTTCATTTTCATCCAACCGATGCATGCCTATTAAGGTGGAAAATTTGATATACCTATAGTGCTGGTTAACAGAGATAAATTTAGTTAATTAAGTGAATAAATTATATTTTAAATAAATTATTTTTATAAATTCAATCATATTAATAATTCATCTAAACTAATATATATCAAATTGATCAGTATAAAATTGAAATATTTTATAAATGTTCTTTGGATAAATTTTGGGAAATATGAAAAATAGATATTTTTTAAAATAAATTTAATTATCAGATTTAGTCAAAGTAGGTATTACAGATTCCTCTACATATCAAAGAGTTTGCCGAGTGAGTGGAAGGTGCTAGACTTCTGGAGCAAGATGTGGAGATGTCCAGACAAAAATTGGAGATTGGTAATAAAAAAGAAAAACCATTAGATGTTAAAATAAATCATTTTAAAAACTAAAAGATTAATAAGGGGTCTTTTAAAAATTAAATGTTTATTAGGAGGTATTAGAAACAAAATCAACAATGAGGTCCGCGATTGATATCAGCTGGTACCACTTATGAGAAGAAACATTCTGAGAAATGCTTATTGATCACTGGAAAGCGCTATCTATGAGAGAACAAAGCCATATAAAAGAAATTAACCAACAATTGTCCAAAGTGAAAGAGTACAAAGAGCGGTTCAAAAAATAGAGCAAGCTAGTGGTTGAAGGCATGTTTTGAACAAACCGGTATTAAAGAAAATAGGTGAATCATCTGGAGGCAGAACAAACCAACACGGTTTTGTTTTGATATTTTAATAGGCTAGAGAATGATCAAATATTATGATAGGTATGATTTGTAATAAAATAAAAAAATAAAAATAAAAACTTTGTTGTTAACGACACCTGCTTTCGAGTGAGATCACACTGCTCATGGGAGCATTAAGACGAGGTTTATTCCTCTGTCTACTCTCATTCGATCTCATGCAAGCGAAAGGAGCGCAAGAGCGACACGGGAATTGTGAGAGAGTGAGAGAGTGGAGAGAGAGGAAAAAAACGAAGAATGAAGAAGAAGAAAAACAATATGATAAACTTACATGAAGCTTCCCTGGCCTCCGCATCGTCCCTGATAGAGAGCTCGAACAGCCCTGTCGAGTGCCGAGTAAAGGAAATGAGAGAGAAGGAGAAAGCTTGATTGTCTACCTGGAGTTCGAAAGATTCACCAGAGCTTACCTCTTGCGTCACCAACATTCCAGCAGTCCTGCGAGCGTAGGAGGACAGAGAGACAAAGTCGCAAACCGCTCGTACGCATCGATCAAGCCTTCGATGCCCTAGTTCTTCAGTTGAGAGGAGGAGAAGTGCAAGCAGCTTCCTACCTCTCATGAGGCATGTAGGAAGCTCGAACGAGAGATTTGGAGAGAAAGAAAGGGTTAAGGGAGCTTTGCTTGCAGGTGAACTTGACCGAGCATGGCTCAGTTCAATTATTCGAGGGAAGACAAAAAAGAAGTAAGGTTTTATATTACTTTTTTTTAATTATTAATCTGATAATTGAAATTTAATTTAGATAATCAAAAGTGTACTTAAATTTCTTGTAAATTATTTAAAGGTGATTGGCGAAAATAATTAAACAGGACAGAATTTTGTTAAGAAAAGAAATTTCAGGTATAAACTCTGAATTTTACATTTGATTTTTACTTGCTTCATTAAATGGTGTTAAATTACAAAATAAGATTTAAGAAGTCATATTAATTATCTTAGAATGTATTTAACTAAATCATAAATTGTTAGTGTTAAGATTAAGAGTAATTTAGAAAAGTATTTATATTGATTAACAATAAATAATAATTTAATTAGATAAAAATGGTAAATGAAAATATCTAATTAGGTTAGAATTCTTGAGAAAGAAGGTTAAAAATTGATTTAATTTAACTAACTAGGACGTGTTATTAAAAACTAATTAAGCCTAATATGTAATTATAGGTTCAAAATAATGATTAGATTTATCACTGAGGTGGGTAATATATTTTTATTTTAAAATAGCTCTGTTTATCTACACATGTTTTTATTGTTTCTCAGTTTTTATTTTTAAAATGTTAAAGTCTACGTTTCCTTTTAAATATTAAGTACAAGATAAAAATAAATAAAATATGATCTATACACGTATATGGGAGTCACCCCTGGATGGTACTAGCAAATGGATGCATTGTAACGTTCACGAAATGAAATGAAAATGGAAATGGAAATGGATTGTCTACCTTTACAATGGGTTGGAAATGATCAAATGTATATTTTTTAAATGTATATATTTAGACGATGACTCTCAAATATGAAAAGTATAACCTAAATAAATGAAAAGAAATGAAATTTATTATTTACCGCTCTCTTTTACTGCACAGTTTTTATTGTTACTATACTTTTACAAAATATTTTAAAATGAGAATTATTGTAATTTAGAAAAATTTATACACTAAGTAGTCTTAACTCAAACCATAGTTGCTAACATTTTTAAAAGAAAACCAATTGTAGATTAGATGGACCCCAGAGAATACGTGTATAAGCGTCAAGCGAAGCTGATAGACATTGCAGTTTAGTTTATTTTCGGCTTGATTATAAATATTTAAATATAAACAATCTATTGTAAATATATGTTAATAAATAGAATGACTATTTTATGTTTTAGATTTTTATTTTTGTGGTCAAATGAAATAGTCAGATGGGTTTCCTCCATTCGACCCCATCAGTTCCTGCCTTGGTAATTCCAAGCACACCGGGTTGGGTTGTGATATGAATAGTATTTTAAATATCCCAACTAAAATACTTTTGATTCTGGTGTATCAAACTCAATTATCTCCGGGTTATTTTGTGACAAATTACATCCAGAGCATATTTATTCTACTTTTGATGTTAGTATTATACTATCGTCTATTAATTTTTTGTGGATAATATGATAGCTGGTAGAACTTTCAGATCTGATTTTATCATGTTACTTTTAACTAAAACTGAAGTGTTTTGATCATGAATTGGTTGGTAAAATACTATGCCACTGCTATAGAATGCTGGAAGGAAAAAGATTTGATTTGCCCAAATCATTTTAGTTCCAATGTGAAAAGAACAATAACATCACTGACCAAATCAATAAGGTGAACAAATGTATAAAAGTTAGGCAATTATTATTTTTGGCTAAATTTGAAGAGTTAAAGATGCAATTGGGGACATAATTACTATTCCAAAGGTGAATGAATTTGTTTATGCATTCCCTTAGGAACCTCTTACTTTGCCACCAAAAAGAAAAGTAGTATTTACAATTGATGTTCAACTAGAAACTAGATCTATGACAAAAATATTGTACATAATGGACACTAAAGAGTTACAAGAATTGAAATGATAGTTATCAGAGCTGATTGAGGAGTTTCATCAAACCACCCAATATACCCATATGGAGCGCACCTGTTTTGGTCGTTAAGAATAAAAAAAGTTCAAAGCATCTGTGCATTGACTACAAGGGGTTAAATAAAGTGCTTAATAAAATAAATGTCCTCACCGTGAATTTAATAATTTATTTGGAGCTTTTGTATTTTCATAAAATTTATTTGAGATCTCGGTATCGTCAAATTAGAGTCAAACAGGGAGATATTGAGAATCTAATATTTGACATCAAGTATAGGCATTATCAAACTCCGATTTTATCGTTTTGGTCAACTAATTCCCCAACAAAATTTATGACATTATGGATATAATTTTTAATTCTTCTATTGACCAATTTGTGATAGTATTTATCAATGACATAATGTCTATTTCAAGAATCAAGATAATCATGTCAAGCATTAAGGATTATTTTAAACTTGTTGAGGGAGCACAAATTGTTTAAAAAAAATTTTAAATGTAAATTCAACCAAAGATTATTATGATTTTAGTTAACTAATGCACCAACAATATTTATGGACATTCTGAATATAAATTTTAAATTTTCTATTAATCAATTTGTGATAGTATTTATCAATGATATATTGTCTATTTCAAGAATCACGATAATCACACCAAACATTTAAGGATCGTTTGAAACTTGTTGAGGGAGCAAAAATTGTTTCTTTTCTTTTTCTTTTTTTTTTCTTTTTTTTTTCTGGATATCATTAGTGGTGCGAGTATCTTTATTCATTGGAAAAAGATGAGTAGTGGTAGAATGGCTAAGATCGATCATTGTGATTAAAATCAAAATTATTTGGAAAAATTTAAAAGATAGTTTTTTTAGAAAGATTAATATTTCAAATCATAAAATTAAAAAAAAAATTAAACTAATAAAATCAATTTATCACGTGCCGACATGTGTCGTCATGTGGCACAGATGAAAAATTCTCCCAAACGCTTAGTAATTTGGACACAGCATTTTTTTCTCAAAACATTAAATTTTGGTGTTAGATATGTAAATACGTAGGATTTTAAATTGAAGTTTTGATGTTAGATATTTAAATGCATAACCTAAATGATATTTAATATGTATGTAAATCTAAAGTAATATTTGGATATATTTTAATATATAAAAAAAAAATGATATTTGATATTAGATATGTAAATACATAAAAACTAAGTGATATTTGATATTTGGTGGCATGGCAAAGATTGAAGTGCGACTAAAGTCAAAATTATTTCGATAAATTTGAAAAAATATCATTTTCTTATTTTTAATATTTTAAATCGACAAATAAAATAAATTTAAATCGTGAAATCACTTTATCACGTGGCGAAATGTGTTGCCATGTGACATGCATGGAAAATTCTCTGGGATAATTGTCAACTTCACCATGTAGCATTTTTTTAAAAAAAGATAAATTTTGAAGTTACATATGTAAATATATAGGATTTTAAATTGAAGTTTTGATAGAAGATACGTAAATACATAAAAATTAAGTGACATTTGATATGTATGTGAATCTTCATAAAATATTTGTAATTTTATTTCAAGAAGAAATTTTTTAAGCTGCCTATTTAAAGTATTTAAATTTTAAAAAATGCAATTTTAAAAATTTGTCCAAATTTTTTTGTGGTTGGTTGGTTTTTACAAAAAATTTGCAAATAAATTTTTATATATTGCATTGCATTTATCCAGACTAACCAGAAATGATGTTAAATTTGATTTGACTGATGAATGAATAGGACTTCTTAGAACCTAGGAAATACTTGACATCTGCACCAGTGCTAACAATTCCTTCTAGAACAGAAGAATTTTAAATATAATAATGCTTCAAAGGTCTGGTTGTGTTCTAATGCAAAATAAAAAAGTAATTGTTTATGCATCCATACAGTTGAAGCCAAATGATAAAGTTAGCTGCAATTATATTTTGCTTTGATAAAATTTGGAGGGATTATCTCTATATAGTAAAATGTGAAATATTCACTGATTATAAAGTTTTGAAACATAAACTCACAAAAAAAAATTGAATTTGAGATAGAAATGATGGCCAAAATTGATAAATGATTATGATCTGAAAATACAATGTTCATGGAAATCACAATACATTATATAAAAGATATAATGAGCAGAAAAATTGTTTAGTAACTCATAAAGCAGAACAAATTAGAGATACGATAATTCTGCAACTTGAAATCAGAATGTAGAGTGATTACAACACAAATAACTTATCATATGAATGCTCACACTACTCTTGAAAATAGAATCAAATTTACACAAAAGTCAGCAAAGACAATCAGAAGTTAATTGACCAAGCGCAGACAGGTAAAAAAATTGATCTTAACATAGAAGAGCAAAGTGTTATTAGAAGTAATTTGCATTGTGGACACCAAAAATAAAAAATAAAATCACATTTAGTCCAGGAGATTCTATATGACTTTGATAATTCAAGTTATTCAATTAATTCAAAGAGCAATATGAATCTGATAATTCAAGTTATTCAATTAATCCAAAGAGCACAAAAATATCTAAAAACTTAAAATCAATACTTTAGTTGTCTTGAAAGAAGGAAAATGTAGAAGTCTAGCCAAATGTGAAGCCTATCTGGTAGTTAAAGCATAACACAAAAAACCCAGTGATAAGTTACAATCACTGCCAAGATTAGAGTGGAAATAAGAAAATATAACAATGAATTTTTTAAAAGATTTTCTAAGAACAAGTCAACAAAATGAGTGTATTTGGGTGGTAATTAATAAACTAATGAAGTCAACACATTTCTTACATATTCGTCAAACTAATTCTGTAGAAGATTAGAAAAATTATTTGTAAAGGTAATTATCATACTGCATGGAATCTCCCGAGTCATTCCATCAGAAACCAATTCATGAAAGACTGGATACTAAATTACATTTGAACATAAAATTTCATCCACAGACAAATAGACAATCAAAAAGAGTTATTCAAATATTAGAACTTTTGTTGAGAATGAGTTTTTCTGAACTTTGGAGTTAGTCGAGAGGATCAATTCCATTAAAGAATATACATATTTGAGTATATAAGGAATATTTAGGCCAATAGATGAGTGAGTCAAACTTGGGTCATTTTGAGTCAATCTCATGTCAATTTCAAGTTAACGGATTGATTTTGAGTCAAGAAACATTATTATCAAAGCAAATAAGCAGTAGTAAGATCACAATAAAAAGGAAATAAAACAACAAACACACAATGCTAACAAACTCAATTAAAGGGGATCCCAAGAGTGGTGACTGGTGAAAGAGGTTGTAAATTGGTCGTGGGTGCAACCGGAAAGGTAAGGAGGATGTTGGTCGGCTGCAGGAAAAAGGTTGGAAGGTTGTGAACTGCGGTGAGGGGTTGCATGGGCTGGGGCAGCGATTAGGTGGCAAGGAGTTGGTTCGGCAAGGCTGGAATATCAACTAGATGCGGGGGAAGGAATTTCATGAGGCTGGAACAACAGAGAGGCGGCTGGAAAATGGTTGGTTGGTGTTAGAAGGCAATGACGAGGGATGGCAGCAAGGTGGGAGGCGGTTGCAGGAAAACAGCGAGGAGAGTGTTTGTTGCAGCAAATATGGTGATGGCAGCGGCGAAGGGATGGGCGATGGGCTGCGGGACAACTAAGGGATAGTTGTTTGGGGGCTGCTACAGTGAGGGGGATGGCTGGAAAGGGATTTCAGAGGAGTTGAATGAGATAAATATCCCCGCAGGATCGAGCTACAACCGGTACATCACTCAAACCCTTGGAGAAGGTCACCATCTCGGACGAGACACAGCCGAAGCGCCACTCGTCGTCGGATATAGCCCTCAAAGGGAAAAACGGATGTCAACAGCTGTCCTGACAAAAATCTAAAATCTAGAAGTCCAAAATAATCCCCCCTAAGACAGCAAATAGCATATTTATAATATGTGATAGTAGTTAAAATAGGAAGGATTTAGAGCAGGAAGAAAATAGAATTATGAAGGAATATAAAAAGGCAAGGAATAGAGGAGGAAGGAATAAAATTAGAAAGAAAGAGAAATAGGTAAGTAATAGAAATAGGAAGAGAAATAGGAAAGGAAGGGAGTAGATTTATAAAGGGAGGTTCCTCTCTCTTTGGGCGTCTGCAGTAAGCTCTCGTGACAATCTCCCGGGATTGGGGGGAGCTTCGACTTTATTTGTCGAGCTTCGAAATCCTCGCAGTACAAAATCAAGTTCATGACATTGAACGTAGCGCAAACATTATGGTCTCCTGGCAGGTCGATCATATAAGCGTTATCTTTATTTTGCACGTCTTAATAGAATAAATATGAATCAATATTTGGCACATCCTGAGCTGGAGCTACATATAGATGTAGGTTTTCACAATGTAACTCTCGAACTCCTGAGTCCGAAAGTTGCTTCTTCACTTCCCATACTCAACGAAATATAGCTAATAAACAAGTATGTGAGGAGAAATCAACTCTAAGACGAAATTTGTAGTAGGATGGGCCACTCTCACTAGCAACCAATCAGGAGAGACATCTTATTCACTGATAAGACCTGGATCTCATTAAAGAATTCCTTCCTCATCAAGCTCCTAAGACAAATTTCAAGGCTAGGTTCATCCCTCCTGTTTAGACATCTGATAATGGGTACCATGTTGAACTGAATCTAATATTTGAATAACTCCAAATAATCTTCCATACATGGCACAAAAGAGACATTTCTAATGTGTTAGTCCTTCCTCAGTAGGGGTAACTCAGGAATGAGTTTATCGATCTGAATGGTCTAGATTTCTCTTATATGGGGTTGACATCCGGTGTCAGTTCCTCAAACTCAATGCTACTTTGAACACTCACCGTGAAGTTGATTAGGATCTCTCTCACGGGCTCAGTTGGAACTATGTGTATATTTTCCTCCTCAAATGGAAGGTGGTCCTCCTCCTTTGAAATTGTCTTCAGTGTCAACTATGTCATTACCTAATTTTTCAATTATACCGCGCTCAGAGAAACAGATCTCCCCCTGGTTGTGCAGTTTGATTCAACATGCCCAAATTTGTTGCACTTGTAACACTTTCTAGATGGGATAGATTTAGGGATGTGCATTGGTTCCACATATTCTCCACTCTGGCTTATTTTTTTCTCTGACGGGATCAGCTTGGATGTTCACTTGGGTGTAATTTAGTTGTAAGGCCCTGAGATTGTGTGCTGCTTCTTAGACGTGGTCGTCTCGGTGATGTGGTCTCTTCACTTCCAAAGCTAGAGTCTAAATTCTTTGTCTATATTAAGCTGGTGGGAACTGATGTTGGATCTCTCGTCTCATCTTCAGATTCCCCCATTCTCCATATATTGGCTCTTCTCTCAGCCTCCTCTAATATTGTAATCCAAAGCGTCGCGGCTGGTCTTCTGCAGCATTAGTCCTCCCTATGAAAGGGATTCAGATCATCATCTCTAGCTCCCCTTCGATTCTCCATATTCTAGTCGAGGGTAATCTCCCCCTGGGTTTCATCCTCAATATCAACAAGCCTTCGTTGAAGTCAACGAATATCCCACTATATCTCTTCCCGGGTAGGCTCGAGCATGTATCATTGTTGGCATGGCTGGGGTTTGGAGTGGGAGGTGAAAGGTGTATGAGACTAATTGAGAGTATAAAAAATTTGATTTGGGATTGCTGATTTTGAAAATCAGAAAAGCGAATTTCAAGTTGGTTTGTTGGTAGTAAAGAAAATTTTGTTGTGGGCGTGGCTTGGGTAGGGGTAGATGCTAAGGAACCCTAATATAGGACTAGGATTGGGCTAGCTCTGATACCAAATGATACAGGAGTTAACCCAAACCACAGCGGAGAAAGAAATATTATTATTTGAAGCAAAGAAGTAGTTACAAGATCCATACAAAAAGAAAATACAACAACAAACACACAGAACTAACAAACTCAATTAAAGCGGATCCCAAGAGTGGTGATCGGTGAATGAGGTTGTGAAATGGTCGTGGGTGAGACTGGAAGGGACGTGGAGTGTTGTTCGGTTGTAGGGAGAACGATGGAGGGCTATGAACTGCGGTGTAGGGGTTGCATGGGCTGGGACAGCAATTAGATGGTAGGAGCTGGTTCGTTAAGGCTGGAACAACAGCTAGGAGGCGGAGGAAGGGATTCCATGAAATTGGGACAGCAAAAAAGTAGTAGGAAAAGGGGCGTTGGAAGGCGACGACGATGGATGGCACAAAAGTGGGAGGGAGCTAGGTGATATGCGATTGCAGGAAACAGCTACGAGGGTCGGGTGGCTACAGCGAATATGGTGATAGCGGCGGCAAAGGGAAGGGTGGTGGGTTACGGGACAGCTAAGGGAGGGTTGTCCGAGGGCTGCGGCAGCAAGAGGAATGGCTGAAAGTTGTTTCAGAGGAGTTGAATAAGATAATTATTGCCGCGGGATTGAGCTACAGTTGGAGCACCACTCGAACCCTTGGAGAAGATCACAACCTCAAACAAGATACAATCGGAGCACCACTCTTTATTGGATACAACCCTCAAAGAGGAAAACCGACGTCGGCGGCTGTTCTAACAAAAATTTGAAATCTGAAAGACCAAAAAACTCTCCCCTAAGACTACAAACAACATATTTATAATAGGCATTAATAGTTAGAATATGAAGGAAATAAACTATCAAGGGAATAGAAAAAGGCAAGGAATAGAAGATGAAGGAATAGAAATAGGAAATGAAAAGAAATAGGTAAGGAATAAAAATAGAAAGAGAAATAGGAAAGGTAGCATGGCGACATTTGGAAAGGGAGAATCTTATCCTTTTGGGAATCCACGGTACTATAGCAGCTACAGTACCCCGTCCCGATAAGTTCCCACATCACTTACACAATGAATTTCATTCCCAAAAGATTTCAAATACCAACAGAAGAGAGAAATTAGAGTGCCTTTTTGACTTAGTCAACACAAATCAACTCTCCTTCCTTATTTGGTCGTCTCCCTTTGCTTAACTTTGACTTCCACCTAAGATATGAATGTTGACTTATGGTCAACATTTATATGAAATAAAGTCACAAAATCACAAACAAACATGCATATTACAACATGGAATAAACACGAAAAGTACTGAAATAATAAAGAAACGCCTTCAAGTTAATCTGCATAATTTTCATTTAGCTTGCCTCCGGGTAAGTGGACCTCCTGAATGTGAAGCAATCCTCCTAGATTGGGCTCTAGTTGTAGGTCCCACACTAATGTTTGTATGCCCCCACTTGAGTCCACCTCATGTGTTGATGGGCCCGACCTTGGATCCACCGTGATGTGCTACATCATATTATATGATCAAGAATTTTAAAGTAAATCAATAGATGAAGTTTATACCATTTGCTAATAAGTTTAATGTATTCTTACATGCACTAAATAATATTTAAATAAAATATTTTAGATTATTTCCATTTAAATTAAACAGTTTGATTTTACTAGAATTATGTAAATATGGGTAATGTGTTCTGTATTGCCCTGGTTAAATTTACGTGATTGAGTTTATCTCTGCTCTATTATAGTGAGTATGATACCAGAATGAAGGTTGGAGATGCATTGAATCAATTAAATCAACCGTATCTGTTACGACTTATGTTGACCGGTGGAAGGAGTCTCCGTGAAGCGTAAAATAAGACACTAAGGAATCATGAGCAAACAATAAGAAAAGATACCAAAATCAAGGAATTAGGAGTCATGATGACCATAAGCAGTCGGAGATTGGTTTACTTGGCATACATGCTTCGCAGTAACATCACATTGGAACAGCCTGTCGCAGGCTTTTTGAAGAGAAAAAAAAGAAACTGTTTCATTAAAGAAAATGAGATTACATTAGATAATGGGTCCAACCAACAATAAGATAAGGATCTGCAGCATGTTGTGAACTTTTTTACTTAATTTTTGAATGTTCATGTAGTTCCGAAATTATAAGTTCAAGATTAGCAGAACAAATACAAATGTTCCACGGCATTTATCTAACTCTAAAACTTCTCTAATCAATGCATAAACTGATTGGATGAGTTTCTCTACAAATCCTCTCGCTAATTAAGAGAAACTAGCAATGCTATGCAGCAAGCATTTTTTTATGATCGGACCAAATATGGTGGTGATCTAATATACTGATCGATATGCCACATTTTTCAGACCAACAAAAACTAGAGAATGAAACTTTTATTTTTTTTCTAAACTCCATAAAATAAGCAACAATACCAAAGGAACATAGGATCACAAGGGAAAGGGAAAGACTTCACCAGCTAAACACAACCACATTAAGCACTACCATTTTAGATGACACAAAAAGATGGAGAAGATGTAGACCACACCTTTTGGGATGGCTGAGTCCACGAGAACAAGAGCAGCGTCAGCATGTTTTCGTAAGCGAGCACTCTTCTCCTGTGGATCCTTGGGAAAAAATGTATCCCTGATGTTATAAAGCTCATCAATAGCTGCCTCCACCATCAAAATTGGTGAGATTTCAGGCAGCCCGCTGCTTCCACTTGTCTCTACCAGTTGAGCCATCTGCACCAAGATGAGCTTCACTACCATAACAGGCACTGGATCAGTGCAAAATCATCTCCAATTGTGCAACATTCTATGCATCTCATCTTCTTAATATATAAAGTTAAATCAAGTTTAAATTTGTTGAGTCATATCCAACAAGCTAGTCCAATGTTTAGGCAATAATAAAGGTCAACAACAAATGGCACAATACTTCACAATATTAAATAGTAATGATGTCCGCAGGTTTTCTGAAACATTTAAACTAGCATTGTAACTTGGAGAAGATAATTCAGAAATGATCAAAGCAATTAAAATTCAAATAAAAATAAGATATTAAAATTGCCAATTAAATTTCATTATTAAAATAAAAAAAAATAATGGAAGCATGTAATGAATACAAGCTGACGGTAGGTATGATGAGAATTAAACTTCTTTAATGTCCATCAAAATAGCAAAAGCTCTCGCCTGATCATAAGAAAATTCATTTAGATGATGAAATTCATCCAGCCAAAGTTAAAACATGAATCAGCCAAACCCAAAATGATGATTCTTCTTTTACTTGTAGACTGTATTTACAATATGTAAAAAGATATTTGGATGGTTATTGGTGAACATTAATACTAATTTAAAAATTGAATTTCAAAATTCAAATCATTGGAATTTTGATTTATCATTGGAGAGTTAGCAAAATTTTCTTGTAAAAACTTACATTATTGCGGGTGAGTGAATGAAAAGAAAATTTTTATTGTTAAAAATAATAAAGGCATTCCAAAGAAGGAAATAGTGTTTCATGGCCATCCTATCAAAATAAGCAAGTTTGGTAGCTTTTGCAAAACCAATATATTTTGTTGAGTTATAGGAAAATTATGTTGCGAGCAACTATTGTAACTATTAATGCAATTTTGTTCATCCTTTATCCCTCTGTGTTAAGAAATTAAGTCACCAAAAAAAAAATCATCACTAAATCCATTGAAAACCCATCTATAGCTGTCAACTAACCCTCAATAGAACCTAGCCTTATTTTATAGGTCATTAGGAAGATCAAAACCCATTAAAGTTTGTGAAAACTTCCAAATCCATATTAGAAACCCTCATCTTTAATTTCCATGTAATTTTAATTTAGTTTCGTAACCTTAACTTCATTCCCAAAAGTCAATTTTCCCTTGTTATCATGCAAGTTAGAGAAGATTTCCTCCTTATTTTCTGTTGAAATACAAAATAAATATCAAGAAAGCCTTAAAAACATATGAAACTCTCCAAAACAGTTCTAGGCACATAGGGTTCGCATTTCCAAGAGCTCCAAGCTAAAAAGTCTACTAGATTCTCCACATGAAAACCCTATAGTCAGAACTAGGATTTCTCAAATTTCAGGCTCTCTTATATCGGTCAACTTTATTTGCACTCATAACCCCAAAATTCACTTGCTGGCCAACTCTACCAAAGCCTAGGTACTCTTCCTACCCTCTCAGGAAGGGCTTAAAATCTTAATTAGCCCCATCAAGAGGTACAAACCAAAGTCACAACAAAACTTGTCTGAGATAACCTGAAGGTTCAAGGAACAAAATAAGGGTTCCTATCTTCATGGTTTTTCTTTGTGAGAATGTTATGATGATAGAAATATTGTTACATCAGATAAAGATAAGAAAAAAAGATGGAGCAAGCTCATGGCAACGAAGAACTTGAAACGCAATTCACGATAAGAGAATATGGGAAAGTGGAGAATTATGCCGGTCGTGAAGGCAGAGCAAACTGGAATGGCTGCAAAACTATCCCAAGGAAATATATTTTTCTCTGCAGTTACAGAACAAAGCAATTTAAAAGTTTGTTAGTTAGCCAAACAGTTAAAGCCAAGTATTAACTAACTGTCATGGCAAGTTGTTTGTTAAGCAAATAATAAAACTATATGTTATTGGAAAATAATAAAGTCTTGCTTATTGTGATAAATAAAATTGAGTTGACGTATTGTAACACTACAAATTTTCTTCTGCAGACATAAAAGTAACGCACTTTTCGCTCCCCCAATCTCTTTATTCTCTTACTTGAGTATCCACTCGAAAGGTTCATTCCCAGTACAATCATGGTAATTCATGGAGAGTTCTTATCAAATATTGCATTCAATAATGAAGAACTCAAATTTATCCAGCATTATGCGCTTACTACAAACCCAAAAGAGGTTGTGATTGACAAAAAATCTGTGTGAGCCAGAAATAGACAAAGGAACACACCATAGTAAGGTACTTGGAAGGCCTGAAGCTCGCTATCAATAATGTGGTACAGCTACAACCCTATTGGACACTGAGAGACATGCAGACTTTAGCACTAAAAGTGAAGAGGCAACAGAAGCAAAACAGTAAACACCGCCAATCAAATAGCCACCCAAAATTGGAGACCTCTAAAGGACAATTCCTCGAGTGGAACAGACTGGTCAAGAGTAAGACACAGCCACACCGAGTGAGAAGAAGCCTAAGAATAGTAGCTCGCCTACTACAGTCCCAATTAGATGCTATGGGTTTGGACGCATCCAATCCCGTTGCCTAACGAGCCAAGTTATCCTTCACTGAGCGGGTGTAATGGAGGAAATTAATGACGATGAGGCGATGGAAAAACAAGATGAGTATTATCTTCCACCGATGAGGGCAAGATGCTCATGGTTCGACAGAAACTATAGACCAAAGATATGAGGAAGTAGCAGTGGCTTTATCAAAACATATTATACAACAGTTACACTGTAAAATGAAGGGTACGCAGTCTCATCATTGATAGAAGGAGCGATAAGAAAGTGGCGTCCACATAGATGGTGGACAACTTGAGCCTCAAGACTCAAATGCATTTCTAACTATATTCCCTGACGTGGTTGAAGAAGGAGAATAAATTCAGCATTGATAAGACGTCTCTTGTATAGTTTTCGATTGGGAGCCAGCTGCATGATCAGGTTTGGTGCAATGTGGTGCCCATGGATGCATGTCACCTTATGTAGGGGAAACCATGACAGTATGATAGTCAGACTCAACACGATAGGTACAAGAACACCTACTCATTCACGAATGATGGAAAGTGCATGATCCTCTTACCTCCTACAGAGCCTGAGGTTATGAATGCTTGTGCAAACAGAGAAATGTAGAGAGGGTCGATCTTGGGGCTGACAAAGGACCGCGGGATAGAAAAGCCAGTTGCAGAAGAAAGGCATCCCGTACAGAGAGAGTTTCAGGACATTCTGATTGATAGCTTACTGTCATAGTTGTCACCGTTCGGGGAGATTCCGGCTTCCATCACTTCAAATTGGGTGAAGTCAACCTGGAGTTACTTTGGGAGGATTGAGGGTCTGTTTGGGGCAGCTGTAGCTTATTGAATAATCTGCTGATAAGCTGATTAAAAATAATTTGCTGATAAGTAGATGCAGTGGCTATTACAAAATTTATTTTTTTTTGGAAAAGCCAGACCGCAGTCAGAAAGCTGCTACCGCACCTAGATATGTGCGGTGTGAAAAAACTGTTTTCTGCGTTTTGAAAATGCATAAGCTGCCAAAACGCAGTTTACCCAAACAGGCCAGGTGCGTTTTCAAAACGCCACTGCACCAAATAAGCTGCCCCAAATGGACCCTCGGTGGAATATATGTGACACGCAAGCTCGGTTCAGTCTAGTAGTGTACTCGAATATTGGACCAATATGAGTCGCCGCTCGTAAATGGAGAAAGCCCCTCGTGTGTTTTAGGAATCGGTGCAACCACCATTGGGATCCAAGCACTCATAGTGACGCAATTTAAGATCCTTCAACCACTGGGCGAGGGTGGTATGCCGTTGAAGCGACCCTAACCCCTGGAGACTGATGCGGGAGCCATTTCGCAGGGCCACCATCTACAATCTCTGCTACAGTGTCACTGGCGTTCAAAGCTTGGTCCGATCCAAGAGGACCGATGGGCACTTCCTCATCTTGGATTTCCCTCTTATTTTGAGTTGGGCCCACTCCTCTTTACCCTAAGATTATATATTTATTTATTTTTTACATGTTTAAGTCAGTTTTGTGAATGTTTTTGTTCAAGGCAGTCGTCAAACACCAATGTTCACCTTTTAGGTTTGTATCTGAAGACGAGAAGGTGTTTCAGTTGTAGCTCATCCGATGTGGAGATTGTCTCCCAAGAATCACGTGGTGCTTTGGATGTAGTTTGATCCTGAGAGGATATTTATCTTCGATTTATCTTCTCCCGCAGTCTTACTTACGCCTCCAACTCGCTGACACCATCGTCGTGGTTCCTGTCGTCACTTAAAAACAGCCTCCTTGTTGTTCCCTATAGCCGACCAACACTCACAGCTGTTATCTTCATGACGCCAGCCCTTCCCAGTTGTTGTCTCCTTTTCGCCGACCCTCCCAGCTACTGTCTTCTCGCCATCAAACCTTCCTAGGTGTCTCCTTGCCACCAGCCCTCCCAACTGTTGTCTTTTTGCCTCCAAACCTCCCCATCTATTGTCTCTTTGCAGCCAGCCCTCCCCATCTATTTTCCATTGTCATCAAACCACCCCAAATATCTTCATTTCTCCAGCCAAAACCTTCTCACAGCAGCCTTACTTCCACCATTGCACCAAGCCCTAGTTGGGTCTTTGTGCTGTGTGTTTGTTGTTGTATTTCCATTTAGATGTGATCTTATGATTGCTTATTTGTTTCGAGTATTAATATTTATTTTTTTGTTGTAGTTTGGGTTAACTCAGGTATCCTTTACAAGCCCATTTTTATAATTATTTTTATTTTGTAATGCATCTGGAAGTTGTATATACAAATTCCCTCTTGTACAAAGAAAAAAAAAACTCCAGATAGTTTTTCCATTGTTTTATTTTCTATATAATATCATAGCAAGGTTAAAGTGTTCCTTCCATTCATTGCATTTATCATGCAAGGCTAGGGTTTTAACTTCTAGACTTTGTTCTTATTCTTTAAGGTCAGAGTTTTCATTTTCAATTTTGGTATTTATTATCTAATGTTAGATTGTTTCACTTCCAACCTTCGTTATTATTCTCTAAAGTTAGGCTTCCCACTTCAACCCTATCCCCTTTATTGAATTATAATCTATTTGATAGTAGCGAGCTTTGTCTTGATTACATAAAGGAATGCAGCAATTTCACCTTTGAGTATGAGAAATTTAACTGTAAACCAGATCTCTTCTGAACCCTCCCAGTAGATTCAATCATGGTGTAACAAAGGCCAGCAAATCATCACCCACTAGGTAACTGATTATAAAATTCAGAGCAAGTTTTGGTGAGAGTTGGTCTGACCAAATTGTCAGTATCTGTCGCACCACAATTGACCCTACCAATGGGGTTAGAGGAGTGTGACATCTCTTTTGAGGTGGGGAGAAATATAAAAGGTAGTTTAAACAAGTTGAGTTGAGTTGAGCTCGAGCCATGCCAAGCTCGAGATCGGCTTGTTTGGCAAACTAAGAACTCGAACTCGAATGGCGAGCTCGAGCTCGACTCATACTGGTAGGAGTTGGCTCACAAGATGGCTCGCGAGCTCAAACTGAAAACTTAATTTTCACTGGAGCTCGACTCATACTGGTCAGAGGAGGCAGCAAGAGCTCACCAAAAAATGCATCGAAATGACTAGTAGTAGGCTAATCCTGCCAAGCCACGACGAGCTCGAACTTGAGCTCGTTTAAAAAACAAGCTTAAGTTCGAGCACGTTTACTAAATAAGCTCAAGTTTGAGCTCGAGCTCGTGGCTCAATAAGCTCAGCTCACGAGCTTGTTAACGAGCAAAGCTCAAGGCGATCGGATCATTTGCACCCCTAGGTCCACCGATCTTTGGTAACATGGTATTCCACGACCATGTCATGATCATAGAATCATTTTCTTCCTAAAGATAAAATTTTGGGTCTTTATGCTCCGAAGGTAAATCCACAAAGTGTTGGATCTTTTCTTTTTCCTTCAGAAATATTTTCACGATTTGGAATCACTTAAGGTAATTTTTCTCATTCAAGCGATGAGATGCTTCAAATATCTGAAGTTCTAATTTGAGATCCACTATTAATCATAATGGATTCTTTTAAAAGGAAGTCAAATAACCCCAACAAGGAATAGAAGAAGAATATCCTCCTTTCAAAGGAAATCTCTAGTGCAACTATGACAAAAAGAAATGACACCAAGGACAAAAGCTAGAAATTTCACGGAAAACTCCATGACTGATGGAAAACAATGCGAAAATAAAAAAGGACAGGCCTGCCTAAGAAAGTCAAAAGAATTCAATTTAGAAGAAATTGACATATAAAAGAATTCTTTCAATTTCCTAGAGAAACTATCAGGATCTTATTCTTTGCTCAAAATGGAATGATTTATAATTTTTATGCTCTTATTACCTATAGTAGTTCTTCTCCTTCATGGATCCTAGAGTTAGGGGTCACCAACAATATGATAAACCTAACCAATATATTTCAACCTTACAAACCCTGTCCTAGCAATAGGAAAATAAAAGTTCCAAATATATTTTTAAAAATTGTTACAGGACATAAAGACATCTTAATTTCTTCCAACTTAACTCTCAGTAAAATATTATATATCTTGCAACATGCAGTTAATATTTTATCTATTCACAAATTTATCAAAGACCACAACTGTAAAATCATATATTTTATTGATTATTATGTTTTTCAGAATCTCATTAAGAGGAAGATTATTGGACAAATTAAACAAAATGATGGGTTATACTTTCTTGAAGATAGACATGCAAACTCCTTCACCTCTTGGACTACCAACAATATCAAGATCCACTAGTATAGACTAGGCCATTCTTTAAAAAAAAAATACAGTATATATTCCTTTATTTTTCATAATTACAAATATTAAAGACTTTTATTTTCACTTAAAATTGCTAAACATCAATGTGTTTTCTTTCCAGAAAATAATTCTAGATCTTCTAGTCATTTTGTATTAATTTATTATGATATCTATGGACCCTCGAAAATCTCTAATATCTCTGGAGCCACTGATGTTGTTTTGTTTATTGATGACTACACTAGAATGATATAGGAATATTTAATTAAACAGAAATTTTATGTTAGTTTTATACTTCCTATATTCATTGTCATGATAAAAAATCAATTTAACTCTAGGATCAAATTTTATTGGACTGATGATACCTGTAATTATTTGTCACATGTTAACATCATTCTTTCAAAAAGAGAGTACTATCCACCAATCTTCTTGCCCTGATACTTTGCAACGAAATGAAGTGACGGAAAGAAAAAATCATCACCTTTTAGAGGTGACTGTCACTTGTCATGCACAATTAAATACCAAAATAATATTTGTAAGAAGTTGTTCTAATATCTACCGGCTTAATCGATAGAATACCGTCAAGAGTAATTGATTGTAAAAGTCTATTAAATTATTTGATAAATTCTTCCCTACGAAAAATTTCTCAAAGATCACTACAAAAATTTTTTGGATACATTGCTTAAGTTCATATACATAAACAACATAGAGGAAAATTTGACCAAAGAGATTTCAAATATATATTCAACGGATAATGTGCCACACAAAAAGGGTATAAATGTTATCATCCACCCATAAAAAGGTTTTTCACTTCAATAGATGTCATATTTGATGAAACTCATGCTTCTTCACTCAAACTGATCTTTAAAGAGAGAATTCTCGTCTTAATAAACTTGATGATATCTTTCATCTTGGCACTCCTATCAGAAAATCCTTCAAATACAAATCTTGTACCAACTATCTCCTTCAGGTCCATACAAGAAAGGACATGCCCAACCAATATATCCAGCAAGTCCAAGACTCAAAACCATTATAGGGTAATATTAATCAATCCAATCACTTACTTATATCACATCTCTTAATACAGCTCATTTCATAAATTTTCTCCATCTCATAAAGCATTTCTAACCAATATCAACATCAATCATATTTTCATTCACAAACGCTATTTGAGATACTTGAAAATAAAAATTAGATGAAAGATATGAGAGAAAAGATAAACCTCCTAGAAAAAATCATATATGAGAGATCATTGAATTACCAAAAATAAAGAAAACAATATAATAGATTTTCAAAGTGAAATAAAATACAGATGGGAGCCTAGAAAGATATAAAATAAGATTAGTAGTAAAATGATATACTCGATCATATGGGATTAATTATCAAAAAAAACTTTTGCTTATGTTACAAAAATGAATAGTATTCTATTCTGATATTCCTAGCAACTAATTATAGGTGGCATATACAACAATATGATGTAAAAAAATATTTTCTTTGATGGAGATGTCAAAGAAGAGACCTATATGGATCCACCATCAGAATTAGATAGCTCTTGCAAAAAGAATAAAGTATATAGATTGAGAAAGGAACTATGTACACTAAAACAATCACCAAGAGTTTTGTTTGGCATATTTGCAAGGGCTATGAAAGATGTTGGACACAAACCGAGTCAATGACATCATGCTATCTCCATAAAGCGCTCTCTTTATGGAAACATCTAAATTTTTATTGGGCATGTTAACAATATGATTGTTACAAGGAAAGACAATCAAGAGAAAAAAAATCTTAAGAAAAGACTTGTTGAAATTTTGAAATTAAGTGGCTCAATCTAAACAATGGAAATTTCTCTCCCAACAGAAATATATTATGGGTCTGCTGCAAGAGACCAAGATGACAGTGTCAGCCATGTGAAGTTGCAATGGAACTCGGACAAAACTGAACATTGATGAAGGAATTGATGTAGATACGAGACAATATAAAAGTTAGAGGGAAAATTAATCTTCTTATCTCGCACTCGTTCTGACACCAAATTTGCAGCAAGTCTAGTTAGTCAATTCATGCGCAACCCTAAAGAGTCACACTTCAAATTAGTTATAAAATCCTTAGATATCTTAAATCAAACCTACGAAAAAAGAATTTTATGCAAAAAATATGATATCTTACATGTTAAAAGATACACGGATATAGATTATACGGGATCACTGATAGATAAAAGGTCTATTTTAGGGAAAACTCTGAGGAGAAAATCTAATAACTTGAAGAAGCAAGAAATAGATTGTGGTTTCAAGATCAAGTGCTAAAGTAAATTTTAGAATCATTCTGCGGGGGAATTATGAGCTTCTATGGGTTAAAATTATATGATAAGATTTAATAATCAAGTGAAAGTGCCTATAAAATTATATTGTGATAACAAATCAATCATCAATATTGCACACGATCATGAACAGTATAATCGTACCAAGCATGTTAAGATTGATAAGCACTTTATAAAAGGAAAATTGGAAAGTGAATTGATTTGTACTCCATATGTGTCCACATAAAATCAACTGGCCGACATAATCACCAAAAGACTTTACAACCAAACATTTAAAAATATTATAAGCAAATTTGGAATGGTAGATCTTTACCATCTAGTTTGAGAGTGTTGAATTTCTACTCCAATAAAAATAAATAATCCAAGTCACACAGAACAAGACTTGTATCATTAGATCAAGGTGCATAGATCAAATGATATCGGAGTTAACCCAAGCCATAATAGAAAAACCAAGATTATTACTTGATGCAACTAAGACATTACAATCAACACATCACAAAGAGAAATTGCAACAAACACGACACGAACTCACACTAGGGCTCGGCACATGGTTGGTGGAGGTTGGTTGGGTGGTTGGAGAGCGAAGTTAGATTGCTGAAATGAGGTTGTAGGTGGTTGGGATAGGACGATGTAGAGCGGCAGAAAAGGATAAATCACACCCGGAAACCAAGATACAGTCGAAACACCACTTGGAATTCTATGATACAGCCATCGAAATGGAAGAAGAGATACAAGCAGCCTTTCCGATACAAAACATACCAAAAACTGACTTCCAAATCCAAATACAACACATATATAGGAAAAGACGACAAAGGAATTAAAGATAATAGAAAATAAATCATGAAAAAGAAAAACAGGATTATTTTTGTCAGTTTCTCGCCATATCTATTTCAGCAGTATTGTAGTAGCTATCGTGTAGTTGTATTTTCTTGCCGTAAGCTCCCGCATCATCGAGGCTCTGTATCGTTAAATCAAGGCACGCGAAGCAAAAAATGTAGACTCTTGAGAGTTATTCCATTATTTTCTTTTCTACACATCTTATTTAATATATTTTAAAATACATAATGTGGGTCCCTATATTTTATTAGAAAAGAAATATATACCGTAGATTTTAACCAATAATTTTAAAATAAAGGAAGACTCACAAAATCATAAATGACACTTCACTTGGCAATTATTAGAAACCCAACAATATAATAAAATATAAGGTAGACATGAAACAATCAAAATATATAATAAGCACCCATGATGATACCCTCCCTTGGAATGCCCTTATTAGCAATTTACTCATTCTTAATTTCCTTGACAAAAATCATCAATTCCTTTCTCATTTTATTAATTTTGAAGCATCAAGTATCCCCCAACTTGTCATTCTATTTCCTTCAATTGATCATTTTATGTCTTCACCTTACTCTTTTCTTGTCATGTCTCTCTCCATCTTCAATCTTATCTAACTTTATTGTTCCGTGATTATTGCTCCCTGCTATTAGAATTAATAACAGTAGTTTCATTTAGTATTACTATACTGCCTTGTGTTGGAATTGAAAAAAGTATTTGTTGTATTTAATGTTCTCAACAGTCATTGACTGGTAGTTGTCGGCCGCTTAAGAGTTTTGGAAGCGTTCTTTTGGAAATTTAATTTAATTTATATATACGCATTGATTTTTGAAAATAAAATTTTAAATTTCAAAATATGAGAATTTGGAAAGGACGGATCCCATTCGTTAAGTGGTTTGAATGAACGAGCGAAATATTGCGAAGTAACACATCTATCCCGAAGAATAGACGTCCTACTCGACAATATCGTCTCAATCAAATAAACCACGAAATTCATGATATCCGTTCAGTCTGCGAACCTTTTATGTGGACCGACAAATTCCCTATTTAATACAAAAGGATCGAATAGGGTTTATATTATCCGAGTCTTTAAAACTCCCTATAGAGCAAGCCCTCATAGTTAATTACCCCTCGAATGACCGAGTCACTCGAGAAGCTCTCGATTTGAATCTCGGGTTCTATCTTCACGAAGTCGAAGGGTAGGGTTTTCCGACGAAATTTGAGAGTAGGAAATCCGATAGGTGAAGGGCGCGAGGAGGAACGGTTATTTACGGAGTCGAAGGAAAGAAGGGTAGGGGATGTCACGAGATCTCGAGGAGGGCTCGAGGACGTCCCGTACTATCCTAGGTCGGGTTTTAAATTTTGGAAAGAGATTTATTTTAATTTCAATCCTGCAAGTTAATTATAGGGATTACGCTTGCATAATGCCTGGCTATGCAAACTACCTAAAGGACATGAGGATTTACGTCATATCGGGCGACGACCTCGGAAACCTAAGCGGATTAGGGCTTATATCGCACAGGAGGGCTGTGCAAAGGCCTAAAAGAGAAAGGTGAGGGTTTATGTCGCACGGGGCGGACTACCTCGAAACCTAAGGCCATTGTTTAAAGCTAAGGAATGGGTTTTGCGATGTCGACACGAGGTTTCTTTGAAGAAGATGGCCGTCGTTGCCACCGTGCTCCATGCTCCACGTCGTTGCAAGATCGCGATTTAGGTTTAAGTTTTGAATTAAAGTTGACATGCAAATTATTTTTATTTTCAAGTGAGTGTGTGTGACTGTGACAGGAGTAGTAAAAAGGAAACAGTAAACAGGAGCATGCTGTAACAGATTAAACAGTAAACATACTAAACAGGAGTACATGCTGAAAGTAAACATGCTAGACAGGTGTGTACTGAAAGTAAGCAAGCTATACCAGCAGGAAAGAGTATGAAAGAAAGTAAAGCACGCTAAGCAGGTGTAAGCAAAAAGGTAAACAAGCTAGACTAGCAGGAATATATGCTAAAAAGTAAAGCAAGTGCAAGAGTAAAAAAAAGTAGAGACTGTGTCGTAGGAGTACCGTATGTCCCGCTTATCCTCGATGCGTACATGTACTCGTTTATGATTATTTTTATGGTCTTTTTCTTATTTATTTCCGCAACAGTCGATATCAAAAGAGCGAAGCGGAGTAGTAGGTGAAAACAACCTAGCTAAACGAAGTACTTACGGTGTGTAGGAAGAAGACAAAGTACGTAAACCCGATAGTAAAAGCGAAAGAAAGACGGCAGGAAAACGTCGAGAAAACGAAGAAAAATCGTAAAAGAAAACTAGAAATCGAGAAAGCGAGAAAAAGAACGTCCGTAGAAAACTCCGAGAAAAGTAACGAACGAAACAAAGCAAAACCGTAGGAAAACACGGAAAACACTAGAAGAAACCTACAAGTGACCCGTAAGCACGGTGGTGTTTCGGACTCGGAATCTGTGCTAATATCCGGACTTGAGTGCTGACTACTATCCCAACTTTCTGCAGAAGGCGATCTAATCCGACTCGAATAGCCAACCGTGGACCTTCTGTAAATTTTCACACATTTCATTTTTCGGGTTTTCATGCAAGCTAAAACTATAGGTAAGTAAGTACATGTAGTAGTGGAGGTAATTTTGTATTTTTCGAACACATGTATTTTTTTGTTTTAAAACATTTCGATCACGCGGGTTGACTACCACTATAGGACTAGGACTACAAGCTTTAGATCGTCTGCGAGTAGAAACCCAGGGACGGCCGAATGGTTCCGTGACTCTCGCTCTACTCTCTCTGCAGTCTCGAGACGGGCGGCCCATTCCATGGCTCTCGTAATTTTTCTCGTTTTGCGATCTCATCAATGTCCACACCGCACTTACTGAACTGCTTGATGGCCATATATAACCTAAGGAGGTTATATATGCACACCTACATGTCCCTCGTATGTGTGTGGGTTAAGCGAAAACGAGGTGAAAACTAGGGACGAGGGGTCGAGGAAAAGGAGAGAAAAGACAAGTAAATCACCCGGACTCCCAGACCGACCTCACATGTCCTATGAAAAGGACTAAAGGCACCTCGACACTCTCGGAGAATGTGAGGACTAGACCCCAAGAACACACTCCCTGTTTTCCCAAATAGCGGTAAAATCATAAATGAAGATAAAATGAAATGAAATAAAGAAAAGAAGCGGCTGTCGCTCGGATCTTTGGATCCCTAGCTCACTAAACTAGGAGAGCTATCACAAATTCTAAGATTTTGCCCTTTACTTTCTTTCTTTCTTCTTACTCCGATTTTCGTTTCATGCCACATATCGGGCCTCAAACAAATGCCGAAACAAGGGCCACGAACATATAAACATCAACTTATCCGATAATTGCCACAACTCGAGCAGCCCACCTAAAACCAAAGCAAAAGGGAGCTAAGGGAGCCAAACCCGAGAGGCAACAAGCCACAAACAGACCCAAGAAGAGGGCAAAACCGAAAGTAGCAAAGAGGCAAAAACCGGCCCATTCGAAAGGCAAAACCGATAGTAGCAAAGAGGCAAAACCGGGAATAACAAAGAAGCAAGACCACTTTCACACATGCAGATTTTACAAACAAGCCATGCGAAACTTCCGAAATTTTCAAATAAACCGTCGAACATCTCAGATTTTCCCACAAGTGGGCATGCTAAAGTTTCGAATACTCCTACATGTAACTACTAAATTTCGATTTCCATGGATCGATAAACTGCAATCCTTTCACAAGCAAGAGCATAATACTTCTCAAATTTTCTCGAATATCCGAATAGATGCTCCTGAGTGCTCAAACTTTCGGATTTTTGTAAAAGAACGCCCAAAATATTTCGGAGTTTTGCAAAAGTATCATTCCAACATTTTCGGATTTTGCGGAATATTTCGGATTTTGCAAATGAACCACGCAAACTCTCAGATTTTTCAAATCAGCCACCTAACATTTCAAATCTTATAAATGAAGCATACCTCCCCCTTTTATCTTTTTTTTTTTTTTGAAATAGAAAGAGATGAACAATAAACTCATAACCAACATATACTTCCAAGCCATTCACAAGAGCATTTGCAAGATAAACATCAAACCATCATGTTCATTTCTTCTCTTCCCCTCAGCATTTCAGATTTTTGCAAAATAGAAACTCAAGTATTACGAACCTTGAAGCATAGAAAGCATCACCTTTTGAGCACATATGTATGTAACATGAGTTAAAAAGAAATAACAATATTCATGAAGCATATATAGAACCTTACTTTGACGAAAGAACTAAACCACAAAGTGGAGGGGAAATGTGAAGCCAAGGAACCCCAAAATACCCTCTAACTCATGTCGACAAAAGAAATTAAGCCATGCCAAATTTCATGAGTGAAATATATCAAGCATAAGGAGGTGAGAATAGAGAAAGTATGGCGTCCGACCTTCAACCCAACCCTTTCCCTTCTCTTCTTTCTTTCTTTCTTTTTTTTTTTTACAAAGAGGCAAAATCCCGACATTTTCAAATGGAACAAGTTGAAGCTAAAATAATATTAGAAAAATTAAAGTAAGCCATTTAAAGCCTCTGCTTAATGCTTGGGGCTCCAACCTCCATGTAAAACATAAAGGGAAGCGACGTGCGATTAGGGTCTCAACCCTACATTTATTTAATGTCATCCTCCATAGAGCCAAAAGAAACTTTAAAGCAAGCGAGTAAGGAAATTAAAAGAAGCTAGCTAACCGCATTTGTCACCAAGGGGAAGCTTCATAAGTAACGAACAAGCCAAACTATAGGGAACGGGGAGTTATACCTCAGCGGCTTTTTTCTTGTCGAGCTTTGCCCCAGAGAGAACAAAACCTCTCCAGTCTTTCAAATCCACCCACACACAAGATGAAGAAAACCAAAAACAAAAGGGGCAGCACCTCCCCACTCAACAAGAGAATCAGACAACCCTAGACCCCTCCTTAAAATGGGGTTTTTATAGGCAAAAGAGAGGAGAACCCAACCCTTTACTTACCTGGAGGTGAGCCAAACCAAAGGAACCGGGAGAGGCGACAAGGCGCGCGCGAGAGGAGTGGCGACAGAAGCGAAGTGGCGGCGAAGGGGAAGCTTTACCGCAGTCGTGTACGAAAAGGGGATCACGAGGTCGAAGCTTCACGAGCTCGGTTGGGACGATCCGCGCACAGGTGCGGGCCGCTCGCGGGAGAAAATGGAGCGGGGCTCGAGCCGCGACCGAGAGAGGGACGCTCGGGCGAGGGAGCGATGGACCGAGAGGGAGAAAGCTCGGGCGAGGGCTTCACGTGTGTGTGCGTGAGGCGTGAGTGAGGGAAATAGGGATTAGGGTTTTTAAAAGGATTTTAAAAGGATTTTTTTTTTTTAAAAAAATAAAATAAAACTTATTTTAATAAAATAACGACCAAATTTCTCGTCGCAAACCCGCGCTCAAAACATAGCAAGTTATACGTCATTTCCTAGCAAATTCGACGTCCCGGACGCAACGGCGCGATCCGTTCGCGATCCGAGGTCGTTCGGAGAACCTCGTCACCGGTCGAGTCGAAAGTGCGTCAAACTCGATCTCGTTGAAATTCTGACTTTGATGGCGCTCGTTCTGGCATTCTGAATTCTGATCTTGATCCGTCGCGGAGAATTTGAAGACGTCGAGGCTGGGGCTCGAGGAATTTGTGCTCGGTGGTGCAGAAAGTGTGCACAAGGCTACCCTAAGGTCCAGTGGTCCCATAGGAACTCGATTTGAGTCCTAACGCTAATTCCAACCTACCAAATTGTGAGCGAGAGGTCGGGAATTCCGTCCGGGATTCCAAAAGAGTGTCGAAGTGGTTCCAAGCATTCTAAGACGAGGTGGGTCCAGTGCTAGGAATCTAAGATCGTCGGGGAAGCTCCTAAAGCTAGAACCCTAAATCCTAGGAGGAAAACTAAACCTCGACAAAAACGAGGTCAACAGTAGTTGAGGTTCTTCTCGATATTTATCTCTTGTACTGGCCAACATGAAAACAATATAGTCCTCAGCTCTCTAATTTATGTTATCATAGCTTTTCACATTTTCAGTATATCGAGACAAACATGAAATCATTAAATAGTACCGGTATGCAATGCCTTAGCTCTTTTCCATAAAGAATGAGAAGTCTTCTATATCTACTTTGGTTAGATAAAGGCTCCCCTAATCTAACAGAAGTTCAACAATTGGTTCAATCAAAGCATAGCTAAGGTCCTCAAATAATCAACATTTGTAACAGCCTTGTGGCATATGATTAACATTTGTAATAAATTTGGGACATGATCTATATGCTTTAGTTAAAGATGTTGGGATAGTGATTAGTAAATGTTGTTTTACTTTTATTTACTATATTGTGTTGAAATTGTTAACAGTACATGTTGACTAATGCTCAGTTGTCAACTGGTGGCGGTTGAGATTCTAGTCCATATAATCCACTTATGGTGGTCAAAAAAGAGAGAAAAGATGGCTGCACCCTCTCTTTTTCTCAATCCAAAATGTCAAGCTTAGTCCAACCTCGACAAATTCTATCTTCCCTTTAGCTTAGACGTGATAGGTTAAGTTCTCTCAGGTTAGACTATAGTTATAAAATAAGCCTACCATATGAGAGTTCAATTTAAGCCTCAAAACTTATAATCCACCCAAGTCATGCACCAAACAAAGCATATTCATTAAAAGCACCAAGTTAATAAAATCAACCAATTTCTGTCATCATTTTACATAGCTAACATTCTAACTCAAATTATTTCCATTCTCTTCTTCAAGTCATTTATGAAATAGATTTTATTAAAGTCTGGGCACCAGGGTAGCAAAGAAAAAAAAATGATTTGCACCCTATGTCCGTAAGAATGTAAAATACATCCTATCATCTGGATCACTTAGGTTCTATTGAATTGAGAGAAAGTGATGGGAAAAAAAAATGAAATTTCAATAATTTGTTGCTAAACTAAATCTATAACCATCAATTTGATATATTCAACCCTTATTTCAATAATCTTCAAGCAAATTCACAGCATTCAAACTTAGCATAAACTTGTCCCCAAGTAGGATTTGCCTTAATATCAAACATAATCAAGCAAAGTCTAAACATGCTCTCATACCAGAGCATTCAAACTTAGCCTAAACATGCTCTCATACCGGATGATACCGTTCTAGGGCTCCAAGCTGTGATAATTGCGGGAAGTGGAACTGTATGTTCAACTTCCGACAGCATTCAAACTTATCCTAAACATGTTGCCAAGTAAGATTTACCAAACTATCAAACAAAATCGAGCAAAGTTTAAACATGATTTAATACGAGAGCGATCAAACATAGCCTAAACATGCTCCGATGCCAGATGATATCGTTCTAACGCTCCTAGAAACTGTGTTGATTGCAGGAAGTGAAATTCACAGCATTCAAATTTAGCCTAAACATGCTTTGTTACACATGATAATGTTCTAGGGCTCCTAGAAAGTGTTAGGGATGTGGATTGGTTCCACCTATTCTTCAGTCTGGCTCAACTTTTCCTCTGACATGGTCAGCTTAGATATTCTCATAGGTGTAATCTGGCTGTAAGACCTTGAGGTTGAGCATTGTTTGTAAGTCGTGATGGTCACCCTGTGGCAAGGTGTTGATGTGGTCTCTCCAATTCTAAAGCTAGAGTTTGAACCTTCTTGTCAATAATAAGCTGGTAGGAACTAACGCTGGATCTTCCACTTCATCTTCAGATTCTTCCGTTCTCCATATATTGCCTCTTCTCTCGGCCTCCTCCGATACTGGATTCCAAACTATCGTGGTCGGTCTTCTGCATAACCAAAGTCCTCCCTATGGAAGGGATTCAAATCATTGTCTCTTGCTCCCCTTTGATTCTCCAAATCCCGATCAAGGGTGATCTCCCCTGGGTTTCATCCTCAATATCCACAAGTCTCCGCTGAAGCAGACGAATCTCTCACTGTATCTCCTCCCGAGAAGGTTCGAGCATGAATCTCTTTGGTGACATGACTAGGGTTTGAAATGGGAGATGAAAGAGGGTGTATGAGACTAATTGAGAGTGTAGATTAATTTACGGTTGTTGATTGTTAAAATCAGCAAAGGGACTTTAGAGTTAGGTCAAATTTGGCTATGGTTTGGTGAATGTTAGTAAAGAAAAAAAAATTGTGGAGGTGGCTTGAGTAGGGGTGGATGCTAGGAAACCATATGATAGGTCTAGGGTTGGGCTATCAAATTTAAGCCAAACAACTACAAAAACACAAGACGAATTCAAAAGTGAAAAAAAAGAATTCAAAACAAAAAACAACATAAACATGTAAACAACAAGCAACGACGTCAACGCTACAAAAAAAGAAAGAAAACAGCTCAAAATATATAAATGGCTCCCTAGAGGACGGCGTCGGGCCTAGAAGGGAAGGAAAGAAGTGACTGTGATGTTGGAGGGTAGATGGCAGCAGGTGGCAGTAGATGGCAGCAGCGTTGGATGGCATAGGAGGTTGGAGTCCTGTTGGGAAGAGGCTAGCAGCATGTGGCTGCGACATAGAATGGAGTAGGAGAGGTGGAGGGGGACTAGACAGCAGCAAGAAGCATCGACGGGGGGACTAGACAGCACCCTGGAGTTGGACAACAACAGGAACAAGCCTTGAGGAGTTGGCGACAACAACAACTAGCCTGGAAGGGTGGGCGATGGCAAGGACAAGCCCTGGGGGGCTAGCGACAGTAGGCACGAGACTGGAAGGCCGGCGTGGTTGCTGGAAGGTGGCTCGAAACACGAAAAGCAGCAGGAAGAGGGGCCAAAAGGTCAGTGCGGTGGCGGAAGGAGCCTGGAGGCTGAACAGTAGTGGAATACAGGAATGCAGCATAAGGGAGATGGCAGCGAGCAGGTGGAGATCCTAGCATGATTGGGTTACAGCCGGAGCACCCTCGAACAGTTGGAGAAGATCACCACCACGAACGAGTTACAATCGGAGCACCTCCTTGCCTTCGAATACAGCCCTAGAAGAGATAGCAGCCGCCGATGTCAAGCTGGATAGAAATTTGAAATCAAGAAGATAAAAAACTGAACCCTGAGACAGCAAACAGCATCTTTATGAGAGGTACTAATAGTTAGAATAGGAAGGAATTAAAATAGGAAAAAAATAAAATTATGAAGAGAAAGAAATAGGCAAGGAATAGAAGAAGAAGGAATCGAAATAGGAAATGAAGAGAAATAGACAAGGAATAGAAATAGGCAATAAAGAGAAAAAGGGAACGACTAGAAATAGGAAAGAAATAGAAATGGAAAAGGAAGAAATAGGCTAGGAATAGAAATAGGAAAGAAATAGAAATAGAAAATTAATAGAAGAGGAAGAAGTTCCCTCTATTGAAGGGTGTAAAATCGAAAATTAGGAGAGGGAAGGGGCGGCAATTTCAACCACCATGAAGGTCGGGCGGTTCAGTTGGCCACCCAACATTCCCCTCATCATTCAAACTTAGCCTAAAAATGATCCGATACACATGATACTGTTCTAGGACTTCTAAAAGGTATTAGGAAGACGATTTAGTGAGGGTTGATTGTGGAACAGCGAGGGAATGAAAATATGTGAGGGCAATTGTTTTTCAGATGAGTAAAAGGTGAAATCTGATACTGACAGCAAATTTGGTGTTGATCGGCGATTGTCCCAACTGAAAACAGCAACAAGAATTCCAAAACGAAGAGGCACGGAGGTCGAGGAGATTCACCACCTATTCCTAAGCTAGATATAAACACGCCACTTATTTAGCCCAGGTAAGCTTTATAAGTGGAAAATTTGAAACGTATACACCAGCGAGAGGGAAAAAGAAAAATCACAACTTGGTCTAAGATGACAAGGGAGATGCGATGCAGATGCTTTCCCTGCATTACCAACAAAAAAAGTTCTTTAAACTTCATCGTTTACACTAAAGAGACATCTCAGTAGAGAAGTGCACATTTTAGTTCGAGTAGTTTATATTGAAGTGTGGGCTAGTGGAGCCCAAAATGAATACCATAGCTCAATATCTAAGAAGATTGGGATCATCTATTAACAATAAGGTACAACTGCAGCCTTATTGGATATTACAAAATGTCTGAGCCCTAGCCCTGAAAGTGGAAAGACAACACATCAGTATCAATTTCATGCCAGTCTTCAAACAGAGTTCAACCATCAGATCAAGCAGCAAGCGCACCGAAGCAACCTAGACAGAGAAGGAACCAGTACGGAGTGGGTACAAAGTGGAAGCAACTAGTGTTCCTAACTTTGTCTCAACCAGAAAGTGCTTTGCATCAGATTTCCCAAACAGTATGATAATTACTTTCATCAAGCATGGAGCAATTGAAGAAATGGATAGTGACACGGGAGAAAATGAAGACGTCAAACAGAAGTCTCGAATTTTAGCTGATGAGAAAGAGATGCTATTAATTCAAGCTAAGCCAGTGAGAAAGACTCTAGTTGGATTAATAATGGTTGTTCTAGAAAATAATGAGATTGATGAGCCAACCAGCAAAGAAGCAACCCATGTTGAGGGTCGTTGAATATTCTAACTAACAATTTACCTCGTCAGTGCTAATAACTACCGAGGGAGGTCCAGCATATCATTACATCAGATAGAGAGCAAATTTTTCTGAGCTATTTTTGGAAGACAACATGAAACAAATTGAGTATTAAGTTTCAGCCCGAGTTCAATAGCACACCCACAAATAGAGGATCGGATAAGAGTGATGAACTACTTGGAAACTTTCTTAGATGCTTTGTGGGAAAGAAAATTGGACGGTGGATCCAGATCCTTCTAGAGAAAAAAAAATCTCTCCTACCCAGGAGAAAGACGCGAGAGCACCTAATCCAGAAATTTCGAGATTCGGGATTATACAACACCTTGGAATCATGGAATTCTACAATTCGTAACTGCAATACTATAGATTTATGACGCGTGATGATCGTGAGAAGTGGAATCAGATAGTGAAATTCTAAATTTTTACAATATTTTATTTCCAATTTATTTCATATCTCTATTTCTAATTATGTTTTTTCTATCAAACAGCTATTAATATATTGTTATTTCCTATTTTTTTAGGCATTTTCTTTGTTTGAGTATTATGGAGATGGTAATATCTAATTTTCTGCTTTATGAGTGTTATATCCCTTTGCAAGTGGTGTGTTTGTAGGTGGAGAACCTCTTTGATCTCTGTAACTCATCATTTCATAATTCTAATTGTTGTTTCCAAATAGGACAGTAGGCTATCGAAGCCAAATCTTTTGTCTAAACTACCAACCAACGACAAAAAGAAACGGGCAATGACACAAAAGAGGATAAAGACGTCGGCAATGAGTATAAACTTCCAATTGACGAGAAAAAAAACATTGGTTATTAAAGTCGAGCTCATGCCAGAGACCTCCGCCAGATTAATATTGGTTCTTCGAGAAGGTATTTAGACTGATAAACCAATACAAGAAAAGAGTCAGCCCCTATAGATGGAGTTGTTAGATATTCGATTAATAATTTACCTCTTGGGTGCATGCTGCTACGGAAATAAATATAACAAATTCATGAGCTATTTTTGGAGAATCGTATGAGTGTTAAAATTCAGTTCAATTCAGCATATCAAATGTTTTGACGGGAGTGTGAACCGTAGTTTTAAAAATTTCCTTGGATTCTTTATGGAAAAGAAAATTCAACAGTGAGATCCAGGCTCTTTTAGAAATGAAGAAAATGACTCGGGAGCCCCCAATCTGAGAAATTCAACAAACTTGGTTCATTAAATCCTGCAAAATCTCACAATCGAGAACCATGATACTACAAATTCAAGAATCTCCATGATCGCGGAAAGTGTAACCAAACTACCAACTTCTAATTTATCAGATTTAATTCTAAGAAACAATTATTAAATCTTGTTAATTCTTTTTTTTAGATGTTTGTTTTGTTTGAGTATTATGGAGATCATAATTTCTCATTTCCTACTTTATGAGTGATGCATCATCTTCTTCTTGTAAGTGGTGTGTTTTTGTCTTGCTCGGGAATGGGTGGTGAGCCTCCTCGACCTCCGTACCTCTTCATTTTGAAATTATCGTTGTCATTTTCAGCCAGGATAGCCGCCAATCAACGTCAAATATGTTGTCCAACAGTATATTTCACCTTGTGTCCCTCCCAAATGTTATTGCCCTGGCATATTTTCATTCCGTCGCTATTCCAAAATTAATCCCCCGCCAAACCGCCTTCCCAACGCTTTCTAGGAGCCTAAAATGGCATCATTCAAACTTAGCCTAAGCATGCCCCCCAAGTAAAACTTGTCTCAATATAAACACAATCGAGCAAAGTCTATATGAAAGTATATGCAAGCAATGAACTAACAAATGGTTCGTCTCCCCAAAAAGTAATATAAGTCATTTCAATATGTTATTATCAAATCTCAACTAGACAGATTGTCATTATTAAACTTATACCTGCTTCAAAAATGAATATAAAGGCAAATAGATGATTGCAAGCAAGGCCGATTCGGACATCTCTAGTCCATTGACGCTCATTCAAAATGAGAACTATAAATCTTATAAACTAATACAAAACGAAAAAGAGAACCCCTGATTAATTCACAGACTGCTTTTATCTCCTCCCACTATTTGTTTGGCTGCCGAACAGTGCAATCTAATTGAAAGCAATATTAGTCACTTCAGATATAACTCTTTGTTGAGACCATAATCTATAACTGAAGTGGAGGTTCCAATTTTCAGTGACTCTGTGCAAAAATCCCACTTCGTTGGCAACATTAGTACATAAATGTTCCATTTTATAGAGCTAACCAAAAAAGCTCCGCCCGAACCAACTTCTCAGTTAAATTCGCCCAAATTGGACCAGCAGAAAAATTTATTCCACGGTAACAAAATCCACCGGTTGAATGGAAAGCCAGACGCGGCAGGAAGAAAAAAAAATTAAATTAAGGGCACATGATATAAAATCTAATGGATTGCTCGGCAATCACTCTTGAATAAAAAATATTTTATAAACGCTACAAGACATTTGTATAAAATATAAGTTATATTGTTTTTCTGTTCTACAAAAACTACAGGACGGTACTATAAAATCCTCAAAAGACAAGTCTTCTCACACTCGAGAGATAAATCATCTCTCTCTCTCTCCTGTTTTTATATAATTGTTTTTTGTTTATGAAAAATTTTTTTGCGCTCAAGTCTCTTGATCAAATTCTAAGGGGCGCGTCTGATCAATTTCTTTCCCTGAAAGAATGTATCATCCGAGTAAGAGAAAGAAAAACAACAGTTGAAATTTCGTCCATAAACTCAAAAGTTTGCATGCCGTTGATGAAGAACAACACAATCGGATGCTCTGAACGTCTCATTGTATAAATAGAGAAATAAACAGTCGTTTACTCGGAGAAGGAGCTAACAACGAAATAAAACAGTATGGATCGGGATCAATACCTTGAGTATATAAGGTCGCGAGAAGCTTATCGGAACGCAGCCAAGAATTCGTCAGGGAGGAGCGTGGAAGCATTGATCATGGAAGTTCTGTGAGGGATTGCTGCAGAATGGCGGTAAAAAAATCAGTGAGTGATGAATCAGCAATCCACGTCCGGCATTTATGCAGGTCTGTGCACCTGTTTGCGAAGCTCTTTATGCGCCTTCTGATTTCCCTTTCTCAACATACTAATTCAATAATTAAAAAGGCCTAAAAAACTAGTTCAACATAAAAGCTTAAGTGCTCGAGTAATATTCTTTTTTTTTAAGAAAATATAAATTATTTGTGATAATATTTTTATAATATTATAAGATCTAGATTGAAAATATAAATCAACTATGAATTTGAATCTATCGTCGTTTATGATTGGCCTTTGCTTTGAAATCTTTCATTCATAATCTTCAGATTTACTGTTTTGAAATCTTCATCCATAATTTTCTCCGGATTTGCATCACAGGTGATTTATATTTTTCTATCATGCATGATAAAAAAAAATTATTTTGAAGACAATTTTTTATATTTAATTTAAATAGATGAATTTTTTTCTTAAATTTATTATTTGGGGTAAAATAAATTCTTATGTGACAGTGATATTACATAGAAAATAATAAGATATTTTGAAATTTGTTTCGTAGAAAATTCTCTAACTTCTCTATAGGATAATTAATGCATAAAATTATTTTTTTATTTGAAGTTTTACATATATGTCATTCAATTCATATGTATTTACATATGAAACACCTAAAGTTCTAGTATATATATCAGATCGAAGGAAAGGTGATTACTATTCGCATAGCTGCTCGAGCACCTATATATGTAAACATCATTATAGTCTCGTTTAATGAACAGAAGGCCTCATTTTTTTATAAAATTCAATGAACATGAGCCCTATAGTACGACATGTAATGACAAAATTACTCATGTGTCGTACCGCAGGAGCGTTGCTACCACACATCAACCCACATAACGAAACTCCCCTTATTGGGCAAATACTTCCGCGAGCGAGCAAGCGGAGCTCACTCTGCTCCGTTGGCTAACTTCGTTCCGCTCCAGCATTTATCTCTTACGTAGTATATGAGCCATAACTAACATTTACAGAACAATGTCCCTTATCATCCAAGGATTTTGTGTCATTCAGTAGCTATCAGAATGTTAGAATCTCTGGATTTAATTCTCCATTGAAATATCTTATAGTGGGAAGGATTTAATAAATTCAAATTTATCAAATTCATCTTTTGACTGAATTTATTAAATTCAGAGTTAACATGAACAATCTTAAATCTAAAATTTCTTAAATTAATAGACCTGTATTTTTTTTAGTATTTAACTGTATTTACTAAATCCTATTAATATGTTGCTACCAAAAACCCACTAAGGTGCTACGCAGAAATATATATATGTTTATTCACACACACAAACATAAAATGTGTCAGCACGAATCTCATCAAACAGTAATCACCTTAGCCCTCCAAAAAAAAACTGGACGGGCAGCCAAAGATAATCATAATTGATTCAAATATACATGCCCAAATGGCACCCTCTATCTAATGACTTGAGTTTTACTCAACCATTAAGAATTCTTTCGCATAAATTGAGAATTAACAACCAGATCAATACATTCGGCTAGCAAATATCAACCGATCAAAATAGTATCGCCGACTAACACCTAAATCTTTATATTTACATTCATGTCCCTAAATCATTTAATATTATTTAAAAAATACCACCATAAACATCTTCTTAAACAAGAGAAACATCTTTGATGTGTGCCAGAAACTTCTTGGCGGTATGTAATATATTATCATCTTAGCATTGCACGAGACATCATCACACGCTCAGATGAAAGAAAAAAAACAATAGAAACGCCAAAAACTTTTAGGTGGAAAACTCGTAAAGAGAAAAAATATGAGATCTGGCTCAGGTGAAGTGATGTAGTGTAAAGTGAAGAATATAAATGCAATCTCTTGTCCGATATGTGGGAAATGGTTACAATCAAAGTCGATGCATGCATGTTTGAAAATTATAATAGAGATGATTTACATTGAAAATTAGAGTTTCAACTTAGAAGTGTTTTCTGATCTTAAAAAAATTAGAAAACACACATATGTATGAAAGGCTTAAACCCTCCAAACTTCACATTTTTATGATTAATATTTAATTATTTATGATTTATATAAATTATGGAGTAGCTGATTAATTTAAAAATAAATATAAATATAATATTTTTAATTATTAGTTAACATTATTCTCGACTATTCACTAAGCATAGAGGTATTTTTATTTTATTTTTAGGATTTTCTACACCAAGTTATGTTTTTTTAAAATTTATGTAATTATTTAAATTAAAAATACCCTATTAATCTACTTATTCATATCGGCGTCGCGTTGATCTTGTCGTCTCCGAGGTCTAAGTTGTTTTGCACCTAACAAGTCTAAGTTTTTAGAAGTGTTTGCATGCAAATAGGTAAAAACTAACTAATGTGTAAGTAAATATATAAGATATAAGTAGTAGCCAAATAAAGATACAAAATTTGATTGGTGTGCATGCAAGCTATAAAAGTTTAAACGTCGAACATGTAAATTCATAAGATTTGAGTTTTGTACATCTAAACTATGAACATTTAGATATCAAACACGTAAATACATAAGATTTGAGCGGTGTCGATATAATCTCTCAAAATTTAGATGTTAAATGTGTAAATATATAAAAATTAAGTGGCATGGGTGTAACTACAAAAGTATAGGAATTAGACATGAATTTACAGAAGAATGAAATGGTATATATGTAAATTTTCCCTTTTTTTTTCTTTAAAAAAGTCTAGGAGTTGGGCATGTGATGACATTGTATATATTTTATAATATATATATATTTATCATTTTAAGTTATTAGAGACTTGATATATATTTTTATTTTATTATATTTATTTCTTTTTTTTTTTGTCATTTTGTGTCATAAGAAATTTTATTTTGTATTGAAGTGAATGGCTTTGAATTACTTTTTGGTGGCTTAGTTTGTTTTTGCTTGTCGTGAGTATTTGATTTTCTGGGGGCTTGGGTGGACAAGTCTTAATCATGGGAATTTTGGTTAAACATGGGTTTGAGTGAGTTACTTTGGTGGGAAGTGAAAGGAGGTCCTCCTTTTTCCCCTTAGGACATGATGGACTTTCCATGGCTCATGTGGCTCACCTATGGCTTGGACAATACTCCATAGCTTGCATGTGGTTTAGCCAACTTTCATGAAAAATGATTTAGGAATTTTGGAGACTTGGTGGAGTGTTGGTATAAATCTAAATGTGGGATAATTTAATCATGTATGACATGGTATATGGTTTAGTTTGATTAAATGGATGATAAAGATGTGATTGTCATGTGGGTTTTGGGCTTGTCAAAGGTATTAAAGCTTGGGCTTTGTAAAATAGGTAAGGTGGGCTTTTGAAATTTGTTTATGCAAATGGGCTTTTAAAATGCATGTAATGGATTAAATTTTAGAAATGGATCATGGGCTAATCTAATGGATTTGGATTTGATTGAAATTGGATTTAGACATGGTGGATTTTGATGTGGATTTGAAATTTGGGGAATTATATTGGTTATGTGGCCCAATTTGGTGAAAATTGGGGGTGAAGTCAATTTAGGGCAATTCAATTGGATTTGGATTTGGAGTTTGATGCAATTGAGTTTCAAATTGGTCCAAATTAGGTTTGGGCAAGTTGAAATTTGATTTGGACTTGATGAAGATTCGGTAAGTTTGGGAATTTTAGTGAAATTTGGGCATTTAGGGGTATTATGAAATTTTTGGGGAATTTTTAGGTAGAGCAAGCAAGCATATCGTGAAGCCATCTCAAAGCTACAAGAGCCACATGCGGACTCATTTTGGATATTCCATATGTTGGTCCTAGCCATCTTAACCAAATGCTAAGGGCTTCGGTACACCCACATGAGTTTCCAAAAGGTGTAAGGAGGTAGGTTAATTATAAGTGATTTTAGGGTTTGAGATGTGTGAGAGATTTGGTGGGTTCAATGTGTGTGCAAGACCAAGCCCTAGTCACCCAAGACTGCCCTAAGTTTAATCATTCCTATGGGAACTCATCTTTAAACCTCTACATGTTGGTCTTAACCTAACATGTTGTTTAGAGGTTTGTGACTATCCAAGTAGGGTTTCAAGAAAAGCTAGGAAGTGGTTTAGATTTTCATGTGGTGAGCTCCGTCTCTAGTCTTCTAGAATAGTCAAGGGGAAGTCCTATGGTTGGATCCTAATTACTAAGAGGAAGTTTAAACCTCACAAAAAATGAAGTCCTGGTATAAATGTGCTTGAGTGGTGCATTTTCTATTGGTTATTGAACTAATTGTAAGTAAACTCCATCTACTTGTGCAAGAATCAACTATTATGCCTCATGCAGAAGTTGCAGGATCTCATATTAAGACTCCTTCATTATGCACACTTGGTCCTTTAGAGAGGGACTCGAGGCACCTTTGCCAACATCATAACATCTTTAAGGGTGGGAAATGACAGAGGTTTGATAACCTCGGTTTTTTGTTTATTCCCTGGAATGGTGGGTGTTGGAGCAAGAAGCTTTGTTGTTGTGAGTGTTGTGAATGGTGATCATCCAACAAATTTCACAAGTTATTTGGTTATGAGATTGTTTTTTTTAGATATGTTACTACACGACACTTAGAACGATGCATTGCTCCATCAAGTGTTTCTTCACTCTACAACATACATCATAATTCCTTTTCGTGCATCATAACTCCTTAGGGGATTTCACTGGAACGTGTGCGGGGCAACCGGTGGAGTCGATGTTGCCACGACTATGAGAGAGGGAAATATTTGCCATTCTTTGATTTGAAATGATAATAAAATTTAGTGCATTAATGAACCATCTCTTCATCTTCAATTGAATGTTCAAAAAGGTCCAGGGGGATGTTATGAAGAGATTCCAACATTAATTGGGTGGTTTTGGGTTTATGGCATTAAATTTGGTAAATTTTGGACATGTGGTCAATTTAAGGTCAAATTAGGGATTTTGGCATGGATTGGACTTGGGTGAAACTTGAGCTCAAATTGAAATGAATTGGTTGTCAATTTTGGTTTAGGGGACTGTCATGAAGAGTTTTGGACATTAATTTGCGAAATTGATTAGCTCATTTGATTTAATTTAGGAGGATTGTGGCATATGGTTAAAATTGGGGTCTTTGGGATTTTTGGTCAAAATTGGTAAATTTGGTCATATTTGGCAAATTTGGGACAATTGGATAGTATGTGGGAGTTTCAAATGATTTTTAGGATTTAATTGGATGAAATTTGGATTTTTTGTATTTTGGGTATTTTGGGGGTATTTTGCTAATTTAACAAATTTTGGTAAAAGTGATCAAAATGTTGATTTAAAAGCTCGAGGTGGTTCAGGAAAAAATTTGGAGTCAGGTGAAAGAATTCAAAGTAGTTTTTTATCAATGTGGAGAGTTTTATGAACCTTAGAGCGTTTTTTAATTATATGTTATTTCGATACTGAGGTGTCAAAAAGTTGTCTGAATATATGACAAATTTACAATCAAAATTATTAGTGCAGCGCAAGGAATGTTTTTGTGTCATTTTCAGGACTTTTTGGTCACTCATTGACCTCCCAAACATTAGTATTAACCTTCAAAGTAGTTTGGAGGTTCATGACCATCTTTGTGGAATTCCAAGGAAAACAAGAAAGTAGTTTAAATTTCTAAATGGTGGGTTTCATCTCTAGTCTTCTAGGATAGTCAATGAGAAGTCCATGGCTAAATCATAAGCACTAAGAGGAAGGAAATACCTCACTAAAAATGAGATCAACAAATGAACTTCCAATAGGTGTGGTGTGCTAACCAAGTACACCGCACGTACTGGCGTTGACCGGAGAGGACAACAAAACCAACACAAATGTCTAAGTGAAACACTTAGAACAAATCGTAGAATTGAGTGATAATTGTTTTCGTTGGGAAGTAACATGTCAATCTTTGAAACTGGATATTACAAAACTCTAGCTGGGGATTCAAGCAGTGAATTTTCATATTGCAAGATTTCAAAGTTGGATTTTAGATTCATTTCTTCTTTTTTTCTTTGATTTCAGATTTTGATTTTGATTTTTTATTCGATTAGAATTTTGATTTTGACTGAAGTTTGATTTAGGATTGATTTCAAGATTGATTTTGTGGAAAATTTGGGTTTTGATTTTGGATTGGATTTGAGTGTAAATGTTGAGTTTTGATATGGGATTTCAATTTAGTAGAGTGTTTTGAAATTTGATAAATGCGGATATTAGGTTGGTAAGGGGCGAGGACTATAATTATGTACCAAACTCGAAGAAAATACTATACCAGCTCGGTCTATTATTAAGGACATTACGTTCGAACTGGATCTAGTCGAGGAAATGGCTACAATTCAGGATATTACGCCAAACTTCAGGATGCGAATCAGAATTTGTGTACTGACCCCGAGATGAGAACTAGAATTCAGGTACCAGCCTCAGAATGAAAATCAGAATTCAAGTACCGACCTCAAGATTCAGGAGTGCGGAAAAATTTTCGAATAGAATGTGAGATTGGTGGCCACCGAGTATAGGATGCCTTTACCCATTTAAGGTGGTCTCATACACATGTTAGTGTTTTAGAATGCGGAAAATTAACGGATATGATGCGAACTTGGCGGTCACCGAGTATAGGATGTCTTTGCCATTTAAGGTGGTCTCATACCTATGTTGGAGTTTTAAAATGCGGAAAACTAGTGGATGGGATGCGAGGTTGGCGGTCATCGAGTATATAATTCCTTTGCTCATTTAAGATGGTCACAAACCCATGTCGGAGTTTTAGAATGCGGAAAATTAGCGGATGGGATGCGAGATTGGCGGTCACCGAGTATAGGATGCCTTTGCCCATTTAAGGCGGTCTCATACATATGTCGGAGTTTTAGAATGCGGAAAATTAGCGGATAGGATGTGAGAATGGTGGTCACCGAGTATAGGATGCCTTTGCCCATTTAAGGTGGTCTCATACCTATGTCGCAGTTTTAGAATGCGGAAAAAATAGCGGATAGGATGCAAGATTGGCGGTCAATGAGTGTAGGATGCCTTTATCCATTTAAGGTGGTCTCATACCTATGTTGGAGTTTTAGAATGCAGAAAAATTAGAGGATAGGATGCGAGATTGGCGGTCACCGAGTATAGGATGTATTTATCCATTTAAAGTGGTCTCATAACTATGTTGGAGTTTTAGAATGCGAAAAACTAGTGGATGAGATGCGAGGTTAGCGGTCACCGAGTATAGGATGCCTTTATCCATTTAAAGTGGTCTCATACCTATGTTAGAGTTTTAGAATGCGAAAAACTAGTGGATGGGATGCGAGGTTGGCGGTCACCGAGTATATAATGCATTTACCCATTTAAGGTGGTCTCATACCTATGTCAGAGTTTTAGAATGCAGAAAATTAGCGGAATGATGAGAGATTGGTGGAAATTCAGAGAAGATTATCGAAATTTAAATACCAATCTCAACATGAGAACTGAATTTTGGGTACCGGTCTCGGAGAAATGGGAATTGGAATTTGAGTACCAACCCCGAAAGTTGACTATTGATTCATGAAGATTTGGAGAAAATCTTGTGGAAATTTGGCTTGCAAAAGTTTAGTAGAAGATTGGAATGGGACGTGAGGGCGTTTCATATCCTGCAAAAAGTTGATCAAAAAGACTCGTGATGATCACAAGACTTATGCAATTTGAACGATCTCATTTCCCGAGTTTCATTTTATCCTCAGTGGAATTTCAATTAGTAATAATGTGACATTTAATCCTCAGTGCAAGGTCTATATCAAGGTAACTAAGAACGATTGATGGGAAACTGAAGGCATAATAGGAGTAGCAGCAATCACCCTACTAGGCACATCAGCTCTCCTATTAGAAGGGGGTGAAGTCTATAGCAACTATCCTGCAAATGCTCAAACATTCTACAATGTTTGCAGTACAATGGTCTATACTCCGCTTCAATATCTTGCCAAAAGCCCTCCTCAACAGGATCCTCATCAGTTCTGATCCAAACTTTCTTTAAATCAGGGAGGGTTATGTCCCTCTCCACCAAGACCCTAGCAGTAGCTATTCGAGCCATATCATATGTATGAGTGTCTACTTTTAGAGGAGTACCTAAAGCTTGACTGATATTATATAGGGCATTTTGATGAAAAAGCTGTATTGATAAATTAGGGAATTTGAACCATATTTGAATAATAGGAGGCTCCTTCAAATGATCAAACTCTGGTGTGTAGTAACTTTACATAGAATAAAATCACATATTCACTTAAGAGTACATAAAAAATATGATTAAGACTTGGATAATGGTTAATCTCATCACATGAATCACAGACACAACATTAATGTTTATAGTTTGGACATAAATATTAACCATTAACAATAACCGATTATCATATTATTATGAAAAGTTAAGTTTTCTTGAATTGACATAACCAATAACATAAAATATTCTTGAAAATTTTATTCAAAATACTGTTGACAAAAAATAGAGTTCTTCGCATTGAATTGACATTTACGCACATGAAATAGGGACTACGAGCCTTTACAGTAAGTACTCATCGATAGTTATTTATTACATATTTGCACTTTTAATTTTGCCTATTATAAAATTTGAAAATATAGATAAAACTCTTGGTATATATTTTGACCGAATTTTATAATTTTAATACCAATGAACATAAAATTTGTTAGATCACACTAATCAGGCTTAACTTGAAGATAACATAGATAACATTCTTTTTGTACACATGTCGGCCCATACAAAATAATTAATTATTTATTTTCCTAACATAAATAAGGGTTTGTTTGGGGCAGTTGCAGCTTATTGAATAGTCAGCTGATAGGCTGATTAAAAATAATATGCTGATAAGCTTGGTGTAGTAGCTATTATAATTATTTTATTTTTTTGTAAAAGCTATACTGCACCCAGAAAGCTCTCACCCCACCTATGTAGGTGCGGTGTGAAAATGTTGTTTTAAGCGTTTTGAAAACGCATAAGCTGCCAATGTGTTTTCAAAACGCTACAACACCAAATAAGCTGCCACAAATGGACCCTAAGTGACTTACTGACAAGTTAAAATTATAAGAGTTTAAGGGTCTGTTTGGGACAGTTGAAGCTTATCCAGCTTATGCTGATAAGCAGCTTATCTTGATAATCTGCTGATCAGCAACTGATCTGGATAAGCTGTTTGTCTGTTTGGTTTGTACGTTTCGAAAACAGCTGATTTGAAGCTGTATGTGGATAAATGACTATTATACCCCTGAACTGAATAAGCTGGTTAGCTGTTTCGTTTCTGCGGTTTGAAAACCATTCATCTTTTCATAATTGAGCCGCATAAACCTTTTGCCTTGGGTTATGTCACACATAATTAACCCTTTTACATGTACACAATCCAAATATTTAAAAAGCAAAAATAATCCATATCTTTGCAGTCGAAATATGAGAGAATCCATGAAACAAAAGTATGGATCATTGCAAATTATAAGTGCAAAATCTTTGTCATGGGAAGCTGCCATGTGAGAACAAAATTATAAGTGCAGAATCTTTGCATATTCTATGAATAATAACACCTTTTGATCTAACTTCAACCAAGCTAATCAAAATCAAAGCCTTCAGTTTGAAATCAAGAGAAAGAAAAATAGATCCAAGATTAAAGCCATGGGAAGCTGCCATGTGTCACACAAAATTAAAGCCTTCAGTTTGAAATAAAGAGAAATAAAAAAAAAATAGAACTACTCACTGTACCTAAAAAAAAATCAATATATGGAACCCATTAACGAGGAAATAGAACTGAAATATATAACTAGAACTGACGAAGCAACCAGAACCCATTACAGGCCATGCAACCGAAACCCATTAACCAGGGAAATAAAACTGCTCATTGCAACCGAAAAAACAGTGTCAGAAAAAACAGAAAAGTATATGAGAAACTAGAACGGTCCCGGCGAACCCCCAATGTGGAATGAAGAAGACGAGATACCTCTTTAGTGTCGAAGCTAAAAATGGGGAGAATATGGACCGAGACGCTCGTGTTTGGCTCCAGAAGGATAGGGGCGATCAGAGAGGAGGAGAGCTCAGGTGTGAGGAGCTTCACGGGGTCACGGGATGCACGAGATCACAGGCGTAATTCCTATTCATAAACACGATCGAATAAGCGGACCGCGGGACTCTCGGCACGACTTACGTGTAATACAAAAAAAATAACAACGTTTTATGATAAGTAGCGATGTGCTCAAACCAAACAGTGCGGCGGCGTTTTTGAAAACGCCACCGCACTTATAAGCTCTCCCAAACGGGGCCTAAGAGAAATATCTTAATTAATTTTTTACTTTCTATAATATTAAAAATTGATTCAAAATTTGAGGCAATCATTTTTCTATTTTTGTTAAATAAGATTAAGCATCAAGTTTTAAAGGCTTGAAAAAATGAAATACACCTCCAAAATCATATCAAATATTATGTATTTATACGCTAAACACCTATATATATACATATATATATATATATATATATATATATATATATATATATATAATACTAAATTTTTTAATATCATATAAACAAATAATATGTATATATTATTTGTTTATATTCCGAATATTTCTATTCAATGCTGGAAAAGCCCGCGTTAGGGTTTTAACTTCAAAACCGCTTCCAAGGGGCCACTGCTCTTCTCGTCACCGAACCTTGATTCTTCTGTATCCGTCCCGCTGATCTCCTTACATGAAGGTCTGATTTCAGAAGCACTGAGAAGAGAACAGAGAAGTGGAAGGAGAGGTCCGCCGCTACAACTAGAGAAATCGCCTGTGAATCAGAAGACATGCCCTCAACGCACCCGTTCTTGTCCACCATCGATTCGATCCTTTCCGGTCCCTATTCCAAGTCACCCTATGAACGGATACAGCTTTTGCATTCCATTCGAGCTTCACTCCCTCTTTTCCAGTCACTCCTAAGCTATCCGGTCACCTCTCTCGCCATCTCTCGTTCCGATTTTATACTTCAACAATTATTGTCATTGTTGACTGTGCTAATTTTGCAGGGTCCAAAGGCTTCTGACAGATTTCAGGTGCAGTCAAAGGAAGTTAGACTGCCTGACTCTCCGATTATACATCTTGATGACACCGATGTTCATATTGTAAACCTCTTTATCCTCTTATTTGTTTTGAATGTCGAGAGTGGGATTGAGCACAGTTATTACTGCACTGAACTTTCAATGAGCAGTCATAAATATACTTTGCATCATCTTGGGGGCTGTTTGGCATGCTATTTTAGGCATATTTAAGCAAGATTTAACTTTAATTATGCCAAACAGAATTTTTGGAGAGTTTAAACCCCTCTATTTTGATGAATCCCATTTTAGCAAATTTTAAACATTTGAAACTGATAATCAAACATTTTGGATCAATTTAGGAAGATTTGGTAGTTTTCATGCCAACAAATTTTTAGGTTTTATTCCCCACAAGGTTTAAATCTGAATTTACATTTTGCTAATTCTTATTTCCTTGAAATCTTGATTGTAGCCAAACAGCACGTTAATGCGCTTCCATGTTATAAACAAACATTAGATTCCTGATATTGCATGCGACATACGTTAGAACTGCATCGCAGGCTTCTTTGGTGATGGATTTCTTATGTGTTTCGATATATTTTTTCAAATTTAATTTTAATATTTTGTGGAAAACACATGAATACTTTCCATAAGCACGCAAACCTCCCAAAGCTCAGTTACCATGAAAATTGCACTTGTTTAGTTCTTAGTGCATCACTGGGATATTAGCAAATATTTTTTTTATCGTGTGGCTTAACAACAGAATAACATAGCTTTTCCAAATGGACAATAATAGAAGGAAATCAGAGAAGTGCCCAATTTGCTACTTTCATCAATTTTACATTTTATTTTATTCTTCACCACATGCCTTGATTGGCTCCTTCCCCTGAGCAGTGAATTGGCTAACCCCTTTTGGTCCTTTTCACTCGAGCTTTATTGAGTGACAGAAAAAAATTAAAAAGATAAAATCTATTATGATTCCATCACGCATGCCGGGATTTTGAGTCAGCTTGCTCTCAAACTACTCATGCTTTGAACTGACCTCATAGAGTAATCTCTCTCTTAGTTGATTCATATCTAATATAAAATTATGGCCTTAAGAGGCTTTGATTTTTTGGGTACCCATCCTGATAAGTTTCTTGTGTTTCTACTCACAACCTGGGGTTTTCATGTAAAGTCTGAATGAATGAAATGAATACTTGAGTTCATTTGAACTTTATTTATCTACTGTATGTTCGACAATACCCAGAAGTCTACATATTCCATGTACGCTTCCTTTCCAAAATATTAGACCAAAATGAACCGTACTTTCTTTTGGCATACAATATTTGAAATAGTCATCTCTATTGTTTCTGTTCAACAGCACAGAAGAGTGACGACTACATTTCGTTAGGAAAAAATCAGATTTTGTGTGTAAGAGAACATAAAAAATTTCATCAATTTATGTGCAGCCAATTTTATCATGGAGCTGCTTCATCATGAAAATGTAGAGATCATGCTATCCAATAGCATTCAGCATGACTTGTCACTGTGTTCTATGTATTGTTTTATTCATTTATTGAATTTGATTACTTCTCTCTTATACAAAAGAAATTTACATTCTAGTTCTGACCTGACATCCATTTTTCTATAAGAATTAGACTTTAGAAACTAGATTGTACTCTTGACATGTAATTGCTAAAACATGTATACAGTAAACAACAAATTAGAGAAAAGGTATTTTTGGAACAAAGTTGGAAGGCCAAGCACAATAAATTTTGTGATCATATTTATATGTGAATGGAAGGGATGCTGCAATAATGAACTGAATGATTGCGCATATTACAATATTTGTCTCTGCATGCATACATAAGCAATGACTACATAAGCAGACATTAAATATATTTTCCAATGCTAGAAATTTATGGCATAATGATTTCCTATTTCTTATGCTTTAAATCTTATAAGTCATTTTACTTATTTTATTTTATTTTGTATATATCTGTGTGCTCAGACCTTGTGGGCAATCACAAGCTTTTGCATGAACTTACCTATACTCTTTCATACAGGCTTTGAAATTAAGTGACGATTTGAATCTTAATGAAATTGAGTGCGTTCAACTACTTGTTTCGACCAATAAGGAGGTATGATGATGTCTTTTTCATTTGTCTGCAATTGTAAGTATTGTTTACTGATGATTGTTACACATTGTTTATTGAAATGTATATTTACTAATTAGTTTTTTATCTAGTGGATTCTTTTTGGGCGAGAGCCATTGGAGATATATCGACTTGCAGCCGGCCTATGGTACATGGAAAGAAGGACTGTTATAACCTCCTTACACGCCCTTTTACGGGTAATTTGCATAAACTGTTGCATCTGTATCCATGATTAAAATTCAAATTTCACTTTTGTTTATTCTACTTGATTTTTGAACATTTATCCAATTCTTCTTTACTTTAGGCTGTTGTACTTGATCATGGACTGGAAGCTGATATCTTGGCCGATATTCAGAAATATCTGGAAGAACTTTTTGAATCTGGGCTTAGGCAGAGGCTTATTGCACTCATAAAGGTTGGTATGTTTTTTTCCAATCTTCATTATCTTTGTTATATGCATGGAATCACCTTCTGAATGAACCTGGTACTCTTATAACAATAAATTTTAGTCTTATTTCTTTGGTTTTCTATATCCATTACAAGACTGAAATTAATGACATTTTCAATTTCTATATTCACATCACGAATAGGAACTAAATCGTGAAGAACCAGCTGGTTTTGGTGGACCTAATTCTGAACGCTATGTGATTGACTTCAAAGGTGCTGTTGTTGAGCGGAAAGCAGTTGTTGCTCAAGAAAGATTGCTTCTCAGTCACTGCCTTGTCCTATCTGTACTTGTCTGGAGAATGAGTAAGCTAATTTTTTTTATCTTTTTTATTTTTGATTTAAAATTTCAGAGATGTTCTATCCAAAAAATTGTTGCTTCATAGATGCTTTTATCTGTTTTATGGTGAAAAAACATTGGGTTCTGTAAAATTTTGCCTTTTTGTTTGAGGCAAATTACTTAGTAACTTTGGGAAAATGCAGCTTGTGACTCCTATCAAATCTTGTTTTCCTATAAAATTAGGCTAATATGCTATAGTGTTAACAAATTTCCCGATCTATTACTTATTTTTATGCAATCTTGTAGTAATGCACATGCAAAAATTTGCTGCTCTTAGGGATTCCAGTTGCTTGCTCTAAGCCTTGTGGCAGAGTTCGCACTCAGAGCAAAGTCTGGATTAGATGTTTACTGGCAGAGGAATACCTGGTCATGGCTTTGTCTAGTCCATGCTTACATAATGTTTGTTCGACTATTTTGCATTTTTTTACTCCCAACTTATTTCTTGCTCTGTCTGAATTTTCCTTACAAAGTTCTGCTTTTTGGTGTATATTTTCCATGATTTGTTTGTGACTCATTTATCAAAGTCTTTTATTGTCCAGGATCTTTCTTTTTGGTTATTATCCGTTCCATGCCATGTTATAGGTAAGGTCATGGCTTTAAGTTTCTCAACTTCGTCCCACAGGAAATTAAGACAAGTCCTATTGACTATGAAAGAGGGATACAATAGTCACTACTTTTCAAGATACTTAGGAATTAAGACGTTTTGAAACATTGCAGAGTGTTTAAGTGATGTTTATAATTTTTTTGGGTACATTTTGATTGTTTCCCCATTTTACATTTATTATCTATCTATTTTATCAATGGATTATCTTATTGGTTCTTCGTCTGCCGTAAATAGTATATATCTTGTTCTTATTTTGGTATTATTTATTTATTTATCCTCTGATTAAAGATTTGTTTGAGGCGGCGGTAATTTTTCTAAAGGTGGCTGTAATGGTTTTGTAGGGAAAGTAACATTTTTAAAGCTATTGTGGTTATTAGAATTTTTTTTTTTTTAGAAATTCAAATAATGGCATTCTTATAGCTACTATGTCACACTCCATGACAACCATTGTAGACGCAAGATGCAACAGAGGTGGGTACCATTTAGTTGATGGAATATGTTTCTAACACTAATTTGGACATCTTAATTACCAGAAGAGTGCAGGTGATAAACTCAAATCACTTAAATGTACTCGAAATAACACGTTACTATAATTCACATATAAACAATAAAACCGACCATTCAAATTAAGCAAAAGCAATGACAAATATTTCATTTAAATATATCTACATAGTATGTAATACACATTAACATGCTTGTAAAAATATAAGTTTTTTCAGGCAATACTTCAAAATTTTTCTATCTTAAATTAGCTTTATAGTTAAATATAATCACAAAATTATAGTGATTCCATTCAATTTCAACTATTTCTTTTTTTTTTTTATTAAAAAAATATTTATAGCATTCTAGTGAGCTATGAGCTCAACAAGATAAACAAATCTAATACAAAACCAAAACTGAAGTATAATAAATAACATGTGTGCAAATCATAAACGGGTATAATGGTAAGATAGGGTATATATATTATCAATACATTTTCATAATAATGAAAGTTTAATTTTGATTGCATAGGCATTAATAGTAGAATTTTGTACAAGAACTAGTATCAAAATTCCAATATACATTTTCTTAGTACATATGTACATTAAGTCAATCAATAATTTATTTGCTTATACTTAAATGTATCAGTCATTTCTTTTTGCTTATTTACTTTTTGCCGTCTTGTATTTAACATTTGCTTTAAAATTTTTTTACGTATGATGGTTTGATTTACTGACATGATAAGGTTGTGAGTTTTGAACCAAATACTATATAATATGCGGTATAAACTTAGCTTGAAAGTTACATGATTATGTTTAATAGAGACTAAATGAACCCAACATTATCGTCATTGAACTATATGGATGAACCGCTTGCCTCTATTGGGAGTCGTTCTGCCTCAGCTGCACAGGTATCATAGACATAGCATTTCCATGACATGACATTTCTTGAGCTTAATATATCTTCACCATTGAACGTTTGAATTGACTTGTGAATTGTTTTTAAAACATGCTTAATAACAAAATGTACAATTTTGCAGTTTATATATACCAAATATTTTTATTAAAGTATCACCGATTAACAAATTTTTGATATAATCAAAATATCTAATTACGAGTTTGTATCAACTAAAATTTTATATGGTCATTTACTCATGAATAATAACTAATAAACATTTATTTGACAATTTGAAAAAATTTCATGGCGATACACAAAATAATCTAATTTACATATAATAACACATGCCAAAGACTAAGAGAACTTTATTTTTGCAATAGAATTTGCACATCTTACTTGATGAATAAACTCTCAAATTGAATGCCTCGAAACATATTTCTTTTGTTAACAATTTTACAGAGATTTCTTATACAAGCAGGCCGTTCCTCATGAATAATGTACTGTAAACATGTATTTTGGAATTTTTAAAAATTTTCATGACGTAAAAAAATCTAATTTACATATAATAACGCGTGTAAAAGACTAATTTTTTTTTTTTGGCAATCAAAATTGCACATCTTACTTGATGAATTAGCTGTTCGAATCAATTTCCTCGAAATATATTCGTTTTGTAAATAATTTTACGAGACTTCTTCTTTTACAAGCATAAAGACCTATCACTGATTGGAATCTATTTGTTAAGAGAATACCAAAATTATAATTTTAAATAAAAAAATCCAAATTTTTTACATTTTCCATTTTCCTTCCATCCATTTCTCCACTCTTCCTTCTCTTCTCTTTCTCTTCTTCCTTTTCTTCTCTTCCTCTCTCCTTTTTTTTTCCCTGATTTCATTCCTAGGCTGCTCTCTGCTTTCAAAATGCTCATGGGTTGAAGGAAAGAAATGAGAATGCTTATTTCTTTTAAGCTTTTGTATTATTTTTTAATAAACGTAACTGTTATAAATTATAATTTAATTTCTTATAACTCCACATCATTGCCACCATCCATCAATATCAACCATTGCATGGAGTTGTAAGTGGATTTGAACTTTAAAGTGAAATATATTACAAAATAGTATTAGTTAAATAATACATAGATAATTAATGTTAATTTTAATACTAAGTTAATTTATAATAATTGATATACTTATATATTTACATACATACATACATATCAAATTGATCCCAAGAAAATATAGAATTTACAAAATTTGTTTGTCATTTTGTGGGGCAAAAAATGGAGTATAATTTATTTAAATAATTTTGCATTTGTGCCTTGTCATCATTGAAAAGCAGCAAGAATGCAATAGAGGCTCAACTAAATGTGTAATTGGGGTTTTGAAAAGCAATTTAGTGAGACAGCTGCCCCAAATTGATCCTAAATGTGAAAATTTTTTATAGAAAGGCTCCCCTTTACATGGAGAAAGTTGAATATGGATATCTCCATTTTTGTCTATTTGCAGGTCCGAAGGAGGTAAAAGATGTATTTTCTGTGCTAAGAGATTGTGCTGCCGAAGTTGATGATAGTGATAACACTATAAAACTTCAGGTCTCGCATATTACCTATTTTTTTCTTCTTATTTATATATAGTTGTTTTATAATCTCACACTTGGGAGGCTTGTGTTTTCATGCCCCTTATAGGCTTTTTTCCCTGAGCTAGCATTTTTATATTTCTTTTCTGTGGACTGTTTTGGTAATCAAATCTCTGTTCATATTTTCATTTTTATGTACCGCAGATCACAATCAGTTTAATGTTCTCTCTTGTGATTTCTTTTGTGTCTGATGCTTTGAGTTCAAGTTCTGTGAAAACGTCTCTGCTGTCCCATGATGCGACTTTCAGGCAGGAGTTCCATAAATTAGTAAGGCAAACTAATATTCCTTTTTTTTGGTTTTCTCATCTATCAAACTTTTTTTTCATCAAATTCTTATAGTGCTGTTTTCTAGGTAATGACACCGGACAACGATCCAAATGTTGAAGGATTTGTAGATGTCGTAAGACTTGCATGGATAGTGCATTTTATATATACCCAGGATCAGGGTGGTGCTAGGGAGGCCCCTGTAGGTTTGGATTCGAGAGATTTGGCACCTATCTATGAGTCCCTAGAAACTCTATGTTCAAGAAACGTTTTCCAGTTTCTACTTGCCAAAGTTCTCCAAATGCCATCCTATCAGGTACGTATGATGCCATACATTCAAGCTATAGAGAATTTTGCTTGTGAAAGTTCTTTCTTTCGGTACCTTCATTTTGTACATGTTCATTTAACTTTTATTTAATTTAACTTCCAGTGAAGTTCAACTTATAGCTTTTGTTATTTTCACAGGATTGTTACATATAGCACATCAATTGATGAATTTTTATTTTTTATTTTTTGGCTTGCATCATTCGCTAGCACGACCTTTTTTATGGATATATATTTGATTTGCATTCATTTAAATGTTTGCCATTTTATTTCTTGAGGATATTTTTTTTTAAAGGAAGGCTTGTTGATTTTGATTTTATTCATCAATCGTTTAGGGCTTGCTTGTTTTGTTGCCTTTGGAGTGTAAAATAAAGCAAATCCTTGTCCACAACTTCTTGCCATGTTTTCTGTCATTGTCGTTTGCATTGCTGCTGCCACCATTGCCCTTCATGTTTGCTGTGGATACCATTGCCACATCACACGGCTGACAAAAATGCTGAACTAGCTGATGTCCTCTTGTGGCTATTGACACCATCGACCCAATCAACTTCCATCAATCTCGCTATTGCTACGATTTTGTGACTATTACAAAAATTTATACAATATATATATATATATATATATATATATATATATATATATATATATATATATATATCTGTGTGTATTACTATTAATATTACTGTAAAAGTTTTGGCTCATTTTACTTCCAATCAAGCTCAAACAATTGATCTCTTGAATTTATTTGATAAGCAATCGAGGCATTGTATTTACTTATATTGTAATTAAATATACACATTCCAAATATTAGCAACAAATGACCTCTCGAAGAAACTTTAGATTTATTTTGTTAGCTGTTCACCTCTTACCAATTGATGGGCTGTCTTATTATGATTAAATTCAGCAGCTAAATTTCAGCCCCTAAATTTCATTCATTTCCTACTAGAGGTTCTTTTAGACTTGTCCGCATTGAGCACAAATGTTGGAATGAAAAACACAATAAATTCTCTTTAACTCTTGTTTATTTTTCACCGATTAAATAATTAAGTTGTCTTGTTTACTGTGTATTGTTTTAAGGATGTTGGTTATCATTTTTTGATTATGAATTTTGAATTAATTGTTGCCAGTTGGGCGGCTGTTTTGATCTAATATTTTTTTGTCAGTTGTTTCTTGTATTTAAAATCATCCATTTGGAATGTAGAATATCCATGCAAACAAGTGAAAGAAGAACTCTAAAAAGGGTGGTCATTTTAAATTTTAATTGTTTTGCATCTTTCTGTTTATTAAAACTTGAATTGCCATTATTGTGATGGTAGTCTTTTCTAAATCTGTTTACGCACAGAATGAAGATGAGGATATTGTGTATGTGTATGATGGATACATGCACAAACTGATGATGTGCTTTCTTTCCCACCCTTTGACCAGAGCGAAGGTTAGTATTTTTCAACTACATAAGTTTTTTTCTGCCTGATTATACCGGAATTTAATCCATTAAATTTTTTCTTTGTCTCCAAGCTGGTTTTTTTTTTTTTTGTTATAATTAAGAGTAATGTTAATTTCTATGTTTGCATGATTTAGAGTAAATATTGTTTAGTTTGACTGCGAATTATCGAACATTTTTGTGCCCTTTCTTTATTAAGATATGGTGGAAGAATGATGTTAGTAACCTGCAACATTTAGATGCTTTCCAGGCTTCGGCGTCTATCATTTCTTCACATATGAATTTCATGCTTAATATCTTTGCTAGTGTTAATTTGCTTGCTTTTAGATATCAAAAATATATATTTTTTCTAGTTTCAACAAGGAAGTTTCTAATTTTCGTAATTAATGTAAAACAAACATACTGAGATATACTTAAATTTGAATTCTTGCCTCTTATTGTGGCAGTTCACAATGCAATTTTTCACACATTGGCTTCACATTTCTCTTTGGCACATATTAGCTCTGCTTTTCACTTTGGGTGATTGGATCAATTCCAATAAAAGCAGAGTGCTTTTAGGGAGTAAATTGTGGAATACATACACATACACGGCGTGATGGATAAAAAAAAGGGATAGAAAAATTAGCGAGATGTTTACCATAATAAAAAGGTAAAAAAATAACACAACTCCTGATTGACAATATGAATAGTTTATTATTAGTTAAAGGTCCCATGCAGCCATAGCTTATTCTTGCCAAAAAAGAAAAAAAAAGAAAAAAAGAAAAAAAGAATGAGAATGCAACCTTTATTTATTTGAAAATTTATGAATCGTAACAATTTTTGAAAATGAAATATGGTGATAATGGGAACAATTATTTATAAATAAACTTACTACTCTCAAGTGCTATGCGTTAAATGATGATCTTTTATTTATGCAAGCCATCTTGGCTTAGTGGTTGAGATCTTTGCCTTTCCACCAAGGATCCTGAGTTGAAGTCTTTGCATATATGATGTATGTGCGTTTGAGTGTGTATATTGGAAAAAAAAAGGACGATGTTTTTACTCAAGTGCTTAACCAATCAAAATTTATAATATGAAATTCTTTTTTTTTGCAAATGTTATATTTTTTAAGATATAAAAATATTTATTATGAGAATCATCATCAGCATAATCACAAATTATTTTACCTCAATCAACATCATTATTATTATTTATATCATAATTTACTTCATCGTCCTAATTTTGTTCATTTTTTTATGTGTTAAACCTTAATAAAGATTATTTCTTTTTTAGCTTAGATTAATGTCGAATACTATTGTTTTTATTCAATTAAGATCACTAGTTTAATACTTATGAACCATTTTAGTTTTTCTTACTAATTACTAATTACTAATTTGTTATCTCTATTTCTTTCTTTGTCTATTTTTCTCACTAACTACTCACAAGCACCGGTTAAAATTGTGCTTTAAGGAGCGCCTTGAGGTCCACCTTGATGTAATTCTAAAAAAATTGTTTTGAGGCATACACCTCGAGCTGCTAGTGTGACGTATACACCTCACTTAGTTGATGTGCGCTCTGCCTCAGTTCTGCTGAGTTGTGCGCCTCTCTTGTCTAGGATTTTGGCACGCTGATCCTTATGGGCATTTTAGTCTTTTATGTGCCCGAGCACAATTTAGTCTTTTATGTGCCCGAGCACAATTTAGTCTTTTGTTATTTATTATTGTTTCATATAAACATGACTAATATGTTTACGGTTTGGGTTAATCATGAGATTCTTGCTTTGAGTTTTAAGGTTAAAGTTTGTGAGAGATTTATTACCTCTCGAATAGTAGAATTTGGGAGAGATCGTCTACCTTTTTAATTGTAGGTATTTCCTTTTATCTATTCGAGTTGTAATTGTTGATTTGCTTTCGGTGGAATAAAATTTATTTTATTTGTCCCGATGTATTCGAAAATCATCTCGTTTCATATCAAATTTGCATCATAACATTCAGTTATGGGAAAAGAAAGATTGAGGGTGCCCTAGTCACAATTTGAGAGTGAGAGTTCCAAATAGTCGTGATTTGGAACTAGCGGGGATGCCAACATGAGGATCGTGATATACAGGACCAACGACAAGATCGTGGCGTATACACAATTTAATCGAGATTTGGCTTGCTTCGACGAAAGGTCAGTGTCCTATGCAGACGCAAACACCACCACAAATTTTTTTTTGGCTCGGATGCTAATAACGAAATTGCACGGTACAAGTGTGGGGTTCGGTTAGGAAACAATCGCAGGGAAGTCAGCAGATTGTGATATACAAGGGTTCCACGTTGCTCTTTGCCGAAACTCATAATCTGGGTTGAGTAAAGGAGTTTCGCGCTGCTCGTTACCAAAATTCATGATTGGGATCTATGACCTACTGGAATTTCGATTGCGAGAGGCCAACAACAGGATTTCCCTTGCCAAACCCTCTTATAGAAATTGAGATCGCGACATCCAGAGTTTCGCACTGCACCAAACCACAGAGGAATTTAAGGATCTTGATAGCCAGAGTTTCGTGCGCGTCAAACCCGCTTACAGAAATTTCAAAGCTCGTGATTTAAGCATAAAGGAGTTTCGAAACCGTACATGTAGTAATGGCGGCCAATAAAGTAAATGATTTGGAGAAGAAATTGGAGGAAGAGGTGAGCCAAATCGGGTTGGGAATGGAGAATCTTTTCTCATCTACGGAGGGGAAATTAGACACTTTAGAAGAATTGATGAACATCATGGAGTCCTGCACGAACCCATCACCACCTACCATGGTATCGAGTGAAGAAGCGAACTCGAAGGAATATCACGAGTCGAATGGGCTGGAACGAGCGTCAGCCGACGAACGAGATGGTGTGCAACTCAAGGTTGGAGAAGAATGTTTTGAAGGATCTCGGCTTAGAATAGAGAACCATGGTGGGTGGGACCCCGGCGAGAGTTGCATCCTACATCGTTCGTGCCTTTTTTGCAACAACTTTCGGGCGGAAGAAGATTTATGAGCCTATGAGGAAAGACAGACTGATTATGGGGCGAGCTAGACTAATGGAAGAAGAGAAATTAATATGGGTCGAGGAAAGAAACCCAACCCCCGTTTTGTGTGTAAAATGAATGTCGGTCAATAAAATTGGGGAGGTGACTCAGCATAAGGATGTTGAAGATGCCGATCTTTGAAGAAGATGATGCCTATTGTTGGGTTTATTGTGTGGGTTGTGGAGAGATATTGCTATTAATACGCCGACGTTGGAAGAAAACTTGGTGGATGCTCTATGCTTGGATGAAATGCCTCTAGCGTAATATCAATGGAGAGAAGAATGTTAGCCAATCCAAACAAGGGAATAATTTAAGAACCTATTGTTAGAGCACTCTAGAACCACGCGAAAAGTAGATTCACATGAGATTTTTTTTTGCTCTTTTTTTCTTCCATTTGCCTAGGAAGGATCCATCATGGAGTATAAAGAGAAATTTGAGAGGGATATCAGAAGAAATGTTGGAAGGTTATTTCATGATAAGGTTGAAGCCAGAGATTCGAGCATCATTTTGTTGTTGAGACCACAAGAATTGGGGAAAAATATGGAATTAGTATAGTTTGTTGAAGATAAAAATAAAATGAATTATACTAGAATGAGAAGCAAGGTGAAGCACCATATCAAACTATTATAACCACAATAATACCTAAAGCTCAAACAATGGAAGTCTAGAGAGAGGCTTCATAAGATAAAAAAAGGGCTACAATTAGGGGCGATACTTAAATGCCATATAGAGATAGTGCTTCATGAGAAGCGGGCTAATGGGATGTGTTTTACGTACGATGAGAAATTTTTCTAGGACATCGTTTTAAGGATTCAACATTACGAGGTTCTCATAGTGTGTGACGAGGAGCGGGGGTGTGCCATGCCCTATCGGGTAAATTTTGGCAAATTTTAACGTATACCCCAAATTTAGTATTTTTGAAATTCGATCGAAGCAATTTTATAAGATTTTAAATGCTAAAGTGATCATTTTTATATCAAATACTTTGCATCCATTATAGTTGTATGGGGAGATATAAATTGTTGAAGTATCGGCTGATTAATGCTTTAATTAATCCTAATCTCTTTCTATAATCCCACTCATTATTCAACTAACCCTCTCCCGCACTAAATCGCTCATGCTACGACCGAGTTGAGATCAAATGGTTAGAATTTTTTTTGGGAGTGAGTTAAATATTGCATTGCTCTCCTCCCTCACTTCATTTTTTCACGGTTTGGAGTCGCCTTCGATTACGCACTATAGCACTCGTGATTTGCGCACATGACTGATAGCCACAACTCTTGATTTAGGGCTCTAGGACGAAATTGGTAAGAGGGAGCTTCACCTTCGCGCTAGTAGGAACATTTCGTTCTTTTCATCGTTTTAATTTTGACATTTTCTACGAATTTAAGCATTCGGTGTGTTTTTTATTCTTTGTCGCTTTGCGGGAACGACCACATAATTTTAAATCGAAGCTCGGGAAGGGCAAAAAGAAAGGAAGAGGGAGCAGATTAGGGAAGTATTGGGGAGACATATTTATGTCGAGAAGCCCTTTTTGATGTAAGGTAAAGCAAGAAAATCATATTTTGGGTTAAATTAATAGATAAACTACGAATTTCATGAATTTTTAAGATGATATGAATTCTAGGCTATTTAGACTAGAAGACGAGCTTGGGCAAATTTATTGTATAGCGCTCCGTCTATTCAGGTCAAATAATCTTGTGCTAACTTAGGGCTCGTTTGGTTCGCGTTTTTTAGCGCTGCACGGCGAGCGGCACTGCGGCCGCCGAACTTTTCGTCATTTGGTTAGCAGCTTCGCGGTAAAAGGCCGGGTGAAAGCGGCGTGAAGGCGACAATACCCCCACGGCCCGCCGTTCGCCCAATAAATTTTTCATCCCTACCCCTTTCTTCTTTTACGCCCTAAAGGTGCCCCCTCTGCTTCCCTTACGACTGCTTCCTCTTCTTCTTCTCTAGCCCTTCGATATCCAAATCTCAGGTAAAAAACGAGGCATTCTCTTCTTCTATTTGCGGATTTGAGAGATTTGATGATTTTTTTTTGCATTTTCTTCCTCTACTTCCATCTTCTACCCATCTCCTCCCTGTTTCAAGATTTTGGCGAATCTTTAAATTAGGGAGTGTATGAAATATTTTATGGAGGTTTGCGACGTTATTGTGCTTTGCGGGCTTCGTTCTCCTCCCCTTCGTTTGGTTTGCTAACTCGTATAAAATGCTTTATGAATGGCTTTAGGGTTGACTTTATGAAGCATTAAATAGATTGATTTTTCTGGTTTGTAAGCTCCTAATAATAGCTTTATCTTTTTTCTGCTTTGTAAGCTCCTTCGTTTTGGCTTTCTGAATGGTTTGTTCTTCCATTTCTTTTTAACGGAAGCCTTTGCGAGACACGAAATCAAACCTTTTTTTTCCTCTTGTATGTGAATGCCTCTGCATTAGGTCAAAGAATAGAAAATTCTTACATCCTTGCTTATTTTCTTGCTCCCAAGTTGAAATGAAATTCAGGTGGGGGTTGTTTGGATGGAATTGCCCATTGCTGCAAAGTTCAAATGAATGGCAAATTGGAATATATGCTTGCGGTTAGTGTACAGATATGCCGAATTGGAATATATGCTTCATTTATACATAATTTCAGGAAAAAAATAAGGCTCCCTTGGTTCTTTAGTTTGGATCAAAGGGATTACAAAACTTGATTAGAAATGGATTTGTAAGCTCATAAGAATGGTTTTTAAGAATGGTTTTTCTGGATTGCATTAGCTTTATCTTTTTTCTGGTTTGTAGGCTCCTAAGATTAGCTTTAAGAATGGTTTTTCTGTTTTGGTTTGTAAGCTCGTAAGAATTTGACATTGTGAAATGTTCTGTAAGTTTCAAATTGGGTATAATTCAGCTGTTTTAAATGATGTTTTAAATGATTATTTGACTTTTCTTTTATCTTGCTGTTTGGGGTCATTTGGCATTGAGAAATGTTTGGGGTCATCTGGCTTTTCTTTTAGCTTCTTTGTTTGGGGTTAAAGTTGAAGGTATTTATATTCCTCTTTGTCTATAAAATTGCTTCTAGGGAGAAAGGAGGGGTTGTTTTGATTTTGTTTTTTGGTTGGCTCATTACGTGTGCTTGAATTATTTTGGAGTTCGTATTCTCTAGGGAGGAGAAGAGTGGATAATGGGCTGTTGAAGCTTTGCGTTTGCTGAAGCTTTGCTGCTAAAACTTTAGGCCTTTTTGTTTTAATTTCTTGAGGTTTGAGTGACTCACTTTGATGCTTAAGCTTCTTGGGGACTTGCTTGTTTCATATCAGAAAGTTGGATTTCATTTATGTTGCCTATGCTATTAGTGGTTATCACGCTTCATCACCATCTCATCCTACGGCAATAGAGTAACTTGGATGGCCCCTGTGTCTGGCGGCAACTGCTACTTCTATTCTCCTTATGGAGAATTGGTGGTTGGGTCCTCCCGTCGATCGGGAGCTTTCCCTTTGCTTTATATATGCTGAATTTGGTTTATGGAAACTTTGGGAGCTTTCCCTATGCTTTACACCTGCCTGCAACATTTTATGTGCATTTTTGGATTTGATTGGAGCCCTCCTTCCTGGATGGTAACCACTGCAGCTTTGCTTAGCTTTAAACAGTTTGGAGGCTGGCTTGGAAGTCTCGAGCAGGTCTTTAAACAACTTGGATTTGTATGGGGCTTGCTTAGAAGTTTGGAAAATGTTCTCTCTTGGAATTTTATGCAGTCTTATTGTAAATTTAAGTTATATTTATAGTTTTGGTTAAATTTAAGTTATATTTATAGAAATTTATGTTATGGAGAAGATTTTCTCTTAGAAGTTTGGAGAAGGTGTTTTGCAGTTCGGGTTCTTGTGAGGTTTTTTATGCTATGTTGGAGGAAGTCATGTATGGATGAAAGCGCTGTACCTACTCTTTAATCATCTAATAAAATTTCATCTTTCTTTCCTTGTGGATGTAGGTCATATTGATCGAACCACGTTAAATAATCTGTCTCCTTTTATATTTTTGCAAATTTTTGTTAATTTTATGTTTCAATTGGATTTGATGAAAGTTTATAATCTGTTTCAAATGTTAGCTGATTTTTAAATTTGAATGTATTTCTTTTCTATATGTGCTTTAACTTAGTATAACATGGCCAGTAAGGGGAAGAAAATTTGTCAACCTGCAATATGGGAAAAGGACATAAAATATCTTTTTTGCGATTTATGCATAAAAGATATAGTTGGGAAATAGACCGTCCACATTTCTCAATAAAGAAGGTTGGGAAAACATTGTTAAGCATTTTAAAGAAGCAACCGGGAAGACGTATGATAGGACGCAGCTGAAAAATAAATGGGATCAGCTCAAAAAGTATTGAAAGATTTAGAAAGATTTAACACGTGGGTGTACAGGCCTCGGTTGGAATCCGGTTAAGCGCACCATGGATGCATCTGAGGAGTGGTGGGCACGACTTGCGGTTAGTATATACATTTATTTCTTACAATTTCAAATGTTTATACAATTTTTGCTTAATTTTAAATGATCCAATTTTATCTCAGGTTGTTCCTGCTGCTAGGAAATTTAAACTGAGTGAAATTGAACCCGAACTTGAGGAGAAGACGGATCAGATATTTCAGGGTATCGTCGCCACTGACAAGTATGCATGTGCACCCAACGAGGTTGGATTTGCTGAGACTCAGGAGAATGTGGCCGTCAATCTATCAGAGGATTCTCTTGTACTGCTTAGCCCTGGACATACTGAGCTTCAGTCAACGAATCGATCAAAGCGCTCTCGCTTTGAAGGTAAGAAGAAGAGTGGAGCTGCCTCATACAGGGCTCAACTCTTTTCTTTGGTCGAATCTTCAAATGATGTACCACATAAAGTGCAGAAATCATCAGTGAACGAGGTGGTTTCAATTTTGGAGGACGATAAAGACAAGCAGATGATAATGATTTGTACTATTTCGCAGTTGAGCTGCTACAGGATTCGATACACGGGGATTTCTTCATGGCAATATCTAAAAAATGTAGGGTAAAGTACCTACGACATTTTTATTACAGGAGGAACGTGTGACTTGGGTCCAATTTGTATTTTAATTTGCACATTTGGACAACTACTTATTTGTAGTGAACTTATGGTTGGCTGCATGTTTCTTTGAATGATATATTCTGAACATAACACAATTCTGTTTCATCTCTTTCATATTATTCTGAGAAGTGTTTAAATTATGCATATGAATTGCTTAGTGATTTGAATTTTTTTGTTTAATGCACGATAAGATCTAGTATGGAGGAGAAACGCAACCATAAACTTGACAATCAAGTACCACAACACCTACATTGAACGTCCCCGATATTACACATCAGCACACATTGGGGAAAATTAGGTTGTGGAAATGTTAGAAGGACATCCGACCAGATTCCACAATATATTTAGAATGAGTCAGGAGGTGTTTGAAGATCTTTTAGCGGAGCTTGTTGACTCTCATGGACTGCACGGGTCTGTGAGGACAACAAATCAGGAGGTATTAGCAATCACTATCTATATACTTTCACTGAACGAGTCAATGCGTTCAACGATGGAACAATTTTAGCATTCTTCAGAAACAAGTAGTAGATATTTCACAGTAGGTTTGAAAGCTCTAGTAAACCTAGGTAAAGATGTTATCAAGCCAATGGATCCAACATTCGCACAAATACCAAGAGAGATTCATAATGATTCTCGTTACATGCCATTATTTAAGGTATTTATCTAATATTTATTTTCCAATTTTAAGTCTACATACAACTAAACACATATATTATGTGACTAAACATGGTTAGAATTGTATCGGAGCAATTGATGGAACACATGTCAATGCACGCGTTACGAACAATGAAAAAGTCACATTTATCGACCAAAGTGGAATATCGACACAAAATGTCGCGGCGGTATGCAAGCTTTAACATGTGTTTTACATTTGTACATGCACAGTTGAGAGGGCGAGTGCACATGACGACGGGATATTTAAAAGTGCGACAAGAAATGAACATTCTTGTTTTCCGCATCCACGAAATGGTATGTGTATTTTGTCGAAATTCGATTATGTGATCTTGATACATTAAACATTACTTTCAAATTTGAAAAATGAAAATATTCTTGGTGGACGTCGGTTATCAGATTCGCGACGAGGTTATATGAAACCGATTCCGGATACGAGGTATCGTATACGGATTTTGAAAGAGCGAAGTAATGTGACACGAACACGGAAGGAGGTCTTTAACAAACGACATTCTTCCTTAAGAGGCGTGATCGAGAGGACATTTGGTGTTTGGGAGAAAAAATGTGTTATATTGCGAGACATGCCCTCTTATCCCTTTTCTAAACAGGTGCAGATCGTTATAGCAACGATGACGCTACATAATTATATTAGACGTCATCCATCATAATTCGATATCGATTTCTGCAGCGCAGAAATGAATGAACAAGAAACAACTGCACGAAGGTCAGAAAATCAAATAGGTTCTTCGACCTTAACAGGTGATAGCGAGCAGCCTAACATTTGCACTAATGACGGCGAATGTGCTGAAGAAATGACAGTTTCGAGAAGAAATAACAAATGCATTGATCAATATGACATAAACTTGTATTTCGTTATGGCTCATTGAGGGTACTTTTTGTTGCTGTGATTAATTTGGAAATTTCTCCACAGTTTTGCCAACCTTCATTTTTGTTAATAACTTCTCACAGCAACATGTTATTTTAAAAGGAACTAATGCATATGGTCAACTATATAAATGATGAAGATATGGTCTATTGTTATCATTAACTTTGTTTCTTCTTTCAGATCTGTCTAATAATCTTGTTTCCAGAAGAAATTATCATTGAATGCTTAGTTATGGGATTACTTGTGTTCTATATGTGTCCATTTCATGTGCTTTTAGTTATGACATTTATTTATATGTGTTTATGTGTCAATAAGAAATTTTATGTGTCAATAAGAAATTTTATAATAGTACAATATGTATATGTGTCAATAAGAAATTTTATAATATGTTAGTTTTTTATATTTATAAGCAATCTGATATATATTTATTAGCAATATGATATATGTTTATAAGCAAACTGAGATACATTTATAAGCAATATTATATATGCTAATACATGCATTAATAACATTTTTTAAATGACATACTCTAATCTTATATTTGCTTTTATTTTAACTTTACTTTTACTTTATACTTTACATATACATCTATCTCTGTGAGGATTACCGTTAACAAACTTAGCAGATCTTTGCCTAGTTATTATTTTTTTAATAGTTTTACCAAACGAGGCGAGCTAGTCATTTCTTCTGAAACAGCTGTCCCATTGTTGTTCTCGGACAGCTGCAACCAAACAGACAATCAACTTCCCATGCATTCTTTCCATAGTGAGCTCACTAAGACGACTACTGTTCGTAGTTCTGAGAAGCTGCAATTGCGCACAACAGAGCCCTTAACTAAAATAACTTTTGTAGGTTTCTATGTGTTTATCCTTTACACAGTTGCATTTAGAATTTTACGTATAATTTGCATGAGTGTCCGCATAGGATCGTTTAAATGCAAATTTGATTTGTCCCTTACGATACATATGATTCTATAATGCTATGAATCTGATGAATATGTTTGTGAATTATTTGTAGTTTCGTTTACTATGATTATTGTATATGATATAGAAATGTCTATGATTAATACTTGCGTAAATGATATTATAGAAATTATGATTAGTGAAATGCCATAAGTAATGTTATAAGTAGACTATTTCATAAATACTTACAAGTACTGATAATAAGGAACAGTGTGATTCCTGACTCTTGACATTCAGACGAAAACGAAACTTCGGTAATTGTTAGGATCAAATAGGGACATAATGTACATAATTGTTGATATTGCGGGGACTTTTGATGTTGATTATTTTGGGAGATACCCAACCTTTATCAACAATTAATATAACCTTCGGGTATTGGAGACTCGTGAAATGACACGACTTGAATATAGTTGAGATATATATAATTACAAGTGACATTCGTATAATTAGATTGATTACTGTTATGAATAAACTTATGATTACACATGAGTGAATGAAATGCATGTTTATATAACAGTCATAATTCTCTGCATTATATACTTTTTTATCAGATTTTATATGTTTATAACATATTGTGGCATGTGTTGTCGACATACATATAAGCTACATAGGAGCTTGTACATTGTTTTTTTAATAAAATCTTATTTTGTACTTGATTGTTTCACTGATGTTGTTGTATCTTACTCTATGTTGACTTTCATGAGGGGTAAGTAGCAACATGGCAAGTAAACACGTGCGACTTGTATAATTTTTTCATTTCATAGTCTTGGGAGCATGTACACACTTTTGAGTACGTATTTTTATTATTTTAGATTTAACAACTCTATATAAGTGTATATATTTGTATATGCGTAAATGATATTATAGAAATTATGATTAGTGAAATGTTGTAAGTGATGCTATAAGTAGACTATTTCATAAATACTTGCAAGTACTGATAATAAGGAATGATGTGATTTATGACTCTTGACATTCAAACGAAAACTAAACTTCGGTAATTGTTGGGATCAGATGGGGACATAATGTACATAATTGTTGATATTGCGGGGACTTTTGATGTTGATTATAGGGTCCAACATCTTGAAGGTCCCCTCAGCCCTTTAAGCTTCAAGATATCATCAGTTGGGAGTAGCTTATGAAAAATCCTCCAGGAGAAGAATGACATTGAGGGTGACAAATTTGTTCGATAAGGTTGCTCCCCTGGACTCAAGAGGCCATGAGAAAGTCTTAGCATAAATAGCTTTAGTGAGGCTTTGATTCTTGCAGGCTTGCCAGATAATGTTATCAGGTCTCCTTCTGTCAAAGGGGATAGCAACAATCTGAATTGCAGATGGTTCCTGTAAGATAGTTTTCAGTGTAGAAAGTGACCAATACTTGTCAGTCCAACAATCAGAGACTTTTTGATTGTAGTTGGGTGCCAAAGTGCCAGGGACAAGCCACTCCTTTGGACAAGCCACTCCTGAGGAGAGATTTCACCTCTCCTCAGGTCCCAGATATATAACTCTTGCATCCAACTACAATATAAAAGTCTCTGATTGCTGGACTGACAACTATTGGTCGCTTCCTACACTGAAAACTATCTTACAGGAACCATCTTCCATTCAGATTGCTGCTATCCCCTTCGACAGAAGCAGACCTGATAACATTATCTGGCAAGCCTGCAAGAATCAAAGCCTCACTAAAGCTATTTATGCTAAGACTTTCTCATGGCCTCTTGAGTCCTGGGGAGCAACCTTATGGAACAAATTTTTGTCACCCTTAATGTCATTCATCTTCTGGAGCATTTTTCATAAGCTACTCCCAACTGATGATATCTTGAAGCTTAAAGGGCTGAGGGGACCTTCAAGATGTTGGCTATGCTCAAAAGAGGAAGAATCAATTTCTCATTTGTTTTTCAGATGTAATTTTTCTCAGGGTTTGTGGCAGAACCTTACCATGTTTTTGTCCTTGGGAAGAGAAGACTTTCATTGGGATCTCCTCCACACCTGTTGGCAAAGTTGGCAGTTCAGAAGGTATGGGCCTGTTTCTTTTATTGTGGCTTGGTTCTTTTGGATGGCAAGAAATCAAGCTAAATTTGAAACCAAAGCTAGTTTTGTCACTCAAGTTGTAAGGTGCTTGTCTTTCCTTCATCCGAAGGCGATTAAACATAAAAGATTTCCTAGCATTCTTCCCTCCCTCTCTCATGTGGAGTTGGGTCTTCCTTTGGTCAGTAATGTTGTCTGAACACCTCCTGACCCTTCTACTATCAAAATTAACACTGATGGGAGCTTTACTGATTGGGGAGCTGGTATTGGTGGCGTGTTTAAAAACCATTTAAGGAAGTGCCTGCTGTTCTTTCAAGCCCCTGTGGTTGCTGTTGATGCCCTTAAAGCTGAGTTGATTGTTGTTCACTGGGTTCTTCTGATTGCTTTAAAAGATTTTTGGGCCCACCTATGGGTGGAGGTGGACTCCACAGTGCTGATTCAGCTGGTGGAACATGAGGAGCAGGCTGCTTGGCATCACAACTTATGGATTGACAAAATTAGAAACCTAATGTATAAACTACATGTTCATTTCTCTTTCATTTATAGAGAAGGAACAGGCCTGCCCACTGGTTGGCCAGGCAAGGTGTGTCATCCCATGATGTTTCTATTTCTTCCTCTCCCCTCCTGCCCTTTCCTTTTTGCTCATTGGAGACCTTCTTGATGTACCCCACCTCAGACTTGTAACTCATTGAAGTAATAAATTCTCCTTTTGTTATATATATATATATATATATATATATATATATATATATATATATATATATATATATATATATATGTTATATATGCGCATGTACAATATGATTTAATAAAAGATAACACATCTGTCGGATGTGACATAAAACAGAAAATAATTACAAATAATATTACACCAATTAGAATTATTGCCGCCACTATTCCAACAATCGTTACTATTTCAACAACCATAATTATTGTCCATTTTTCTTTTGAATTGACCCCGGTGGAGTCCATTTATGCAGTTTTTTTCTTTTCTGTCATTAATTCGAACCGAGGTGGGTCACTATTCAGTCCTATCTTTTTTCGTCTTTGTATGATCCTTGATGAGAGACTGACAGCCGTCTTCTGATTCGAACAATTCTTTCATTTTTTTTTTGATATAGTTTCTGTACGCGTGATCTGATCTGGGGATTTTCAAAAATATTTCCTTTTGATTTGACCATGAATTTCCTTTAAGGAAAAATTCTTGGGATCTCTATCTTGAACATTTAAAACATTGGATGTGATAATTTTGTTTATTTGAGTTACTTTATCATCAAAAATTATTGCGGACCACTATTTGATAAAAAAGATCTTCTATAAGCATTTATTGTTAAGGCCACCTTGTTGATGACTTAGATTCCAGACGAAGATCCATGGAGTTTGTGCCTAGCAGAAGAATAATAGTTCACACATTCTATCAGCTAAAAGTTTATTTTTTATTCTGTCAAGTTGCTGAGAAGAGTTAACCATTGCTGAATAGAGATTATTAATAGGTTATCGAAGGATTTCATTGGTGACACCAAATTTGTCCACTAAGTCTAAATACCGATTTGATATTTCTTTATTTAAGATTTCGAACATCAACACGAAATAACATGAATGCTTTATGCGCTGGATTAATGAGTAAAAAATCATGATTTATAGTTTAGTCGTAGGTTCGATAATTACAAAAAAATATATTTTCTAATTAGATACATGATGAATAACTTCAACCTGTTTAGTTTGGAGAGGAGTTGAACCCCAATTCTTATGGTGCAAGATGCGATTTATTTTCGCATTACTATATACAATTGATATGTTTTGTTCATTATAATTGTTTTGACTTTCAATACATTGCAATGAAGTGAGGATTGCCTCATGATTCGTGGTCAAGGATATCTTGCCTCTAGGTAATTGTCTCTAAATACCTCTCCTGGATTTTGAGTATCTTTTTCTACTAGTATTCAGTAGGTATAATATTACGTAGTTTTAGTTTTAATAATATATTATTTATTATTTCTTGATTTTTTCGAAAAATATTTATTTCATAGTTTAAATTATTAACATCATTTTTTAAAATCATTAATTGTAGTAGGTATATTATCAATATTTAAAATTAAGGCTGCGTTTGGGACAGCTTATTAGCTGCGGTGGCGGTATGAAAAAACTACCTTCGTGTTTGAAAAACACTTTCGGAGCCGGATTAATTCCACCGCAGCCAACGTGCTTAATGTTTTTCTTCTACGAGCGCGAAGCGGTACCAGGGCCACGTTTCGCGCGTTGGGGTGAAGTTTTCCTCCGGTGCCCTCCGCTCTCCCTCGCCCTTGCTGTCTCCTTCGTCGTTTACATTCACCGCATCGCGAGCCGAGAAGTCATCGTCCTCGACACCTTCATCGTTTCGGTAAACATTTTGTGCTGCCCCGAGGAACTCCATCTCCCTCGCTCTTGGATTCGCAAGTTCTCCCTCGCCTCCAGACTCCCTCGAGCTCGCCATCTTCATCGATCTCTCTCGGCTTCCCTCGGCTCGCCATCTTCCTTGATCGCTCCATCAACCCCTCCTACTGGTGTTTCTCTCATTCCCTTTCACTTGGTAGTTCTCTCCTTTCTCTGTATAAATAGTTATTGCTACTCTGTTCACCAACTTTCATCTTAGGGTTTAAGGAGAAACTCTTTTCTGTACAAAGACTTTGAGAAGTAGTAAAAATAATATCGGATAGAGATGGGCGGATCTCGGATCTGGCTGGCAGCGCTAACCCTGGCTTTCTTCGCTGCTGCTTCCGTCGCCGATGATGATGTTGTTGTTCTAATGGAGGCCAACTTCGAGACAGAGGTGGGCAAGGATCGCAGCGCTCTCGTCGAGTTCTACGCTCCATGGTTAGTTATTTTTTATCTGCTCTTTCGCATCAAGTACATTATTTGTGCGTCTGTGTTTATGGGCTGACGAAACTTAAATTTAATTTGGTAGATCCTAGGATGTTTGTCGACGAGTTTAATTTAATTCTTTGCCGATGATCGTTGGATTTATCACCGGCATGAGAGAGTTCTTATGGCATGAATGCATCGGTATTTAGAGGAACCTCAATAATTTATTTTTGGTGGTGTTTGAGAAATTTAACCATTTCGGATTCCGTATGCGTTAATCTTAAATTGAACTTTGCCAAGTAATTAATGAATAATTATGGCGAGTTTGATGAAAGCTTTCGACTAATTTTTAATTATTTCTTGTATACTTATGTGGTAACCTGTTTCCTTTTCCACTGTGGTCATTGTAGTTTGGATTTATATTGTGAACAATCCAATTTTATTTTTAGTTGACCCGATCTCTGCTTAAAATCTGCTTGTTGCTTCATGGCCCTTTCTTGACCTGATTTATGCAGTTAGAGGGTGGCTTGATATAATCTCAATTTGAGCAGGAACAGTCTTTTTCTAATCTTATTTATTTGAGGAAAAGCAGACTTATTTTTTATCATAGCCAAAATTAGTTCCATTTTTGTGTGATTCTTTTTCTTAAAAGTTAAATTCTTGGCCCTTGGTTGGATTACATTTGATGTGTGAAGGATTTGAAATGAGGGTACTAACATTTGTTATAATTTGTCAGAAAGGATGCTGGAAGAAAAATTTGTTCTTGTAAGATTTTTAATCTTATTCATAATTAACTGCTCCATTAGTGATAATAAGATGACTTCCAGAGAGAAATTTTTCTAATTTCAAATAAATTATAAAAAATACATCGCCTTGAATTAACAGGATTCCATTTTGGCTGAGTTGGTTATCTGCTATAAGTGGATTAAAAATTTACAGTTTGATTTGCAAAATAATTTTGGTCATGTTTTCTACCCTTCATTGACCTCATAAGTAACTTTCATGTATAATTAGCCTCTTTTGCAATTGGTTTATTATATGTAAATACATAAGAAATGATTTTATTTAAATATAAATAAATGAATTCCTTAAAGATTTGAAAATAATATTTTATATTTTAAAATAATTTTAGCAATAAAGAGGAGCGAAACGAGTTATTTTTTTACGAAACAGTATGCAAATCAATTTGCTTTTTAACTACGTGAAACGAAACGAATTTAATAGACTTATTCATTCGAGGCATAATAGTCGTTTTTCTACAAACATTGCAAATCATTTGTTTTCAAAGCGTTCAAAACAAACAAACAGATTAACTATTCGAATCGATTACTTATCGATAGAATATCGAATAAGCGAACTATCCGAATAAGTTCGAATAAATTACGATATCTGCTAAACAGACCTAAAGCTTTATTTAAAGCTTTTTTCATTGAATACCCTTGAAAATGAATTATATTTGAAGAGGAAGATTCTCGTTTGGTCTCGATAATTATTTTTAATATTTTATTGCAAGAATTTTCATCCTCGATTTGAGATTTAATTTTAAGTATTTCTATTTTCATTGAAGAAAATAAAGTAAATAAACTATTCATTTCGATTATAGATTTGTAGTAATTTTTATTATTACAGTTGCACTCAGATTTTGACGTGCAATAATTTTCATCAAATTCTGATTAGTAAGAAGAGTCGTCATCAATTTCGTCCGAATTGTCAGACGTCTCTGAATTCTCAGGAGATAGATTTAATATAATTTTTAAAGTAGATTTCTTAATATTTTCGTCAATATTAAACTCATTTATTTTCTTTTTAACTAAGCATTTATTTGCATAGTGGCCGGTCTTGCCACATTTGTAGCATTTTTTTTTTATTTTTGTTATTCCTATGTGAATTTTTCAGCATTTTCTCTGAATATTTTTCAGTTTGTTGCTTATGTCATTTCTTCTTTTTATAAAATTTTTTTTTTACTTTGAAAATTTAAGAATATCATAAGCAAGTTGTTCACAGAAAGCGCCTAATTATTTTCTTTCAGTATGTCTTTCTTTTTGAATTTGATATCTCAATTTGAGATTTGTACATAAGGCTAAACCTTTATGTGTACAAGTATTTATCAGTTGTCCATATGTCAGATTTTCATATGAAATACGTCTGATAGTAATATCTTGTAATTGTCTTTTTTACTTTATCAGGAAAAATATTAGATAATCCTTCAACAAATTTTTGTTTTTAGTGCGTACTATTCGCTTGTTCGCATCCTAGTAGAACATTACTACTATTTAATAATACATCTTTATACTAACGAAAATTTATTAGCGTCGAACATCCTAATTTTTGTAATAGTGAACGAATTTGTTCTCAATTATCAAATACTATGCCAGTAAAAGACTGTAAAATATTAATAATTAATTTATAAACAACATCAGTATTTTGTTAATTAAGATTTCATATTATTGTAGGATTTAAAAATTCTTCTCGTTGTTCCTGAGTTTATATATATATATATATATATAATTTTTCATGCTTCTAAGTATATAAATATGAATAAATTATGAAATGAAATAAATAATGTATATTTGCGACGATTTAGTTAGACTGATTCTTTTCACACTAGTTCCTAATTTTGCAAATCTGGTCGAGTGCTTGTGAGAATTTAGTCTGATTGAATTGTCTGCTTCCGTTGCACCATAGTTGACTCTTACTTGTGGTCATTTGGGTTGCAAAAACAGAGAAGGCTATGGTGGAGGAGGAACACTCATTTTGGATGTGGCAAAAGTTTTATTGACCTCGGTTGTCTGTCTAATACCGAACCATGCTATGAAACTTCAAGGGTGGATTATATAGGATGAAACTTCAGGGACTTTAAAGAGCAAGATGCAGTTATGTTGATGGATAGTGGGGCCACCCATAACTTCAATTGTACTCATACTGTGAAGCTATTGGGGATTAAAATGGTCGACACGGGAAGTTCCGTAGTCATGATGGGGACGAGACATGTGGATAATAGTAGGGGAGTTTGTAAAGTAGTGATTTTAATAATACCAGACATTTTGGCTTTGAAAAATTTTCTTTTCTTAATTTTAGGCAGCATTGTATGATATTGGGTATGACATGAAGTAATTCGTAGGGGTTGGCTTAGATGAATTGGAAACTTTTGACCATGGAGTTTCAGGTGGGAGATAAGACGACAATGGTTTGTGGTGACCCTAGTTTGTGTAAGGCGATAGTGTCAAGAAATCCATTGAAGGCGACAAAATTGTTGGAAGGGTCACTACCTAAAATCTAGGAGTTCAGAATTTTTTATGGGACTTACATGGTACTACTGGAAGTTTGTGAAGGGTTATAATTCGATTGTGTGGAAGTGGACGAAGAAATTGAAGAAAGATAACTTTCAATGGAGGAAAGCGACGACCCAAACTTTTGGGAAGTTGAAGTTCATGACTATTGTGCCTGTGTTGACAACGAGAACCAGACTCGAGCCAATTTATAAGTGGGAGCCACACAACATGATCCAACTACAGTTTCCTTTTTTTGTATCTTGAGGATAAAGTGTTTTTTAAGGAAGAAGGTATTGTTATGCTAGTTCCTAAGAAAAATATAGTCTTTTGTACGTTTAAGAGCAATATAGTCTTGTTATTTATTATTTGTTTTCCATAAATAGGGCTAATATCTAAGGGTTTGGGTTATGCATGAGATTATTGTCTTTAATTCTTTTTGTTAGGGTTTGGGAAAGATTTCCTACCACTTGAATTGTTGGATTTGGGAGAGATCGCCTACCTCCCAAATTGTAGGTGTTTATCTATTATGTGTTTGGAATTATAATTGTTGATTTGCTTTCGGAGGAATAAAATATATATTATTTCTGACCTAATTTCTCTTAAAAATCTTTTCGGTTCCTATTAGAATTTGCTTATTGAGCTATGCCATGTTGCCTACATAGCTAGGTTGTAAATTTCATTATTAATCTGATTATAATTTGTGAATCGTACACTTCAACTGTCGTCATGCCATTGCATTTGTTTAATATGATAGTATAGACTCCACAACTAGTATTTTGCCAACTTTTTCTTCTATTTGTCAGAGGCGTGTTTCACGACATTATATAACCGTGGTCAGAATGATGTTAAGAAAGTTCTTTTTTATTTGAGTGTCATTGTCATCCGTAAGTTTGGTACACGCTGATGTGGCATTCATAATTTTAATTGGTAGTTAGGAAATAGTTTTATGTACGTTACTATAATAAACTACTATGTACTTTTTAAGGGTGCCTTTAATTTACCCTTTTCAATTGACCTTTTATTTTCCTTGAATATTAACAATAGTTCTTTCGTACACGAAGACTATGTAAGCAAATAGCTAACCGAAGGACAAGTATTACATGCTGTAAAGCGAACATCTTTAGGTTGTGTTATTTATTTTCTCTTTTTTTTTGGAAAGTATTTCATGCACATCCGTGCCATCGATAATACCACTAACTTCTTTGAAATTGGTTTGAAATGATGTTTGCCACGAATATATGGATGGCAAGGCTAATCAATTTTGTTTTGGCATAAGGCTCACGAGGGCTCGTAAAATACAATTCAACATCCTTCTATCTATAGGAAATGTTGAAATAACTGAAAAGCTATAGTTTTACTCGATGAGTACTCCATGTGAATTAAACTTTTAATTTATCTGTAAACGTTGTCGGGCACCCTAAAGTATAATTCTAGCATAAAACATAACAGTAGCACACACAATAAGAAAACATGACTAGTTTTCTCGTAATAAATATCGATTACTTTTGATTCAGAGCTAACTAGTCATTTGACAAATTTTACTTTGAGCTGCTGTTTTATTGTTCTATCTTATTTCACTTTACAAGAACTGCGCTTGAAAACAACATTACGTATTAGGACTTTGCCATCATTAAATAATACATACCATGATACCTTATTTTTTTCATTTTTCTTTAGCACTTCTATGATCTATTAATAGGTGCTGCAGTAGTGTGGGTATTTTATTTCTCTCCATTGTGATTGGGAGATTGATGAATTAACTATTACTTCTGATACAAGTGATTGCCCTCATTTCTCTTTTCTTAAAAGCAATTTTAACATGCTTTTGAAACAACCTTTTATTCTCGTTGCCTACTGTTGACCTCATTTTTAGTGAGGTCTTAGGCTATTCCTCCTAGACCCTAGGATCTAGCTTTAGGAATTCCGTATTGACCATCCTTGCGGACTAGTAACGGAGCCCATCTCACATAACTTCGAACCACTCTCGACTCATTTTGTGAGACTCGCATGAGTAGTCCCAAGCACTCGACTCACTAGTTCTTGGTAGGGACTAACATGTAGAGGGCCGAAAATGAGCTCTCATGGGATCGGACGGCGCTTAGTGAACCCTTAATGCTCGAGCACTCGCGCACTCCACAATTTGACACTTTTTTGGCCCGACCGTCGGCGAACTTGTCCGGACGACCTCGGATGACGAAACGGACCACACGGATGCGTCCGGGACGTCGACTTTAGCTAGAAAGCGTACCCATATTGCTATGGTTCCACGCACGCGCGAACGACACGAAAATTGATGCACATTTTTTTTTAGCGGAGCACGGGTTCGGACTGAGCCCGGGTTCAATTAGAGCCCGACATAGGCTGAACACTAGCCTGGGCCATTTCAAATTTCAAATTTTAAAATTCAAATCAGCCACATAATTTCCTGCCAATTAAACTTAATTCAGAATTACTATTTACCAAATAAAAGCCCCTGCATATGGAAATTATTTAATTTGGCGCCCAATCACCGGTAACGGACGAACGCTACTATAGGATAGGCGGGATGGCTCCTTCTCCTTGTTCGACGTTAGCTCCTGCTCGCGAGAGCTTCCTTCCCCGCACACGAACCGAGACACCGCTCGCCCGCTAGCCCTCGATCCCGCCTGCGCACCGAAGCATCCCGCTCGACCGCTCGATCCCGCCTCCCTCTTCCTCGAGCAAGAGAAGCGCCGCTCGAGTCCGCTCCCTCCTCCGCCGTATTCGACCCGATCAACGCTCGACCTCCCCTCTCACACGCGACGGAAGTTCGCTCGTCTCTCCCTCGCTCGCCTCCTTCCCTGCGCACGACTCTCACGCTCGATCCCGCGTCTGAATCCCGCCCCCCCTGCACCGAAAACTCTCTCACGCTCGCCCTTACCTGCTCGCTTCTTCTCACTCAACGCCAGACGAAAAAAAAACACCCGCACCTCCCCTGCGACCTAGCTCCTGCTCGCCTCCTCTCTCCCGCTCCTCTCCGCAAACCGAAGCCGACCCTGCACCCTGCGTTCGATCCTAGCTGCACCTGCGCTCGACCCCGCTGCTTCCTCCTCTCTGCCGAAGCCACTCGCGCCTCCCTTCCTCGATCGCAACCCAGCTCGCTCGTCTCCTCGGCTCTCGACCCCTTCTCGATTGGAGCCCCCAACCGCCTGCTTCTTCCTCGTTCGATCGTAGGATTCCGAAGAACAAACGATAGGAGCCGCTTTCCATTTCCGATCATCTTAAAACAGGTTTGAATGATTTCTCCCGCTTTTTTTTTGTTCCATCGACACTCGTTAATCAATTTTGTTAATCATGGTGGCTATTCTAAGATGTTTGTGATTAGCTTATAATTTCCATTTATTTTGTAATTCTCGGCATGCGAACAAATTAAAGTTCAACACTATCGAAGTCCATCAGGTCCAAATGGTACTGTTCACATTTTCAGCTCGCGTACTTTTTCATTGTCCCATAAGTAATTTTACTTTCTGTAAAAATATTCATATTTAATAAATTGAATTCATTGTTCATGCATGGAATTTTCAAAAAATCTATCATGAGATATTCGTTTGGTACTTTAATATTGAAATCTCTCCTAATGTCAAATTCTTACATGGAACTTTTATTCATTTATTTACTTGTTTCATTTATTTGTAACTTGCTGATCCATTATTATTTTTAGAGAAATTTGATGCCTCATTTAAATTGTTGGTTTGCTCACTATTGTGGAATCTGTTTGTGGGGCTTATTTTGTCATGGTTTTGGGATGTTTGGTGATTTATTTACATGCGGTTTTTGGAACCTTAAAACACCGATTTTGAGTTGTTTTACTCATCTGCTATGGAGGCACTAAACTCACAATTTAATGGCTGTTTTACTCACCGATTTTCGAGGCATTAAATACACCATTTGGGAGGCCGACTTACACACCGTCTTGTGAGCTTTAAAATTATTGTTTGGGGTTCTTTTAAATGGTTGTTTGGAGACTTTTAAAATGACTGTTTTGGAACTTTAAAAGTGTTATTTGGAGCATTTGAATTTTTTGTGGTTGTTTAAAGCATTTTGAAATGGTTGTTTGAGATATTTTGAAATTATTATTTTTGAACTTCAAAAGTGTTGTTTGGGGCTTATTTCACAAAGATTTTGGTTATCATTTTAATCACTGATTCACATGTCGATGGAAACTTTAAATGTTGATATTTTGGGTCGGCCTTCTTTTTTTTGTTTTGTTTCTTTTATTTAACGGTTAAGTCACAAAAAGGGGAATTTCTGATTTAACTTGAGGAAGGGTAAATCACTCTTAGTCACTTTAAGCACAAGTTAGAGTGCGGGCTTCATAGATTTTAGGTGCACATTCTAAACGAGAATTCATTCACCTAGTCCTCTGTGCATGCCTCCTAAACTTTAGGTACACACCTAGTGAAGCTCTCTCTAAGACACACCTTAGTGAAGCTCTCTCTGAAGACACACCTTGAGATCACTCTAAGACAAGTCACAACATGTGCTTCCTAAACCTAGGAAGCACACCCTAGTGTGAGAGTCACCCACCTAATCCTCAAGCATATGCTTCCTGGACTTTAGAGAGCACACCCTGTGCGAGAGTCACCCACCTAATCCTCAAGCATACGCTTCCTGGGACTTTGAAGCACACCCTAGTGCGAGAGTCATCCACTTAGTCCTCAAGAAAGCGCTTCCTAGCCTTTAGGAGCACACTCTGGTGAGAGTCACCCACCTAATCCACAACATAGGCTTCCTAAACCTTAGGAGCATACCCTAGGTGAGATTCAGTCATCCTTAACTGCAGACTTCCTAAACCTTAGGTGAAACCTCTTTTGCCTAATTCACAGCATATGCTTCCTAGACCTTAAGAGCGCACCCTTAGGTGAGTCACCCACCTAATTTTCACTGCAGACTTCATATACCTTAGGAGCACACCATAAGGTGAGAGGTTGTCCACCTAAGCTTTGAATGCACAGTGAAACTAGACACCTGACCCTAATTCACAAGCTGATCAAGACACCAGACCAGAGAATGGCTTGATTTACCCTTAATTAAATCAACTGTGAAATTCCCTAAAATGACTTAATCAATAATGAAACCCAATGCACCGGGATTCGAGCTTGAGCATTACACTCGAATCCTCCCGCAATCGGGACATTTGTTTTCACACATATGGATCATCGGACCAGTGTAAGTCCGAGGTCTAGGGGCGAGGCGATGATAATAATGCTTATGTGTGCTTATAACGAGGACACGATGGATACGAGGATAATTTGAATAAGATCTCCTACCTCAACGACCCTCCATAGCGAAGAGGAAAGGATCGATCGTACTATTCGCCGACTCTCGTGAGATTGCCCTCAACGCTCTTAGGTCGCCGGTAGTCTAAAGCACGATTGAGTGACTAACTCGTGACTCTACTATTTTTTATAAAGTAATTACAAAAATAAAAAAAATAAAAATAAAAAAAAATATGTGGAGGTGGCTTGAGTAGGGGTGTATGAGACTAATTGAGAGTGTAGATTAATTTACGATTGCTGATTGTTAAAATCAGCGAAGGGACTTTAGAGTTAGGTCAAATTTGGCTATGGTTTGGTGAATGTTAGTAAAGAAAAAAAAATTGTGGAGGTGGCTTGAGTAGGGGTGGATGCTAGGAAACCATATGATAGGTCTAGGGTCGAGCTATCAAATTTAAGCCAAACAACTACAAAAACACAAGACGAATTCAAAAGTGAAAATAAAGAATTCAAAACAAAAAACAACATAAACATGTAAACAACAAGCAACGACGTCGCCGCTACAAAAAAGAAAGAAAACAGCTCAAAATATATAAATGGCTCCCTAGAGGACGGCGTCGGGCCTAGAAGGGAAGGAAAGAAGTGACTCGTGATGTTGGAGGGTAGATGGCAAGCAGGTGGCAGTAGATGGCAAGCAGCGTTGGATGGCATAGGAGGTTGGAGTCCCGTTGGGAAGAGGCTAGCAGCATGTGGCTGCGACATAGAATGGAGTAGGAGAGGTGGAGGGGGACTAGACAAGACAGCAAGAAGCATCGACGGGGGACTAGACGAGACCCCGGAGTTGGACAACAACAGAACAAGCCTCGAGGAGTCGGCGACAACAACAACTAGCCCGGAAGGGTGGGCGATGGCAAGGACAAGCCCCGGGGGCTAGCGACAGGTAGGCACGAGACCGGAAGGCCGGCGTGGTTGCTGGAAGGTGGCTCGAAACACGAAAAGCAGCAGGAAGAGGGGCCAAAAGGTCGGTGCGGTGGCGGAAGGAGCCCGGAGGCCGAACAGGTAGTGGAATACAGGAATGCAGCATAAGGGAGATGGCAGCGAGCAGGTGGAGATCCTAGCATGATCGGGTTACAGCGGAGCACCCTCGAACAAGTTGGAGAAGATCACCACCACGAACGAGTTACAATCGGAGCACCTCATTGCCTTCGAATACAGCCCTAGAAGAGATAGCAGCTCGCCGATGTCAAGCTGGATAGAAATTTGAAATCAAGAAGATAAAAAACTCGAACCCCGAGACAGCAAAACAGCATCTTTATGAGAGGTACTAATAGTTAGAATAGGAAGGAATTAAAATAGGAAAAAAATAAAATTATGAAGAGAAAGAAATAGGCAAGGAATAGAAGAAGAAGGAATCGAAATAGGAAATGAAGAGAAATAGACAAGGAATAGAAATAGGCAATATAGAGAAAAAGGGAACGACTAGAAATAGGAAAGAAATAGAAATGGAAAAGGAAGAAATAGGCTAGGAATAGAAATAGGAAAGAAATAGAAATAGAAAATGAATAGAAGAGGAAGAAGTTCCCTCTATTGAAGGGTGTAAAATCGAAAATTAGGAGAGGGAAGGGGGGGCAATTTCAACCACCATGAAGGTCGGGCGGTTCAGTTGGCCACCCAACATTCCCCTCATCATTCAAACTTAGCCTAAAAATGATCCGATACACATGATACTGTTCTAGGACTTCTAAAAGGTATTAGGAAGACGATTTAGTGAGGGTTGATTGTGGAACAGCGAGGGAATGAAAATATGTGATGGCAATGATTTTTGGGATGAGTACAAGGTGAAATCTGATATCGACAAGCAAATTTGGTGTTGATCGGCGATTGTCCCAACCGAAAACAAGCAACAAGAATTCCAAAACGAAGAGGCACGGAGGTCGAGGAGATTCACCACCTATTCCTAAGCTAGATATAAACACGCCACTTATTTAGCCTAGGTAAGCTTTATAAGTGGAAAATTTGAAACGTATACACCAGCGAGAGGGAAAAAGAAAAATCACAACTTGGTCTAAGATGACAAGGGAGATGCGATGCAGATGCTTTCCCTGCATTACCAACAAAACACGTTCTTTAAACTTCATCGTTTACACTAAAGAGACATCTCAGTAGAGAAGTGCACATTTTAGTTCGAGTAGTTTATATTGAAGTGTGGGCTAGTGGAGCCCAAAATGAATACCATAGCTCAATATCTAAGAAGATTGGGATCATCTATTAACAATAAGGTACAACTGCAGCCTTATTGGATATTACAAAATGTCTGAGCCCTAGCCCTGAAAGTGGAAAGACAACACATCAGTATCAATTTCATGCCAGTCTTCAAACAGAGTTCAACCATCAGATCAAGCAGCAAGCGCACCGAAGCAACCTAGACAGAGAAGGAACCAGTATGGAGTGGGTACAAAGTGGAAGCAACTAGTGTTCCTAACTTTGTCTCAACCAGAAAGTGCTTTGCATCAGATTTCCCAAACAGAATGATAATTACTTTCATCAAGCATGGAGCAATTGAAGAAATGGATAGTGACACGGGAGAAAATGAAGACGTCAAACAGAAGTCTCGAATTTTAGCTGATGAGAAAGAGATGCTATTAATTCAAGCTAAGCCAGTGAGAAAGACTCTAGTTGGATTAATAATGGTTGTTCTAGAAAATAATGAGATTGATGAGCCAACCAAGAAAGAAGCAACCCATGTCGAGGGTCGTTGAATATTCTAACTAACAATTTACCTCGTCAGTGCTAATAACTACCGAGGGAGGTCCAGCATATCATTACATCAGATAGAGAGCAAATTTTTCTGAGCTATTTTTGGAAGACAACATGAAACAAATTGAGTATTAAGTTTCAGCCCAGTTCAATAGCACACCCACAAATAGAGGATCGGATAAGAGTGATGAACTACTTGGAAACTTTCTTAGATGCTTTGTGGGAAAGAAAATTGGACGGTGGATCCAGATCCTTCTAGAGAAAAAAAAATCTCTCCTACCCGTGAGAAAGACGCGAGAGCACCTAATCCAAGAATTTCGAGATCCAGGATTGTACAAGACCATGGAATCATTGAATCCGACAATTTGTAATTGCAATACTATAGATTTAAGGCGCGTGATGATCGTGAGAAGTGGAATCAGATAGTGAAATTCTAAATTTTTACAATATTTTATTTCCAATTTATTTCATATCTCTATTTCTAATTATGTTTTTTCTATCAAACAGCTATTAATATATTGTTATTTCCTATTTTTTTAGGCATTTTCTTTGTTTGAGTATTATGGAGATGGTAATATCTAATTTTCTCGCTTTATGAGTGTTATATCCCTTTGCAAGTGGTGTGTTTGTAGGTGGAGAACCTCTTTGATCTCTGTAACTCATCATTTCATAATTCTAATTGTTGTTTCCAAATAGGACAGTAGGCTATCGAAGCCAAATCTTTTGTCTAAAATACCAACCAACGACAAAAAGAAACGGGCAATGACACAAAAGAGGATAAAGACGTCAGATATGAGTATAAACTTCCAATTGACGAGAAAAAAAACATTGGTTATTAAAGTCGAGCTCATGCCAGAGACCTCCGCCAGATTAATATTGGTTCTTCGAGAAGGTATTTAGACTGATAAACCAATACAAGAAAAGAGTCAGCCCCTATAGATGGAGTTGTTAGATATTCTGATTAATAATTTACCTCTTGGGTGCATGCTGCTACAGAAATAAATATAACAAATTCATGAGCTATTTTTGGAGAATCGTATGAGTGTTAAAATTCAGTTCAATTCAGCATATCAAATGTTCTGACGGGAGTGTGAACCGTAGTTTTAAAAATTTCCTTGGATTCTTTATGGAAAAGAAAATTCAACAGTGAGATCCAGGCTCTTTTAGAAATGAAGAAAATGGAAATTCAACAATCTTGGTTCATAAAATCCTGCAAAATCTCACAATCGAGAACCATGATACTACAAATTCAAGAATCTCCATGATCGCGGAAAGTGTAACCAAACTACCAACTTCTAATTTATCAAATTTAATTCTAAGAAACAATTATTAAATCTTGTTAATTCTTTTTTTTAGATGTTTGTTTTGTTTGAGTATTATGGAGATCATAATTTCTCATTTCCCACTTTATGAGTGATGCATCATCTTCTTCTTGTAAGTGGTGTGTTTTTGTCTTGCTCGGGAATGGGTGGTGAGCCTCCTCGACCTCCGTACCTCTTCATTTTGAAATTATCGTTGTCATTTTCAGCCAGGATAGCCGCCAATCAACGTCAAATATGTTGTCCAACAGTATATTTCACCTTGTGTCCCTCCCAAATGTTATTGCCCTGGCATATTTTCATTCCGTCGCTATTCCAAAATAAATCCCCCGCCAAACCGCCTTCCTAACGCTTTCTAGGAGCCTAAAATGGCATCATTCAAACTTAGCCTAAGCATGCCCCCCAAGTAAAACTTGTCTCAATATAAACACAATCGAGCAAAGTCTATATGAAAGTATATGCAAGCAATGAACTAACAAATGGTTCGTCTCCCCAAAAAGTAATATAAGTCATTTCAATATGTTATTATCAAATCTCAACTAGACAGATTGTCATTATTAAACTTATACCTGCTTCAAAAATGAATATAAAGGCAAATAGATGATTGCAAGCAAGGCCGATTCGGACATCTCTAGTCCATTGACGCTCATTCAAAATGAGAACTATAAATCTTATAAACTAATACAAAACGAAAAAGAGAACCCCTGATTAATTCACAGACTGCTTTTATCTCCTCCCACTATTTGTTTGGCTGCCGAACAGTGCAATCTAATTGAAAGCAATATTAGTCACTTCAGATATAACTCTTTGTTGAGACCATAATCTATAACTGAAGTGGAGGTTCCAATTTTCAGTGACTCTGTGCAAAAATCCCACTTCGTTGGCAACATTAGTACATAAATGTTCCATTTTATAGAGCTAACCAAAAAAGCTCCGCCCGAACCAACTTCTCAGTTAAATTCGCCCAAATTGGACCAGCAGAAAAATTTATTCCACGATAACAAAATCCACCGGTTGAATGGAAAGCCAGACGCGGCAGGAAGAAAAAAAAATTAAACTAAGTGCACATGATATAAAATCTAATGGATTGCTCGGCAATCACTCTTGAATAAAAAATATTTTATAAACGCTACAAGACATTTGTATAAAATATAAGTTATATTGTTTTTCTGTTCTACAAAAACTACAGGACGGTACTATAAAATCCTCAAAAGACAAGTCTTCTCACACTCGAGAGATAAATCATCTCTCTCTCTCCTGTTTTTATATAATTGTTTTTTGTTTATGAAAAATTTTTTTGCGCTCAAGTCTCTTGATCAAATTCTAAGGGGCGCGTCTGATCAATTTCTTTCCCTGAAAGAATGTATCATCCGAGTAAGAGAAAGAAAAACAACAGTTGAAATTTCGTCCATAAACTCAAAAGTTTGCATGCCGTTGATGAAGAACAACACAATCGGATGCTCTGAACGTCTCATTGTATAAATAGAGAAATAAACAGTCGTTTACTCGGAGAAGGAGCTAACAACGAAATAAAACAGTATGGATCGGGATCAATACCTTGAGTATATAAGGTCGCGAGAAGCTTATCGGAACGCAGCCAAGAATTCGTCAGGGAGGAGCGTGGAAGCATTGATCATGGAAGTTCTGTGAGGGATTGCTGCAGAATGGCGGTAAAAAAATCAGTGAGTGATGAATCAGCAATCCACGTCCGGCATTTATGCAGGTCTGTGCACCTGTTTGCGAAGCTCTTTATGCGCCTTCTGATTTCCCTTTCTCAACATACTAATTCAATAATTAAAAAGGCCTAAAAAACTAGTTCAACATAAAAGCTTAAGTGCTCGAGTAATATTCTTTTTTTTTTAAGAAAATATAAATTATTTGTGATAATATTTTTATAATATTATAAGATCTAGATTGAAAATATAAATCAACTATGAATTTGAATCTATCGTCGTTTATGATCGGCATTGCTTTAAATCTTTCATTCATAATCTTCGATTCATCGCTTTCGAGATCTTCATCCATAATTTCTCCGGATTTCGATCACAGCGTGATTTATGTTTTACTCTCATGCATGATAAAAAAAATTATTTTGAATACTACTTTTTATATTTAATTTAAATAGATGAATTTTTTTCTTAAATGTATTATCTGGGGTAAAATAAATTCTTATGTGACAGTGATATTACATAGAAAATAATAAGATATTTTGAAATTTGTTTCGTAGAAAATTCTCTAACTTCTCTATAGGATAATTAATGAATAAAATTATTTTTTTATTTGAAGTTTTACATATATGTCATTCAATTCATATGTATTTACATATGAAACACCTAAAGTTCTAGTATATATATCAGATCGAAGGAAAGGTGATTACTATTCGCATAGCTGCTCGAGCACCTATATATGTAAACATCATTATAGTCGCGTTTAATGAACAGAAGGCCTCATTTTTTTATAAAATTCAATGAACATGAGCCCTATAGTACAGCATGTAATGACAAAATTACTCATGTGTCGTACCGCAGGAGCTTTGCTACCACACATCAACCCACATAACGAAACTCCCCTTATTGGGCAAATACTTCCGCGAGCGAGCAAGCGGAGCTCACTCTGCTCCGTTGGCTAACTTCGTTCCGCTCCAAAGATTTATCTCTTACGTAAGTATATGAGTCATAACTAACATTTACAGAACAATGTCCCTTATCATCCAAGGATTTTGTGTCATTCAGTAGCTATCAGAATGTTAGAATCTCTGGATTTAATTCTCCATTGAAATATCTTATAGTGGGAAGGATTTAATAAATTCAAATTTATCAAATTCATCTTTTGACTGAATTTATTAAATTCAGAGTTAACATGAACAATCTTTAATCTAAAATTTCTTAAATTAATAGACATGTATTTTTTTTTAGTATTTAACTGTATTTACTAAATCCTATTAATATGTTGCTACCAAAAACCAACTAGGGTGCTACGCAGAAATATATATATCTTTTTTCACACACACACAAAATGTGTTAGCATGAATCTAAACAAACAGATAACCTAAGAAAAAATATCGTGGTTAAGGTAGGCTCTCCCAAAAAGAACCGGACGGGCAGCCAAAGATAATACTAATTGATTCAAATATACAAGCCCAAATGGCACCCCCTACCCAATGACTTGAGTTTGACTCAACTGTTAAGAAATCTTTCGTATCCAGATCAACACATTCAACTAGCAAATATCAACCAATCAAAACAGTATCGCCGACTAACACCTAAATCTTTATTTTTACATTCATGTCCCTAAAAAATTTAATATCATTTCAAAAATACCACCATAAACATCTTCTTAAACAGGAGAAACATCTTTGATGTGTACTAGAAAATTATTGGTGGTATGTAATATATTACCATCTTAGCATTGCACGAGACATCATCACACACTCGGATGAAAGAAAAAAACAGTAGAAACGCCAAAAGCTTTTATGTGGAAAACTCGTAAAGGGAAAAAAGATGGGATTTCGCTCAGGTGAAGTGATCTACTATAAAGTGAAGAATATAAATGCAATCCCTTGTCTGATATGTGGGAAATGGTTACAATCAAAGTCGATGCATGGATGTTTGAAAATTACAACAGAGGTGATTTACATTAAAAATTAGAGCTTCAACTTAGAAGTGTTCTCTGATCTTGGAAAAATTAGAAAACACACATGTGCATGACAGGCTTAAACCCTCCAAACTTCACATTTTTATGATTAATATTTAATTATTTATGATTTAAATAAATCGTGGAGTATCTAATTAATTTAAAAATAAATATAAATATAATATTTTTAATTATTAGTTAACATTATTCTCCACTATTCACTAAGCATAGAGGTATTTTTATTTTATTTTTAGGATTTTCTACACCAAGTTATGTTTTTTTTTTAATTTATGTAATTATTTAAATTAAAAATACCCTATTGATCTACTTATTCATATCGGCTTCGCATCGATCTTGTCGTCTCCGAGGCCTAAGTTGTTTTGCGCCTAACAAGTCTAAGTTTTTAGAAGTGTTTGCATGCAAATTGGTAAAAACTAAATAATGTGTAAGTAAATATATAAGATATAAGTAGTACCCAAATAAAGATACAAAATTTGATTGGTGTGCATGCAAGCTATAAAAGTTTAAACGTCGAACATGTAAATTCATAAGATTTGAGTTTTGTACATGTAAACTATGAACTTTTAGATATCAAACATGTAAATACATAAGATTTGAGCGGTGTCGATATAATCTCTCAAAATTTAGATGTTAAATGTGTAAATATATAAAAATTAAGTGGCATGGGTGTAACTACAAAAGTATAGGAATTAGACATGAATTTACAGAAGAATGAAATGGTATATATGTAAATTTTCCCTTTTTTTTTCTTTAAAAAAGTCTAGGAGTTGGGCATGTGATGACATTAGAATAAGGTGGTGAAAATGTAACTATATGAGAAAAGGGGGTAAACATGTAAAATATAAAAACTTGAGCTTTTATATATATATAACTTTGCCCCCTTTTTTTTTCTATTCTCTCTTTTTTCTTTTTTGATTTTATTGTATATATTTTATAATATATATATATTTATCATTTTAAGTTATTAGAGACTTGATATATATTTTTATTTTATTATATTTATATTTATTTTTTTTTGTCATTTTGTGTCATGAGAAATTTTATTTTGTATTGAAGTGAATGGCTTTGAATGACTTTTTGGTGGCTTAGTTTGTTTTTGCTTGTCGTGAGTATTTGATTTTATGGAAGTTTGAGTGAGTTACTTTGGTGGGAAGTGAAAGGAGGTCCTCCTTTTTCCCCTTAGGACATGATGGACTTTCCATTACTACATGTGCTCACCTATGGCTTGGACAATACTCCATAGCTTGCACGTGGTTTAGCCAACTTTCATGAAAAATGATTTAGGAATTTTGGAGACTTAGTGGAGTGTTGGTATAAATCCAAATGTGGGATAATTAAATCATGTATGACATGATATATGGTTTAATTTGATTAAATGAATGATAAAGATGTGATTGTCATGTGGACTTTGGGCTTTTCAAAGGTATTAAAGCTTGGGCTTTTAAAATTAGGTAAGGTGGGCTTTTGAAATTTGTTTATGCAAATGGGCTTTTAAAATGCATGTAATGGATTAAATTTTAGAAATGGATCATGGGCTAATCTAATGGATTTGGATTTGATTGAAATTGGATTTAGACATGGTGGATTTTGATGTGGATTTGAAATTTGGGGAATTATATTGGTTATGTGGCCCAATTTGGTGAAAATTGGGGGTGAAGTCAATTTAGGGCAATTCAATTGGATTTGGATTTGGAGTTTGATGCAATCGAGTTTCAAATTGGTCCAAATTATGTTGGGCAAGTTGATATTTGATTTGGACTTGATGAAGATTCGGTAAGTTTGGGAATTTTGGTGAAATTTGGGCATTTAGGAGCATTTTGAGAATTTTGGGGAATTTTTATGTAGAGCGAGCAAGATTGTCATGAAGCCATCTTAAAGCTACAAGAGCCATATGCGGACTCATTTTGGATATTCCATATGTTGGTCCTAGCCATCTTAACCAAATGCTAAGGGCTTCGGTACATCCACATGAGTTTCCAAAAGGTGTAAGGAGGTAGGTTAATTATAAGTGATTTTAGGGTTTGAGATGTGTGAGAGATTTGGTGGGTTCAATGTGTGTGCAAGACCAAGCCCTAGTCACCCAAGGCTGCCCTAAGTTTAATCATTCCTATGGGAACTCATCTTTAAACCTCTACATGTTGGTCTTAACCTAACATGTTGTTTGGAGGTTTGTGACTATCCATGTAGGGTTTCAAGAAAAGCTAGGAAGTGGTTTAAATTTCTTCTAGAATAGTCAAGGGGAAGTCCTATGGTTGAATCCTAACTACTAAGAGGAAGTTTATACCTTACAAAAAAAGAGGTCCTGGTATAAGTCTGCTTGAGTGGGGCATTTTCTGTTGGTTATTGAACTAATTGTAAGTAAGCTCCATCTACTTGTGCAAGAATCAACTATTATGCCTCATGCAGAAGCTGCAGGATCTCAAATTAAGACTCCTTCATTATGCACACTTGGTCCTTTAGAGAGGGACTCGAGGCACCTTCGCCAACATCATAACATCTTTAAGGGTGGGAAATGACAGAGGCTCGATAACCTCGGCTTTTTGTTTATTCCCCGGAATGGTGGGTGTTGAGCAAGAAGCTTTGTTGTTGTGAGTGTTGTGAATGGTGATCATCCAACAAATTTCACAAGTTATTTGGTTATGAGATTGTTTTTTTTAGATATGTTACTACACGACACTTAGAAAGATGCATTGCTCCATCAAGTGTTTCTTCACTCTACAACATACATCATAATTCCTTTTCATGCATCATAACTCCTTAAGGGATTTCATCGGAACGTGTGCGGGGCAACCCGTGGAGTCGATGTTGCCACGACTACGAGAGGGGGAAATATTTGTCATTCTTTGATTTGAAATGATAATAAAATTTAGCGCATTAATGAACCATCTCTTCATCTTTAATTGAATGTTCAAAAAGGTCCAGGGGATGTTATGAAGACTTTTCAACATTAATTGGGTGGTTTTGGGGTTAGGGCATTAAATTTGGTGAATTTTGGACATGTGGTCAATTTAAGGTAAAATTAGGGATTTTGGCATGGATTGGACTTGGGTGAAACTTGAGCTCAAATTGAAATGAATTGGTGGTCAATTTTGGTTTAGGGGACTGTCATGAAGAGTTTTGAATATTAATTTGCGAAATTGATCGACTCATTTGATTCAATTTAGGAGGATTGGTCCATATGGTTAAAATTGAGGCCTTTAGGATTTTTGGTCAAATTTGGCAAATTTGGGACAATTGGATGGTATGTGGGAGTTTCAAATGATTTTTAGGATTTAATTGGATGAAATTTGGATTTTTTGAATTTTGGGTATTTTGGGGTATTTTGGTAATTTAACAAATTTTGGTAAAAGTGATCAAAATGCTGATTTAAAAGCTCAAGGTGGTTCAAGAAAAAATTTGGAGTCAGATGATAGTGTCCAAAGTAGTTTTTGATCAATGTAGAAGGTTTTATGAACCTCAGAGTGTTTTTTAATTATATGTTATTTCGGTACCGAGGTGTCAAAAGGTTGTTTGAAGATATGACAAGTTTACAATCAAAATTATTAGTGCAATGAAAGCGAATGTTTTTGTGTCATTTTCGTGACTTATTTGTCACTCATCGACTCTCCCAAACATTAGTATTAACCTTCAAAGTAGTTTGGAGGTTCATGACCATCTTTGTGGAATTCCAAGGAAAACAAGAAAGTAGTTTAAATTTCTAAATGGTGGGTTTCATCTCTAGTCTTCTAGTGATAAGTCAATGAGAAGTCCATGGCTAAATCATAAGCACTAAGAGGAAGGAAATACCTCACTAAAAATGAGATCAACAAATGAACTTCCAATAAAGTAGTAGTGTGCTAACCAAGTACACCGCACGTACTCTAGCGTTGACCGAGAGGACAACAAAACCAACACAAATGTCTAAGTGAAACACTTAGAACAAATCGTAAAATCGAGTGATAATTGTTTTCGTTGCGAAGTAACATGTCAATCTTTGAAACTCGGATATTACAAAACTCTAGCTCGGGATTCAAGCAGTGAATTTTCATATTGCAAGATTTCAAAGTTGGATTTTAGATTCATTTCTTCTTTTTTTCTTTGATTTCGATTTTGATTTTGATTTTTTATTCGATTAGAATTTTGATTTTGATCGAAGTTTGATTTATGATTGATTTCAAGATTGATTTTGTGGAAATTGTGGGTTTTGATTTTGGATTGGATTTGAGTGTAAATTTTGAGTTTTGATCTGGGATTTCAATTTCGTAGAGTGTTTTGAAATTTGATAAATGCAGATATTAGGTTGGTAATGGGTCAGGACTGGAATTTATGTACCAAACTCGAAGAAAATACTATACCAGCTCTGCCTATTATTAAGGACATTACGTTCGAACTGGATCTAGTCGAAGAAATGGCTACAATTCAGGATATTACGCCAAACTTCAGGATGCGAATCAGAATTTATGTACTGACCCCGAGATGAGAACTAGAATTCAGGTACCAGCCTCATAATGAAAATCAGAATTCAAGTACCGACCTCAAGATTCAGGAGTGCGGAAAAATTTTCGAATAGAATGTGAGATTGGTGGCCACCGAGTATAGGATGCCTTTACCCATTTAAGGTGGTCTCATACACATGTTAGTGTTTTAGAATGCGGAAAATTAACGGATATGATGCGAACTCGGCTGTCACCGAGTATAGGATGCCTTTGCCCATTTAAGGTGGTCTCATACCTACGTCGGAGTTTTAGAATGCGTAAAACTAGTAAATGGGATGCGAGGTTGGCGGTCACCGAGTATAGAATTCCTTTGCTCATTTAAGGTGGTCATAAACCCATGTCGGAGTTTTAGAATGCAAAAAATTAGCGGATGGGATGCGAGATTGGCAGTCACCGAGTATAGGATGCATTTGCCCATTTAAGGTGGTCTCATACACATGTCGGAGTTTTAGAATACGGGAAATTAGCGAATAGTATGCGAGATTGGTGGTCACCAAGTATAGGATGCCTTTGCCCATTTAAAGTTGTCTCATACCTATGTCGCAGCTTTAGAATGCGGAAAAAATAGCGGATAGGATGCAAGATCGGCGGTCAATGAGTATAGGATGCCTTTATCCATTTAAGGTGGTCTCATACCTATGTTGGAGTTTTAGAATGCGAACAAATTAGATGATAGGATGCGAGATTGGCCGTCACCGAGTATAGGATGTCTTTATCCATTTAAAGTGGTATCATAACTATGTCGGAGTTCTAGAATGTAGAAAACTAGTGGATGAGATGCGAGGTTAGCGGTCACCGAGTATAGGATGCCTTTATCCATTTAAAGTGGTCTCGTACCTATGTCAGAGTTTTAGAATGCGGAAAACTAGTGGATGGGATGCGAGGTTGGCGGTCACCGAGTATAGGATGCATTTACCCATTTAAGGTGGTCTCATACCTATGTCAGAGTTTTAGAATGCAGAAAATTAGCGGAATGATGAGAGATCGGTGGAAATTCGTAGAAGATTATCGAAATTTAAATACCAATCTCAACATGAGAACCGAATTTTGGGTACTGGTCTCGAGAAATGGGAATTGGAATTCGAGTACCAACCCCGAAAGTCGACTATTGATTCATGAAGATTTGGAGAAAATCTTGTGAAAATTTGGCTTGCAAAAGTTTAGTAGAAGATTGGAATGGGACGCGAGGGCATTTCATATCCCGCAAAAAGTTGATCAAAGAGACTCGCGATGATCACAAGACCGATGCACTCGAACGATCTCATTTCCCGAGTTTCATTTTATCCTCGTGGAATTTCAATTAGTAATAATGTGACATTCAATCCTCGATGCAAGGTCTATATCAAGGTAACTAAGAAAGATCGATGGGAAATCGAAGGCATAATAGGAGTAGCAAGCAATCACCCTACTAGGCACATCGGCTCTCCTATTAGAAGGGGGTGAAGTCTATAGCAACTATCCCGCAAATGCTCAAACATTCTACAATGTTTGCAGATACAATGGTCTATACTCCGCTTCAATATCTTGCCAAAAGCCCTCCTCAACAGGATCCTCATCGGCTCCGATCCAAACTTTCTTTAAATCGTGGAGGGTTATGTCCCTCTCCACCAAGACCCTAGCAGTAGCTATTCGAGCCATATCATATGTATGAGTGTCTACTTTTAGAGGAGTACCTAAAGCTCGATCGATATTATATAGCGGCATTTTGACGAAAAAGTCGTATCGATAAATTAGGGAATTTGAACCATATTTGAATAATAGGAGGCTCCTTCAAATGATCAAACTCTGGTGTGTAGTAACTTTACATAGAATAAAATCACATATTCACTTAAGAGTACATAAAAAATATGATTAAGACTTGGATAATGGTTAATCTCATCACATGAATCACAGACACAACATTAATGTTTATAGTTTGGACATAAATATTAACCATTAACAATAACCGATTATCATATTATTATGAAAAGTTAAGTTTTCTTGAATTGAAATAACCAATAACATAAAATATTCTTGAAAATTTTATTCAAAATACTGTTGACAAAAAATAGAGTTCTTCGAATTGGATTGAATTTACGCACATGAAATAGGGACTACGAGCCTTTACAGTAAGTACTCATCGATAGTTATTTATTACATATTTGCACTTTTAATTTTGCCTATTATAAAATTTGAAAATATAGATAAAACTCTTGGTATATATTTTGACCGAATTTTATAATTTTAATACCAATGAACATAAAATTTATTAGATCACACTAATCAGGCTTAACTTAAAGATAGCATAGATAACATTCTTTTTTACACATGTTGACCCATATAAAAATAATTATTTATTTATTTTCCTAACATAAATAAGTGTTTGTTTTGGCATTGCAGAACTATTGAATAGTCAACTGATAGCCGATTAAAAATAATATGCCGATAAGCTTGCAGAAGAGATTATTATAATTATTTTATTTTTTCGTAAAAGCTATGCATCGCACCTGAAGCCTCTCACCCCACCTATGTAGGCAGTGCGAAAACGTTGTTTTAAGCGTTTGAAAACGCATAAGTCGCTAATGCGTTTTCAAAACGCTACAACACCAAATAAGTCGCCACAAATGGACCCTAAGTGATTTCATCGACAAGTTAAAATTATAAGAGTTTAAGTGTCTGTTTGATAAGTAAGTTTATTCACGATATGCTGATAAAGCTAGCCTTATTCGATAATCATTGATCAAGAATCGATTTTGATAAGTTCGTTTATCTCGTTTGTTTAGACGTTTCGAAATACAATTGATTTAGTTCGATGTGATAAACGACTATTATACCCTCGAACCGAATAGTTCTGCATATTGCTTTCGTTTCACGGTTTAAAACCATTAATCTTTTCATAATCGAGCCGCATAAACCTTTTGCCTTGGGTTATGTCACACATAATTAACCCTTTTACATGTACACAATCCAAATATTTAAAAAGCAAAAATAATCCATATGCTGCAGTCGAAATATGAGAGAATCCATGAAACAAAAGTATGGATCATTGCAAATTATAAGTGCAAAATCTTTGTCATGGGAAGCTGCCATGTGAGAACAAAATTATAAGTGCAGAATCTTTGCATATTCTATGAATAATAACACCTTTTGATCTAACTTCAACCAAGCTAATCAAAATCAAAGCCTTCAGTTTGAAATCAAGAGAAAGAAAAATAAATCCAAGATTAAAGCCATGAGAAGCTGCCATGTGTCACACAAAATTAAAGCCTTCAGTTTGAAATCAAGAGAAATAAAAAAAAATAGAACTACTCACTGTACCTAAAAAAAAATCAATATATGGAACCCACTAACCAGGAAATAGAACTGGAAGATATAACTAGAACTGACGAAGCAACCAGAACCCATTACAGGCCATGCAACCGAAAACCCATTAACCGGGAAATAAAACTCGCTCATCGCAACCGAAAAACAAGTGTCGAGAAAACAGAAAAGTATCTGAGAAACTAGAACGGTCCCGGCGAACCCCCAATGTGGAATGAAGAAGACGAGATACCTCTTTAGTGTCGAAGCTAAAAATGGGGAGAATATGGACCGAGATGCTCGTGTTTGGCTCCAGAAGGATAGGGGCGATCAGAGAGGAGGAGAGCTTGGGGTTAGCGAGCGAGATGCGCAGGTGTGAGGAGCTTCACGGGGTCACGGGATGCACGAGATCACAGACGTAATTCCTATTCATAAACACGATCGAATAAGCGGACCGCGGGACTCTCGGCACGACTTACGTGTAATACAAAAAAAATAACAACGTTTTACGATAAGTAGCGATATGCTCAAACCAAAGCAAGTGCGTGGCGTTTTAAAAAATGCCCCCGCACTTATAAGCCTCTCCCAAACGGGGCCTAAGAGAAAGATCTTAATTAATATTTTACTTTCTATGATATTAAAAAAAATGATTCAAAAATTGAGGTAATCATTTTTCTATTTTAGTTAAATAAGATTAAACATCAAGTTTTAAAGGCTTAAAAAAATGAAATACACCTCCAAAATCATATCAAATATTATGTATTTATACGCTAAACACCTATATATATACATATATATATATATATATATATATATATATATATATATATATATATATATATATATATATATATAATACTAAATTTTTAATATCATATAAACAAATAATATGTATATATTATTTGTTTATATTCCGAATATTTCTATTCAATGCTGGAAAAGCCCGCGTTAGGGTTTTAACTTCAAAACCGCTTCCAAGGGGCCACTGCTCTTCTCGTCACCGAACCTTGATTCTTCTGTATCCGTCCCGCTGATCTCCTTACATGAAGGTCTGATTTCAGAAGCACTGAGAAGAGAACAGAGAAGTGGAAGGAGAGGTCCGCCGCTACAACTAGAGAAATCGCCTGTGAATCAGAAGACATGCCCTCAACGCACCCGTTCTTGTCCACCATCGATTCGATCCTTTCCGGTCCCTATTCCAAGTCACCCTATGAACGGATACAGCTTTTGCATTCCATTCGAGCTTCACTCCCTCTTTTCCAGTCACTCCTAAGCTATCCGGTCACCTCTCTCGCCATCTCTCGTTCCGATTTTATACTTCAACAATTATTGTCATTGTTGACTGTGCTAATTTTGCAGGGTCCAAAGGCTTCTGACAGATTTCAGGTGCAGTCAAAGGAAGTTAGACTGCCTGACTCTCCGATTATACCTCTTGATGACACGGATGTTCATATTGTAAACCTCTTTATCCTCTTATTTGTTTTGAATGTCGAGAGTGGGATTGAGCACAGTTATTACTGCACTGAACTTTCAATGAGCAGTCATAAATATACTTTGCATCATCTTGGGGGCTGTTTGGCATGCTATTTTAGGCATATTTAAGCAAGATTTAACTTTAATTATGCCAAACAGAATTTTTGGAGAGTTTAAACCCCTCTATTTTGATGAATCCCATTTTAGCAAATTTTAAACATTTGAAACTGATAATCAAACATTTTGGATCAATTTAGGAAGATTTGGTAGTTTTCATGCCAACAAATTTTTAGGTTTTATTCCCCACAAGGTTTAAATCTGAATTTACATTTTGCTAATTCTTATTTCCTTGAAATCTTGATTGTAGCCAAACAGCACGTTAATGCGCTTCCATGTTATAAACAAACATTAGATTCCTGATATTGCATGTGACATACGTTAGAACTGCATCGCAGGCTTCTTTGGTGATGGAATTCTTATGTGTTTCGATATATTTTTTCAAATTTAATTTTAATATTTTGTGGAAAACACATGAATACTTTCCATAAGCACGCAAACCTCCCAAAGCTCAGTTACCATGAAAATTGCACTTGTTTAGTTCTTAGTGCATCACTGGGATATTAGCAAATATTTTTTTTATCGTGTGGCTTAACAACAGAATAACATAGCTTTTCCAAATGGACAATAATAGAAGGAAATCAGAGAAGTGCCCAATTTGCTACTTTCATCAATTTTACATTTTATTTTATTCTTCACCACATGCCTTGATTGGCTCCTTCCCCTGAGCAGTGAATTGGCTAACCCCTTTTGGTCCTTTTCACTCGAGCTTTATTGAGTGACAGAAAAAAATTAAAAAGATAAAATCTATTATGATTCCATCACGCATGCCGGGATTTTGAGTCAGCTTGCTCTCAAACTACTCATGCTTTGAACTGACCTCATAGAGTAATCTCTCTCTTATTTGATTCATATCTAATATAAAATTATGGCCTTAAGAGGCTTTGATTTTTTGGGTACCCATCCTGATAAGTTTCTTGTGTTTCTACTCACAACCTGGGGTTTTCATGTAAAGTCTGAATGAATGAAATGAATACTTGAGTTCATTTGAACTTTATTTATCTACTGTATGTTCGACAATACCCAGAAGTCTACACTTTCCATGTACGCTTCCTTTCCAAAATATTAGACCAAAATGAACTGTACTTTCTTTTGGCATACAATATTTGAAATAGTCATCTCTATTGTTTCTGTTCAACAGCACAGAAGAGTGACGACTACATTTTGTTAGGAAAAAATCAGATTTTGTGTGTAAGAGAACATAAAAAATTTCATCAATTTATGTGCAGCCAATTTTATCATGGAGCTGCTTCATCATGAAAATGTAGAGATCATGCTATCCAATAGCATTCAGCATGACTTGTCACTGTGTTCTATGTATTGTTTTATTCATTTATTGAATTTGATTACTTCTCTCTTATACAAAAGAAATTTACATTCTAGTTCTGACCTGACATCCATTTTTCTATAAGAATTAGACTTTAGAAACTAGATTGTACTCTTGACATGTAATTGCTAAAACATGTATACAGTAAACAACAAATTAGAGAAAATGTATTTTTGGAACAAAGTTGGAAGGCCAAGCACAATAAATTTTGTGATCATATTTATATGTGAATGGAAGGGATGCTGCAATAATGAACTGAATGATTGCGCATATTACAATATTTGTCTCTGCATGCATACATAAGCAATGACTACATAAGCAGACATTAAATATATTTTCCAATGCTAGAAATTTATGGCATAATGATTTCCTATTTCTTATGCTTTAAATCTTATAAGTCATTTTACTTATTTTATTTTATTTTGTATATATCTGTGTGCTCAGACCTTGTGGGCAATCACAAGCTTTTGCATGAACTTACCTATACTCTTTCATACAGGCTTTGAAATTAAGTGACGATTTGAATCTTAATGAAATTGAGTGCGTTCAACTACTTGTTTCGACCAATAAGGAGGTATGATGATGTCTTTTTCATTTGTCTGCAATTGTAAGTATTGTTTACTGATGATTGTTACACATTGTTTATTGAAATGTATATTTACTAATTAGTTTTTTATCTAGTGGATTCTTTTTGGGCGAGAGCCATTGGAGATATATCGACTTGCAGCCGGCCTATGGTACATGGAAAGAAGGACTGTTATAACCTCCTTACACGCCCTTTTACGGGTAATTTGCATAAACTGTTGCATCTATATCCATGATTAAAATTCAAATTTCACTTTTGTTTATTCTACTTGATTTTTGAACATTTATCCAATTCTTCTTTACTTTAGGCTGTTGTACTTGATCATGGACTGGAAGCTGATATCTTGGCCGATATTCAGAAATATCTGGAAGAACTTTTTGAATCTGGGCTTAGGCAGAGGCTTATTGCACTCATAAAGGTTGGTATGTTTGTTTCCAATCTTCATTATCTTTGTTATATGCATGGAATCACCTTCTGAATGAACCTGGTACTCTTATAACAATAAATTTTAGTCTTATTTCTTTGGTTTTCTATATCCATTACAAGACTGAAATTAATGACATTTTCAATTTCTATATTCACATCACGAATAGGAACTAAATCGTGAAGAACCAGCTGGTTTTGGTGGACCTAATTCTGAACGCTATGTGATTGACTTCAAAGGTGCTGTTGTTGAGCGGAAAGCAGTTGTTGCTCAAGAAAGATTGCTTCTCAGTCACTGCCTTGTCCTATCTGTACTTGTCTGGAGAATGAGTAAGCTAATTTTTTTTATCTTTTTTATTTTTGATTTAAAATTTCAGAGATGTTCTATCCAAAAAATTGTTGCTTCATAGATGCTTTTATCTGTTTTATGGTGAAAAAACATTGGGTTCTGTAAAATTTTGCCTTTTTGTTTGAGGCAAATTACTTAGTAACTTTGGGAAAATGCAGCTTGTGACTCCTATCAAATCTTGTTTTCCTATAAAATTAGGCTAATATGCTATAGTGTTAACAAATTTCCCGATCTATTACTTATTTTTATGCAATCTTGTAGTAATGCACATGCAAAAATTTGCTGCTCTTAGGGATTCCAGTTGCTTGCTCTAAGCCTTGTGGCAGAGTTCGCACTCAGAGCAAAGTCTGGATTAGATGTTTACTGGCAGAGGAATACCTGGTCATGGCTTTGTCTAGTCCATGCTTACATAATGTTTGTTCGACTATTTTGCATTTTTTTACTCCCAACTTATTTCTTGCTCTGTCTGAATTTTCCTTACAAAGTTCTGCTTTTTGGTGTATATTTTCCATGATTTGTTTGTGACTCATTTATCAAAGTCTTTTATCGTCCAGGATCTTTCTTTTTGGTTATTCTCCGTTCCATGCCATGTTATAGGTAAGGTCATGGCTTTAAGTTTCTCAACTTCGTCCCACAGGAAATTAAGACAAGTCCTATTGACTATGAAAGAGGGATACAATAGTCACTACTTTTCAAGATACTTAGGAATTAAGACGTTTTGAAACATTGCAGAGTGTTTAAGTGATGTTTATAATTTTTTTGGGTACATTTTGATTGTTTCCCCATTTTACATTTATTATCTATCTATTTTATCAATGGATTATCTTATTGGTTCTTCGTCTGCCGTAAATAGTATATATCTTGTTCTTATTTTGGTATTATTTATTTATTTATCCTCTGATTAAAGATTTGTTTGAGGCGGCGGTAATTTTTCTAAAGGTGGCTGTAATGGTTTTGTAGGGAAAGTGACATTTTTAAAGCTATTGTGGTTATTAGAATTTTTTTTTTTTTGGAAATTCAAATAATGGCATTCTTATAGCTACTATGTCACACTCCATGACAACCATTGTAGACGCAAGATGCAACAGAGGTGGGTACCATTTAGTTGATGGAATATGTTTCTAACACTAATTTGGACATCTTAATTACCAGAAGAGTGCAGGTGATAAACTCAAATCACTTAAATGTACTCGAAATAACACGTTACTATAATTCACATATAAACAATAAAACCGACCATTCAAATTAAGCAAAAGCAATGACAAATATTTCATTTAAATATATCTACATAGTATGTAATACACATTAACATGCTTGTAAAAATATAAGTTTTTTCAGGCAATACTTCAAAATTTTTCTATCTTAAATTAGCTTTATAGTTAAATATAATCACAAAATTATAGTGATTCCATTCAATTTCAACTATTTCTTTTTTTTTTATTAAAAAAATATTTATAGCATTCTAGTGAGCTATGAGCTCAACAAGATAAACAAATCTAATACAAAACCAAAACTGAAGTATAATAAATAACATGTGTGCAAATCATAAACGGGTATAATGGTAAGATAGGGTATATATATTATCAATACATTTTCATAATAATGAAAGTTTAATTTTGATTGCATAGGCATTAATAGTAGAATTTTGTACAAGAACTAGTATCAAAATTCCAATATACATTTTCTTAGTACATATGTACATTAAGTCAATCAATAATTTATTTGCTTATACTTAAATGTATCAGTCATTTCTTTTTGCTTATTTACTTTTTGCCGTCTTGTATTTAACATTTGCTTTAAAATTTTTTTACGTATGATGGTTTGATTTCATCGACATGATAAGGTTGTGAGTTTTGAACCAAATACTATATAATATGCGGTATAAACTTAGCTTGAAAGTTACATGATTATGTTTAATAGAGACTAAATGAACCCAACATTATCGTCATTGAACTATATGGATGAACCGCTTGCCTCTATTGGGAGTCGTTCTGCCTCAGCTGCACAGGTATCATAGACATAGCATTTCCATGACATGACATTTCTTGAGCTTAATATATCTTCACCATTGAACGTTTGAATTGACTTGTGAATTGTTTTTAAAACATGCTTAATAACAAAATGTACAATTTTGCAGTTTATATATACCAAAATTATTAAAGTCTCACCGATTAACAAATTTTTGATATAATCAAAATATCTAATTACGAGTTTGTATCAACTAAAATTTTATATGGTCATTTACTCATGAATAATAACTAATAAACATTTATTTGACAATTTGAAAAAATTTCATGGCGATACACAAAATAATCTAATTTACATATAATAACACATGCCAAAGACTAAGAAAACTTTATTTTTGCAATAGAATTTGCACATCTTACTTGATGAATAAACTCTCAAATTGAATGCCTCGAAACATATTTCTTTTGTTAACAATTTTACAGAGACTTCTTATACAAGCAGGCCGTTCCTCATGAATAATGTACTGTAAACATGTATTTTGGAATTTTTAAAAATTTTCATGACGTAAAAAAATCTAATTTACATATAATAACGCGTGCAAAAGACTAATTTTTTTTTTTGGCAATCAAAATTGCACATCTTACTTGATGAATTAGCCGTTCGAATCAATTTCCTCGAAATATATTCGTTTTGTAAATAATTTTACGGAGACTTCTTCTTTTACAAGCATAAAGACCTATCACTGGTTGGAATCTATTTGTTAAGAGAATACCAAAATTATAATTTTAAATAAAAAAATCCAAATTTTTTACATTTTCCATTTTCCTTCCATCCATTTCTCCACTCTTCCTTCTCTTCTCTTTCTCTTCTTCCTTTTCTTCTCTTCCTCTCTCCTTTTTTTTTCCCTGATTTCATTCCTAGGCTGCTCTCTGCTTTCAAAATGCTCATGGGTTGAAGGAAAGAAATGAGAATGCTTATTTCTTTTAAGCTTTTGTATTATTTTTTAATAAACGTAACTGTTATAAATTATAATTTAATTTCTTATAACTCCACATCATTGCCACCATCCATCAATATCAACCATTGCATGGAGTTGTAAGTGGATTTGAACTTTAAAGTGAAATATATTACAAAATAGTATTAGTTAAATAATACATAGATAATTAATGTTAATTTTAATACTAAGTTAATTTATAATAATTGATATACTTATATATTTACATACATACATACATATCAAATTGATCCCAAGAAAATATAGAATTTACAAAATTTGTTTGTCATTTTGTGGGGCAAAAAATGGAGTATAATTTATTTAAATAATTTTGCATTTGTGCCTTGTCATCATTGAAAAGCAGCAAGAATGCAATAGAGGCTCAACTAAATGTGTAATTGGGGTTTTGAAAAGCAATTTAGTGAGACAGCTGCCCCAAATTGATCCTAAATGTGAAAATTTTTTATAGAAAGGCTCCCCTTTACATGGAGAAAGTTGAATATGGATATCTCCATTTTTGTCTATTTGCAGGTCCGAAGGAGGTAAAAGATGTATTTTCTGTGCTAAGAGATTGTGCTGCCGAAGTTGATGATAGTGATAACACTATAAAACTTCAGGTCTCGCATATTACCTATTTTTTTCTTCTTATTTATATATAGTTGTTTTATAATCTCACACTTGGGAGGCTTGTGTTTTCATGCCCCTTATAGGCTTTTTTTCCCTGAGCTAGCATTTTTATATTTCTTTTCTGTGGACTGTTTTGGTAATCAAATCTCTGTTCATATTTTCATTTTTATGTACCGCAGATCACAATCAGTTTAATGTTCTCTCTTGTGATTTCTTTTGTGTCTGATGCTTTGAGTTCAAGTTCTGTGAAAACGTCTCTGCTGTCCCATGATGCGACTTTCAGGCAGGAGTTCCATAAATTAGTAAGGCAAACTAATATTCCTTTTTTTTGGTTTTCTCATCTATCAAACTTTTTTTTTCATCAAATTCTTATAGTGCTGTTTTCTAGGTAATGACACCGGACAACGATCCAAATGTTGAAGGATTTGTAGATGTCGTAAGACTTGCATGGATAGTGCATTTTATATATACCCAGGATCAGGGTGGTGCTAGGGAGGCCCCTGTAGGTTTGGATTCGAGAGATTTGGCACCTATCTATGAGTCCCTAGAAACTCTATGTTCAAGAAACGTTTTCCAGTTTCTACTTGCCAAAGTTCTCCAAATGCCATCCTATCAGGTACGTATGATGCCATACATTCAAGCTATAGAGAATTTTGCTTGTGAAAGTTCTTTCTTTCGGTACCTTCATTTTGTACATGTTCATTTAACTTTTATTTAATTTAACTTCCAGTGAAGTTCAACTTATAGCTTTTGTTATTTTCACAGGATTGTTACATATAGCACATCAATTGATGAATTTTTATTTTTTATTTTTTGGCTTGCATCATTCGCTAGCACGACCTTTTTTATGGATATATATTTGATTTGCATTCATTTAAATGTTTGCCATTTTATTTCTTGAGGATTTTTTTTTTAAAGGAAGGCTTGTTGATTTTGATTTTATTCATCAATCGTTTAGGGCTTGCTTGTTTTGTTGCCTTTGGAGTGTAAAATAAAGCAAATCCTTGTCCACAACTTCTTGCCATGTTTTCTGTCATTGTCGTTTGCATTGCTGCTGCCACCATTGCCCTTCATGTTTGCTGTGGATACCATTGCCACATCACACGGCTGACAAAAATGCTGAACTAGCTGATGTCCTCTTGTGGCTATTGACACCATCGACCCAATCAACTTCCATCAATCTCGCTATTGCTACGATTTTGTGACTATTACAAAAATTTATACAATATATATAGATATATATATATATATATCTGTGTGTATTACTATTAATATTACTGTAAAAGTTTTGGCTCATTTTACTTCCAATCAAGCTCAAACAATTGATCTCTTGAATTTATTTGATAAGCAATCGAGGCATTGTATTTACTTATATTGTAATTAAATATACACATTCCAAATATTTGCAACAAATGACCTCTCGAAGAAACTTTAGATTTATTTTGTTAGCTGTTCACCTCTTACCAATTGATGGGCTGTCTTATTATGATTAAATTCAGCAGCTAAATTTCAGCCCCTAAATTTCATTCATTTCCTACTAGAGGTTCTTTTAGACTTGTCCGCATTGAGCACAAATGTTGGAATGAAAAACACAATAAATTCTCTTTAACTCTTGTTTATTTTTCACCGATTAAATAATTAATTTGTCTTGTTTACTGTGTATTGTTTTAAGGATGTTGGTTATCATTTTTTGATTATGAATTTTGAATTAATTGTTGCCAGTTGGGCGGCTGTTTTGATCTAATATTTTTTTGTCAGTTGTTTCTTGTATTTAAAATCATCCATTTGGAATGTAGAATATCCATGCAAACAAGTGAAAGAAGAACTCTAAAAGGGTGGTCATTTTAAATTTTAATTGTTTTGCATCTTTCTGTTTATTAAAACTTGAATTGCCATTATTGTGATGGTAGTCTTTTCTAAATCTGTTTACGCACAGAATGAAGATGAGGATATTGTGTATGTGTATGATGGATACATGCACAAACTGATGATGTGCTTTCTTTCCCACCCTTTGACCAGAGCGAAGGTTAGTATTATTCAACTACATAAGTTTTTTTCTGCCTGATTATACCGGAATTTAATCCATTAAATTTTTTCTTTGTCTCCAAGCTGGTTTTTTTTTTTTGTTATAATTAAGAGTAATGTTAATTTCTATGTTTGCATGATTTAGAGTAAATATTGTTTAGTTTGACTGCGAATTATCGAACATTTTTGTGCCCTTTCTTTATTAAGATATGGTGGAAGAATGATGTTAGTAACCTGCAACATTTAGATGCTTTCCAGGCTTCGGCGTCTATCATTTCTTCACATATGAATTTCATGCTTAATATCTTTGCTAGTGTTAATTTGCTTGCTTTTAGATATCAAAAATATATATTTTTTCTAGTTTCAACAAGGAAGTTTCTAATTTTCGTAATTAATGTAAAACAAACATACTGAGATATACTTAAATTTGAATTCTTGCCTCTTATTGTGGCAGTTCACAATGCAATTTTTCACACATTGGCTTCACATTTCTCTTTGGCACATATTAGCTCTGCTTTTCACTTTGGGTGATTGGATCAATTCCAATAAAAGCAGAGTGCTTTTAGGGAGTAAATTGTGGAATACATACACATACACAGTGTGATGGATAAAAAAAGGGATAGAAAAATTAGCGAGATGTTTACCATGATAAAAAGGTAAAAAAATAACACAACTCCTGGTTGACAATATGAATAGTTTATTATTAGTTAAAGGTCCCATGGAGCCATAGCTTATTCTTGCCAAAAAAAAAAAAAAAGAAAAAAAGAAAAAAAGAATGAGAATGCAACCTTTTATTTATTTGAAAATTTATGAATCGTAACAATTTTTGAAAATGAAATATGGTGATAATGGGAACAATTATTTATAAATAAACTTATTACTCTCAAGTGCTATGCGTTAAATGATGATCTTTTATTTATGCAAGCCATCTTGGCTTAGTGGTTGAGATCTTTGCCTTTCCACCAAGGATCCTGAGTCGAAGTCTTTGCATATATGATGTATGTGCCTTTGAGTGTGTATATTGGAAAAAAAGGACGATGTTTTTACTCATGTGCTTAACCAATCAAAATTTATAATATGAAATTCTTTTTTTTGCAAATGTTATATTTTTTAAGATATAAAAATATTTATTATGAGAATCATCATCAGCATAATCACAAATTATTTTACCTCAATCAACATCATTATTATTTTTTATATCATAATTTACTTCATCGTCCTAATTTTGTTCATTTTTTTATGTGTTAAACCTTAATAAAGATTATTTCTTTTTTAGCTTAGATTAATGTCGAATACTATTGTTTTTATTCAATTAAGATCACTAGTTTAATACTTATGAACCATTTTAGTTTTTCTTACTAATTACTAATTACTAATTTGTTATCTCTATTTCTTTCTTTGTCTATTTTTCTCACTAACTACTCACAAGCACCGGTTAAAATTGTGCTTTAAGGAGCGCCTTGAGGTCCAGCTTGATGTAATTCTAAAAAAAATGTTTTGAGGCATACACCTTGAGCTGCTAGTGTGAGGTATACACCTCATTTAGTTGATGTGCGCTCTGCCTCAGTTCTGCTGAGTTGTGCGCCTCTCTTGTCTAGGATTTTGGTACGCTGATCCTTATGGGCATTTTAGTCTTTTATGTGCCCGAGCACAATTTAGTCTTTTATGTGCCCGAGCACAATTTAGTCTTTTGTTATTTATTATTGTTTCATATAAACATGACTAATATGTTTACGGTTTGGGTTAATCATGAGATTCTTGCTTTGAGTTTTAAGGTTAAAGTTTGTGAGAGATTTATTACCTCTCGAATAGTAGAATTTGGGAGAGATCGTCTACCTTTTTAATTGTAGGTATTTCCTTTTATCTATTCAGAGTTGTAATTGTTGATTTGCTTTCAGTGGAATAAAATTTATTTTATTTGTCCTGATGTATTCTGAAAATCATCTCGTTTCATATCAAATTTGCATCATAACATTCAGTTATGGGAAAAGAAAGATTGAGGGTGCCCTAGTCACAATTTGAGAGTGAGAGTTCCAAATAGTCGTGATTTGGAACTAGCGGGGATGCCAACATGAGGATCGTGATATACAGGACCAACGACAAGATCGTGGCGTATACACAATTTAATCGAGATTTGGCTTGCTTCGACGAAAGGTCAGTGTCCTATGCAGACGCAAACACCACCACAAATTTTTTTTTGGCTCGGATGCTAATAACGAAATTGCACGGTACAAGTGTGGGGTTCGGTTAGGAAACAATCGCAGGGAAGTCAGCAGATTGTGATATACAAGGGTTCCACGTTGCTCTTTGCCGAAACTCATAATCTGGGTTGAGTAAAGGAGTTCCGCGCTGCTCGTTACCAAAATTCATGATTGGGATCTATGACCTACTGGAATTTCGATTGCGAGAGGCCAACAACAGGATTTCCCTTGCCAAACCCTCTTATAGAAATTGAGATCGCGACATCCAGAGTTTCGCACTGCACCAAACCACATAGAGGAATTTAAGGATCTTGATAGCCAGAGTTTCGTGTGCGTCAAACCCGCTTACAGAAATTTCAAAGCTCGTGATTTAAGCATAAAGGAGTTTCGAAACCGTACATGTAGTAATGGCGGCCAATAAAGTAAATGATTTGGAGAAGAAATCGGAGGAAGAGGTGAGCCAAATCGGGTTGGGAATGGAGAATCTTTTCTCATCTACGGAGGGGAAATTAGACACTTTAGAAGAATTGATGAACATCATGGAGTCCTGCACGAACCCATCACCACCTACCATGGTATCGAGTGAAGAAGCGAACTCGAAGGAATATCACAGCTGAATGGCTGGAACGAGCGTCAACCGACAGAACGAGATGGTGTGCAACTCAAGGTTGGAGAAGAATGTTTTGAAGGATCTCGGCTTAGAATAGAGAACCATGGTGGGTGGGACCCCGACTGAGAGTTGCATCCTACATCGTTCGTGCCTTTTTTTGCAACAACTTTCGGGCGGAAGAAGATTTATGAGCCTATGAGGAAAGACAGACTGATTATGGGGCGAGCTAGACTAATGGAAGAAGAGAAATTAATATGGGTCGAGGAAAGAAACCCAACCCCCGTTTTGTGTGTAAAATGAATGTCGGTCAATAAAATTGGGGAGGTGACTCAACATAAGGATGTTGAAGATGCCGATCTTTGAAGAAGATGATGCCTATTGTTGGGTTTATTGTGTGGGTTGTGGAGAGATATTGCTATTAATACGCCGACGTTGGAAGAAAACTTGGTGGATGCTCTATGCTTGGATGAAATGCCTCTAGCGTAATATCAATGGAGAGAAGAATGTTAGCCAATCCAAACAAGGGAATAATTTAAGAACCTATTGTTAGAGCACTCTAGAACCACGCGAAAAGTAGATTCACATGAGATTTTTTTTTGCTCTTTTTTCTTCCATTTGCCTGGGAAGGATCCATCATGGAGTATAAAGAGAAATTTGAGAGGGATATCAGAAGAAATGTTGGAAGGTTATTTCATGATAAGGTTGAAGCCAGAGATTCGAGCATCATTTTGTTGTTGAGACCACAAGAATTGGGGAAAAATATGGAATTAGTATAGTTTGTTGAAGATAAAAATAAAATGAATTATACTAGAATGAGAAGCAAGGTGAAGCACCATATCAAACTATTATAACCACAATAATACCTAAAGCTCAAACAATGGAAGTCTAGAGAGAGGCTTCATAAGATAAAAAAAGGGCTACAATTAGGGGCGATACTTAAATGCCATATAGAGATAGTGCTTCATGAGAAGCGGGCTAATGGGATGTGTTTTCTGTCTGATGAGAAATTTTTCTAGGACATCGTTTTAAGGATTCAACATTACAGGTTCTCATAGTGTGTGACGAGGAGGCAGGGTGTGCCATGCCCTATCAGGTAAATTTTGGCAAATTTTAACGTATACCCCAAATTTAGTATTTTTTGAAATTCGATCGAAGCAATTTTATAAGATTTTAAATGCTAAAGTGATCATTTTTATATCAAATACTTTGCATCCATTATAGTTGTATGGGGAGATATAAATTGTTGAAGTATCAGCCTGATTAATGCTTTAATTAATCCTAATCTCTTTCTATAATCCCACTCATTATTCAACTAACCCTCTCCCGCACTAAATCGCTCATGCTACGACCGAGATGAGATCAAATGGTTAGAATTTTTTTTGGGAGTGAGTTAAATATTGCATTGCTCTCCTCCCTCACTTCATTTTTTCACGGTTTGGAGTCGCCTTCGATTACGCACTATAGCACTCGTGATTTGCGCACATGACTGATAGCCACAACTCTTGATTTAGGGCTCTAGGACGAAATTGGTAAGAGGGAGCTTCACCTTCGCGCTAGTAGGAACATTTCGTTCTTTTCATCGTTTTAATTTTGACATTTTCTACGAATTTAAGCATTCGGTGTGTTTTTTATTGCTGTCGCTTTGCAGGAACGACCACATAATTTTAAATCAAGCTCGGGAAGGGCAAAGAGAAAGGAAGAGGGAGCAGATTAGGGAAGTATTGGGGAGACATATTTATGTCGAGAAGCCCTTTTTGATGTAAGGTAAAGCAAGAAAATCATATTTTGGGTTAAATTAATAGATAAACTACGAATTTCATGAATTTTTAAGATGATATGAATTCTAGAGCTATTTAGACTAGAAGACGAGCTTGGGCAAATTTATTGTATAGCGCTCCGTCTATTCAGGTCAAATAATCTTGTGCTAACTTAGGGCTCGTTTGGTTCGCGTTTTTTAGCGCTGCACGGCGAGCGGCACTGCGACGCCGAACTTTTCGTCGTTTGGTTAGCAGCTTCGCGGTAAAAGCTGGGTGAAAGCGGCGTGAAGGCGACAATACCCTCACGGCCCGCCGTTCGCCCAATAAATTTTTCATCCCTACCCCTTTCTTCTTTTACGCCCTAAAGGTGCCCCCCTCTGCTTCCCTTACGACTCCTTCCTCTTCTTCTTCTCTAGCCCTTCGATATCCAAATCTCAGGTAAAAAACGAGGCATTCTCTTCTTCTATTTGCGGATTTGAGAGATTTGATGATTTGTTTTTGCATTTTCTTCCTCTACTTCCATCTTCTACCCATCTCCTCCCTGTTTCAAGATTTTGGCGAATCTTTAAATTAGGGAGTGTATGAAATATTTTATGGAGGTTTGCGGCGTTATTGTGCTTTGCGGGCTTCGTTCTCCTCCCCTCCGTCTGGTTTGCTAACTTGTATAAAATGCTTTATGAATGACTTTAGGGTTGGCTTTATGAAGCATTAAATAGATTGATTTTTCTGGTTTGTAAGCTCCTAATAATAGCTTTATCTTTTTTCTGCTTTGTAAGCTCCTTCGTTTTGGCTTTCTGAATAGTTTGTTCTTCCATTTCTTTTTTAACGGAAGCCTTTGCAGACACAAATCAAACCTTTTTTTTCCTCTTGTATGTGAATGCCTCTGCATTAGGTCAAAGAATAGAAAATTCTTACATCCTTGCTTATTTTCTTGCTCCCAAGTTGAAATGAAATTCAAGTGGGGGTTGTTTGGATGGAATTGCCCATTGCTGCAAAGTTCAAATGAATGGCAAATTGGAATATATGCTTGCGGTTAGTGTACAGATATGCCGAATTGGAATATATGCTTCATTTATACATAATTTCAGGAAAAAAATAAGGCTCCCTTGGTTCTTTAGTTTGGATCAAAGGGATTACAAAACTTGATTAGAAATGGACTGTAAGCTCCTAAGAATGGTTTTTAAGAATGGTTTTTCTGGATTGCATTAGCTTTATCTTTTTTCTGGTTTGTAGGCTCCTAAGATTAGCTTTAAGAATGGTTTTTCTGTTTTGGTTTGTAAGCTCGTAAGAATTTGACATTGTGAAATGTTCTGTAAGTTTCAAATTGGGTATAATTCAGCTGTTTTAAATGATGTTTTAAATGATTATTTGACTTTTCTTTTACCTTGCTGTTTGGGGTCATTTGGCATTGAGAAATGTTTGGGGTCATCTGGCTTTTCTTTTAGCTTGCTGTTTGGGGTTAAGCTGAAGGTATTTATATTCCTCTTTGTCTATAAAATTGCTCTAGGGAGAAAGGAGGGGTTGTTTTGATTTTGTTTTTTGGTTGGCTCATTCTGTGTGCTTGAATTATTTTGGAGTTCTGTATTCTCTAGGGAGGAGAAGAGTGGAGAATGGGTTGTTGAAGCTTTGCGTTTGTTGAAGCTTTGCTGCTGAAACTTTGGGCCTTTTTTGTTTTAATTTCTTGAGGTTTGAGTGACTCACTTTGATGCTTAAGCTTCTTGGGGACTTGCTTGTTTCATATCAGAAAGTTGGATTTCATTTATGTTGCCTATGCTATTAGTGGTTATCACGCTTCATCACCATCTCATCCTACGGCAATAGAGTAACTTGGATGGCCCCTGTGTCTGGCGGCAACTGCTACTTCTATTCTCCTTATGGAGAATTGGTGGTTGGGTCCTCCCGTCGATCGGGAGCTTTCCTTTCGCTTTATATATGCCGAATTTGGTTTATGGAAACTTTGGGAGCTTTCCTATGCTTTACACCTGCTCGCAACATTTTCTCGTGCATTTTTGGATTCGATTGGAGCCCTCCTTCCCGGATGGTAACCACTCGCAGCTTTGCTTAGCTTTTAAACGGTTGAGATCTCGGCTTGGAAGTCTCGAGCGTGTCTTTAAACAACTTGGATTTGTATGGGGCTTGCTTAGTAAGTTTGGAAAATGTTCTCTCTGGAATTTTATGCGGTCTTATTAGTAAATTTAAGTTATATTTATAGTTTTGGTTAAATTTAAGTTATATTTATAGAAATTTATGTTATGGAGAAGATTTTCTCTTAGAAGTTTGGAGAAGGTGTTTTGCAGTTCGGGTTCTTGTGAGGTTTTTTATGCTATGTTGGAGGAAGTCATGTATGAATGAAAGCCTTGTACCTACCTCTTTAATCCTCTAATAAAATTTCCATCTTTCTTTCCCGTGGATGTAGGTCATATTGATCGAACCACGTTAAATAATCTGTCTCCTTTTATATTTTTGCAAATTTTTGTTAATTTTATGTTTCAATTGGATTTGATGAAAGTTTATAATCTGTTTCAAATGTTAGCTGATTTTTAAATTTGAATGTATTTCCTTTCTATATGTGCTTTAACTTAGTATAACATGACCAGTAAGGGGAAGAAAATTTGTCAACCTGCAATATGGGAAAAGGACATAAAATATCTTTTTTGCGATTTATGCATAAAAGATATAGAGTTGGGAAATAGACCGTCCACATTTCTCAATAAAGAAGGTTGGGAAAATATTGTTAAGCATTTTAAAGAAGCAACCGGAAGACGTATGATAGGACGCGATCGAAAAATAAATGGGATCACTCAAAAGAATTGAAAGATTTAGAAAGATTTAACACGTGGGTGTACAGGCCTCGGTTGGAATCCGGTTAAGCGCACCATGGATGCATCTGAGGAGTGGTGGGCACGACTTGCGGTTAGTATATACATTTATTTCTTACAATTTCAAATGTTTATACAATTTTTGCTTAATTTTAAATGATCCAATTTTATCTCAGGTTGTTCCTGCTGCTAGGAAATTTAAACCGAGTGAAATCGAACCCGAACTCGAGGAGAAGACGGATCAGATATTTCAGGGTATCGTCGCCACTGACAAGTATGCATGTGCACCCAACGAGGTTGGATTTGCTGAGACTCAGGAGAATGTGGCCGTCAATCTATCAGAGGATTCTCTTGTACTGCTTAGCCCTGGACATACTGAGCTTCAGTCAACGAACCGATCAAAGCGCTCTCGCTTTGAAGGTAAGAAGAAGAGTGGAGCTGCCTCATACAGGGCTCAACTCTTTTCTTTGGTCGAATCTTCAAATGATGTACCACATAAAGTGCAGAAATCATCAGTGAACGAGGTGGTTTCAATTTTGGAGGAGGATAAAGACAAGCAGATGATGATGATTTGTACTATTTCGCAGTTGAGCTGCTACAGGATTCGATACTCAGGGATTTCTTCATGGCAATATCTAAAAAACTTAAGGTAAAGTACCTACGACATTTTTATTACGTGAGGAACGTGTGACTTGGGTCCAATTTGTATTTTAATTCTGCACATTTGACAACTACTTATTTGTAGTGAACTTATGGTTGGCTGCATGTTTCTTTGAATGATATATTCTGAACATAACACAATTCTGTTTCATCTCTTTCATATTATTCTGAGAAGTGTTTAAATTATGCATATGAATTGCTTAGTGATTTGAATTTTTTTTTGTTTAATGCACAATAAGATCTAGTATGGAGGAGAAACGCAACCATAAACTTGACAATCAAGTACTACAACACCTACATTGAACGTCCCCGATATTACACATCAGCACACATTGGGGAAAAATAGGTTGTGGAAATGTTAGAAGGACATCCGACCAGATTCCACAATATATTTAGAATGAGTTAGGAGGTGTTTCAAGATCTTTTAACGGAGCTTGTTGACTCTCATGATCAGCACGGTCCGTGAGGACAACAAATCAGGAGGTATTAGCAATCACTATCTATATACTTTCACTGAACGAGTCAATGCGTTCAACGATGAAATAATTTTAGCATTCTTCAGAAACAAGTAGTAGATATTTCACAGTAGGTTTGAAAGCTCTAGTAAACCTAGGTAAAGATGTTATCAAGCCAATGGATCCAACATTCGCACAAATACCAAGAGAGATTCATAATGATTCTCGTTACATGCCATTATTTAAGGTATTTATCTAATATTTATTTTCCAATTTTAAGTCTACATACAACTAAACACATATATTATGTGACTAAACATGGTTAGAATTGTATCGGAGCAATTGATGGAACACATGTCAATGCACGCGTTACGAACAATGAAAAAGTCACATTTATCGACCGAAGTGGAATATCAACACAAAATGTCACGGCGGTATGCAACTTTAACATGTGTTTTACATTTGTCATGCCTGGTTGAGAGGGCAGTGCACATGACAGCAGGATATTTAAAAGTGCAACAAGAAATGAACATTACTGTTTTCCGCATCCACCAAATGGTATGTGTATTTTGTCAAAATTCAATTATGTGATCTTGATACATTAAACATTACTTTCAAATTTGAAAAATGAAAATATTACTTGGTGGACGTCGGTTATCCGTTGCAACGAGGTTATATGAAACCATTCCCGGATACAAGGTATCATATACCGGATTTTGAAAGAGCAAGTAATGTGACACGAACACGGAAGGAGGTCTTCAACAAACGACATTCTTCCTTAAGAGGCGTGATCGAGAGGAGATTTGGTGTTTGGGAGGAAAAATGGGTTATATTGCGAGACATGCCCTCTTTTTTCTTTTCTAAACAGGTGCAAATCGTTATATAGCAACGATGACGCTGCATAATTATATTAGACGTCATCCATCATAATTCGATATCGATTTCTGCAGCGCAGAAATGAATGAACAAGAAACAGCTGCACGACGGTCAGAAAATCAAATAGGTTCTTCGACCTTAACAGGTGATAGCGAGTAGCCTAACATTTGCACTAATGACGGCGAATGTGCTGAAGAAATGACAGTTTCGAGAAGAAATAACAAATGCATTGATCAATATGACATAAACTTGTATTTCGTTATGGCTCATTGAGGGTACTTTTTGTTGCTGTGATTAATTTGGAAATTTCTCCACAGTTTTGCCAACCTTCATTTTTGTTAATAACTTCTCACAGCAACATGTTATTTTAAAAGGAACTAATGCATATGGTCAACTATATAAATGATGAAGATATGGTCTATTGTTATCATTAACTTTGTTTCTTCTTTCAGATCTGTCTAATAATCTTGTTTCCAGAGAAATTATCATTGAATGCTTAGTTATGGGATTACTTGTGTTCTATATGTGTCCATTTCATGTGCTTTTAGTTATGACATTTATTTATATGTGTTTATGTGTCAATAAGAAATTTTATGTGTCAATAAGAAATTTTATAATAGTACAATATGTATATGTGTCAATAAGAAATTTTATAATATGTTGGTTTTTTATATTTATAAGCAATCTGATATATATTTATAAGCAAACTGAGATACATTTATAAGCAAACTGAGATACATTTATAAGCAATATTATATATGCTAATACATGCATTAATAACATTTTTTAAATGACATACTCTAATCTTATATTTGTTTTTATTTTAACTTTACTTTTACTTTATACTTTACATATACATCTATCTCTGTGAGGATTACCGTTAACAAACTTAGCAGTGCTGCCTGAGCTATTATTTTTTTAATAGTTTTACCAAACAGGGGCAGCTTGGTCATTTCTTCTGAAACAGCTGTCCCATTGTTGTTCTCAGACAGCTGCAACCAAACAGACAATCAACTTCCTCATACTGCTTTCCGTTAGTAACTTCCTAAGCAAGACGGCTCAGCATGTAAAGTTCGAGAAGTTGCATATTGCGCCAAACAGGCCCTTAACTAAAATAACTTTTGTAGGTTTCTATGTGTTTATCCTTTACACAGTTGCATTTAGAATTTTCTGTATAATTTGCATGAGTGTCCGCATAGACTGTTTAAATGCAAATTTGATTTGTCCCTTACGATACATATGATTCTATAATGCTATGAATCTGATGAATATGTTTGTGAATTATTTGTAGTTTCGTTTACTATGATTATTGTATATGATATATGAAATGTCTATGATTAATACTTGCGTAAATGATATTATAGAAATTATGATTAGTGAAATGCCATAAGTAATGTTATAAGTAGACTATTTCATAAATACTTGCAAGTACTGATAATAAGGAACAGTGTGATTCCCGACTCTCGACATTCGTACGAAAACGAAACTTCGGTAATTGTTAGGATCGAATAGGGACATAATGTACATAATTGTTGATATTGCGGGACTTTTGATGTTGATTATTTTGGGAGATACCCAACCTTTATCAACAATTAATATAACCTTCGGGTATTGGAGACTCGTGAAATGACACGACTTGAATATAGTTGAGATATATATAATTACAAGTGACATTCGTATAATTAGATTGATTACTGTTATGAATAAACTTATGATTACACATGAGTGAATGAAATGCATGTTTATATAACAGTCATAATTCTCTGCATTATATACTTTTTTATCAGATTTTATATGTTTATAACATATTGTGGCATGTGTTGTCGACATACATATAAGCTACATAGGAGCTTGTACATTGTTTTTTTAATAAAATCTTATTTTGTACTTGATTGTTTCACTGATGTTGTTGTATCTCACTCTATGTTGACTTTCATGAGGGGGTAAGTAGCAACATGGCAAGTAAACACGTGCGACTTGTATAATTTTTTCATTTCATAGTCTTGGGAGCATGTACACACTTTTGAGTACGTATTTTTATTATTTTAGATTTAACAACTCTATATAAGTGTATATATTTGTATATGCGTAAATGATATTATAGAAATTATGATTAGTGAAATGTCGTAAGTGATGCTATAAGTAGACTATTTCATAAATACTTGCAAGTACTGATAATAAGGAATGATGTGATTTATGACTCTTGACATTCAAACGAAAACTAAACTTCGGTAATTGTTGGGATCTGATGGGGACATAATGTACATAATTGTTGATATTGCGGGGACTTTTGATGTTGATTATAGGGTCCAACATCTGAAGGTCCTCGCCTTTAAGCTTCAAGATATCATCGTTGGGAGTAGCTTATGAAAAATCCTCCAGAGAAGAATGACATCGAGGGTGACAAATTTGTTCGATAAGGTTGCTCTCGGACTCAAGAGGCCATGAGAAAGTCTTAGCATAAATAGCTTTAGTGAGGCTTTGATTCTGCGAGCTTGCCGGATAATGTCATCAGTCTCCTTCGTCAAAGGGGATAGCAACAACTGAGTCGCAGATGGTTCTCGTAAGATAGTTTTCGGCAGAAAGTGACCAATACTTGTCGGTCCAACAATCGAGACTTTTCGATTGTAGTTGGGTGCCAAAGTGCCGTGGACAAGCCACTCCTTTGACAAGCCACTCCCGAGGAGAGATTTCACCTCTCCTCGTGTCCCGGATATATAACTCTTGCATCCAACTACAATATAAAAGTCTCCGATTGCTCGGATCGACAACTATTGGTCGCTTCCTACACCGAAAACTATCTTACAGAACCATCTTCCATTCGTATTGCCGCTATCCCCTTCGATGTAGCGTACTCGATAACATTATCCGGCAAGCTCGCAAGAATCAAAGCCTCACTAAAGCTATTTATGCTAAGACTTTCTCATGGCCTCTTGAGTCCTGGGGAGCAACCTTATGGAACAAATTTTTGTCACCCTTAATGTCATTCATCTTCTGGAGCATTTTTCATAAGCTACTCCCAACTGATGATATCTTGAAGCTTAAAGGGCTGAGGGGACCTTCAAGATGCTGGCTATGCTCGAAAGAGGAAGAATCAATTTCTCATTTGTTTTTCAGATGTAATTTTTCTCAGGGTTTGTGGCAGAACCTTACCATGTTTTTGTCCTCGGGAAGAGAAGACTTTCATCGGGATCTCCTCCACACCTGTTGGCAAAGTTGGCAGTTCAGAAGGTATGGGCCCGTTTCTTTTATTGTGGCTTGGTTCTTTTGGATGGCAAGAAATCAAGCTAAATTTGAAACCAAAGCTAGTTTTGTCACTCAAGTTGTAAGGTACTGTCTTTCCTTCATCCAGAAGCTGATTAAACATAAAAGATTTCCTAACATTCTTCCCTCCCTCTCTCATGTGGAGTTGGGTCTTCCTTTGGTCAGTAATGTTGTCTGAACACCTCTTGACCCTTCTACTATCAAAATTAACACTGATGGGAGCTTTACTGATTGGGGAGCTGGTATTGGTGGCGTGTTTAAAAACCATTTAAGGAAGTGCCTCGTCGTTCTTTCAAGCCCCCGTGGTTGCTGTTGATGCCCTTAAAGCCGAGTTGATTGTTGTTCACCGGGTTCTTCCGATTGCTTTAAAAGATTTTTGGGCCCACCTATGGGTGGAGGTGGACTCCACGATCGTCGATTCAACTCGGTGGAACATGAGGAGCGAGTCGCTCGGCATCACAACTTATGGATTGACAAAATTGAAAACCTAATGTATAAACTACATGTTCATTTCTCTTTCATTTATAGAGAAGGGAACAGGCCTGCCCACTGGTTGGCCAGGCAAGGTGTGTCTTCCCATGATGTTTCTATTTCTTCCTCTCCCTCCTCGCCCTTTCCTTTTCGCTCATCGGAGACCTTCTTGATGTACCCCACCTCGTGACTTCAGTAACTCATCGAAGTAATAAATTCTCTACATATATATGTATATATATATATATATATATATATATATATGTTATATATGCGCATATACAAGTATGATTTAATAAAAGATAACACATCTCGTTGGATGTGACATAAAACGTAAAATAATTACAAATAATATTACACCAATTAAATTATCATGTAGCCACTATTCCAACAATCGTTACTATTTCAACAACCATAATTATTGTCCATTTTTCTTTTGAATTGACCCCGGTGGAGTCCATTTATGCAGTTTTTTTCTTTTCTGTCATTAATTCGAACCGAGGTGGGTCACTATTCATTCCTATATTTTTTCGTCTTTGTATGATCCTTGATGAGAGACTGACAAGCCGTCTTCTGATTCGAACAATTCTTTTTTTTTTTTTTTTGATATAGTTTCTGTACGCGTGATCTGATCTGGGGATTTTCAAAAATATTTCCTTTTGATTTGACCTATGAATTTCCTTTAAGGAAAAATTCTTGGGATCTCTATCTTGAACATTTAAAACATTGGATGTGATAATTTTGTTTATTTGAGTTACTTTATCATCAAAAATTATTGCGGACCACTATTTGATAAAAAAGATCTTCTATAAGCATTTATTGTTAAGGCCACCTTGTTGATGACTTAGATTCCAGACGAAGATCCATGGAGTTTGTGCTTGACGAGGAATAATAGTTCACACATTCTATCAGCTAAAAGTTTATTTTTTATTCTGTCAAGTTGCTGAGAAGAGTTAACCATTGCTGAATAGAGATTATTAATAGGTTATCGAAGGATTTCATTGGTGACACCAAATTTGTCCCACTAAGCTAAATACCAATTTGATATTTCTTTATTTAAGATTTCAGACATCAACACAAATAACATGAATGCTTATGCCTTGGATTAATAAGTAAAAAATCATGATTTATAGTTTAGTCATAGGTTCAATAATTACAAAAAAATATATTTTCTAATTAGATACATGATGAATAACTTCAACCTGTTTAGTTTGGAGAGGAGTTGAACCCCAATTCTTATGGTGCAAGATGCGATTTATTTTCGCATTACTATATACAATTGATATGTTTTGTTCATTATAATTGTTTTCGACTTTCAATACATCGCAATGAAGTTGAGTGATTGCTTAACGATTCGTGGTCGAGGATATCTCGCCTCTAGTAATTGTCTCTAAATACCTCTCCCGGATTTTCGAGTATCTTTTTCTACTAGTATTCAGTAGGTATAATATTACGTAGTTTTAGTTTTAATAATATATTATTTATTATTTCTTGATTTTTTCGAAAAATATTTATTTCATAGTTTAAATTATTAACATCATTTTTTAAAATCATTAATCGTAGTAGGTATATTATCAATATTTAAAATTAAGTGTCGTTTGCTGACGAACTTATTAATCATGCGATGCGTATGAAAAAACTACCTTCGTGTTTGAAAAACACTTTCGGAGCCGGATTAATTCCACCGCAGCCAACGTGCTTAATGTTTTTCTTCTACGAGCGCGAAGCGGTACCAAGGCCACGTTTCGCGCGTTGGGGTGAAGTTTTCCTCCGGTGCCCTCCGCTCTCCCTCGCCCTTGCTGTCTCCTTCGTCGTTTACATTCACCGCATCGCGAGCCGGGAAGTCATCGTCCTCGACACCTTCATCGTTTCGGTAAACATTTTGTGCCGCCCCGAGGAACTCCATCTCCCTCGCTCTCGGATTCGCAAGTTCTCCCTCGCCTCCGTACTCCCTCGAGCTCGCCATCTTCATCGATCTCTCTCGCTTCCCTCGGCTCGCCATCTTCCTCGATCGCTCCATCAACCCCTCCTACCGGTGTTTCTCTCATTCCCTTTCACTTGGTAGTTCTCTCCTTTCTCCGTATAAATAGTTCTTGCTACTCCGTTCACCAACTTTCATCTTAGTGGTTTAAGGAGAAACTCTTTTCTCGTACAAAGACTTTGAGAAGTAGTAAAAATAATATCGGATAGAGATGGGCGGATCTCGGATCTGGCTGGCAGCGCTAACCCTGGCTTTCTTCGCTGTTGCTTCCGTCGCCGATGATGATGTTGTTGTTCTAACGGAGGCCAACTTCGAGACGGAGATGGGCAAGGATTGCGGCGCCCTCGTCGAGTTCTACGCTCCATGGTTAGTTATTTTTTATCTGCTCTTTCGCATCGAGTACATTATTTGTGCGTCTGTGTTTATGGGCTGACGAAACTTAAATTTGATTTGGTAGATCCTAGGATGTTTGCCGACAGTTTAATTTAATTCTTTACTGATGATGCTGGATTTATCACTGGCATGAGAGAGTTCTTATGGCATGAATCTGTCAGTATTTAGAGGAACCTCAATAATTTATTTTTGGTGGTGTTTGAGAAATTTAACCATTTCGCATTCCGTATGCGTTAATCTTAAATTGAACTTTGCCAAGTAATTAATGAATAATTATGGCAGTTCGATGAAAGCTTTTCGACTAATTTTTAATTATTTCTTGTATACTTATGTGGTAACCTCGTTTCCTTTTCCACTCGTGGTCATCGTAGTTTGGATTTATATTGTGAACAATCCAATTTTATTTTTAGTTGACCCGATCTCTCGCTTAAAATCGCTTGTTGCTTCATGGCCCTTTCTCGACTCGATTTATGCGATTAGAGGGTGGCTTGATATAATCTCAACTTGAGCAGGAATAGCCTTTTTCTAATCTTATTTATTTGAGGAAAAGCAGTACTTATTTTTTATCATAGCCAAAATTAGTTCCATTTTTGTGTGATTCTTTTTCTTAAAAGTTAAATTCTCGCCCTTGGTTGGATTACATTTGATGTGTGAAGGATTTGAAATGAGGGTACTAACATTTGTTATAATTTGTCAGAAAGGATGCTGGAAGAAAAATTTGTTCTTGTAAGATTTTTAATCTTATTCATAATTAACTGCTCCATTAGTGATAATAAGATGACTTCCAGAGAGAAATTTTTCTAATTTCAAATAAATTATAAAAAATACATCGCCTTGAATTAACAGGATTCCATTTCGTCGAGTTGGTTATCCGCTATAAGTGGATTAAAAATTTACGGCTTGATTTGCAAAATAATTTTGGTCATGTTTTCTACCCTTCATCGACCTCATAAGTAACTTTCATGTATAATTAGCCTCTTTCGCAATTGGTTTATTATATGTAAATACATAAGAAATGATTTTATTTAAATATAAATAAATGAATTCCTTAAAGATTTGAAAATAATATTTTATATTTTAAAATAATTTTAGCAATAAAGAGGAGCGAAACAGTTATTTTTTTACAAACAGCTGCAAATCAGCTGTTTTTTAACCACAGAAACGAAACAGCTTAATAGCTTATTCATTCAGGGGCATAATAGTCATTTTTCTACAAACAACTGCAAATCAGCTGTTTTCCAAACGCTCAAAACAAACAAACAGATTGCTTATTCGAATCAGCTGCTTCATGCACAGATATCGTAATAAGCAAATTATCCGAATAAATTCGAATAAATTACAAATCGCCTAAACAGACCCTAAAGCTTTATTTAAAGCTTTTTTCATTGAATACCTTAAAATGAATTATATTTCAAGAGGTAAGATTCTCGTTTCGGTCTCGATAATTATTTTTAATATTTTATTGCAAGAATTTTCATCCTCGATTCGAGATTTAATTTTAAGTATTTCTATTTTCTATTAAGAAAATAAAGTAAATAAACTATTCATTTCGATTATAGATTTGTAGTAATTTTTATTATTACAACTGCACTCGCATTTCGACGCGAATAATTTTCATCAAATTCTGATTAGTAAGAAGAATCGTCATCAATTTCGTCCGAATTGTCAGACGTCTCCGAATTGTCAGGAGATAGATTTAATATAATTTTTAAAGTAGATTTCTTATTATTTTCGTCAATATTAAACTCATTTATTTTCTTTTTAACTAAGCATTTATTTGCATAGTGGCTAGTTTCTACACATTTTAGCAGATTTTTTTTTATTTTTGTTATTCCTATGTGAATTTTTCAAAGATTTTCTCGAATATTTTTCGACTTGTTGCTTATGTCATTTCTTCTTTTTATAAAATTTTTTTTTTACTTTGAAAATTTAAGAATATCATGTTGCAGTTGTTCGCGTAGAAGTCACTTAATTATTTTCTTTCAAGCATGTCTTTCTTTTGAATTTGATATCTCAATTCGAGATTTGTACATAGCGCTAAACCTTTACGTGTACAAGTATTTATCGATTGTCTATATGTCGATTTTCATACGAAATACGTCCGATAAGTAATATCTCGTAATTGTCTTTTTTACTTTATCAGGAAAAATATTAGATAATCCTTCAACAAATTTTTGTTTTTAGTGCGTACTATTCGCTTGTTCGCATCTGGTAGAGACATTACTCTATTTAATAATACATCTTTATACTAACGAAAATTTATTAGCGTCGAACATCTTAATTTTTGTAATAGTGAACGAATTTGTTCTCAATTATCAAATACTATGCCAGTAAAAGACTGTAAAATATTAATAATTAATTTATAAACAACATCGTATTTTGTTAATTAAGATTTCATATTATCAGTAGGATTTAAAAATTCTTCTCGTTGTTCCCGAGTTAATATATATATATATATATATATATATATATATATATATATAAATATATTTTCAATGCTTCTAAGTATATAAATATGAATAAATTATGAAATGAAATAAATAACGTATATTTGCGACGATTTGGGTTAGATCGATTCTTTTCACACTAGTTCCTAATTTTGCAAATCCGGTCGAGTGCTTGTGAGAATTTAGTTCGATCGAATTGTCTCGCTTCCGTCGCACCATAGTTGACTCTTACTTGTGGTCATTCGGGTTGCAAAAACAGAGAAGGCTATGGTGGAGGAGGAACACTCATTTTGGATGTGGCAAAAGTTTTATCGACCTCGGTTGTCAGTCTAATACCGAACCATGCTATGAAACTTCAAGGGTGGATTATATAGGATGAAACTTCAGGGACTTTAAAGGGCAAGATGCAGTTATGTTGATGGATAGTGGGGCCACCCATAACTTCAATAGTACTCATACTGTGAAGCTATTGGGGCTTAAAATGGTCGACACGGGAAGTTCCGTAGTCATGATGGGGACGAGACATGTGGATAATAGTAGGGGAGTTTGTAAAGTAGTGATTTTAATAATGCCAAACATTTTGTCTATGAAAAATTTTCTTTTCTTAATTTTAGGCAGCATTGCATGATATTGGGTATGACATGAAGTAATTTGTAGGCGTTGGCTTAGATGAATTGGAAACTTTTGACCATGGAGTTTCAGGTGGGAGATAAGACGACAATGGTTTGTGGTGACCCTAGTTTGTGTAAGGCGATAGTGTCAACAAATCCATTGAAGGCGACAAAATTGTTGGAAGTGTCACTACCTAAAATCTAGGAGTTCGAATTTTTTATGGGACTTACATGGTACTACCGGAAGTTTGTGAAGGGTTATAATTCGATTGTGTGGAAGTGGACGAAGAAATCGAAGAAAGATAACTTTCAATGGAGGAAAGCGACGACCCAAACTTTCGGGAAGTTGAAGTTCATGACTATTGTGCCCGTGTTGACAACGAGAACCGTACTCGAGCCAATTTATAAGTGGGAGCCACACAACATGATCCAACTACAGTTTCCTTTTTTTGTATCTTGAGGATAAAGTGTTTTTTAAGGAAGAAGGTATTGTTATGCTAGTTCCTAAGAAAAATATAGTCTTTTGTACGTTTAAGAGCAATATAGTCTTGTTATTTATTATTTGTTTTCCATAAATAGGGCTAATATCTAAGGGTTTGGGTTATGCATGAGATTATTGTCTTTAATTCTTTTTGTTAGGGTTCGGGAAAGATTTCCTACCACTTGAATTGTTGGATTCGGGAGAGATCGCCTACCTCCCAAATTGTAGGTGTTTATCTATTATGTGTTTGGAATTATAATTGTTGATTTGCTTTCGGAGGAATAAAATATATATTATTTCCGACCTAATTTCTCTTAAAAATCTTTTCGGTTCCTATTAGAATTTGCTTATTGAGCTATGCCATGTTGCCTACATAGCTAGGTTGTAAATTTCATTATTAATCTGATTATAATTTGTGAATCGTACACTTCAACTGTCGTCATGCCGTTGCATTTGTTTAATATGATAGTATAGACTCCACAACTAGCATTTTGTCAACTTTTTCTTCTATTTGTCAGAGGCGTGTTTCACGACATTATATAACCGCGGTCAGAATGATGTTAAGAAAGTTCTTTTTTATTTGAGTGCATTGTCATCCGTAAGTTTGGTACATGCTGATGTGGCATTCATAATTTTAATTGGTAGTTAGGAAATAGTTTTATGTACGTTACTATAATAAACTACTATGTACTTTTTAAGGGTGCCTTTAATTTACCCTTTTCAATTGACCTTTTATTTTCCTTGAATATTAACAATAGTTCTTTCGCACACGAAGACTATGTAAGCAAATAGCTAACCGAAGGACAAGTATTACATGTTGTAAAGCGAACATCTTTAGGTTGTGTTATTTATTTTCTCTTTTTTTTTTTGGAAAGTATTTCATGCACATCCGTGCCATCGATAATACCACTAACTTCTTTGAAATTGGTTTGAAATGATGTTTGCCACGAATATATGGATGGCAAGGCTAATCAATTTTGTTTTGGCATAAGGCTCACGAGGGCCTGTAAAATACAATTCAACATCCTTCTATCTATAGGAAATGTTGAAATAACTGAAAAGCTATAGTTTTACTCGATGAGTACTCCATGTGAATTAAACTTTTAATTTATCTGTAAACGTTGTCAGGCACCCTAAAGTATAATTCTAGCATAAAACATAACAGTAGCACACACAATAAGAAAACATGACTAGTTTTCTCGTAATAAATATCGATTACTTTTGATTCAGAGCTATCTAGTCATTTGACAAATTTTACTTTGAGCTGCTGTTTTATTGTTCTTTCTTATTTCACTTTACAAGAACTGCGCTTGAAAATAGCATTACGTATTAGGACTTTGCCATCATTAAATAATACATACCATGATACCTTATTTTTTTCATTTTTCTTTAGCACTTCTATGATCTATTAATAGGTGCTGCAGTAGTGTGGGTATTTTATTTCTCTCCATTGTGATTGGGAGATTGATGAATTAACTATTACTTCTGATACAAGTTATTGCCCTCATTTCTCTTTTCTTAAAAGCAATTTTAACATGCTTTTGAAACAACCTTTTATTCTCGTTGCCTACTCGTCGACCTCATTTTTAGTGATGTCTTAGCTATTCCTCCTGCATCCTAGTGATCTAGACTTTAGTGAATTCCGTATCGACCATCCTTCGATGACTAGTAACTGAGCCCATCTCACATAACTTCGAACCACTTCGACTCATTTTGCGAGACTCGCACGAGTAGTCCCAAGCACTCGACTCCCTGGTTGCTGGTGGCAATGACTAACATGTAGAGGCCCGAAAACGAGTTCCCATGTGATCGGACTGGCCTCAGGTGAACCCTTAATGCTCGAGCACTCGACACTCCACAATTTGACACTTTTTTTGGCCCGACCGTCGGCGAACTTGTCCGGACGACCTCGGATGACGAAACGGACCACACGGATGCGTCCGGACGTCGACTTTAGCTGTGAAGCGTACCCATATCGCTATGGTTCCACGCACGCGCGAACGACACGAAAATTGATGCACATTTTTTTTTAAGCGGAAGCACGGGTTCTGGACTCGGCCCGGTTCAATTAGAGCCCGACATAGGCCGAACACTAGCCCTGGGCCATTTCAAATTTCAAATTTTAAAATTCAAATCACCACATAATTTCCCGCCAATTAAACTTAATTCGTAATTACTATTTATCAAATAAAAGCCCCCGCATACGGAAATTATTTAATTTGGCGCCCAATCACCGGTAACCGACGAACGCTACTATAGGATAGGCGGGGCTCCTTCTCCTTGTTCGACGTTAGCTCCTGCTCGCGAGAGCTTCCTTCCCCGCACACGAACCGAGACCTGCTTCGCCTGCTAGCCCTCGATCCCGCCTCTGCACCGAAGCGTCCCGCTCGACCGCTCAATCCTGCCTCCCTCTTCCTCAAGCAAGAGAAGCGCCGCTCGAGTCCGCTCCCTCCTCCGCTGTATTCGACCCGATCAACGCTCGACCTCCCCTCTCACACGCGACAGAAGTTCGCTCGTATCTCCCTTGCTCGCCTCCTTCCCTGCGCACGACTCTCACGCTCGATCCCGCGTCTGAATCCCGCCCCCCTGCACCGAAAACTCTCTCACGCTCGCCCTTACCTGCTCGCTTCTTCTCACTCAACGCCAGACGAAAAAAAAACACCCGCACCTCCCCAGCGACCTAGCTCCCGCTCGCCTCCTCTCTCCCGCTCCTCTCCGCAAACCGAAGCCGACCCCGCACCCCGCGTTCGATCCTAGCCGCACCTCGCGCTCGACCCCGCCGCTTCCTCTCTCGCCGAAGCCACTCGCGCCTCCCTTCCTCGATCGCAACCCAACTCGCTCGTCTCCTCGCCCTCGACCCCTTCTCGATCGGAGCCCCCAACCGCCCGCTTCTTCCTCGTTCGATCGTAGGATTCCGAAGAACAAACAAGTAAGGAGCCGCTTTCCATTTCCAATCATCTTAAAACAAGTTCGAATGATTTCTCCCGCTTTTTTTTTGTTCCATCGACACTGGTAATCAAATTTTGTTAATCATGGTGGCTATTCTAAGATGTTTGTGATTAGCTTATAATTTCCATTTATTTTGTAATACCTGGCATGCGAACAAATTAAAGTTCAACAATATTGAAGTCCATCGAGTCCAAATGGTACCGTTCACATTTTCAGCTTCGCGTACTTTTTCATTGTCCCATAAGTAATTTTACTTTCCGTAAAAATATTCATATTTAATAAATTGAATTCATTGTTCATGCATGGAATTTTCAAAAAATCTATCATGAGATATTCGTTTGGTACTTTAATATCGAAATCTCTCCTAATGTCAAATTCTTACATGGAACTTTTATTCATTTATTTACTTGTTTCATTTATTTGTAACTTGCCGATCCATTATTATTTTTAGAGAAATTTGACGCCTCATTTAAATTGTTGGTTTGCTCACTATTGTGGATCGTGTTCGTGGGGCTTATTTTGTCATGGTTTTGGGATGTTTCGGTGATTTATTTACATGCAGCTTTTGGAACCTTAAAACACTCGATTTCGAGTTGTTTTACTCACTCGCTATGGAGGCACTAAACTCACAATTTAATGGCCGTTTTACTCACCGATTTTCGAGGCATTAAATACACCATTTGTGAGGCTGACTTACACACCGTCTTAGAGCTTTAAAATTATTGTTTGGGGTTCTTTTAAATGGTTGTTTGGAGACTTTTAAAATGACTGTTTTGGAACTTTAAAAGTGTTATTTGGAGCATTTGAATTTTTTGTGGTTGTTTAAAGCATTTTGAAATGGTTGTTTGAGATGTTTTGGAACCTTAGGTGAAGCCCCTCTCTAGCACACACCTTAGGTGAAGCTCCTCTCTAGCACACACCTTAGATCACTCTAAGCACGTAGTCACGACATGCGCTTCTAAACTCTAGGAGCACACTTCAGTGAGTAGTCACCCACCTAATCCTCAGCATACGCTTCTGTAGACTTCAGGAAGACAACTTGCAGCGAGAAGTCACCACTCTAGTCCTCAGCAGTATGCTTCCTGGCGACTTGTAAGCACACTCTGAGCGAGAAGTCATCCACTTAGCCTTCAAGTAAGCGCTTCCTAACCTTTAGGAGCACACTCTACAGGTGAAGTCACTCACCTAATCCACAACATGCGCTCCTAAACCTCAGGAGCATACCCTGTGTGAGATTCGACCATCCTTAACCTGCGTACTTCCTAAACCTGTGTGAAACCTCTTTCGCCTAATTCACAAGCATATGCTTCCTGTGACCTAAGAGCGCACTCTCAGGTGAGTCACCCACCTAATTTTCACTGCGTACTTCATATACCTAGAGCACACCATACGGTGAGAGGTCGTCCACCTAAGCTTTGAATGCACAAAGAAACTAGACACCCGACCCTAATTCACAAGTTCGATCAAGACACCGCACCGTAGAATGACTCGATTTACCCTTCCTTAATTAAATCAACTGTGGAATTCCCTAAATGACTTAATCAATAATGAAACCCAATGCACCGGATTCGAGCTCGAGCATTACACTCGAATCCTCCCGCAATCGGGGACATTTGTTTTGCTACATATGGATCATCTGACTCAGTGTAAGTCCGAGGTCTAGGGGCGAGGGCGATGATAATAATGCTTATGTGTGCTATAACGAGGACACGAGGATACGAGGATAATTTGAATAGCATCTCCTACCTCAACGACCCTCCATAGGGAAGAGGAAAGGATCGATGGTACTTATTCGCCGACTTCTGGTGAGATTGCTCTGACGCTCTTGGGTCGTCGGTAGTACTAAGACGATTAAGTGGCTAGCACATTGATGACTCTTCATTTTTTATAAAGTAATTAAAAAAATAAAAAAATAAAAATAAAAAAATAAAATATCTTTGACTTCGTTATCAAAAAAAAATTTAAATAAAAACTTAAACAACTTTTGCATTGAAAATGAAAGAATATTTTTTATATAAAATATATAAAGGTCGTGGTTAGTCACTTGGATTGGGTTAAGAACTACCCTCCATGAGATTGATCGGGTCGGTAACTCTTATTCGACGTCAAATAAAGACATGTACCCAGCTCCGAGCCCTCCTGTCTCTACCGACGCCTTATACCGATTCCGATATTTCATATGTGACTACGAGTTTTACGTGTGCTTTCTACGACTCGTTTTTTCTTTCGACTTTCGTGATTCGAGTTTTCATCCTCTCGCTTATTTTCCCAAGCAGTTCATTTAAATCCATCGTGAGTCATGCCATGCTCGTAATACAAATCATACAACGGTAGCATACGCCTGGGTACGTTTTTAAAGTCTTATTTCCAAGCAAATTACTCAACCGCAATTTATTTTACCGCAAGTTACTTTTCACGCATCTTTTATACACTCGCAATATATCTACTCTGCATGCAAAACCAGAACTGAAACCGAAACCGAAACAAAAATCAAACTTTGACACCAATGCATCGGAACACACTCGACAAAACCACTTTGAACCTTAGCACATTAGTGATTATTACTTCAACAAAAAGCACATGAGGCCGACTTCCGCTGGGCGAGCACAACTATGGAGTTGGGTCGAACAAAGAAGGGATCTTCAACAAAGAAAGCTCTTCCTAGCTTAAACAACAAACATATGTGGACTTCGGCGTAGCTTCGCCAGCGCGGTGTAAACCTCACTCTCTTCTTCTTGTAGGCTTCAGGCTGAACATCGGCCTGCGCAACTGTAAGTCCTAACACGCTTTAGTTCCGATGTTGTCAGGATGCCATGACGACGTAAACCCTCACATCTCTCGGCGTCCATTTGCGTACACCGCACATGCGGCGTGTTCCAAATAATAAATCGGCGATTAAAACATTTAATTCAACCGTCTCCAACAACGCAACGTCACATCATGTGATAGTCGTGAAGCCACCTGCGCATGATCCGTGACATCCCTCACCTCTCTTTCCTTTGACTTCAGTAAATATGCGTTCCCATCTGAGCCCATCCCCACTGTTTTCCACGTCCTACCGCAAGCACCAAACCTCGAATTCTCGAAGCAGAACCCCGATTATTATCGAAGCTGTTCGACACCACGTATTCGTGATGTAATTAACTATGTGCTGCGCTCTATAGGTGAAGCTTTAACCTGGCAGAAATAAACCCTACCTATCTTCTATTGCGAGGTGGAATCCTTGTCGGTCACACAGTAGCCGCGCAGATCAAACGGATGTCACGCAGATTCTTAATGATTACGGCCTACTGGTCGCAAGATCATTACTCTTTTCGAGAAAGTCGTATCATTCATGACATCGTACACGATTACGCAAATTACCTGGACGAATGTGATCCGGCTGGCCTCATTTTCAAAATTAAAATACACTATTTTTCAAAACTATTTTCAAAATCATATACATTTTTATATTAAACTAAATCACTAAATTTTATATTCTTTCAAAATCAAAACAAAAAATGCGGCCGACACCTACTAAGTTAATTCTTGTAGTACTCAATCATTCTTTCTCAAAGTCAATAAAATTGAAATGGAGATATTTTCATTACTTTTTGGTTTTGCAAATTACCTTTGCGCAAAACTCGCTTCAATGTTTAAATTTTATTTGGTAAAAACCTATTGATTATAAAATATCCACGCGAGACTTATTTATTTTTTTAGCTGGATTTTTGTAATTTTATCCGAATTTTAACATCCATTTATTCATGTTTTTTGTGAGAAAAGTGCATATTTTCAAAGTATTTGTCATCTTGTTGCTCATTGGGATTTCTTTGAAAAGCTGTCATCTCTAATGTCTCATTTGCTTATGCTTTTCCTTTTATAAATGTTTATTTAGAAGTAACTTTTAAAAAAGTGTTTTAAAGTCTTACCTTCAAAAGTTGATGTTACCGTTTGGGAAACTTGCTTTTTTGGTAATTTATGAACACAAAAAATCTTAAATAAATGTTAGGTTAAGCTAATAGCGGTAGCTTTTTCATAAATGACTAAAAGACTCTTCTTTGTAACAAGTCATAAATGTTGTTATTTTATTTATTTCACCAAAAAAAAGGAAAGGGAACTCTTGGAAAATAAAGAAATTATAATTACTCCTTTTTAATTACCATTTTGAGATGAGTTATCTGACATTTTGCAAAAAAAAAAGAAACAAGAATATGGTGACAATTTGAATCAACCGAAGCAGCAAACAGAGTGGATCAAAATCAAAGCCCACAAAGATATGTGCCGAAAATGGGATTAGGGGCGAAGCAGGACCACCAAAGTGGGAAATTGTGCGATCTGCTAGTGTAAGTTTATTTTGGACATTTTCATTTATGAAACAGTGGAATGTATGAGGAAGCTGTGGAGAATTCAGGATCTGAAGTAGGCAAAGAACATAGTTCGGGTTGAAGTTACTTTTCTGAGAAGTTGCTATACCAAATGAAGAAGCTTTTTATCGGCATTTTCAGCAAGGGAAAGGAGCTGATAAGCATTCTCAAATGACCCCCAAGATGATTTTGGCTGAATTTCGTGCCTGTAATGCATGCTAACTAAAAGACACTCTGAAGTTGACTGTACAGCTAACATTTATATTAGCTTTTCGGGATTGCCATGTGATGATATTGTGGATTTTGTAGTGATTTGATTTGACTTATTTAAATGCCAAATTTTTGCCTCTCATTATATTTTAATTTGTTTAGGTTGACTATACTTATGCTTTTCTTAATCATTTTTTTGTTAGGTGAAAGAAATGAAAGAGAAAGCAATGAGTGCTCTTGATCCATATATTCAGCCAAGATTAGATGAACATGTGGATGGCACTGAACTGCTATATGCTCCTGCAATTAAGCCGTTTGCCTCAATTTTGGTATTGGTCAGTGAAATTTACAGAGTAAGTAGCTACCCCGTGTTCTGGTTCACAATTTTTATGCTGAAGATGTTCTCCCTTGTTGTATATGTATATATATATATATATATATTTATATATATAGATAAATAGATAAGACACACACCTGCTCTTGGAATTAGGGGTGTAAACAAGCCAAACACGAATGAGCTCGGGCTCAGCTCGTGTTCAACTCGCTAAAAAATACCTCTATTCGAATTCAGCTCTTTTATATTTCGAACACGAAAAAATTGTTCGTGTTTAGTTCGTTTGCTTAACGAGCAGAATACTAGCTGGTCGCAAAAAAAAAAAAAAAGCCGTTTTGACCACTCTAGTCACACAGTCGTTACTCGTTAGTTGTGTAAACTGGCCGAGCTTGTGTGAGTCCAGGCTCTACCCTTGTTCGGCTCGTTAAAAAATATCGTTATTCGTGTTTGAGTCATTTATATATCGAGTTCAAAAAATTTATTTGTTTTGCTTGTTTGCTTTTCAAACCGAACAGGAGTTGTTCACGAATGATGAGCTATTTTGACAACCCTAGTCATACAACCGTAGGATGTTAATGGTAGGGCGAGATTTAAATCTTATTAATTTTTTTTAAAAATATTCATTTAAATATAATTTAATATATTTTTATTTTATTTTTAATTAGTAATTGTAATTGATTATAAATTTTTATAGCTTTGCTGTCAATTAGATTATTTAAAAATAATACTTATGATATATATATATATATATATATATATATATATATATATATATATATATATATATATATATATATATATAATATTCGAGTTAAAACGAGCCGAACACGAAGAACAAATCTTTGTACATGTTTTACTAGTTTATATATCAAGCGCAAAAAATTTTTTAGTGTTCGGCTCGTTTGTTTAGTGAACAAATCGAACACGTGCTACTTATCAAGCCGAACACTAGAAGTTCACGAACATTGAGCCGTTTTGACAGCCCTACTTGGGTGCAAGCCATTTTTTTAGGTGAGGTTTTGTATGGCTCATGTCACTTGTTAATTGAGGGAACTTTTGAATGCCAGACTGCATTTTGCGGCTATATTAGCATATCCAAATCTTATTCGATGGATGGTCACTTTGGGTTTGAAAAGCTTGTATTAGATTATGGGATGGCCACTTCGATAATATATTGGATGATCTCATAAAAAAGCAGCTATTTTCATTAAGCGAGGCTTTGAATGGCTCATGCCACTAGCTAATGGGACTTTGGAATGATCAGAAATATTGACATCTATGATTTCAGTGAGACTTTGGCAAGTTATCATTTAATTGAGTAGCTATATTATAAAGGTCCTTTGGATTGGGTACATGCATCATATATGGTTTTCTTGGTGTTTACTTTTGTTTTGAACTTTTCTTTTTGTGATGTGTAATGGTGGTGGTGGTCATGGCTGCTGATCAGAAAGCAGTGTTACTGAATTTTTGAAAACCAAAAAAATTATCACTCCTGCTCGGTTCTTTTTAGCAGCATGTTAAATCATACATGTAAGATTAGCCTAGTATTGCTCATATGGTAATTTGGATATGCAATCCTTAGCGATCACTGGAGTGATGCATTATTGTCATCCTCTATTTTTGAGGGCCTTGCAGATGTTTTGTAGCATTTATTACTAATACAAACAATAAATCAAGTTATGATTTTCTGATGTATGATTTTTAGATTCTAAATGCTAAACTCTGCAGCGACTTTTCACAGATTTTTATATTTGCTAGGCAACTTTTTTCTTTATTTTTTTACTTTTTTATTTGAGTCTTTATGTTCTAACATAGGACTACCCTTAAGTTTTATGTCAAGTATGTTTTTTCTGTCTGGACTTTAGTTATTTGTGCGACATAGAATGCTTAGATCATGCTTTTCTACTTTTGTTTATATTGTAGCTTGGATTTCTCTGTACTCCGAAGAAGTGTGAACATTTTTTTCTTCATATTGCTGAACTTTTCCTTTCTCTTTTTCCACTGTTTGCTAAATATGTTATTTATATCAGAGGCAACCGGAGCTGGTACTTGGAAATGAAGATTTGTGGTCTTTTGTTAATTTTGCCGGAGAAGATCATGCTAACATACCTACACTTGTGGCTTTTCTTGGAATGCTGAAAACATTGGTATGACAGACTCTTTACTTTCTGTTTGATGCATGAAGATGTGCACGGCACGGACGTGGAAAATATTAAAAATTGTGGTACACAAACCTAGACAATATTTGAGTAGAGGTTAATATTAATTATATTAACTTATGGAATATATGTACAATTGTATGTAATAATACATGAAACGTGAGTAACAAATCCTAGTATTATAGTTATTGGTAATGTTCAACCTAAGTGGTAGCAGTGATGGGGATGTTTCTTTGCCTTTGAAAGTGGTAAGAAACAAGTAGAAATTTTAGAAAAACCTAAAAAATGAAGGCTAAAATTTCAAGTCATATCTCTCATGCATTTTGTCATGTCCTACACATGCTTAAAAAATTTTAGATGTTCTATTTTTGGTCTTGCTGCAGTGTTTGCCATGTTTCAATGTTGCATTAAATGTGTCGTTATCCATCACATATTAGACATTGTATTACGTAAATTTCTTTAAGTAACCATACATCCAAATTTCTTTTAGTGTAAATTGCTTAAGCAAATTAAATTTTGAGGGGATTATATATATATAACACTTTTCATTCCTATTTACATATTTAACATCTAAAAGTTCATCTTTATTGAACTATCACTTTTCATTAACTTCCCGTCCAAGGTGTTGGAGCATGTAGCCATGCATGTACACCTTTTGTACGCTTTATTCTCGACTTGCCATTCTGCATGAGTTGCTGTGTGTTTCTTAGTTTTGATTGCCGTGCTTTGATATAAGATATGATTGGAAGTTAACACTTAACAATAGAGAGAAGAGCAGTGTTTTTTATTCTATTTAAAAAACTGAGTGTTATGTGAGTAAATGGAAACTTTTATGTGTTAATTATGTAAATATGATTGAATTAAGTATCGCACCCCACCTGACATTGTTAGTCAACCGTGGTGCAATAGAGATGGACGATCCAGTCAGACAAAATTCTCACAACCACTAGTTGTGACTTACATGAATCATAACTCAGCGACTAACAACTTAGTTTCACTCAGTCGTTGCAAACATTCACCATTCAATTTAATTCATAATTCATTAACATTCTTGATTGCTTGAAAGCATGCATAATGATTTCACCAAACCATATGCGAAGTTGCTAAAAATCAAACTTATAAAGATACGCATCTTAAATGTCTTTACAATCTCCAAAACTATACAAGCTAAACGATGTTTAGTAACACATCTGACTAATTGCCTTGGTGCTTCTTACCCTTCTTGAAAATTAATAACCTATATGGGTGAGCTATAAACTCAACAAAATACTTAAGGCTAAAGTAATATTTTATAGACGAAAGACAACAATGTGCATTCTCAACAATGACTAATATGACTGTCAAAAATACATAACATAAGTGTGCTTTAATGATATCAAACGTTTAAAATAAATGGGTATGACTTCAATAAACACTAATGAACAATAAGAAACATATATTTCATTTATTCAATGCATTATCATATGAATATTTATAACTATTGCATTATCAATAATTATAGTCTTGGGAATATCACTTGTGCTTGCATATGTTTTGATTTAGTTAATTTCATTTCATTTTATTAGGCTATCACCTGACCTGTCGGCTATCCGCTACACAACTACTGATAAAGGATAGTCATCCCAACATAACATTTATCAACATCCCCTTATACTAACATTTTCATTCTTGCCTAAATACTAAGAATCAGAAATTCCATAGCTTCCCTATCATCTTTATGTTCTGGCAATTCATACAATTGCCTGCCTATCCCCCTACTTGTGAGATTCCCCTAAGCATATTTCTTGTAATAATCATTTATTGTATCCATATACAATGATATACCGATACTTGCAAGCAATGATTCAATAACATGCTCACTGGTTAAATAAAGTAGAAAAATCAGAAATATCATTAGTGTCAGCTCAAGTTTGCATTTCTCTAACATAAATAGATATTAGACAATATGGATAACTTTCTAAATATTGCCGCACACCAATAAATTACGTATTAATTCTTTAGCAAGATACTCTTAATTTAGTACATGATTATGTCATCTAAATTTATGGAACAACCTCGCGAAGAGTTTTCTCAGGTTTGACTTGAGCCCGCAGTCTAGAGTATTCAATTTGGAATTATAATTTTCTTTAGAATTTCACGGAATGCTTCAATTAAGTCTTAATTTAGCCCAATCATGTTTCAGTATCTTGTTTTCACCTCGATATGATTTCGCTGAATTAAGTTCTCTTCCTAATATTTTCTATTCACTTAATTCGCTTTTCTTCCTCTTCCTCCCTTTCTCTTTTCAGTTTTCCCAAATTGAGACTACTTGAGAACTGCAGCTCTCAGTTCGCCTTTCCCTCACCCGATTCTGCCTCTAGCTACAACACTTGAGTCGCTGCCTCCCGGTTAGCGAAAATGATAATCAAAGTGGAAAAATAAAAATCTTCTTATCGATTTATTCCCAAAATCCCAAAATGAGAGCTCCAGTTTTCCCTTTCCGCCTGTTCCGGCTCCTGCTACTGTTCCAGGGTTGCAAAAGTACCCAGGCTGGCAGAAATGAACATTGGAAAAATGGAAGGATTCCATTTATTCTTACAGGTATCTAAAGAATATTTTAATCCTAACCCTATGATTCGATCAAGCCGCTTCATGTTATGGATAGTGGAGTGGGGTAGCTACAGTTATATTTACTGTTAACAGTAATTGTGAACTTTAATTAGGTGATTAAGTTAAGTTTTATATAAGTTAATGATTAATTTTTGTATACTCAAATATACTACTAATTTGTATATACTATTAATATTTATCAATTTGATTGTTACAAAATATAGAATTTTATAAAAATTATTTGTGGGGAAAATGTGAAAATTTAGTATATTTGAAAATGATTAAACTTTTATCTATATTTACTAAAATTGGGTATTACATTACGTGTTATGTATTTAAATTTCTCCAAGTTTCTTTTTCCCCTTTCAATGTGTTTTTATCTTTGTAGGCTGCTACACAAGAAGGTGCTTCAAAGGTTTTCGAGTTGCTACAGGGTAAAATGTTCCGGAGAGTTGGTTGGGGTACCTTATTTGATTGCTTGTCTATTTATGATGAGAGATTTAGGCAATCTATACAATCTTCTTCTGGGTCGCCTTTACCGGATATTCAGGAGGGTGATGCACAGGCACTTGTTGCTTATTTAAACGTTCTGCAAAAGGTCTGATGTCATTTTCCATTTTATCAATATGAAAACATGTTCGTTTGGTGTTGCACTGTTAAGTCTAACTTATTCCAGGAGATGATTTAGTTGTGTTAAACTCATTTATTATATCTATTGTGCTGCTGTTAATATTCTTTAAATTTAATTTTCAAGTCCCATGCATTATTATGACTGGCTGCAGGTGAAACATGAATAATGCACCTTCATATGGTGGGGTTGTGAGCGCCCATACTGGTTCGTGGAAAAGTGTTCATGCTATCTTATAACTTACACTCTCTAGTGTGTCAACGATTTCATTTAATTTTTGAAACTTCTGATGTGATAGGCTTTTAACTTGTCCATTTTATCCGCAACAGTCATTTCTTCGTCAGGTTCTATTTTGCCCTCGTTTGCGTCGATCTAAAAATGAATACATGGAATATAATTTTAGTAATAGTAGATCTAGTGGCAGAGTTATAACTATAGGTGATCAGATCATTAAAATGTGTGAATGTTTTAAATATCTCGGGTCTATTGTTCAAAGTGATGGTGATAGACTTAAGGAAAATTTTTATAAGATGGTGGTGAGTGCTGCAATTTTTTATGGTGCAAAATATTAGCTTTTAAAAGAGAAGTATAAAATTAAGTGTTGTTGATGAGTATGCTTTGGTGGTTGAGTAGCTTAATATGTGAGACAAAATGCGAAATGAATGTATCCATGAAAGGATTGGTGTAGCTACCATAAGAGCCAAAAAAATAAGAGTAAAGTAAATGATCGGTAAATTTTAAAACTATCCAAATTTTGCACCTCTTAGATTTCAATCGAATAATTTTTATAAATTTCTACGCATCAAATCGAGCAATTCGATATAAAACACTATATTAATTATAAATGGATTGAAGATATGAAATTCAAAGTTTTAATTATAATAACTTAATTTAACCTTAAATAATCTTAATCCTCTCCTAATTCCGCCTTGTAATTATAGCTAGCCATTCTCTCACGCTTTCTCGGGCATGCATTGGTCTGATGAGATAATGCGATTAAGAGTGGGGGGATTATCTTTATGCCGCGATTCCGCACCTCTCCCTCTTTTCATTTCGCTCAACTGTAGGAGTCCAACGACCTTTGCTGTAGTGTTGGGAGAGAACAAGGAGGTGTGCGGAGGGATTGAGAGCAACAATTCACGGAGATGTATTTCGGGACATTCATATTGGTGAGTGTGAATCTCTCTTTTACACTATTTTAAACATTCATTTCCTTCGTATTGTTTTCGTTTGACATTTGCGACAAATTTGTGTAATTTTTCATTTCCAGTAGGCGTAGCAGGTTTTGAACTTGCGTCGGAAATGTTAAATTTGGTTTGCAAGCTACCATAAAGGATTCTAACATGAAATCAACGAGGGGAAGTGAATATGGAGATGATAAGAATAAGAGGGAAGAAGAATAGGTGGTATCAGATGGGTGAATTTAGACCGAAAAGCCAATTTGAGATATATTATGGCAAATAAGCTGAGTTTTTGGTTAAATAATGAAACGAGCTTTGATTCCATAAATTCCAACAATGTCTATGATTTTTAGATTGTCTATATGAGGTGATGAGCTTTAAACGATCGTGTGAGAAGTTGTCGTAATGCTGATTCATTTAGTCAGTTGAAATAATTTTTTGCTAGCTTAATAAAAATAATTGTCAATAGGTTTTCATTGATTTAACGTTTGACATTAATGCATTTAGAATTTCTTGCATATTGTATATTGATAACTGTATTAAATATATGAATGCAAGTTGACTTGTACTATACATGTGATGCTATGCTATTCTATGATATAGATGAATATATTTATAAAATCATTTTATTGAGGTATTCATTTGCTATGATTAATTCACCAATGACTGATAAAATTGGTGAGAGTTGCTTTAGATAGTTTGGTCACATTAAAAGTCGACCACAAGATGATCCGATTAGGAGAGTAGATGTTTTAAATACAACTTATGTTAAGAAAGGCAGAGGTAGACCTAGGAAGACTTAGGCTTATTGCATAAAAAATGATCTCAATTTGTTACAATTAAATGAAAAATTGACACTAAATAGGGCGCAATGGAGAAAAAGGATTCATGTAGCCGACCCCACTTAGTGGGATTAAGGCTTTATTGTTATATACTTTTCTTTTACATATGCTGTACAATTTTAACATGTTATGACTTGTGTGTGGACATGTACAATCATTCGTGCATGCAAGTTGTTATTTTTCTGTGTATAAAATCTTATTTTAGTTTTAGTTATTCCGCTGAGCTTGTTGTTGCTTAATTTACATGGTTTACTTTCAGGACGGGAAAAGAGTGCCGGGTTTAGTAGTCATGTGTGACTTGTACAACTTATTTATTTATAGTTTTGAGAGCTTTTATAGTATTTGGGTACGTATTTTATTTTGCTTGGATTTAGTTTGTATGTTTTGATGATAGGATTTTTTATGTTTTCAAGTCTATGAGAAAATGAATAAAATGAAATATAGCAAGTATGTTTGGGACAATTTAGTAAGATCAGTTCATCACCCATTGTGTGTTGATACTATAAGTCAGGAAGGGTGTTGGTGAGAATTTAATATGGCCGAATTGTCTGCCTCTATCGCATCTCAGTTGACACTTATGAGCGGTCTAGTTGAGGTGTGAGAGCAGTGACAAATAAAATTAGAGTCTTCTTAGATGCTTTGGTCACATTAAAGGTTGACTATTTGATGATTTGGTTAGGAGAGTAGATGATTTAGATTCGATTTATGTTAAGAAAGATAGAGATAGACCTAAAAAGATTTGGGCATATTATATAAAATTGATTTTATTTATTAGAATTAAATGAAAATACAACTGTAATTATGACACAATGGGGAGAAAGGATTCATATAGCTGACCCCACTTAATGGGATAAAGACTTTTTTGTTGTTGTTGTTTGATTTGGCTATAGATTATTTGGAAAACTTATTAATTCATACTATATTTGGATAATAAATATCTTATCTTTTGTCACATTTGGCTTTTGTAGTGGAGAGAATGGAATTTTTTGTCTGTTATTTCAAATCCTTCTTAAAGAATGGATTTTTGTCTTTTCTCTCAATTCATTTTTAGGATGAAAGCATCCCTACTAAGTTTAATGCGTTAAATATTAGCTGGCAGTGGTGGAATCAGGAGGTCGTTGGGGTTGCCACTCCTATGTTTTTGTTGAAGTCTTCAATTATCACATAATACATGGCACCTGTCCTCCCATCCCCACCTTAAAATTAAATGCATAATAATACTAATATTGTGTTGATTATTAATAATCATGTTTATTATAGTTTTAAAAAGTTAAGTAGATGCTAGTTTTAAACTTAAATATTCCCCAATCCTTTATTTGATAATATGTTTATAACAGTTCTAAAAAAATTAAGGTGAGGGAAGTATTAAACTTAAATACTCGCCAACAGTTGATTTTTTGTTTTGTTCCTGCTGTTAGTGGTGTGGTTCTTTGTTTTTAATCCTGAGAAGCTATTATTATTATTATTATTATTATTATTATTATTATTATTATCTGCTATAGGTTCACCACAAGAAGCTGAAAGATGTGCTGAACTTTTTTTTTTGTCTTGCTTGAAATCACTTTTATAGTTTCCATTCAACATTGGTTTCTCTTTTTTGTAAATTGTCCTTTCTGTAATATGTATGAAATAACGTATGAATATAAATGCTTACTATGCATAGGAGTCATTTTTTTAGATTATTTTTTTGTTGTTTCTGTTTCATATTCACTGCTTTCTGCTCTTTGCCATAGCTGATTAACGTGTGACTAAGAGAATGGCCAGGATTGATTTTGGAAGGATGCAGTCCCAAGTTTAAAATCTAAGAAAGCTTATTCTCTATTTTTGATTCGAGCTTTGGACATTATGAATGGCTATGGTCATGATCTTTGCAACCAGAACACTATATGGGATTCTGATCTAGTGATGCCTTGGCTTATCCTATTTTGAAAATACTTTCCACGATCAATTATTTTCTTGATGCATGTTTAACAGCTTTCACTTTCTACTTTCCTGGAAATTTAATTATCGTGGAATTATATGGTTTTATCGCCTCTTTTTGCTTTTTGTGCTCTCTAAATTTTGTTTTAAATGCTTAAATTGTTTTCTTTATTTTTCTACATAATATCATTTATTGTCCTTCAATGACAGTGAATATGTGATATTACTTGCAGGTTGTTGAAAATGGTGATCCCACGGAAAGAACCAAGTGGTTTACAGATATTGAACCTTTTTTTAAGCTTCTTAGTTATGAAAATGTACCCCCATATTTGAAGGTTTGTGGTAACAAATATGGAGAGATGTTTTTCTTTCTGCTTTTGCGGGTCTTTTACTTACATATTCTGCAACTTGGAGCAGGGTGCACTTCGTGATGCTATTTCTTCTTTCATTGGAATTTCTCCACTTTATAAAGACACTATCTGGAGCTATCTTGAAAAATATGATCTTCCTGTTGTTGTAGGCCCCCCTCCCGGAACTAGTGGGCTTCTGTTCCAATCACAAGTAAGTTTATTGGTGGTTATTCATATTCTTTCTTTGTGAATTTGTTTTATATGGATATCCTGACACGTTCAAATGTTTGCTGCATTCCATGCTGGATATGCTTGCAGCATTCCATGCTGGATATGCTTGCTTTATTGGCATTAAATATTTTGGCTTTAAGCAGATTTGTTGAATTTGCTGGTCTAAAGTTGCTTTCCATGCACGTTACTGTTTAGTTCACTTTTGTACATTTTCTCTCCGGAGTTTCAATTTGTTGAATATTTGAATATTTTGTTAAGGTTTGTATACTTGGATTCGAAATATGGCACTTTTATAGGCATGCCACTTGAATGTGCCTGGACAACCTTTGAATAGGCTATAACTGCAGTGTTATTGCCTGGTGACATCCACCCATCAGTGGTAAGGAGCTAATAAAATAAGAGATAGATTTATTTGCATAATGGGGGAAAAGGTGATGGCTGAATATTTGGCATTATAGGGATTATAATTAATCCTAGTATGATTAAATAAAGTTAATAATATCTTTTTATTAGATGTAGAAAATTTATGGTTTTTGCACTTGAAGTGGAGGGCATAGGGCTTTGAATAAATAATCTTGTAAGATTTGCTTATTTTTTAGGATTCTAATAAATTTGCCTTTGATATAGGATCATCGTTTGATCTATTTGGGTTATTTTTTTTCAGTTTTGTCCAGATTCCCAATGTCAGGTTGATAACAATGTTAGCTGAGGATGCTTAAGCATTAAATAAATTGTAGCTGGTTTAGTGATTTCTTTGATGTTGTAATGCTAATTTGAATGATTAATGGTGTCACACTGTAGTCAACCCTCTCTGGTCCACCAAAGACGCACCAGAGGACAGTTCAGTGTTACCCAAAATTTTCAAACATTCATCGTGATCTCTATTTGTTAGGATAAGGTGAGTGGATAGTCTTATTAAATCTTCACTAAGTATGCTTTTACATTCAATTAGTGTAGCATTCATAAAACATTAATATGGAAACGTATGTAAAACAATCTTAAATATAATAGTTTTTTAGAGTATTTAAAAATATGAAATCATACATACTAAAATGTCTTTATTAATGTTAGATACTATTGTCTTTTAAACATTCAAAATTGTATGATTAAAAGCTATTCAAATGGACAAGTCACCTAATTGATAATTACAAATGGACAAGTCACCTAATTGATAATTACCCTATTTCTAACTTCTCATTGAAAGCCGACGTTTTAATATTTGGCAAACTCCATTCTCAATGAGATAAACAATCTTAAAATATGGTTCAAATATATAAAAAACATAAGATGTATGTTATATGATTATAACAGTAGTAAATTCATTTACCATCACAATTTGTTTAATAAACCAACCTTAATGAATTAAAGTTTTTTAATGCTTAATTTGTTAATGTTTGTTGCAATGGTTGTCAGAAATAAATAAAGTAGTTACTGTCACGACCCTCCGCAGGAGTTTGAAATTGTTAAGGTGAGAATTATTGGTATGACGGAGAAAAATTATCTGATAGTTTTATTTCATAATTAAACGGAAATCCAAAATTCAAAAGAGCTATTCTGTTTCATAAATCTTATATTTATAACAGTTTTTTCATGTTTAAATATTTACATCTAGTAGAAAATAAAATTTATATATAATACCTGTCATCCTTTACTCCTCGGTGCATGTAAACATACTTTTTGTCGTTTATGTAGCCTAAAAATGATTTTTTTGTAAAATATTGACAACCTAAGGTTAAGTTATATCTACTTAGCGAGTAAAGATTTCTAAGTTAAAATAATTCTAATTTTAAAATATTTTATAAATGCGGTAAACAGTAAAAAGATAGCGTACATTAAAATAACAGTGAATAAAATAGTTCCATTTACTATCATTTATGTTATACGTTTCGTTATTGGGAGCTACCTTCTAAGCTTATACTTTAAAAAAACAAGCGTTTAATCTTTTCCAATCCATCATAAAGTTAGATATTAATTTTCATTTTCGTACATGAGTGCATTGCATTCCCATGCGAATACCATTCCGAGGTGACTCCCATATGCATTCATATATCTTATTTTATTTCTTTTTTAATATTTAACATTTAAAAGAAAAAGACAAACATTTGCATTTTAAAAGAAAAAGTTGGGAAACAATTATAACTTGTGTAAGTAAAAAGTGCTATTGTAAAAAATATATATATTTACCCACCTATACGATGTAGTCAAATTGTCCCATTCTTCAGATCATTCTGTGTTTTTTTATGAGGCTATAATAATAGATTAGGCTTAATTAGATTCCGACAACATATAACTTTTCTATCAATCTTGTCTTTCTTTCACAAGAATTCTAATCTTAACTAGTCAGACAGTTTCATTTGCCTTTTTAACTAATTAAATTCTTGCTCATTATTACTTGATATAAGTGCTTGTTCTAATTTATTCTTAATCTTGACCTTTTTCATTAATATACTAACAAAATATAATTAAATTAAATACATTCTAAGAAAGTTAATAGTACTTTTAATTTTATTTTATAATTGAATATGAATTAAGGTAGAAAACCTTAATTAAATATGAAGTTTGAAGTTTATATCTGAAATTTCCTCTTCCTTGTTTTTATTGCCCTTGCTTTCTGTCCAAGCTTCCTACATTAATTTTTGCAATGTGAAACCATTTTGAAATGCAAGATTTTTTGAAATTAACTGAATTTATTTGGAATTATGTTTCATAAACTAACTTTCATATTATTTACCTAGGATAAAAAATTTTCACTTTTCTTCTTTGTCTTGCTTTAATTACTGCGAACGGAGCAGGGAAAGTACATTATATAGGCCTTGAACTTGTGGGTAGGTCTTTACTTGCACGATGGGAAGCTCAGAAGTCTTGATTGTCAACTGTATGCACACAGAAAAACTTCTATGGTCCGTCTCCTACTCCTAGACCTCAAAACAAAACTCGTGATCATGCGTCTCTGCACGTGAAAGAGATCCAGGGAGCTATTTCTTCTCCACGAGCTCTAAGTTGAGTGCTCCTACAAGCCGCATGAGCTTTCCTTTCGCTCTGGTTGGGCATGTGAAGTTTCGATTCGAGCTCACGAGACTTGTGACTTTGTCGCCCTGCGTTTCTACGCTCACGTTCGCCGTGGAACAGTTATGGCTCGTTTGGCTGCCTGAAGAAAGCTTGTTCAAGCCTCTCGGATGTGGTAGGGTTCCGCACGAGCTCTTCTTTCTTCCTCTTTGACTCGATTAAAAGTAACTTACTCCTATCTCTTCTTCTTTTGCTTCGTTTCGTTCTTCGTCTTCCCTTCCTTCTTCTTCCTTTGTCTCTCATTCTATCTTTCTCTCACTCCCTCTGGCTTTCTCTCTCTCTCTCTTTGTCTCTCTCACTCCCCATCACTCGCCTTCTGTGTGCTAGGGTTTCGAATGGGAGGAGACGAGAATAATCCTCATCTTAATTCTCTGAATTTCTTTTTTTTTATTAAGTTAATAAAATTTTAATTAACAGGTTCTTATTATAGTCACTGACAAGTCTTTTAATTCACTATACCAAGGGATTTCATATGTACATTCACTTAATTTTCATTTTCAATTTGCTTTATATTTTGTCTTAGAATTGCCACATGATTTTTGCATGGACATATTAAATTTCATCTGGTTGTCATTTAACCCATTCATCATATTAAATGCTGATAAAGGTTTGTTCGTGTAACATCACACTAATTAATACTCTCCTGATGCTAGCTAGATCATTTCAATCTCTAATATCATGAGCTAGAATTTCATTTATTTACTTACCAAGTCTCACATCGTTAGAAATTTTGTTTTCTCACACGCATCATTATTATAGTTTCTTACACGTTAAAATATATTACATTTCTTTTATTTTCTTTACCTATTATAATAATTTGTTTGGAATTCTTGCTTAGTATAAATGTATCTTTTAACAATAATTTTGTTAACATGCTCAAGAAATATAGAGGGACATGTAAAAATCAATATTTGTATTTTATATTGCATTTTTATAAAAATGCTATAAAATTGGAAATAAACCTGTAAGCATTTACATGAATTGACATATTGAAATATGCTTAGTATGAGATAAATTTTAAAAACAAGCATATATTGATGGAATTTATTATTGAGCAATAGCAATCATTTGCACTACATTTTATTTGCTTCCTTATTTAGTAATTAAGCATCTCATTTCGGTGTTGGATTAGCCTCGTGATTATTTTTTTCTCTATGCTCACCTCCTTACACAAACAATCTATAATTAATAAATTTATTAAATTTATGAAATTCACAAAGTAAATTCAATTTTAGGATCTGTGTGGGAGAGCTGCTGCTTATTAAAAAGCAGCTCTGAAGTTGCTGAAAAATAATATGATGTTTAAAAAGTTGCAGTAGTTATTGCAAATTTTTTTTTTGAAGTTAGACCGCATCTAGAAAACTGCCACTGCACCTTGCCAGGACCGGTGGTAAAATGCTGATTTTAGTGGTAGATTTTTGAAAAAGCTGTCAAAACAGAGTTTATTCAAACAGATAAAACTATCGTGCGTTGCTGCACCGCCACTATATCGCCTCCCCAAACGGACCCTTAATTCATACATACTCGCAAATGAAGTTTCATCTCAAAATGATTTCTCCTCATGCAAGCTCTTTTTATGTTCAACTTGAACCTGAACACATTGTTGCAGAGATACTGAAAATCCAGAATTTCTCATCCAAACGTTAACTTCCTTTGTCGTTTTCCTTATTAAAAGCTTCTTTTCTTTTTCTCAAATCCTGTTTCTGCCAATTGATTTGTCCAAGTTATAGTTTACATCAAATTTGAGAGCAGTAAAAGAATTTCCTAGGTTAAATATAATTAAATATAAACATTTATACATACATGTTATTTACCTTATTTCAAAACCCAGCTTTTCTTTCCTATCCAGTTATTTCCCTTCTCTTTTTTTTCTCCTTTTGTGCTCTTCATCCTCATATTTATTCTATTTTGGCTGCTAGCAGCTTGCTCTCTCCCCACGATATGGGAGAGTTACGAATGGGTGATAACAGATAGCTCTTTTGTTTTGATATATTTATATGTTTGTATTATCATATTAATAATATAATTTAAATCAATTCAAAAATTGATCACAACCATTAATAATTACATTTGCTAAAATTCGCTGTTATATGCTATGGTCAGTGAATTTTATTTTTTGTGCTGCCGTATGCTAATGTATTGATGCAATACTTTTAATAAAATCTTGAGTAAAATAGTTAAAATGTAATGAAATTAAATTACTTTTTTATATTTTAAAGTTAATAAACAATTCCATATATTAATATGATTCAATTGAAATTTAAAATCTTATATAAATAGTTTTTGTGATTTTTTTGAGATTGCGTAAAATTGGGTATGATTTTAAACAAATTTTTACTTGGCTTTTTGGTCATTTTGGGCATTTCTTGTTCCTTCTCTTTTTTGTTTTCTGACCTGCAATGTTGCTTTGTCTTAACATAAGGGATCTGTTTATTTTCTAACATTCTAACATCAATTTTCAAAAAAATTTCAGGTTTTTCTATAAATGTTTGATTATTCTGCATCTAAATTTTTTCATGCTGTAATCATTGGCTCACATTAACAACCTATTTTCTCAACATTGATACGTGAAAGAGTGCTAGCCTGTAAGCCATCTCATCAATCTTAATAATTTCAAATGGTCCTATATATCCGGGACTCAGTTTGCTTCTTTGATGAAATCTTGTTGTATCTATTATTGGCTTACTTTTACAATTAAAAAATCATTAGTCTCGAACTTTTATCTTTTTATACTTTGGATCATAGTATTTTGTTGACGATTTTGACCATCTTTCAATCTATCTCTTAGTTAATCTGATTTTGTCTATAACTTCATCAACTAACTCTAGACAATTGGACCTAATTGTTATTTCTCCTACTTCAGTCCAAGTTAACTATATTTTATTCTTTTGGTCAGCATAGAGAGCCATTTTATACTTGATTGATAGTTATTTTCGCACGCAAATTCTATTATTGGAATATGGTCTTCCAAATTGTCTTAAAAATCTTGAAAACAACGTCAACCTAAATTCTCTTACCCAAATTATCGTTTTAAATTAGTCATCACTTTGAGGATGAAATGCTGTACCAAGATGTAGCGGCATGTCCAAAATTTTTTGAATACCTTTTTCATAATCTGAAACTGGAACTATTCTCTCTGTTTGAAGTCATCGCCTTTGTAACATCATGTAGCGTGGTAATTGTTTTTTACATATAATTTGATCAATTTTTCAAGTGGATATGATTGCTTGATTGACAAGAAATGAGTTGACTTCATTAATTTTTCAATAGTCACGAAAATCTCTCTTGACCTTGCTTGGATTTGTGAAATTTCCCAACAATATTCCTTGCAATTTTTTTCATTTCCATTCTGGTATAGGTAAGGACTCTTATGAATTTGTTGGGTCTCTATTGTTTTGCTTTTTCTGTCTGACATGCTTGATATCCAGAAATTTACTCAACAAGATCGTTTTTCATATTTTGGCACAAATTATTAGTTTCAAAGTCTTTTATATCGTGATTGTAAATTAATTTTATAGCTTGGATGATAAATTTACTGCAAACTTTTCTATCTTATATTTTGGCACTATGCACCCATAATTGTAACTTTTTTAGTGACACCTTCTTTAACTGTGATTTCCTTCCTTCTGAATTTGCTCAACCAATTTTTGATATTCACTGCTAATGTTTGGGTCTTCTTATTTCTATTTTTTAAATATTGTTTTCGTTGTCATGTGATACGAATATCTATTATCATAAAATCCTTTGATCTCTATTTGGAATGCGTCCATTTCCTCAATTAGCTTAGATTCTTGTGCACTAACGCAATTGCATTACTTTTGGGCTTATGATAGAGAGCATCATCTATCACATTTACTTTTTCAGACCATTATTGTATGTTCAAGTCAAGTCTTTAATATCTTTATGTCAACTTCTCTGCCGCAAATTTAACTCTTTTCGCGTGAAGAGTTATTTCAGACTAATTGTCACCAGTCTCGGGGCTCAGATTTAACCAAGACGGGAACAGACGGTCGAATAGTGAAAATTAATTCACTGTTATTTTAATTCTATCACTAACAATTTACTGTTCAAATAATAGATGAAAGCGCCACTTAAGAGTAATTAAAACTAACAAGTACCAATTATGATACCTTTCTAGTTGTTCTCATCCATTGTACACATTTTCTCCTTTTTATTCGTGTTCACATGTCTATGACATAAAAATAATATTAAAGTATGAGTAATCTCGCTTTTGAACTACAATAAATTGATAATCATGAGTAATCTCGCTTCTGAACTACAATAATGCAAAGAAAAATATTCAATATGTTTACGAGTTTATAAGAAATCTTATAATATACTGGTCTTTCATATTTTTTGATAAGCAATCTGGTATATACTAATAACCAATTTGATACGTTTTATAAGCAATCTGGTATATGTTTATAGGCAATCTGATATATTCTAATGCATGCTTTTATGACATTTTCTAAATAAAAATACTCAATCTTTTCTAAACATTTACTTTAATTTTTCTTTTACATTATACTTTACATACACTTATGTCTTTTGAGGATCACTGTTAACAGCCTAACACACCCTTGAATAATATTGTCTCGTCAGCGTGGCGGTTTGTGATCTACACATCACAATTGTCTAGAATGGAAAGACCCTTACGTGCCCCTGGCCGATATTATCTGATCGGCATAGCGGTTAGCAATGTAAACATTAGAATTGTCCTTGGAGGTTAGCTTTGTTCTACTTGCCCTTGACTGGTATTACCCCGTCGATACAACAGTTAGTGATCTAACCATTATAATTGTCTGGGATGATAGTAAAGTTCTACATTCGCGGGTACATTGACGTCTTCTGCATGTATCATTGGGGGTGAAATCTTTCTCTCACCATGCATATATAAGAATTCATAATAAACTATTTCATTATTCATATATTATTCTAAGATATCTTCATGCATCTACTAACTTGTATACTTACTATGTTGTGAAGCTATTCTTCATGCATCTTTCGTGTCATGAATATGTTTTGTATTGTTCATATCTTTTCTGATGCATTTCTTATAATCATGTATATCTTTCCTGTATGCCTATCTTACATGCCTATGTTACATATAATGTCTATCTAAATATTATTTATCTCATGTATGCACATCCTTTCTTATTATGCTTATCGTTCATATCTTTCTTATCTAAAGATATGAAATATCTGATTAAACTACGACATTCATGGAGTCAAAATCTGAAATAAAGAAGATTGCTAAAATTTAGAAACACAGTTACTCACCTCAATTGTCACTCTAGGTTTTCAATCTTGAGTACTTAACTGGCTGTAGGATAACTTTTCTGTGGAACGAAAAAATTTATAAAACGTAATATTAAATTTTAAAATTCAAGTGATTTCCTTTGATTGAATTATTCTTCTTGATTTAACATAAGGTTATGTTATCTGAAATTTACGGAGCTGTCCTATGACAATCTTCACGATTGCCTCGAAAGTTCTGCCTCATGTAAACAACCTGAAATTTTGTGAATATATTAGCATTTTATATATTTTCGGCTCATAAAATAATTAAACCTAGAAAGTAGTAACATTCTTACCTCTATATAGACTTTTCGGCACAGATCCACCTTACTGAAGCTGCAAAATTTATTTTCTATCACATCTTCTACGCTGATATCATGCTAGAACGTTTATGGAATGTCATAAAAAACTTTTGACTCTTCCGACACACAATCGACACCTCCCACTGCTATAAAAAGGAAAAATGAACGAAGAACGTGGCAAAAGTCAAAATTAAAGGGTCAGGAAAGAAATTAAAACTTCACATATCATGAAAGAGGGAATTGCGCTTTCGAAAACTGCCACGGATCCCAAAATTGCGACATGCGCACTTCCTTGGAGCTGCTTAATACATGCCAGACCGTGGCACTTGAACTACATCAAGTGTTGCCACGCGAATAAAACAGAGGGGGGGGGAGAGAGAGATAGATATATATATATATATATATATATATATATATATATATATATATATATATATATATATATATAGAGAGAGAGAGAGAGAGAGAGAGAGAGAGAGAGAGAGAGAGAGAGAAGCGAAGAAACAACAACAACAACAAAGCCTTAATCTCACTAAGTGGGTTCAGCTATTAATATCGCCATCGTTTTGAACAATAGACCCGAGATATCTAAATCGTTCACACCTTTAAATAATTTGATCACCCAAAGTTACAATTTTGTCGCTAGAGCTACTATTACTAAAATTACATTCCATGTATTCAATTTTAGTTCTACTAAAACGAAGACCTTTAGAATTCAATGTAGACCTCCATAATTCAAGTGTTTCATGGGCTTTTTGTCTCGTCTTGTCCACAAGGAGGATATCATCAGTAAAAGGCATACACCAAGGTACATCCTCTTGTAAATATCCAGTAAGACCATCCATAAATAAAACAATAAGATATGGACTTAAAGCCGATCCCTGATGTAAACCAACAAATATAGTAAAATATTTGATCAATCATCCTTCAGTTCGAATACAAGTAACATCTATTGTATACTTATATTTAATGACTTGAATATAAGTCATATCAACACCTTTCCTCTCAAGATCTGTCCAAAGAACATCTCTGAAAACCTTATCGTAAGATTTTTCTAAATCAATAAAAATCAAATGTGGATCATCCTTAATATCTCCGGACTTCTCTACCAAATCTCTCAATAAATTTATAACTTCCATATTAGACTTGACCGACATAAATCCAAATTGATTATGGGAAATCTTGTAATATGTCTTAATCTATGTTCAATCACCCTCTCGCATAATTTTAAAGAAATTCCTATATAATTTGCACACTCTTGTGCATCCCCTTTATTCTTAAAAATGGGGACCATAATACTTTTTCTCTACTCCTCAGGCATACTTTTAGTTTTTAAAATTATATTAAAAAGTTTAGTAAGCCAAGAAACTCCAAAATCCCCTAAACATTTACACACTTCAATTGATATATCATCAGGTCCTACAGTCTTTCCACCCTCAGTTTTTTTAAAGCTTCATCAACTTCTTTTTTACTAATGCGACGGTAAGGATGAAACGTTTTATTATTATTAACGATATTAATATCACGAAGGTCGATCGTATTTTCATAATCTTCATTAAAAAGTTTATCAAATTAACTCACCCACTTATGTTGAATATCTTTTTCTAAGAAAAACATATTTTGATTTTCATCTTTAATACACTTTACTTGCATTAAATCTTTACTTTTCTTTCTCTTTGTTTGTCTAGTTTATATATATATTTCTCACTTTCCTTAATATCCAAGCTATTATAAGGATCGGTAAAAGCAAAATTTTTAGCGTCACAAATTATTCTTTTAGGCTCCCTGCGTGCTGTTTTATATTTTTCCCAGTTCTGTACGCTTTTACATTTAAACCAATTTTTATAACATAACTTTTTATATTTTATATTTTCCTGCACATTATTATTCCACCACAAACTATTTTTATTTATAGAAATTTTTCTTTTGATTCTCCAAGTACATCTTTTGCCACTTGTTTAATAGTATTTGTTATCTTTTCCCACATAACATTTGCTTTTTGATGAACATCTCAATTGTTTAAATCCTGAGTATTACTTATAAAAATAATTTTTTTGTGTCTTTTAGTACTCCCATCTAATTCGACAATGTTGAATCCTAATATTCTTTCATTTACAACTTTTCATCTTAGAATCTTGAACTAATAATTGATGTTGGATACTTAATTCCTTACTTGAAATGACTTTACAATCCTTAAAATCTTAAAGATCTCCTTTTCTCATAAGAAATAATCAATGTGTTTTATTAGATCCATTCTTATAAGTAATAAGATGATAATTTCTTTTCATGAATAAATTATTAGTAATAATCAAATCATAAGCTAAAGCAAAATTTATATGACTACCTTCTTCATTAATCGATCCATAACCGTAGCCACCATGAATATTTCTGAAATCTTCTACCACTCTACCGACATAGTCCATTTAAATCTTCTCCAATAAAATTTTTTCTTCAAGAGGTATCATTTGTATTAAGTCTTCTAAGTCATTCCAGAATTTATCTTTAAAGCCTATATCTAATCCTACTTGAGGAGCATAAGGACTTATAATATTAAAAATCTTAGTATCAATAATAATCCTAAGTGCTATAATTCTATCTCCAAGTCTATTGATTTTTACAACATTATCTTTCAAACTCTTATCTATAATTACATCTACAGAATTTCTAGTGCGACTCTTACCGTAATATTATAGTTTAAAACCTTAGTTATCAATCTTCTTAGTTTTTTCTCCAAACGCATTTAGATTCTTGAATACATAAGATATTTATCTTTTTATGAATCACAATATCAACTAATTCCATTAATTTACGATTGAGAGTACCTATATTCCAAGATCTTATCCTAATACTAGTATTATGTACTCACTTTTTTACCGGCATTCGTCCGTAATGTGAGAACTCTTGCTTATTTGGCACTACACCCATGCACCTGTATAATGGCCCTTGCACGCTTTCCACTGTATTCAGGTCATACAGCGCGTCGCTTTCAGGGGACGCCCTAGCACTTAAACAATGTTCAAAAGGATTCATGTCAAGTTTTACGCTGTCTGTCGACTACCTAAGTCAACTCTCCTCTTTTCACATCCGGGCTTGGAACCGCAATGATAGTGTTAAGAGAAGAAATAACGAAGGGAGATAAAAAGGCTGTAAGTCGGTGAAGAGTGAAATGGTGATTAGGGAAAGAATTAATGAATAATTAAGATTAATTTAATTGATTAAACGTTTAATTTAAAATTTTGTCTCAATCTATTCATAATTAATATATAGTGCTTTATATCAAATTGCTCGTTTTAACACATAGAATTTTATAAAGTTGTTTCGATCAAATTTTGGGGAGATGCAAAATGAGGTACTTTGTATGTCGCCAAAAAGTTTATCCTATTTCTCAAAAATTGGTTATTATGCTAATAATCAGTGAAAATTTATATTTTGCCTCATTCGCCCTCGAAATTCTTGAAGCAAATACAACACTTTCTCCATTTTAGATCATATGTCGATTGATTTTTCTCATGAGGCTGCAACTACTTTGATGTATACATAATTATATTGTTATTTTACATTAAAATACATGTTAATCCTTTCTTTGATGCATCACTATAAATCTTAATACTGGAACAGTTTTCTAACACTATTTCAATTCTTTAAATTTATTGTTTCATTATTCTGCCATTCAAACTTGACATCCCTGCTTATTATCTTGGACAGTTTCATTGTGAGGCTCCTCTGGCATTTTGAAATCTTTTCGCGAGTGGAGAAATGCAGAAAATTTTGGACCTATTTGGCAGTCGTTAGTGTTAATCATTCTACTATTTCTTTCATGTTCGGAGAATCCATAAGGATTCCTTGGCAACCTATGATGTGTTCCAAAAATGCCACATACTTCAATCACAATTTGCATTCTGAAAACTTTACATGCAATTGAATTTTCTTCAACAACTTTAAAACTGTTCTCAATTGCTCGGCATCATCATCATCAGTTTTGGAATAACTTGTCTTCTAGATGCCAACTGATTTTACGAATGTTTAGATATTTAGAAAATATGATGTAATTTAATTATGAAAATTATTTTTAATGTTATCGCAAGACCAAAAAAATGACACTAGTAAACATAATATATTTGTTGAGCCAATGTCTCAAATGACATAATTAGTGTAAAACAAATGTGTATTAATGTTAATTAACTATTATTCATAAGTGAATAAAAAGAGTAGTAAATTTTTTGGTATGGAGATTGGTGGATCCTATGAGATGTTGAGAGATGTATAATGTATTTAGTCGGAAGTTTAGCTTTAAAAGTTTAATTTGACATAATGCTACTGATTCCAATAGCTAAAAGTGCTTCACATTTTATTAGTGCAAAATTGAAGAAGAAATTTGAATATAGCAATTCTAATCACTTTATTTTTAGTGTTGTGTAAGTATTTTTTCCGTAGAGGAGTCTTGCTTAGAGAGTAAAAAAATATGCGCTATTTTGCTGTTCTTGGCTATTTGAACTTCTTGAAGTTGTCTGCAATATCATGGAATAATTTTTATACATAATCTTTGATTATTATATGTTGAAAATGTTGAGTATTCTTATGTAAACTTTTTGAGATGGTGAAGAATAGCATCATGTCAAATTGGTGGGTGAGATAAGATGGAGGAATATGAAAAAGGGAAGTTTAAAAGAAAAGAAAAACAGAAAAAAACTCCATGCATACAACTAAGAGGGGAAGAAGAGAACTCGGTATACACAGTCTGAAGTGATCTACATACACAATTTGTATTGAGCTAGAAAACACTTAATTGTCCTCAAAAGAATTCATTTTTTCCGGCGACCCTTGTTATAACCAAATATGTATGCGGATAGGATGAGAGAGAACATATCCATATTACTTATCATAATTCTGTGATCGTTTGATAAATTACATTTACAAATAAAATTTAATTAAAAAAATGGCCAAAGTTTGAAATTGGCCTACAAGACTTCGAAAAGTAGAATGGTTCCAACCTGGTACAAATTCTTTTGATTTGTTTATGAAAATGTTGTCTTGACGTGGAAGTGTTCGATATGTATTGAATCAATTTGAATTCGTGGTGACTCAGGGTATTGTTTATTTATTGTTTTTTCTTCCAAATTTATGTTATTTTTTGGCAATGTTTAGTGCATGAATTGTGTTGATTGTATAATGCTACTTTTTTGGAAGATTTATGACATGCGATTTGAGCTTAATGAAGTAGAAGCTAGAAGGGAAAGGTATCCATCAACTATCTCTTTCATCAATTTGTTAAATGCATTGATTTCACAAGAAAGAGATGTAAGTGACCGAGGCCGGAGGTACGGACATTGAATAGTTTTCTATTTTTTTGTTGTCCTTTTTCTGCTATTTAATTGCATAGTCTGAACTCAATTTTCTCTGTTCTTGATTAAAATATTTACCAGGTTTGTCGGCATCTTTAGATTTATCTATGATCATGTCTTCAGCCCTTTTCCCCAGAGGGCTTATGCTGATCCTAAAGAAAAATGGCAACTAGTTATCTCTTGCCTCCAGCACTTCCGTTTGTGAGTATCTTTTCTGTCTAGCATGTGATTTACTTTTATAGTGAACCGGCAAATGCTTGATGAATATTGAATTTGGCTCCATTTTATAGGATTATGTTAGACTTCTATCCTTTCTCCAAAAAAATTAAACCTTCTTTTTTTTTGTATTCAAAATTATCATATATTTTTGGTTTCAGTTGCTATGATAGTTTCAGTGATAATTTATCTTCTTGAATTGCGTTAAAACTTAAATATTTTGTTATATTTAAATTTATTTTTTTCAAATGTTTATGCTACTATCTTGAATGGTAATGACATTTGTATTTTAATTGAAGTCTGTTTTTTTCCCCGAACTTTTCCTGATTTTAGCTTTTTCTAGGTCAATTTTTGTGGAATTGTTTCATGTTAGTTTTTTTTTTTTGCCGATGTCTTAGTTTAACCCGCATATTTTTGCTTAATATTCAGTCTTTTTTTCAGCAAGTTTTACTGCTAAAAAATCTTTGATATGATATCTTATTCTCACCTAGATTTATTTGTTTTTTTGTTTTGACATTCTTATTTCCACCACATTCCGCTGAACATTAGTAGCCTCTTTGTTCTTCGATGCTGGAATTCTCATATCATTGTTTTCTAATTATATTTTTTGTTATTTCTATTTTTTTGTCTTATTGTGTTGTACTTCTGAGCCACATCTGTTGTTTAATAACCAAACCTTACCTCTAAATAAAGTTCTTTGTTCTATTTACGTTGTTTTTATAATTGATCCAGCATTGTTGAACTTATAGCCCTTTTATATCAATTGGCATTCCTGAATATTAGAAGTTATTTTTTTAGAATTTATTTCTATTTATTTTCCTTTTATTTCTTTTAATATGTAATTACTAGTTTATGCCTTTTTTTTATATCTTTTGGGTGTTACTAGGAAGGATTTGGGTATTTTATCTTTCCTTTTCTATTTGCATTGTATCATTTATTTATACACCTTTGCTGGTCAATAATATTATCATGTCTATTGCCATATTCTACATGGTATTAGAGCTATTGGTCAAATCCTAGTCGTTGGAACTTCCTGCTGGCCGGATCTTTTGCAGTTTTTTTCACCCACAAGCCCTAACCTTCTCTGCCAGCTCGACATTCTTCCAGCTGACCGAATCAGATCTCTTGACGGCAAAGATCACTTGTACAGGTCAAATCATCACTTGGTGGCTCCCATTTTTGCTGTCTGTTGCATAAGAGACTATCTATATTTATGTTTCGGAATCATGGCAGACTCCTCCACTACTGAGCCTTCTTCTGAAGGTGTACTGGAGTTCACTGAGGATCGACACCGACCTCAATCTCTTTGCCTACGGTAGGCCTAGAAAATCACATGAAGTTCTTGATCATCACCCATAAACTTAACGGTTCTAATTTTCTTCAATGGTTCGAAGCCTTGTCATTGCTCGCCAAAGGATGCAAGAAGTTAGACTATCTCACATGGATGATTCGTGAACCTCCGAAAATTGTCCAAACTTTAGTGGAGAATTCCATGGCCATATTTTGATTGATCAATTCCGTGTTGATTATGACTGGGCATTCGTATCTATTTCTTCATTTTGCGAGTGCACTATGGACGGCTGTTCAAGATGCCTACTTGGACGTAGGAAACTTAGGCCATCTTTAGGAGGTTTCCAAAAAGATTTGTGCCGTAAAACAGGGCATAAAGGCCATGACCCAGTGCTACAATGACGTGTTGGCCTTATGGATGGAATGCGATCGCTACTACGACTACACATGTACTCTCTAGTTGATCGTTTTCTCTTCTAGAAAATTGTGGAAAAGGATCATGTGTTCCAAATCTTGGCGAGTCTGAACAAGGATTTAAATGAAGTTCGGGTTCGTATTATTGTTGGATCCTTTCAATTAGTGTTGCATTCACTGAGGTATGCTGCGAAGAAAACCTAAGACTTGTCAGACTCGATACTTCTACTCCTTTATTCGAACCGTCCTCCTTGCTCTCTAGTAGCGCTTAACCCTCCACGTCATCATGGGCCAATCACTTTATTTTTAATTACTGTCACAAACCCAATCATACCCGTGAAAGGCGTTGGAAACTCCACGGGTGATCGACGAGTAAACCTTCAACCAAATGCTACACTGCTATGGGTTTTACTACGACCTTAGAAGCCACAAGAATATAGTTGATTCCTACTTGGAACATCTTGGAATTACCAGACTCCATTAAGAGTCAAATGGAGCACTTGGTCAAATTACTTGGATTTAGTCAATTCTCTTCCGACCGTTGACCTCCCATATTCGTCAAGGTAACGTTTCGATGACCCTCGCTGTTTTTACTTTTTCTAGTCAGTGGATTATTGATTCAGGTGCCACGGACTATATGAATGAATGTTGTCAAGCCTTCTCGACATATTATTCGTGCTTTGGGAGAGATACCGTTAAAATTGTGGATGGATTCCATAGTTCCATTGCGAGTAAAGAGTATGTTGTTCTAACAACATACCTAATTCTAGAATTGTGTTACTTGTACTTGTTAATAAGATCTATTATGAGTTTGTAAGTTGACATATGACATTGATTGTGTTGCTCTTTTTCTCATGATGTTTCTCTGTTAGGTTTGTTGCTCGTGTGGGATGATGGGAACCTCCAAGTAGGTAGTCGGACTCTACTTTTTCCAAGGGAAAAGCAGTGTTAACGAGGTCAATTCATCCAGTAGTTTTAGTCTTTCCCAGTCTACTGAATGTCTTATTATGTTTTTACACTGTTGTTTGAGTCATCTCAGTTTTCAATATTTAAACAAGTCATATTGTTTGATGTTTTCTGATAAAAAATTATCTAGTTTCAAATGTGAAATTCATTGACTTGTGGCGACCTTCCCAAACAAAGTTATTCTAATAAACAGTGGTTTCTTATCTTGATTGATGATCACTCTCGAATGATGTTGGTTCTATTTCTTAAAAGTCAAATCTGAAGCTGCTGTCATCTTCAAAAGTTTCATTCATTTATTTTCACCCAATTCAAAATACAATTCTAGTCTTTCGGACTGACAACAACCGTGAATATTTTTAACTCTATATTATGAGATTTTTTGTAATATCATCGTCCATCAAAGCTCCTATACGGATATTCCTCAAAAAATAGGATAGCCGAGCGAAAAAAACTGACACCTTGAAGTTGTCCGTTTCATTATGTTTCAGTCGAATATACGAGAACGGTTTTGGAATGATCCGTTCTTGCCATCGCATATCTCATAAATATTCCTCAGAAAGAGTTCTCAATTTTTGGGCCTTGTTAGCAGTCATGTGGTTTTATTTTCTTACCAATCAGTTCTTCTTCAACTTGAGACCCTAAAATATTTGAGTGTGTGGCGTTTGTTTGAAGCACTGCCTCAGCTCGTCGTAAACTTGATTTTCGTTCAATCAAGTGTATCTTCCTCGGATTTTCTGCCACTCAAAAGGGTTGTCGGTGATTTCCGATGTCTCCCACTTGGAAAGTGTTCCGTACTTCCTCAACATTGCCTCATGTAAGGGGGAGCTATAATTTTTGGACACTACTTTCTCAACTCTGTTGGATATGCCATATACTCCAGCCACTTTTCTCGAGGAACCATCTGTCCTATTGGATCCACCATCTATCATACCAACTTCTCCTCCACCTATTCTCTCTGTTTGTACTCAGTTCATCAAGCCCTTGGTTTTTATACGTCCCAATACCTGTAATCTTGAGCCCATTGTCTCTTCGCAGTATTCGGAATTCTTCAGATCATAATCTATTCTAATGTGTAGAATGATTATTTCGAGCTGACCAGAATGTACAACGGAAAATCTATCACTTTTTTGGCTTATAATGCTGTGTTTTAGCTATGATGGAACTAATTTAAATTATAAACTTCATCTCTAGCCTCGCTAGCATTTTTTTATTGGAGATTAATCCACAATGCCATCCCCCTAGAAATGTGGCTTGCCTAGAGAGGCTCGACGGAGGTCACAAATTTCCCTTGGGGCTGTAACCAAGCGGAGGACAAAAACCATATCACTTCTAACTGTTTGCTTCTGTGCAGGGTGAAGGCTATATTGGAATCATGGGGTATCATCATGCCCACGATTGACTCATTCGACAAGGTGGTCCAAAAAATTAGCAAGGCCAAGTAGAATAACGATGCATCGCTCCGGTGCTTTTCTACATGGTTCATCCCTGTTGGCGGTGCCCGTAACACCAAAACACATCAAACTGCTCATGGTACTTCGGCCGTCATCGGCTCCACCATTCTTGAAGCTCTCACTAAGACCTATCTTTATCCATTTCGAGAGCAATGGAATACCAACCGACCCCATGGGTCGGTTCCCACTATTTTCAGGTATCCTCTCCCTCCTGGATGGCTTATAGTTAACATCGATGGTGCGTTTCCCCTTGTGGTACGACCAGTACTGGTCGTATTATTCGGGATGATCAAGGTAATGACATAAACATTGGGATAGTGTCCGTGTTGAGCTTCAAGCTATCAAGTTTTTTCAAGACCTTTGCCGACCATTGCTGCGAGAATATAAAGGGCATCTCATCAAAGGGGTCAACACCGACATTACGAACACTTTGAGTACCACAATGAAGAAAGTTTTTTGGAGCCACCGACCTCTCGAGGCCCCGGATCTTGCCTTTCTTTTGTCGTTTAGATAGGTTCTTTTGTCCATATCCCTAGAAGTTGTAATGGGGCCGCTCATTTTAATGCTAAGCTTGCCCTAGTCAGTTCTTTTGTTTTGATGCATATAGTTGATGATAGAGAACTCTATACCTTACTTGTAGATGATAGATCTCATTTTTGTACATCATAGATGAAAGCTTTGATCTGGTTTAAACCATCTTCCTGTACAGTCTGTGAATTGAACTCAATTTGTCTCTATTCAGATAGACTAATGCATTACCTATTTATTCCTTATTCATATTAGTTGTTTCTGATTTTCCTCATTATTGGAATTATATGTCATCGTTTTACTTTTGTTTTTGTCAGGGTTTTGAGCATGTATGATCTCCGCGATGAAGATATAACAAATCCTGCAGACATGTCTCTGCGATCGAGTTCTCCTCTTAACTCCACACAGGAAGTCCAACCTCCTGTATTAGAGTTGTTGAAGGTATGGCGACTTTTCATATTTTATCTGATATCGTCAAGGTTTTTTAATGAAAGATAATGTTGACCTTCTATGTACTTCTACATTTCTGTTGAGATTTGTTAACTGCATTAATTTTCCTTTTAATAAATTATATTATGCATAATTTTTTTTTGCTCAATTGTACTGAATTTAAGAAAAACCAGTGCTCTTAATCAGTCAACATGATTAAATAGTTATTTGGGCTGTGTTTGGGGATTGCTTTTCGTTGCCGAACTTCCCCCTTTAGGATGATTTCAGTTATCTGCTTGAATAGCAAATGGACTTCTCTATTATTGAAATGGAAACCGATTTGATGCTTTTAGTGAAGAGCTCTACTGGACTATCTTGTAATAAATTCTATAAAAGGCAGAACATATCAGCATTGATGAGATTTATAGCTATTATAGTTAAATGTTATCAAGGGCTAATCGTTTCTTTTGGAAAATTTTGTGAGCTTATTTAAAGCTATGTAGAAACTTAAAATTTAAGCAATGAACTTTTAAACTGGGTTTGTGTATCTATGCTTACATAGATGTTAGCAAACAGTCATTAGGATAGTCCCGGGTAACTTCATGAGGAATAGTTGCAATAAAATGTAGTAGTTCCAATGGTCTAAGGCATGGGAGTCATATTATTTTTTTGGATGTGTTGGTCTGCTGGAGCTGTCATTTGACCATTCATATTTTTTTTTTTTTTTTTTATGTGTGCTCATTAAAAATGATTCTTTTATTCCTATACTTGATAGTTTTTTTTTATTCTTTGTTGCCATGCTAGAGTCTTTCCTATTTTATATTTATTCTCATTAATTTCTTTCTTATTATGTTGTATTTTTTTTTCCTTTTGTTGGTTGTCGTGTCTTTGGTAAGTTGTAACGGTAGGAATTAAGTTTGCCCTTGTTTTTACTTATTAGATAGTTAGGAGATTTGTAATTCGATAAATGAAAAATAAGATATTATTGTTTCTCCATCTTTCCTCACGCAGCCAAATCCTCGTAAGATCGTTTTCGCCGGCATCACTCGTCTTCGACGTTAGCCTCGCTCGTTTATGGATTGCAAACTTCGAGGTTGTCCGTCTTCATCCTGTATGTGCGTGACCCTGAACTGAAATCCTTGTTGGATTGTAGACTTCAGGGTCGTCCATGTCAATTTTATTTGATTCACGGAAGTCGGATCATACGTACGCATACCCTTTATCGCTTATCTTTGCTCGTCTCTCTCATAGAAACGGGTCGCAAATTTCATTCTTACTGGATCCTCTCTGCATCCTCCAGAATCCGTTCAGCCAACTCGTAGGCCCTCTTTTGCTCGATCCTACAACATTTGAAGCCTCTCCAACAGCCTTCCAACAACCAAAATCGTCCTTGCAGCCACTGAAATATTTGGGACGGCTTAATGCGAATCTTGATGGTGCACTTCTGCTCACGAGGGTTGCGGGTTCTAGGGTTATCATTCGTGACTAGCGTGATACTGGTTGATTGTTTTGGGGCAGCATTTCGAACATCGGGATAGTGCCTGAGTCGAGCTTGAAGCTATCCCCTCCTTTCAAAATATTTGTGAACCATGGATGTTTGAGACCAAAGGAATTATTATAGATGATGTCAAGTGAGTTATCATGAAATTTTTTGGATCCGACATGAAGAGTTCTTAGCAATACAAGCCGCATGAAGCTCTGAATATAGCTTTTTTTTCGAGTTTTAAGCAATTTCTATTCTTTCATACGTCTCGTGAATATAATAGGGCGGCTCTTTTTTGTTCCCAGTCGGCCCTTCATGTTTTTTTTTCTTTTTGACACATATAAAGTAGGATAATGCTCTTTCTTTTATACTTATTGGCGTTATATGAATATATTACTTTTTTGTATTTGATCGGTGCATGCTTGCACATATTTTGTAATTTTTATATTTAGTAAATGCAAAATGCAATATTTCAAGGAATCCCTCTTCCGTCGACCTTCTCCATTTGTCCTTGCGGCCTCATCTGACGACACTCACCAGCTCCTCTTTTCTATTGCCACCAGTCTCCTTGTAGGCCTTTCCTCAGGCAAACAAGCAAGCCGCAAATGACCTTTTTGACCGACCTTTCGAAGGATCACGACAAGCAGCAGCCAGCCAGTCCTTCCCTTATCTAGCCTTAAACGTGCATAAGGTTCGTGACAAAGTTTGTGATGTAGTTGTCTAGCTCTATTTTGGAAAATAATTCTGACTCAGAGATCATGAATTTTGTACAAACATTCTCGAAACTCTACCACTTTAACACAAATCTTAAACTCAATGCCCACAATTTTCTTTAATGGTCCCAATTCATATTTATGTGCATTTATGAAAAAAGAAAACAGAAACATCTCATGGGAGAGGGCATAATTTCTTTCTTTGCTGATCCTAACCATAGCCCATGGAAGATCCATGACCTTATGATCATGTCTTGGTAGAGCCGTTCTATGACCATAGATGTTGGAGAAAATGTCTTGCTTTGTAAGACATCACATGAGATTTGGTAAGCAATTTGTGAGACTTATTTTAGTACTGAATTTTTGATGCATTAGTTCCGACAAGAATAGTGATGTGTGACTCGATACTTTAACACGCCTACAAAGTGCTGGTCATAATTTTGATATGTATATACTTATGTATGTAATTTCCCCAAAGATGCTATGATGTATAAAATAATTATGGAAAAGAAGGGGTTTATGAAGTTCTTATTAGGTCTAAATATGAACTTATATGAGGCCAAAGGTTGAATCATGAAAATGATGCCTCTCTCTATTACTAGGGAAGCTTTTGTTGAAGTCAGAAAAGAAGAAACTCGGAAGAAGCTCATGATGGTTGGAAGCGTGGGTTCATCTTGTACTGAAAGCTTTGCCTTGTACACATAGCGCCCTCTACGAGTCAAAGCTAAAGAGGAGCCATTCATTGTGTGAGTATAGCTAGAAATTTTATCACACAAAGGACAAGTGTTGAAAATTATATGAAGAACTTACAGATTAAAAATCTGGGTAAGGGAAGAACGACCAAGATTGTAAGGCCTGTGTTGCCATCTCGTTTGAATGGTTGGTCGACCCTAGCCTCTTCAACAAGGAATGATTGGAGGTGTTGAAAAATTATTTTCAAGCACAACTGAGTGATTTGCCGGTTTGATGATACACCAACGTATCATGTCCTCCTATCTCGCTTGCAATGAAATATTTTTATCTTGGATAGTAGATTCGAATGTTTCTGATCACAGGACTAGAGATATTCATTTTCTCACCAACTACCAACAGTTCATCGATTCCAAATTATGTTAGATTTGCCAATGGATCTGACTTCAAGGTTGAGTGAAAGTTTGCAATGGTATTTAACTCTCTTATGTGCTGTCTATTCTTCAATTTGATTGCAGTTTACTTTCAATTAACAAAATTACTTTTGACTTGAACTATATTATTAAGTTCTTTTCTAATTTTTATGAATTTTCGGTGGTGGATTCGGAGAAGGTTATTGATAGTACTCAATTGTATCAGTGTCTGTACTTGCTTAATGAAATCTATTTACTTAACACATAAGTGTCTTTTCATTATCATCTTTTCATGTTCCCGACTTTGTTGTATTCGAGCCTGTTGAAAGCTAAGTTTTTTTTTGTGACAATATACAACTACAGAACTGTTCACAGGAAAGTCTAAATTCACACATCTCTGAGGTACTAAGTGAGGTGAAATCCACAGGTGAGGGAATGGAAAGTTGTGCGAATTATCTTATCTAGAATTATTTTGCCTATGAGAAGTTATCAACTTTTAAAACCTTTGTATCTAATCTTGGCAGTGTGTAGATACCTATGTCTATTCACGAAGCACTTTAATGTCCATAATGGAAATAAGGTAGTTGAAAAAGAGATCTAAGTACTTGATCTTAATGACAGTTAGACTCTTACAAAACTTTCTCCAGATAAAGGACCAGTTGGATGCAATTGGGTGTTCATTTTTAAGTACATATCATATCATAGTGTTGAAATTTAGAATAATGCATAATCATGTTATTGATATGAAAAGAGGATATAAATAACCCTTACATGAATCCTAGAATAAGCAAGACATTAAGAAAGAAATAACATGAATGGAAAGATACAACTCTTAATATCTTCAATTAATCAATTCATATTAATTGTTTTGGAGATAATTGAAACAACATAAAAAAAGGAAAGCCTACAATAGTAAAAAAAAGATAAAATTAATCTAAGAAAATAAGTTTAGAGTAGGAAATTAAATAAAATTGTATTGGGAATTAAATCTAATCCTTATAACTTCTAATTCGAATAAATTATTTCCTAATATAGCTTCTAATAGAAAGCATTTGGAGGTTCATGACAACCATGGGGCTTGAAATTAACTAAATACGATAATAGATGGTCCGACATTAAAAATCAATTCTTCACTTTTCAGTTTATATTATTAACTGTTTAATATTAAAACTAAATATACTTTAAAGGGCCACTAAAAAAGGTAATTAAATTAATAAGCAGAAATGTGTACCTTTTCGTTTGTTATTCTCGTCTTCTATTCACATTTGTTTTTGTTCTGTTCAACTTGTCAAATGTGTAAACCTAAAAATTAATTTTAAAATAATATAATGCATTATCTAAAGATAATCTAGGAGTAATTACCCATTCAAACTACCGGAACTCAAAGAAAAAGGCTTCAATATACTTGTTGGTCTTTTCTATCTCTTTAAAAAATATTATAATATGCTAATCTTTCTTATTTGTATCAGAAATCTTTTATATATTAATGCATGTATCAATACTTTTTTCTAAATAAAAATACTCATGTTTTCTATATTGATTTACTTTATCTTTAATTTACTTTATACTATTTACATACATGTCTGTCTCTGTGAGGATCACCGTCAACAAATTTAACATATGATTAATATTTCCCTGTTCGCACAACAGTTAGGGATGTAGGCATCACAATTGTCTAAGATGGAAAGACTTTTACCTACCCTTTGACCGATACTGTCTCGTTGGCACGACGTTAGCAATGTAACCACCATAGTTGTCTGGAGAGGCAATCACTGTTTTACTTGTACTTGATTGATATTATCTCATCGATACAGCGGATTGTGATCTAATCATCACAATTATTTGGGGTGGTAGGAAAACTCTACACTCGTGGGTACACTGACCTCCTCTGCTTTTACTATTAGGGGTGAACTCCTTTGAAAATGCACTTAGAGACATTCATATATAAAATATTTTATTTTTCATGGCGTACATTATTCTGAGACATTTTTATCATCTATTAACATTCATACTTTGTTGTATATCTAATCATCATGCATATCTCTCATATCATGCATATCTTGTTTTATGTCTACAATATCTTTTTCTATCATACTTGTCATGCATATTTATTTCTTATGATGTCTCTATTTTGATATTATGCGTATCATACATATCGTGCATCTCAATTCTCATATATATCTTTTTTTCATACATAACTTGTATATCTTTTCGTTCATGTTTATATTTCTATTTAACAATATGAATAATCTAACTAAAATTGAGCATACATATTCAAACAAATATTCTGAATTAAAGTCGATTACTTGAAATTTATAATTACTCGCATCGAATGCCACGCCGGATGTTGTGATAACTTTTTCGTTCATCTTAAAAACTTATTAATATTAAACTTTGAGATTTAAACAAATCCTGTTGAAGAAGTGATTATTCTTTGCTTAAGATTAATTTACATGAATTTTACAGAGGTGTCCTATGAATAGCTTTCACATGCTTGCCTCGAACTAAACTTCTCGGGCGAATAACTTGAAATCTTGAATGATTTAAGAATTCAGGATATCTTGACTCATAAGGTAAGTCATCCAAAAGAATAACTTTCTTTCCTCGAATAGGCTTCTCGGAACAAGCCCGCCTCTTCTTTCTATCTTCTCAATCTTTCTCTCTTTCGTGGATTTCATACAAATCCTCTACGGAAATTCACGAATCACTTATGACACTTCTGACATAAGTTCGACGCCTCCAACGACTACAAGAAATAAACATTGCATGAAAAGCGAGGCAAATCTCAAAATTGAAGCAAGAGGAAAAAATAATTACATTCTTAAATGTCGCTAAAATCAATTTAGGGATTACCATGTTTTCTCTGAAGCTCTTAATCGAGGTTTGCGGCTTACTAGGTGCCCACTTGGTCACCTCTGCTCGTGCTTTGCTACGGTGGCGTGAGCGAAAGTCCTTGTCGAGCTATTGCCACCGCATTAGGGAGTTTCTCGGGATGCCTTCTGCCGAGCAAGTGAACAGGGATGGATGATGTGCAAGGAAAATCGAGCGGGCGAGAGGAATATCAGTAGGAAAAGAAGTTTTTGAAGACTCTGGAACCACATCAATGCATATTTCTCATGGGTTAGGTCGGTGGAGCAGTAATGCAGTAATAGGAAGGAAATACTTAAGGGTTAATTAAATTTTATTAACTTATAATATCTAATTTTTACATCTTCCACTTCATTTATAATTTATAGATAGTATTATATATCTAATTTATCGATTCAATGCGTATAATTTTATCAAATTGATTCGTTTGATATCCGAAGGATGCAAAATTGGGGTATATTTTTAGTTGTCAAAATTTTTATCCGATTGATCTAAACTGTTTAATATATTGGTGGCCAAAAAGTTTCTCTCAGTTTTGTAGGATAGATCAAGAGACCTTTGTTTCAAAGTCGAAGTTAAACACAATAATAATTCTTTCTTTTGCATTTAATAAAGTGTGAGACCTGCATCAACTTGATATTAAGAATGTGTTTTAGAATGAAGATATTGAGGAAGAAGTGCATGAAGATCCCATCAAGATTGGAAAATGGTTGAAATAAACTTCCGATTTGTAAACTATAAATGTTATTTTTTGGACTTCTAATAGTCTCTATGGGCTTTTGACAAGTTTGTCAAGTCTCTGATGTCTAATAGATACATCCAACGCAAAGCAGATCTTATACTGTTCATAAAGCATATATGAGGAGGTAAGCAAGCTATGCTTATTGTCTACGTTGTTGATATGATTCTTGCAGTAGATGATAAAAGATTGGGAAGATTGAGGAGGTTTTGCTACTGAATTTGAAATTAAAAGTCTATGAGTGATGAGATATTTTCTGAACATGGAATTGGCGAGGTCCAATATGTGTACCGTGGTATCCCAAAAAAGGTTCATCCTAGACCTATTAAAAAATCAGTTTGCTAGAGTGCAAACCTATTGAGAGACCGGTGAAGAAATGTAGATACCAGAGATTAATGGGTTTGCTTATCTACTTGTCACATACTAGACCCGATATTGTTTACTTTGTCACGTCGTGAGTCAACACATGAACATTCTAAATGAATATTATGTAGAGTTGATTTATAAAATATTAATGATTCTTATGAAGACCCTTAACAACTGGTTATTTTTTAAGAAATTTAACAATCGAGAGGTAGAAGTTTACATTGATCTTAGCTGAGCAGGAGGACTGACTTACAAAAGATCCATCTCTTTCTTTTATTGCTATATTCGAGAAAATCTTGTCACATGGAGGAGCAGAAAACATGCAGTGATTTCTAGAAGTTGTAAAAAACCTAAGTATCAGGCACTTTCGTTTGAAATTTTTGTAGGAATGTGGATCCAAGTGCTACTAAATGAGTTGGGATACTCCACGGTTAATCCCATATAGATGTTTAGTGACAGCTAAGATGCCATTAGTATTACAATGAATCCCGTGCATCATGACCAGACTGAGCACGTTGAAATTTATAAGACATTTTAGTTTTGAGAAGGTCAATGGAGGGGTTATTCACTTAATCTACATTCCAACTCTCAAATTGCTGATGTTTTTACTAAATTTCTATCCCTAGGCAACTTCATTAATTTGTTTACCAAGTTTGATCTTTACAACATATATTACTCAACTTGAGGGGGAGTGTGGAATTTTGAGTTTCGTATTTTGGATTTATTGTTTTTTATTCTTTATTATTTTGTATTTCTTTCTTTTTGTTGATGGTTGTCTTTGATATGTTGTAATTATAGAAATTAAGTTTGCCCTTGTCTTTACTTAGTATGTAAGTAGGAGAGTTTTAATTTGATAATTGAGAAATAAGAGAATATAGTTTTCCATCCTTCTTCACTTTCTATGCTGTAAAGATAAATTTATTACACCAGCTACATTAGGAGCCTGCTTCAGTAATGAGTTACCTTCATTGGGCACCCAGACAGTGCTTTGTCTTTATCAGTTTTCTTGTTAGTTTTTTTTTTTTGGTTCTCATTATTAATTTGTAATTTTTTGAAGAATATCTCTCGAATTCTATTAGAGAGTTTATATGTTTGATATAGGCGACACATTTGCTTTTGTTGTTCTTGTTTTCAAGTAGATATAGGCCATCCCATTTTGATTGAAAGCTTTTATCTAATGGGTTCCTTTTATTTATAAATTTATTTATTTTTCCTAACGCTTGTGGAAGATTGGCTTGAAAAATACTAGTCTTACCAGAAGAAAAGTGTCTGTACAGCTCAAGACTATATGTGATGTTTGTAATGAATAGCTCAGTTTCCTTTTTTGGGTTTTATTTGACGCAGGGACGTCATAGCCATTGTCTTCATGCAGATTTTTATGATGTGTTCACTCTTTCTGAATGCATTTTTGACAATTTTTGGTATTGAATATTTAATACGGATACATTAAATCCTTTGTCCTGCTGATGTCTGCGTTATTTTTCTTCTTTGATTTTTTTTTTTTTTTTTTTTGAGTTTTTTGTTCTGTTACAAGAAGGAATCCTTGCTAAGCTTATTTTTTAATATTTTGCCAGGATTTCTTGGGTGGCAAAGTAGTTTTTCGCAATGTCATGGGTATCATCTTGATCGGTGTAAACATCCTTATCAATGATCGGATTAGTCAAGCATATGGTTTTCTGCTAGAGAAAGCTATTCAACTTTCCTTGGAAATTATAGTTCTTGTTTTTGAAAGAGACCTATTCCTTGCCGAGTGTTGGCGTCCATTGTATCAGGTATTTATATGAAATATAAGAGTGTTGCTTTATTGAAAGGCTTATTGCAAGAATTTCTTATTTTATTTTGCAGCCTTTGGATATTGTACTTTCTCAAGATCATAATTACATTGTCTCTTTGCTGGAGTTTGTGCGATATGATTTTCTACCTGAAATTCAGATTATGTCCATAAAAATTGCGAGCATTCTAAGGTATGTATCTTCCAATGTTTCTTTTTTTATTTTTATTTTTTATATTTGTTATGTTCTGTTATTCGTGGTTCTACTTTTGTTCGATGATTTTTTGTGTGCTAATTAACATTTACTTGCATGAAAGAATGTAATTTAGTTTTTATTTATTTTTAAATTATAAGTGTTATTTTTGGTAAAGGACAAGTTGAATTTTTAGGATCTTAAAATTTTCCTTCAGTAGTTGAGTCTATTTTTGTATGAGAAGATATTATACGTTTGATATATATATAATATCGCGATGCAGCCGTTAGAGGTTCGGGGAGCGGCGACCTGGGCGACGAAGATTTTAGGGTTTCGGCCATGGTTTCTCTAAGCTTCGCATCTGGTGATTTCGTTCCCTTTTCCTCTTCCTTTTTTCCTGCTTTCGATTCTGCTCTGTTCTGGTTTTCGGGTTTCGTTCGGCTTCAGCGGTCTTCGAAGATTTTCACGATTTTTTTTTTTCAGATCTCGCAGTGTCTGCTGGTTTTTTTTTCTTTTGTTTCCTATCTTGTGTAGTTTCCGTTTTCATGTCTCCTGTTCTGCTGGATCTTGCGATTTTTTTGTGCTGGGCTAGGGTTCCTCCTGATGTTGCGGAGTTTCGCGGCCGTGGTCTCGGGAGACTCTACTCCTACTGTTAAGCATTCCTGCTTCTTCCCACAGGCATTTCACGATGCTATTGAAGTTGGAGGTGTTGATTACCAGTTTATTGGTAAACTTGGTCGGAAAAATGGTAAACCTGCACTTTTCCTTACTGACGAGGAAACCAACCTTCTAGTTTCTTCTTGTCGCTTTGCTTTGATTGGAAAATTTCTATATGGCCACCCTAAACTTGATCTAATTCATAAGGAATTTGATATGTTAAGACTAACTGGTTCTTGGCACATTAGTCATTTAGATGGTCGACACATCCTTATACAATTGTCTAACGACATTGATTATACAACTGTTTTCGCTCAGAAAGTGTTAAGAGTTGACAATCGTATTATGAAATTTCTTAAATGGAGAGTGGATTTTGACCCTCGAGCCGAATCCCCTGTTATTCCTGTCTGGGTAAAATTCCCTGGGTATAAGTATCACCTTTTTAATTATGAAATTTTATTCTCTTTAGCCAAGGGCTTTGGCAAACCTCTTCGATTGGACAATCCCACACTAGACCGTACCCAGCCTTCTGATGCTTATTTTTTGTTTGAGAGAGATATTACTGACGAAGTCTGGATTGGTTCCAATCATACTGGTTACTGGCAGAAGGTTGTCATGGGGGCTTATCCTCCGTATTGCTCACAGTGTTCTATGTTTGGGCATAGTGCTTCTATTTGCTATAGGCTTCACCCTCATTTAAATCCTCAGAACACTGTGAAATCGTTTTCTAAACCTCCTACTACTCAGGCACCTCCCTTTGCTGAGCCCAACCCCAGTTTGTCTAATGACATGCCTGAGCTTGTTTCACAGGATCCCCCTACCACTGTTGATGCTCCTCTTTCTGTTGTCCCTGAAGCACAAGACTCAACTCGTCCTCCTCCCTCCCCCTTACCTCTTCCTTGCCCTTCTGAACTTGCCCCTGCTATCATTACCCCCACTTTACCTATTACCAATCTACAGTCTTCTGATTGTATTGAGGAACTCTCTCTTGTTGGCACTGATGGTCTCTCCTTGGTTGCTCAGGGCACTGTGGCTGTTGTGTTAACGGATGAGGATTTTGTTCACCCACACACTGTTAACGTGAACCTCCCTCTTGTTGATCCCCTTCCTGTTGCTCTGCAGCCCCTTGACACCCATGCTCTTTCTGTCTCGGAGACTGATCACTCTGTTACTCGCTCGCAATATTTGCTAAGTATTTCACTCCTTAGCGGCGGAGTTGATTTCCCCCTTACTGCCTCTCAAACTAGTAACAATATTGCTACTGTTATCTTTGCTACTGCTACTGCTGCTATCACTCATGCTAACCAAGCTCTGGAAACTGAATGGACTATTCAATGTCGTAGGAAAGGTAAAAAGAAACCTGATCCTCGCCTTATTCCTCCTACCACTCCTGCCACTGACCGGGACTACCACTCTGATAGTGATCATATTGAGCATATGCAACAACCCTCAAGAGTCACTAGGAGGGGGGTTTCCAAAATTCATGTTTAACATTCTTGTGTGGAACATTAGGGGAGTTGCGGACCCCAATTCCCTTAATCGTCTCAAACACCTCTGTAGGGTCCATAAACCTTTTATTTTTGTTCTTCTTGAGCCTTTAGTTATTATTCATAGAGTTAATGTTCTGAGAAAATTTAAACATTATTCACATTTTTGTAGTCAGCATAACAAAAATTTGGATTTTCTGGAAGAAGAATTTACATTTGCAAATCATTGAGGATGACAGGCAGTATGTTCTCATCAAATTTGCTATGCAAGAGTTCAATGCCTGGGCCACTTTTGTGTATGCTAGTACTCTTTTGCCTGATAAGATCCTTCTCTGGCAAAATCTTATTCACATGAGTACTGCTATCACTGGAAACTGGCTTGTGGGTGGGGATTTTAATATGATCATGTCCCCTGTGGAACGCAGGGGGGTTCTAGACCTGATTCTGCTTTAATATCTCGTTTCTGTGACTCCATTACTGATGCCGGTCTTTTTGATTTAGGGTATTCTGGTTCTCCATACACGTGGAGACGTGGTACCCTATTGCAAAGGCTGGACATATTCTTAGGAAATACTGATTTGCTTAATTATTACAATGTGTGCAGTGTTAATCATCTTAGTCATGTCACTTCGGATCACAATCCTATTTTACTTACTTTGGCCTTTCATTCTAAGCCTGTCCGGTATCATTTTAAATTCATTATTGCTTGGACTTCTCACCCATCGTTTCTGAGTTTGGTTAAGCAGGCTTAGAAACCTGATGTGGCTGTCACTCCATGGTACACTCTTTGGCATTTGCACAAAAAACTTGTTGCTGTTCTCAGGAAATGGAACTTTGATGTCTTTGGTAATGTTCATACTAATGTTATTAATGCACAGAATATTGTCGATGACCTTGAAGCTCAGTCTGTCTCCAACCCCTCTATTGTTGATGAGGTAGCCCAGGCCCACCATCACCTTCTTAATCAGATCACTATTGAGGAGGATTTTTTAAGACAACAAGCTAATGATTTTCATTTTTCTAATGGTGACAGAAACACCAAATACTTTCATGCCACCATTAAACATAGGAGGAACATAAATACTATCCTTAAAATTGTTACTGAAGATGGGAGGGTTCTTATTGATCTGGATCATATTGGTGTTGATGCTGTATCTTACTTCTCTTCTCTCTATGCTGATCATATGCAGGTTTCTATGGTTAATTCCACCTTTCAGGCTGAAAGGAATTATGTGGCTTTCTTAGCCCTATCTGGTCCTCCTACTGAGCAGGATATCTTTGCTGTGCTTAAAGATCTTAACCCTAACAAATCCCCCGGCCCTGATGGGTTTACCTCGGCTTTTTACATTACATGCTGGGATATTATTAAAAAGGTGGTTACTAAGGCTATACAAAGATTTTTATGGGGGATGACCCTGATAAGTATTTTATGGCCGCTTTACTTGTTTTAATTCATAAAAATAATGACAAAACCAACTGGAAAAATTTCAGGCCTATCTCCCTCACTTCTATCATTTCTAAGATTATTAGTAAATTGTTGGTTGCTAGACTGCAACCTCATTTGAACAATCTTGTCTCACCTCAGCAGTCTGCTTTTATAAAGGGTAGGGACATCTCTGATAATATTCTGCTTGCTCAAGAGCTTATAGAAGATCTTGATAATTAGTGTAGAGGTGGCAATCTTGTCTTTAAGCTTGACATAAAAAAGGCTTTTGTTACTTTAAGCTGAGACTTTATTATTGGTCTTTTACAGGCTAGAGGTTTTGATGTTGCTTTTTGCAATCTTGTTAAACGATGGCTATCTAATAACCATTACAGTATCATGGTGAATGGGAATAGTTATGGCTTTTTTTCTGCTTTGAGAGGCATCAAGCAGGGGGACCCTCTTTCCCCAACAATCTTCATTCTTGTTTTTGACTATTTCTCTAGACTGCTTAATCATTTTCAGACTACCCACCCCACCACGCATTATAGACACAAATCCAATATTATGATTAGTCATTTGGCTTATGCCGATGATGTTATTGTTTTTGCTAATGCTTCTAAAACTTCTATTAAAAAATTAATGTCTGTTCTAGATGACATTCAGAGCTGCTCTGGTCTGTCTTTTAACAGAGAAAAATGTTTTTTCTGTTTTGGAAAATATGTCCCTAGTGCTACTATATCTTGGGGTGATAATTTCACTGGGTATAGACACACTTCTCTGCCCCTCAAATATCTTGAGGTTAACTTGCTCAGGGGGAGGACTAAGCAAATTCAAATGGATGAGGTTCTTGATAAAATTAAAAAGAAGATTGTGGATTGGAGGAATGTTTTCCTCTCTAATGGGGGTCGGTTAACTCTACTTTCTAGTGTTCTTTTGAGTATTCCATTTTATGCTTTGCAAGTTTTAAGCCTCAAAAAGAGTTCTTTGTACAGTCTTCAAAAACTGTTTAACAATTTTTTGTGGTGTGGGGGGAAGGCAAAGAAGATATGGGTGTCTTGGAATAAGTTGTGTAAACCCAAGAAGTCTGGAGGTTTGGGGTTTAAAGCTTTACAACATGTTGAAATCAATATGTGTAAACTTTGGTTTAAATTTCGTATGGGAACCTCCCTGTGGTCGAAGTTTATGCTATCTAAGTATTGTAAATCTTCTCATCCTTCTTTAGTGGTTTGGAAGGTGGGAGACTCTAAGATCTGGAAAGCCATCCTTAATGCCAGAGCTGTGGCTAACTCTTTTATTTATTGGGATCTTGGGGAGGGTCACCTGTCCTTCTGGCTGGACAACTGGGGTATGCCTTCTCTCCAAAACACTTCCCCCCTACTCACACAAATTTGCTTACTGTCTCTGAATGCTTGAATCAGGGTGATTGGGACTTGAACTTACTTTCTTCTCTGGTGGGGGAGTCTAAAGCTTTACAAATTTCTACTATTCCTATTCAAGCTAATAAAAAAGATCTTCCTATGTGGAAGAAGACTCCCTCTCAGTCAATTAGCAAAGTAATTTATGCTCACCAACACTCTTCTCCTGAATGGCTTTGGGGATACTTAATCTGGAACAACATTTTCTCTCCCTCTATCTCCTTCTTCTTATGGAGATATTTTACTTTACTGCTACCTTTGGATGATATATTAAAGCTAAAAGGCTTGAGGCTTGTTTCTATTTGCCCTCTTTGTAAAGAGGCTGAGGAAGATTACATACATGTTTTTTTCAACTGCACTTACTCTTTAAATGTTTGGCGCCATTTTGGTTCTCATTTTGGTATTACTTGGCGTCATGATAGCATCCTGGTGAATTATCTCTGGCGCTGGAAACTGCAGGAGGATTTAAAGGGTTGCCTTCTTCCTTTTCCTCTATAGTTCTTTAGTTCCTTTGGAATGCTAGGAATGCTCATAAGTACAATACCTCCCCTCCCTCCTCCCTTTCTACCACTTCTTATATTTTAGCTTATTATTATAAATGTTTTAAAGCCACCTCTTCTACTTTACCCTCTATACTTACTGCCGGACCCGTGTTAGTTCTTTGGACCCCCCCTTCTTTGGGTTGGGCTAAGCTTAATGTGGATGGTTGCTGGTCCTCCATCATTGCTGCGGTTGGGGGTGCTTTTAGGAACCATCTGGGAAAATATCTATGTTACTTCAATTCACCTGTTATCTCAGATGACCCCCTTATGATCGAATCTTTGAGCGGTTTTTTGGGCATTCAAACTGTTGCTGCTTTCTCTTTTAACAATTTGTGTGTTGAGATGGATTCAAAAATTCTTTATGATATCTTGTATGGAAATTCTCCCCCCCACTGGAACCTGATTTACCTGTTGCATAGAATTTATTGTCTTATTAGTGCCAATAATATAATTGTCATTTGGAACATCATCTTCAGGGAAGGGAACACCCCCGCTGACTGGTTGGCTCGTAGTGCTGTTAATCTTCCTATGGTGGGGTTAAACCCACCCATTTCTTTGCGTATTTGGTTTTTAGTTTTTATGGTTTTTATGGTTTTTTGTTTTATACATTTCCTTTGCATCTGCTACTTTGCTTTTGTGTCTTGCCACTTTAACTTTAACGGTCATTTCTGACACTCCTTCTGGGCAAGACCACTCTGGTATCTTCCTTTCTTTGCAGACTGTCTTCACTGTCCTTTGCAGGTTGCTTTTGCTTTGACTACCAGGGATTCTCCTTTTGGCTCAAATTGTTCTGAAAAGCTTTTCAAATGTTATATATTTGCGAATTTAAAGCTCATGTCTTCTGTGCTACCCTTTTGGGCAAATTTTGAGCACGCAAGTTTTAAAGTGTATTACACCTCAGTATTGGTTTTTGCTTCTCTTTTTGTGCTTAGTGTTCTTTTGTATTTTGGAGATAATTTTTGCGTGAGTTGCATTGAGGGAAGTGGAACACTTACGGGTGAGTTTAACTGTATTTTCTTTTGGTTTTAGAATGAGATCCACCTCCCTCTCGCCCTGTATCACTTTCTTAAATTAACGCGTAGGGAGTCACCGTTGCTCTTTCCCCAAATATATATATAGTTGCCCACATTGTATTACGTTCTGCAATATCAAGATCCGAATAAACTTCATTAATAATTTTTAAATTATAAATTCTTAAAATGTCACGACCCGTACTAGGACTTAGAAGTAACCAATGTGGGTATAGGTCGTGTTGAGTGAATTAAATGTTTCTATATTAACCTACAATTTAACATATGAAAGAGCCATTGCAAATAATATTAAAACGGTACAAATAAAATTATCTAGTTAATGGTTGTCCGCTTCTTTTATTAATGTTTTCTCGTATATCGCTTATTTTTTAATAATTTAATTAAACCTAAAAAGTCAGTTCAACAAATGTGAAGTAAAGAGCTTGTGAATACTTATATTTCTAAACAACAACAATTCAAGGAAAAGAAAGAAAAATATGCATGCAGTTAAGCTTTTTTTATAAATCTATATGAAAATTTGACATGCTATTCATAAGATTCTATATTATGCTCATATCAATATCATTTCTATTTATACAACCATTACAGTAGGGCAGTTTAAAAATTATGTCAATTAAGAAACATCAAAATTAATAACTATTTTTTCCATTTACGTGCACCGGTACGTTAGTGTTCTCTTGTTAGTACTGTCAAAGGTGCTCCATCATAGGCAGTCATGCACTTACATAATGTTAACATAAACATATATGTTCATCGCATTCAATCATAATATATAAAACATATACTAGAATTCATGAGTAAATATCTACAACATTCGCAACAATATGATCAATAAAGCAAAAAAATAGCTTAATCGGAATAAAGCATCCATAAATATCGGCTACTGCTAAAATATATGAGAAGGAACAAATTATTATTGTAGTTTAAAAGCGCAAGTACTCACCTCGAAGATGCTTAATTCGATAAGATTTTACCTTGCCGTTGGGTCTTCTTAAGTGGAAATCTTACATGCGTATTCATATTACAAACTTTTAATTATTTATACTTTGCTATTCAATTTACATCATTTAAGTATTAAGTTTCCATTATTTTACTTCATAAAGAGGCCCTAATTAAATTTTATTTCATAAACTTCTCCTAACGAAGTTTACTTAGGTGAATCTTCCTCTTCTCTAGTTCGCACCCTTTACCTCCTTCTATCTCCCCTTGAAATATGAATATTTTACCAAAAGTTTTTAAGATTTTTTTAAATTTAGTATTACGATGTATATGTATATATATATATATATATATATCATTTAAATTATATTTTATCTATATAACCCTGTCTAGTAAAACTAGCCACGTGAACTCAACCCACACCACCTTCTTCCCCGCGAGCTTCTCCTTCGATCGAAAACCCGCTCAAGACTTAGGGTCTGTTTGGGGCAGTTGTAGCTTATTGAGTAATCTGCTGATAAGTTAGGTGCGGTGGCTATTACAAAATTTTATTTTTTGGAAAAGTCAGACCGTAGCCAGAAAGCCGTCACCGCGCCTAAATAGGTGCGGTGTGAAAAAGTTGTTTTCTGCGTTTTGAAAACGCATAAGCTGCCAAAATGCAATTTACCCAAACAGGTCAGGTGCGTTTTCAAAACGCCACCGCACCAAATAAGCTGCCCCAAACTGACCCTTAAGTTCTCCTCACATGCCTCCGTCTCTCTGCGTCGCTCTTTCTTCCACGCCATCGCTCTTTCTTCCACGCCGTCGCCCTCTCCTCCAACTTACCTCGTCGTCGGCTAAGCAAAATCCCCAATTGCTGTTGAGCACTACGTCACTGGCTCGAGTTCGGTTTCCTCACTCATGAGCTTAAACCGTCGCCTCCTCTGCATGATAGTGGTATCGACTCTTCCCTTGCTCGACACAAACATCGAGATCCCCCTCCTCTTCTCTGCTCAATGACGCTTTGTTCCACTCAAAGCCGTGACGCCTCTTCTCTAATCTCTACAGGTAGGTAAACTCACCCTGTCGCATTTTATAAAAGCGAAAACACCTCCCTAGCTTCCGTCGCCTCACTTCCTCTTCTTTTATTGTTCGTTTCCTCTCTCTTCCTTGATTTATCGTTTCCTCTTCCATCATCGTTTGTTTCTTCTGCTTTGTTCCTTCTTTTTTCCCTTTTCTTCTTCCTTTGTGTAGAACTGTTACATAGAAGAACATGTACTTTTTTTTTTCCGGATGAAAAGCTTGGTTGAATGTCCTTCTCAATAAAATGAAAAGTAATTAGATCAGAAGAATACTTGAATTAGAAACAACGCGAGGCAGTGAAGCATTGAATCAAAGCAAAAGGGATGCAGTGATTTCAGAATTGAGTAGGATTATCCAGCAACCCAAGAACCTCTCAACGACTAGTCACTGCGAAACAAATGCAGTGATCTCATAATATAACACTTCTTTTATTGTATTTCTCCTAGTTGTGTAAGCTGAGAAATGATTCGAATCGATGATGCTATATTGAATAGCATTGTCGTCTTTGAAAAATCTATTTTTCTTTAATGCAATGTTATTGTGGCTTAGCCTTAAGGAAATTTAGTGCTCATCTGAGTTTTTGATTATTTATTATTGTTAGTATAAATAGATCCTAATAGGTTAAGCGTTGGGAGGGCATGAGATTATTATTGTGAATCTTAGGTTCGAGGCTTGGGAAATACTTCCTCTCTCTCGAATTGTAGGATTGGGAGATAGTGCCTACGTCTCAAATTGTAGGTTTTTATCTTATGTTTGTGTCGAGTTTTATGGATTATTGATGAAAAAAAATCTACTTTGCCCTACTTTCTATGGAAAATTGTCGACTTTGGTGTCAGATTGTATCAAGTAGTATTAGAGCCCTTGATTACTTGAAATATCAATGGCTGGATTGCTCGATACAAGAGTTTGTAGCCATCGGTACTGACTCATGCGATTATATCGCCATTAGAGTTTACGTAGAAGGAAACGACAATATCGTGGCTTACAGAGACCTATAACTTCCATCTTTCGCCTCCTCTCGTTTCCGATAATCTTGATCAGAACTTTCTGAGAAGGTGATTGCAGATCTTCCATCTCCTATGAAAGATCAACTAATTAAGCTTGCTCGGAAGCATCAAAATTCGAGCCAATTATTCCACAAGTGTGGGATAATTGCGGTTGCACTAACCCTAAAACACTTGCAATTTGAGCCAGCTGATTGTGATCGAACCAAGAACAATAGTCCCAATTCAAAGCAACCTCTATGACATATGGGCTTCTAAACAACAAGAAGTAATGGCCATCCCAATTCAAGTTCTTGCATAGATGTCATTTACAAACTCTATGCTGTGCCTATTGAAAAGCTGTCATGATTGTCTTGCCTAATCCCTTCTTTATTTTAGATAGGAATGCTAGATGAAATAAGTTAGAACGATTTGACTTGGCTAAATTCGAACAAATCCATAACCATGTTTACCTTGATTCTAATTCTACTATTGCAAAAAAGCAATGCGAAAATGTCATTATTACCTTCAAAATTGATTTAAGGTAGAAATGCATCTAGTTATTTAGCTTTTATGCGCCTAACATGCACTTAACTAAATGTCTATAGCGTGCTAGGAGTCCAACAATGTAATATCAAAATCTCACAAAAAACCTCTTGAATGATAATTAATGTCGAGTTTCATGTATGTGTACCAAATCAGATGTGGAATGGCATAGTGTTTCTCATCGATGGAGGGGCGATTTATGTCTATAGTGGATGAATTTTTATTCATGGAGAGCAATTTTACGACCCTAAAAGAAATAATGAAGAAAGTGGTCGAGTTTCATGCAAACCCATAGTGGAAGGAGTAATTTGACTGCCATACATTTGGAATGAGCGTCAGGATACATAATGAGACAACGTCTGATTCGAGGCTGAAGAAGATTAATTCGAAGGATTTCAACCTGGAATAGAGAACCTCGATTGGTGGGACATTGACAGAGGGTTGCGTCCAACTGCGCCTAAGCCTTTTGACGCAGCAGCCTTTCAGGCGGAAGGCATGGTAGGAACCTTTGGGGACATGCGTGCTAACAATAGGGCGAGCCAAACTTATGGAAGGAGATAAATCAATTTGGGTGGCAGAATGGAACCCATCCCTTTCTTCATGGGAGGAAAGATGTTTGATCGAGAGAACAATTGAGGTTATTCATACTTAAGGAAGTTGAAGATGCCAATTTTTGAGGGGGAAGACATATGGGTTGGTGTACTGGGTGGGGCGATATTTTATAGTAAATGGACTAAATGGGGGAGGCGAAGCTCATGGAGGTATGACCGCGACTTTTTGAGGTGATAAAAATGAGTGTAATTGATTAATAATAAAGTTACTTATATCAACACAAGTATACATATCGCTCAAGTAATACAGGGCTCTAGTAGAATCATGGATATCGATCCCTTAGGGAAGCGAGATAAAATGTCCTTAGTCAAATTCTAGTCTACTACAATTACTCATTAGTTTGGAATGTCGATTAAAATGATGTTTTATCTAGCAACTACTCCTAAATGCAAGTGTTAAATATAAATATAGTAACTATAACTAAATGCAAATATTAATTCTAAAGATAACCCTTTTTGGACGAATTGGTTTGGAGAATTTTTAGATACTAAAAACTACTATTTTTATGTAATGAAATGGATAATGTATAGGAATGCGATGCATTAAATATTGTATGTGCAAAATAGGTGCAATCCTATTATTTATCCTTTGGTCCAGGCATAATGAACATAGAGTAATCCTATGTTTTTTACTAAATCCATGGCTAGGCTGGGAGGATTCCGGCCTCGCCTGAGGGCTAACATCTCTGCTTCAGTACTCAAATAATAGTACCAAATTGAGGATTTTAGTCTGTCACTCTAAAATTTCCACTTCTATGTCCAATAATTATATTTCTCTATTTATTTGCATTCAATCCCCATGAACTTCACCATCCATGAAATTTGAATTTGGTTCCTATTTAGTTGTAGATAACCCTCTCGGATTGTATGTTTTCACAATGAATTTTAACATTACAACAGTCCTTAATTGTAATGTAAATGAAGTGCAAGGAAAAAAATGACATAATCTTCTCATGCCACTATTTCCAAAGAAGAAGAAAGAGTAAGAGAGATACGTCATAAAACACGAAGAATACACAACGGAAACTTCATTTAACCAAAGCAAATACACTAGGTAAGTGTTTACAAAATCATAAGATAATGAAGAACAATACTTAGTTTTTTTCCTTTGAAAGAAAAACGTATATCTCTCCCACAAAGTCTTCCGTCGATTCATGCAATGCTAGTGCAATCCCTTACAAATTCTCTCAAAAGCTCCTCTCCAATCTCTCCAAAAGGGTAGAAATCTACATTTCTACTCTTAATCTAAGAACCCGAAATATTCTCCAAATTTTTCCTAACATTCCTCCTTTTTTGACCTAAATTCGTTCTTTTAAAGTGTTGGGACGAAGTTTAAAGAGTTGTCACAAGAACCTTTTCATAAAACGTCCAAACACGTTGAATTTCGGCCCATAACCGCCAAAAGTCGGTCCATAGTCGTCCCAAGCGCCGTCGGCGGGCTCGAGGGCGTTGTCGGTGAGTTTTTTTTGTCATTTTTCGGTGTTCTCGGGAAAATCTAGCCGTCGGCGAGCTCGAGGGCGCTTTCGACGAGATTTCTACGCAGCTCCACTGTTTGGCTCCGTTTTAGCTCCGTTTGCGTTGCATTCCTAACAGATAGCCCTACAAAATAAGTATAAAAACACTTTTCTTTAAAGTATAATCTCATTCAAAAATATGCCAAAAGTGTAAAAGAGATTAAATATAGAAAGATTTATCGAAAGGTGTCAAGCCAAAATTTGTATTCTTGCTCGTTTTTGCTCTAAATTGAACCGTTTTTGCTTCTTTTTGCTCCAATCACCTAAAATCATCATAGCTACAACAAATCATGAAAAATACTTTTCTTTAAAGTGCAATATCACAAAAAATGAGTAAAATCATATAGCAAAAACCGTATATATTTTTGGTGCATCAAAGTAAAGCTATGTTTTGAGTGGAAACCCCTTGCATGATTTCAGTGGAAGGAGTCTAGATACCCAATCCGCATTTGGGAAGAATTTAATTATTATTTGTTAGAACGATTCTGAGCCATTCAAAAAGGAGACTTATGTGAGCAATTATTTTGATTAATTCGGGAAAGGACTGTCACAAAATATATTGAGAGATTTGATCTATTGTCGGAATGGTTGGGTGAGATTTCTGAAGCAATATTGGTGGAATATTTTCATTAATGGTCTAAAGTTTGACATTCATGTAACACCCCGACTGTTGAGACAACGGGGTTTTGGGGATATGATCGAGCCTAGATGGTTGTGGACAAGAGCCAAATAGATAAGGCCAACAAAAGTAACATCTTGGGAGAAATACACAAGGGTATCTCAACGACAGCGACACCGAAGTCCATATGATGCCATTTGAAAAGGTGGCATTGAAGGAGTAGAATTTGGGGGTCCTTCTAGGGGTTGTCTTCAAGCGTCCTATAGAGACATGGATCCGAGAGAAACGAGCAAACATGGTATGTATTCTGCGTGATGAATAATTTGTCCTGGGGCATCATTGAGAGGATCAGACATTATATGTTCTCATAGTGTGCGACAAGGAAGCAAGAGTGCTTGATGCAACAATAGTTTTATTTTATCCACCTTGAGGACAATGTGCTTTTTTGGGAGGTGAGTGTTATAATGGCTTAGCCTTAGCGCACTTTAGTCTTTTATTAACCTAGGGCATTTGTGTCTTTTATTGTTTATTAGTTTTTATTATAGATTGACCATAATGGTACAATGTTTCTGGGGCATGAGATTATTGTTGCGAGTCTTAGTTTTGGAGTGTGGGAGAGACTTCTTACTCATATCATATAATTTTCCAGATTGTAGAACATAAATTGTCCCAAAGTTCCTTGGAGAAATCAAGTACAAAATTATTTCTTTAGTTAAAAATGAGTTTAATTTAGTGCCCATTGAAGTATTGGTCTGGCATAAATTTGCAAGTTTTCTCGAAAAGTTACAAATTATTTCAAAATCAATTTTTTTTTTTTTTTTTTGTGCATCGCACTTGTGTCACCACTCTGTTGCCATCACATCATGCAAATTTCTTTGCCATCATGCCCCTCTTTGTCTTCATCCTTGTGCCAGAGTTATGCTATTAGGGGTCGCTATTAATTCTCTTGAGGTGGTCTAGATTGATTTCTTCCAGGATCAGGTGTTCAAAAGAATGAGTTATGTTGCAAATTTCATTTGCCTATTGCTATGGCGGATCATAGGGGCGGCGAGGATGGATAATGACTACTAGTCCTATTTTGGTCTTAGGTGTACGGATGGAGCATAATATTTTTTAAAAACTTGTATTTAAATTTTCTGATCCAGGCTACAAATACTTTCAACCATTCAAATAGGTTGTAACATGTAGATTAGATGTTGCTATAAATAGGGAATTTGCCTAAAAAACATGAATTTAGATAATAAATGTCAAAAAATATGGGAATAATTGTTGCCCTGCAAAATTTTGGCAGAAATTTCTATTTGAATGGTTGCAATTATCATTCTGAAAATTTTTAGAAAGTGAGCGTCTAGTTTTGTTCTGAATGGATATAATGTAAATGTATAAGCTGGATGAACAGCATGTTTTATTTTCAGTGAAATTCCAGGCTTCTTTTTATTGTTATATGTTGGTAGCCTTTTTTTTGTATAATGGCAATTATCGTTCTTTGATTTGCCTGCTCATTTAATTGTGCATGTATTATTGGTATATGTTGACAGCTCAAGGATGGCTGGACTTGTACCGCTTTTATTGAAAACAAATGCAGCGAAATATCTAATTGAGGATTATGCTGCATGTCTGGAGGCACGTTTTGATGAGTCAGTCGTTGTTGAGAATACAAAAGACGACCCTGGTGTTCTCATAATGCAGGTTTTAGGATTGTATGTTTTTTTGAATTTTGCAAAATAATTCTAGCAAACTTGTGATCTTTGATTTGTTATTGGCAGCTTCTAATTGATAATATTAGAAAGCCTGCTCCAAATCTTGCACATTTGCTTCTCAAGTTTGACATAAATGGTCCTGTGGAAAAGACTTTGTTACAGCCAAAATATCACTTCAGGTTTGAAAGTCTCTCGTGGTGGCTTTTATATTTTGGTTCCTAGTTTATATTATTGTGTAGTTATTAAGAGGCAATAAGCTGGCAAAATTTTCAGTTGTTTGAAGGTTATTCTTGATAATTTGGAGAAGCTTTTGAAACCTGAAATAAACGCTCTACTGCATGAATTTGGTTTTCAGGTTTGGTAACTGATCTTGTTTGGTAGTTGGTCTTGCTGTGCGAATTTGAAATCCTTTTTTTTAATATGTATGTTTATTTGCTACTATGTTCCTTGCAGCTCTTTTATGAATTATGCCTGGATCCTTTTACTTCTGGTCCAATAGTGGATTTATTGAGTACTAAGAAGTACCAATTCTTTTCGAAGGTTTTGCTTTCCAGCACATCAATTCTTTTATTTGTGCACACATATTCAGCTTATTTATTTTTTTTTTTTTTGAATTTTGCTTCATGTAATTTTAGCATTTGGAATCTATTGGTGTTGCCCCGCTACCAAAAAGGACAAGTAATCAATCTCTCCGCATCAGTACACTTCATCAGGTATAATGCGTAGAATTTTTCCTAGCAAAGAAATTTGATTTACATGTTTTTGAATTGTGTTGTTTTGTTTCACTCAATGAAAAGCCTTTAAATTTATCACATAGACCTAAGGATATTTTGACTATTGTTCACTGACCTTTAGCTGTTCATGTTTATATTGTAACACTCCAATTGGCCCCTCTTAAGGGTAAGTTGTGGTTCGACAGAGGCAGACAATTCAATTATAATAACTTCTCATCAACACTCATCCTGACTTACAAAATTAGGATACAACGAGTGATGAACTAGTCTAACTAATTTGCCGCGAACATACAATTCATTTCATTAATTTTTACATATATTTGGAACTGTGAAAGAATCATATCATTAAAACATATAAATTATATAGAGCTGCTAAATCCAATGTAAATAAAATATTTACTCAAAATATTGTACATATTCCCATGGTTATAATTACAAAAGTTATAAAAGTCATACTTGATTGCTCGCCCTAGTGAACCTTACCAATTCTTGAACATATTTAAGGTAGATTTAGCAATAACGACCTCAACAAAATAATCAATGCTAAAATAAGATTTTAGATATGGAAACGAAATAATGTGAATGCTTGTAGATGACCGTACATATCCATACACATGTCATAACAAGTTAGAATTATATCTCACATGCAAGGTAAAAGCATTTTGCGAAGAAAATCGTGTCTGCTGCATAAAACATGTGTCTTTTCATTCATGTGTAGTCATAAACATATATTCATAAGCATGTTCATAATAACGAAGTCATTATAGAAATGTATTCTTAGCAATATCATCATAGCCATATAATCATAGCATCATAGCAACATCACTTACGATAACTGGAATCATATAACACTTGTAAAAGAAAAACTTAGTGTAGAAAAATCATGACTGTTGTATAACATATGTATCTCCTTTCATTTATGTATGATCATAAGCTTGTTTTTATAGCCATAGCAAAGTCATCATAGAAATGTCATCATAGCCATACAATCATAACATCATTGCAATGTCATGGTGCAATTTATAGGCCTCAACGCTCTCAATTATTTTCATATCCTGTCATATCATGGGTCATTACCCTGCCACAAAGTTTATATTAACTATGTATAATGGGACGACTCTCCTAACATAACATCTATCAATTGCACCTTTGGTACTAATGATGCCTTACATTCTGTCACCCTTTTATCTCAACGAGTCTAATTGTTTCGTTATTGCCTTAATACCAGAACTTAGGAATCTCATATCCATATCATATGTATTTACAAGCACTCATTTAATAGGCTACCTATAACATCATTTGTGACATTTCGCAAAACATAGACTGTAATAAACATTCAACATTTCATATATAACAGGCATGTATCATAACATTCGAGTTGCTGCAAGAAATGATTTCATAAGCATATCCATGTGTCATAGCATAGTAAAGCAAGGTGTTGTAAGAGAATTTAATTTGCATTCATACATTCATACATCCATTGTAGGTTCTCATCCACAATATGAAAAAACTCTAATTGCATCTGTGTCTAATATAAAATGACATGAAAATCTAGAGAGAATTATTTTTTCAACATAGCATAAGATTATTTCACCTAATTAGACGAAGCATCCCTACGGCGAATTCCCCCCCGCTCGTCTCGAACTCACCGCATCATGTAAATAACCTGGAAATCATAGAGATTGTAGGAATTTATGAAATTTGGGCTAATATTGTGATTTAACTTAAAACTTATCTCATTTGGTAAAACATACCTAAAGCACACCTTGCTGTTTTGCATGAAGGAGAATACCAGAAAGGGGAAAAATGGGACACTTTAGTGTGATCCTCCCACAACTCTTTGCCGCATGATCTCATCAGAAGAATGGATGCACGAGAGAGTACGTGAGTCGGTTGGCTACAGTACAGGATATAGGATGCTTGAGATTAGGAAAATATATTAAAATTTAATTAAGGCAATTATACTTATGTCGGCCGCTTTTTTGCTTTGAAAGAATATAAAATTTAGTAATTTAGTTTAATATAAAAAGGTATATGATTTTGAAAGTAGTATTGAAAATAGTGTATTTTAATTTTAAAAAATGAGACCTCCTGAATCTCATTTGTCCATTAGTTTGTATAATCGTGCCCGATGCCACAAATGATATATTTTCTCGAAAGATTAATATATCTTGCGACGGTAGGCCCAATCATACGAACTAAAGGACTCGTTACATCCGTTTGGTCTACGAACTTTTATGTGTAACCGACAAGTTCCCCTACCTAATAAAAAGACTAGGTAGAGTTTATTTTATCTGGGTTCCAAGTTCCCTATAGAGCGAGTCACTTATAGTTAATTACATCTCGAATGATTGGTGTCATCGAGAAAACTCTCGATAATGATCGGTGGTTCTGTTTTCAAGAATCAAGGGTTTAGGTTTTCACGGTAGGACGTGGAAAAGCAAGTAGGAGTGGCTCAAATGGGAATAGTTATTTCCAGGAGTCCAAAGGAATGAAAAGGTAGGGGATGTTCAGATCTGAGGCGAACCCCAGTGACTTCCCAACTATACTACTGTGCGGCTGCGTTTTGGAGAAGATGTTAATTAAATGTTTAATCTTGCCAATTTTATTACTTGGGACTTACACTTGCATAATACCCGATTATGCAAATAACCCGCAGAGATACGAGGGTTTACGTCGTACCGTACGATAACCTCGGAACCTAAAGCGAGTTAGGACTTACGCTGCGCAACACTGTTGCACATAAGTCTAAAGAGAAGAGTGAGGGTTTACGCCGCGCGGGGCGAGCTACCTCGAAGTCCTATATGTTGTTATTTAAACTAGGAATGTGTTTCTTGAAGAAGATCCTCTTGCTGCTCGATCCAAGCTCCCCGCTGCGCTGCTCACGGAGTCAGCTCCAAGCTTCTTGCTGAAGTAGTAGTTCTACTGTCTAAGGTTCAATTGGTTTTGTCAAGTGTATTCAAATGTTTCAGGTTGTGTTGTTTTTTTCAGTTTTGCATGCAGGGTAAAGTAAATTGTAGTAAATAAAATTGCTAGAAAGTAAAGTGCAGTAAAGTAGACAAATGAAATTGCAATGCCTAAAATGTAAATGCGTACCTGGGCATCTGCTACCGTTGCATGATTGCTATTGCCAGCATAGTATAAGTTGCAGTGGATTTAAGTAAACTTGCTGGAAAAGTAAGCAAAGCGAGAAAACCCAATCACGAAAATCAGAAAAACGAGTCGTAGAAATCACATGTAAAACTCGTACTCACATATGAAAGATCGAAATTGGGTATAAGACATTAGTAGAGGTGGGAGCTCAGAGCTGGGCTGTGTGCATCCCGATCTTGGACAAGAGTTACTGACCCGACGATCTACGGAGGGCAGTCCTTAACCTCAATCTAAGTGACTAACCATGGACCGTTATAAGTTTTATAAGAAAAATTCTTTGATTTTCATGCAAAATTTTGTTGTTTAAGTTTTTATGCAGAGTTCTTTTTAACAAGCAAAAGAGATTTTTTTTTGTTTTATTTTTGTAAATATTTTGTAAAGTAGCATAGTCCGCAGGCTAGTCGCTCTAATCGTGCTAAGACTACTGACGACCTAAGATCGTTGGGAGGAAACAATCTAACCAAGAGTTGGCGAATAGTATCATCGGTCCTTTCCTCTCCCTTATGGAGTGTCCTCGAGGTAGAAGATACTATTCTAATTATCCCTCATATCCCTCGTATCCCACGTATAACACACATAAGCATTATTATTATCGCCTCGCCACCTGGACCTCGGACTTATACTGAGTCAGATGATCCATATGTGGCAAAACAAATGTCCCGATTGCAGGAGGATTTGAGTGTAATGTTCAAGCTCAAATCCCGGTGCATTGGGTTTCATTATTGGTTAAGCCATTTCAGGGAATTCCATTATTTGATTTAATTAAGGAATGGTGAACCAAGTCTCGGTGCATCCCCGTGTTTAGTGTCTTAATCAGTTCGTGAATTAGGGTCAGGTACTTAGGTTCACTATGCATTGGAAGGTTAGGTGGATGAGCTCTCACCTAGAGTGTGCTCCTAAGGTCTAGGAAGCCTGCAGTGAAGGTTAAGTGGGTGACTCTCACCTAGGTGTGCTCCTAAGGTTTAGGAAGCCTGTGGTGAAGATTAGGTGGGCGAACTCTCACCTAGGGTGTGCTCTTAAAATCGAGGGTGCCTATGCTGTGGGGTTAGGTAAAGGGGCTTCACCTAAGGTGTGCACCTAAAATCAAGGGAGCCTATGGGAACTCATTTTTGGACCCTCTACATGTTAGTCCTTAGCCCTTGCAACAAAGAGTCGAGTGCTTGGGACTACTCATGCGAGGTCTCACAAAAATGGGTCAAGAAGTGGTTCGAAGCTCTATGGGAGGTAGGCTCCATGACTAGTCCGCTAGGATGGTCAGTAAGAAACTCTTATGGCTAGATCCTAGAGTCTAACGTGAAAAAAGCTAGGACCTCACTAAAATGAGGTCAACAACTTATAATTTTAAAATTTAATATCTATCAAATCAAATATAATTCATATATAGTGTTTTTTATGTTATTGATCTTTTTAACTTCTAGAATTTTATAAAAAATAATTCAATTGAATGGTAAGGGGTGCGAAATTTTGGATACATTCAAAATTGCCTAGAAATTTACCTAGTTTTTCAAACTTGGGTGTTACATATATTCTCTGATTTTTTAAGTTTTTGTTTGTTGTTGAGGTCTTCATTATAGTGATGGTTGTGATATGTAATGAGATGAGAGGGCTTTCAGTTGTGTTTGTATTGACTGTTGGCTCTATGAACGTTTTCTAAACTTGAAACAACACTGTAAAAGAAGACATTCTTTTTTAAATAATGTGGAAAGGAATAGTTGGAATCGATTCCAGCTTTTACAACTGCAGTTTTAGTAGATAAGAAATCACATGCTTTTCCTCACTAAAGAATAGGATCAATTTTTCTTCCATTGTAAAGTTGGTGGGTGTTCCTGTTCTCTTCTTAGTCTGTCTGTATAAAAAATAGGAAAATTGCACCTTATATTTATACAGCTAACGAGCATTATGTTAAAATCAGGCTAGGAGCATGATTAATGTGCAACCACTATTTTTAGTGGAAGGAATGAAAATAAAATTTCACGGCTCGAGTCATGGAGAAAAAAAGAAAGCATTTATGAACATTTTTCTTTACAGGTTTTTTTTTAAATAGATTTTGAGAAGGTTTGAGGTTTTTTAATCAAATTTTTGCTAAGTCATTCTCATTCGTTGTGGGAGAAATTATGTCATGCCCATTTCGATTTCTCAGTCAAACTTAAACTTGGCATTTACGCGCAACTAAGACATATATCTGTCTAGCATCTGTTGTATCTTACAAATTTGAAATCGAGTGAGTTGGAAATCTATAGCACGAGGCTCTCTCATAATCATAATAAGTTTTTGATTATTTTTAGTGCAAAAATTTTTATAATCAAAATTTATCTGGAATAAACTGCAAAATTTTTAATCAACATCATGTACTTATATAACATATACTGATTCTCTTTTATGTAAATTATAGACAAGGTTTTCCTTGAATATACCAAAACTATATGTAACAAAAACACAAATGAAAGACAATGTCTGATCGTCTCACTAAGCCATATATGTTTTAGTCCCCCTGAACTGAAAGAACAATTTGAGTATAAGAGTTATAAAATTCAAATGGTTAAACAAATCTAATATAAATTTTTAATTATAAAAAAATTTATTTAATGTCATCATGATCTTTTGAACCAACGTATGTATCAATATCTATAGGCATACTTAGCTTAGTGCAATAAAGGTATAGTCAAGACATGATCTGATAACAGAACAGAGGAAAAACACAGCCATGCTTGGCCAATGTGAACGTTTATAAGAGATGAAAATGGGGCTGGATCAATTTTATAATCGTTTAATGCATTATGCTAATCAAATGTTTGTTTTATTATAGAAAATAAGTGGCTAGAAAGCTTACTGATTTCATTCCCCTAATGGTTGTTTAATTATTAAATAAATATTGGAAATTATTGATTATAAAAAAATTAAAAATTAAAACGTTGTCCAAAGCTTTCTATGTTTATTGGTGGGAGGGAGCAATATGTGGCTCTTCTCTTTCCATGTTAAGTATATGAAATTGCTGCACAGCTTTTTCGATTGTAAGCATATAAATGTGGGTCACTATGTATTTTTTCATTTAGCACTTAAATTTGTCTTCTTTCATTTTTTATTTTGCGATCCTAATCCTTTTAACATTTTCCCCTTAAAAGTTGATGGTAGAAATTTTTCATTTTAGTTTTTCTTAAGATATTTTTTAACACATGATTGTAAAATTTTTTGCTTAATACGTTGTTGACTTGATTTTTTGTTGGAATATATTAAACACAAATTAATCTGCTTTTTAGTTTTTCTACTATGAGATACTTATCCAGCTTTACATGTTAAGTTTAATTATATTTTACTGATAACATTACTAATGATAGATTTATAATCATAATATATCGTCATATTATGTTTATTTGATTTCTAAATATTTTAATATAAGTTTTATTTGTAGGAGTTCGCACATGCCTAAAGTAATTTAATCCTAAGAGTTTTTTCTTGAAGAATAAACTTGAGATATTAGGTTGTTTATTTTCTTAGTCCATATTACCATATTTTCCCTCATTAGTCTGCAATGTATTAAAGTGAGTTTTCTATCCACATGTGCACAAGTTGTTATATCATATTATGTGTGTAGGGTCTCATGTTTTCTATGGAGAATTCTCTTTTTAAGATTTAATTATAGATACTTGAAAACTTTGTAATTAGCTTGAAAAATAAGATTCTTTTAGTTTGTGTATAATTTTTTTGAGGTTTAAAACAAAAGCAAGTCATGATGTTTGTGAGATGGTTAATTTTAGTTTTCTATCTGATCTTTGAAATTGTCCAATGTTAACTTTAGTCTTTTCTTCACTTGTGTCTAAGGTCCAACGTATTTATCATTTCCCACTATCATTTATTTTTAATTTTCTCAAAATATCCATAATATGTTTTTTTAGAGATTTTTTTTTTTCGATTGAGCCAAGTCATTGCTAATAAATTTTTTTGCTTATCTAGTTTTTTCCCACTATCAATGTGTCAGATAATTATTCTATTGGATGATATTATCTTAATTTAACACATAGTTCGAACCTACTTGGTGTGATAGCCTTACTACTGGTTTCCCGTCACTCTTGTTGAGCTTGCCATCTAAAATACTCTTCCTGGAATCACAACACCTTAGGATTTTAGGAAATGCTTTATTTAATATGTTTGTGACCTTAAGTGAAATATTACCTTAAATTGATTCCCTCGCATTCACTCTGTTTATTAATTTTCGAAACTTCACAGGCTGCTTATAAAAGCTTAGCTGTAATTGATAGAATAAAGGGGAATAGTTAAGGGAATTATTAGTTTTAAGATAAATAAATAACGATACATGCTTATACATATATGTTAAATTATCTCACCTAAAATTTAATTTCCTTGTCTTTCTACCTCTTTTCCTTTTTCACCCTATGAAAGCTTAGCTGTAATTGTCAGAATAAAGAGGAATACTTAATGGAATTATTAACTTAAGATAAATTGATAGAGATGCATACTTATACATGTATGTGAAATTATCTTACTTCAAATTTAATTTCCAAGTTTTTCTACCTCTATTTCTTTTTCATTTTTTTTATTTCATTGTCATGTTGCTCCCCAAGAGTAGTAGCATCTCCAATACATCCAGCTTAATGGGAACTTAGGGAGGAATTATAATAAATTTTTGGGTTAAAATGAAGTTTAATATTAGCATTTATATCCAATAATTACATGTGTCTTTATAATCCCTTGTTTCATTAATTTTCCCCCCACATAGTCGAATCTGAAAGGTTCCGGTTCTCTTCAGTTGGGCGGAATATACAAAAACTGTAAAATTATTTGATTTACTTGATCATCAATCATCATGTATTTGAATTCAAATGTACATTCTTACCTCTCAGAAACCCAATGTCCACCTTAAAACTTCATTTTCTTCTCTGGCAAGTTAGTCGAGAGCAGAACAGCCTTCAAATCACCGCTTCAGCTCCCGTTTCCGCCTATAGCTACAAAGCCAGGCCCTTGGATCACTCTAGCATCCTTTCAGCGAAACAATGGCGTTACTGGAAGGGACAGCCATGTGGATTAATTGGAGAAAATGTTTTAACCTTATATTTATGTGTATAAGAATACACAATTAATTTTAGTTAAATTAATCTCATCCCTTAAAAACAATCCCACCATTGCATGCTGACATAAGTGTAGTCTTCTGACTTGCTGCAGTATGGGTTTAATTAATCGTGGTTATTAATTAATTTAATTAATGCTTAAGGTTGATTCAATCTATTTACTTATTTATTTATTTATAATCAAATTTACTAATAATCTATATAGAGTACTGTATATCAATTTGATCGATTCAAAATACTTAATTTTGTAAGAGTAGCCAAAATTGGCTATTACAAAAATCCAATTGCATGTTATAATATTTTTTCTTTCGGTTGTTCAATGATCATGTTATCATTTCAATTCTTATTTTCCTAATACTTTTAATCGGATTTGAGGTATTTTAGTAGTGTTAGATTTCATATTAGTAAGTAATGTGTTCTCCAGAGAAGAATATTTTTGAAAGTATGTGTAATTGGCTGTGAGATCTCAATGGGAATTTGTGGTACTAGGTTGGTAAGTTTTATGGGGTTATCCTGACAATAGTTTTTGAATTTTGAGCTTACAAAAGATTTTGGTCGGGATTCATTCTTATGTAGACTTGAATAGGATTAGTAGCTTAACTATTATGCTGGTCATGTGTTTATATAGCTAAGATGCTATGAGAAAATATTTCATATACATCGAACATTTATTTCAATTGGCAGTTCTCCACGAAATGACAAATTTGATTGAAGGAGCTTTGTTTTTGATCGAAAGCGATATTTCTTGGGATATTTTTTAAATTCCAAATGATAACACGTATACTATTTTTTAGTGAATGTTCTATAAAAACTTACATAAGTGCCCTTGGCTCAAATTTGTCTTGGTGCTATTTTTGGATATGAACGTATGGCACAAATACCAAAATTGTTCGGAGAAAGTTTTCTGAAAAATTGTTCGGGAAAAAATTCTATGAAATATTTTGGGGAATTTTGGAAATCACTTTTGCGACAATGCTACTAATAAGAAATTTAGAGATTCGGACAACTTCTTCTCAATATTTTCTAGGAACTTGATTTTAGACGAGAAGTCTCGATAATTTTCAGATAGTGTTTCTTTTTTTTGGTTTACTTATTTTGTTATTGGGTGACTGGGCGTAAAGATTAGTAATTAAAATCTTTTGTTGAAGAAAAATATAGTATTAAAACAATTTCAAGTATTTTTAGTCCTATTTTTATAACATTGACCCTAATTTTTTTTTATCAAAAAAGATTGGAAGAATATGATTAACATGAATATTTTATTTGATCAAATAAAGTCGGGTCATCTAAGTGAAATCATCGATGAATGTGGTTCTTCATCCTATACGATAATACTAGTGGTTTTGAAGGTTGATAAATATGAGTGAATTTTCATGCGATGATAAAAGAATTTAGATTCTCTTTTAGAAATGGGAACTCGTTGTTGTATATCAATTTTTATATTCTCATAGTGAAAGTTTTCATTAGCAATATTTATTAAGGGGATGGAAACATACAATGTAAGACTCTTAAGGAAGAATGCTCTAGTTTAATGGTGGTCTCAAATGCTATCATTTGCTGTAGTAATAATGTAAGTGAATTATCATGCAAAGATTAAAGGATTTTGTTTCACTAAAAAAAAATGAGAACACTTTTGTTTTCTCATTGTGAAAATTTTCAATTTCAATTCCAAAGAAATGGAAACATATCTTGTAGGATTTTTAATGTTATGACCCGGCTCGAAGGTTTGAAATTTTTAAAGCAGAAGTTAATGATGAAATTTAATTTTCTAATTTTATTTTCCATCACTTATAATTAATCATTTTAATATAATTGAAACAGCCACTATTGAAAATAAATTTAAATAAAGAAGTTATAAATTTATCTTTTTTCTTGTTGACATCTTATTAGTGAGCAGTTTGTTCTCCATCACTTATCTTCTACTCAAAAGTTCAAACTTAAAAAATATTAATTTAAAATTAATATAAGCTATCAGCAGTTTGTGAATATTCAAATTTCTAAGTTACGGAATCATATTGCAAAGAAAATAATATGCATGTTAGTTAAAAATTCAAGAAATCAGTAAAAAGTATTTTATAATAAACATTTTCAAATATGATTGTTTATGATAGTTCAAAATATTAATTATTGTACCATATAATATCTATTTATTTTATTGTGTATATTTATGTAGTAGTTTATGAATACTCAAATTTCTAAACTACAATATTGTAATGGAAAGAAAATAATATGTATATTAGTAAAAATATAATAAATCAGGATAAAAACATTTTGCAATTTATTTTTTTAAATATGATTTTTATCATAGTTCAAAATATTAATTTTTGTGCTATATAATTTATATATTTATCATTATTTATATAAAATTATTCGAGGAGTGTAGTGTAAGTTATATTCATTAAGGTACATCAATAGCAATAACAAGCTTCAATATACGTGCATATGTGCGTTAGCGTCTTCAACTAGTATTATAAGGAGGTGAACTCAATGATGTTCAACATGCTCTTGTAGACAATTCTTATGACAAATATCATTTATATGTTCATTCCATTCAGTTCAATATAAACTATATATCTTTAACAGTAAATATTTTTAAAAATATATAACAGCCATAACTCTCTGACCAATAAATAAAATACCATTTGATTTAAAATATGTTAATTATTAGCAATGTAAATAGTTGGGAGGAAACCAATTATTGTCATAAATTAAAATGTTTGTGTTAATTTAAGTAAATAGCTTATCATTATGTATAATTTATATATTTTATGTAACTTTTATCATAATATAGATATTATAATAATTATAATTTTTACTTAGATTCTCCTTGTTTAACCTCTGTTTATTTGATCATTTATTTGACCTAACCTTTCTTTTCAAAGCAGCATTGTTATTAATTTTTAAATTTTTTCTTTCTATACTAATAAAATCTGATGAAATTATATACTCATATATGTCTATTTAAATCCACTTAAATGATTTATTTTTAAATATCGTTAAATGATTTATGGTTTATTTCATAATTAAATTATCACTACGATTCTAATATTCTTTTTTGACATAATTTAATTATTTAATAATAATTTATCTTATTATTACATTTAACATCAAATTTATTATGATAAAGTTAAATTATAAAATAAACTTTTAGATTTTAATGTTTGCAGTTTTATTTTATTACTTCAATTTATTATTACCATTGATAATTTTTCTCTCATTTTATTTCAAGTCTTCATTAAGTGTTTTTCTTTATTGCTGAACATCTGTTGTCTAGAGTTTTCAAAGATCACTTGAGAAGATTATGTTTAGGATTTGAAATGTATACATAAGATAATCAAAGGAATAAACTTTTCCCTATCAGTTAACATTTACGTGAGAGTTCCACTGATATCTTGAAATTGATCACAAAATCCAACTTTATTTTCTTTGACTCAGCCCAGTACTTTAGCCAAAATCATATGCCTGATCTTCTTTTTTTTTTTCTCTCAGGTATGGTTTGAAGCATAGCCTGCAAATGCCACGCATGCTTGAACTCACCTGCTACTAGCCCATGCTAGTTTTCAATCAGCCCTCTGCCTTTTACCCTGCTTGTAATAGGTTGACCTTATCCTCTGTCTCTGCCTCCATCTTTGTCTCGATCATGCACTTCGATCATACGAGCTATCAATCACTTTTTCTCCTTCACGTACTTTCCCCCAGTGCTGTTGTCAATTGCGCAGAAATTTTTCGTTTGTTTATCTGAAAAATCCCTCTATCCTTGGCTTCAGCCTGTCGTTGAACGGAGCTCATCCATTTTGGCTTCATTTGAAATAAAGGTAAAGGAGCGTTTAATTTCCCCTCACTCCCTTGTCTCCTCTAAAAAAGATGATTCTTTTTCTCGGGATTGTAATGCTAGTGTTGCACAAATACCTAGGATTACATTTAAAGAAGGGATGCTTTTGTTTATAATGGTGGTCTCAAATGTTATCACTCTTTAGATTCAGGTTTAGGTTCTTTTTTGAATGGAATGTTTTTCGCTTGGGGTTTTTCCTAACTCGTGTCGAAAGCTTATAGGCATTTTGGAATCATTGAGTGTATAGGGGAAAATGATTATAAAATTTAATTGATAGGGGATATGAATATTTCATCTCAATATAGCCCACCTTTCATCCTACGATTAATATGAAAAAGAATTAAACATCAAAGACGAGACTTCTCCCATCCTTGAAACTTTCATTTTACATTTTTATCAAAATATCAAAATGAGTACAAAAGTTAACTTGTCATGTACAGAATTTGATTCATTTCCCCAAAGAAGAGGAAATAGAGCTTGTGGCTCACATACATGTTTCAGAAGAAAAAAAAAAGAAAAGAAAAAAAGTCTATCTTGCAAAAGCTTCTTTTGCATGAAATGCATGGTCTTATTGTACACCCGTCTAAACCGTGTGAAACCAAAATGTTGATTGTCCTTCAATTTGCTTTGCCAAGTCCTATGTTCTTCTTGTGAGCATTAGGTAATTAGGATGGGGATCTGTTATTTATTATTTGTTAATTTCTCTCTTGGTTGTCTTTTAACCATATTTCATGTTAGGGGTAGTTTAGTAATTGGAGTCCTGACTTGTTAAGTTCTCTTATGAGTTGTTAAATTGGTAAGTTTTTTCTTTTTAGGGAGTTTTGTTTCCAGAATATACTTACATTCCCTAGTTTAGGAGAGATGAGATGAGGATGGAACCGTAGTGGAGTTCAAAACTTCCGGAAAGAGCAATTCAAGTTACTTATTGAGGTTCCTTTTGCTTCAATGCGGGATTTTATCTTTGTCACTCTACTTGTACATGAACCTTATATATTTTAGCTTGAGGTCCCTTTTGTCTCCATATGGGTTCACCTTTTGTTTCCCTATATGTGCAAGTTTTCGTATACATATTCATTGGCAACCTACTCACCTGACCTTCCTTGAACTCATCCATTTGCACAATTTCGATGTATAACATCATTTCTTGTTTTTCTAAACATAGCGTAAACTCAATGGTTCAAAAATATTTATTTTTAAAATCAGCTATAAGAGTTTGCTTTTCCATAATATTTGAACATAATACCAATGTGTTTTACGTATTCAACCTATATTTTTCATTCATAAATGGATGCATATACAACTACTACACCTTCCATATATCGCTATTATACAAGTTGCAATACCAATAGGTTTCCAATATGCCTATTATGTGCAAGTCTAATCCATCAAATTTATATTCATACAAGTTTTGCTTTTTTAATTAGAATTTCTTATCCAGTTGGCAATGAACGTTAAGACAAGCCTCCTCTCTACGGTTACTCCGAAAGGCTTTTCCTTTTGTAAACAACTTACAAAAATTCAAATTTTCAATTTCAAAATGTTTGTTTGCTTCAAAAGTAATTCTCCCCATACAAGTATGAATGTCTATTACCATAATTAGAAAGCGATCAAGGCAAGATATCTACAAAAGAATTTTATTCTGAAACTGTATTAGCTTTTTCCTTTACTTCCTCCTGCTCTTAGTTCCTCAACTATGCTCTCTGTTTTAATTCACGGAAAGGAAAGGCTGGCAGAGTTTGTAAGACCACGTGTTCGATTCTGTCTGTGTGCGGAATGAAATTCTTAGGTAAATGATGTTGGTCGGGAGGCTTATCTAATAGTTTCTCGCTAATCTTTATAAAAAAAAAAAGGAAAAAAAGAAAAAAATCATATAAGTATTAGTGTGTGTGTGTGTTTAGGTTTCTCTCCATAATATTATTTTTATTATTATATAATTCAAATCACAACGGTTTGATTTTCATCCTCTGATGCATGCTTTGACAAGTAGAAATTTCAGTTTTCCCTAACGGCTACAGTTACCTAGAACTAGAACTTCAATCAGAACTTAGGGAAATTTGTCAAGGCAAAATTAGTTAAACGACTTGCTCATGTTTGAGATTTAAAATTTGCTTTTATATATTAAAATGATAAAATTGAATTGTAGAATACAATATATTGATTTTTGATGGTTCTTATAAGAGTTTGAATTTTGGGTTATGATTTGTTTAGATTGTATGTATTTTTACCTTATTAAATGTAGTGTATTAGAGTCTTTTTGTGTTTGTTGATTCTTCGTAGGTGTGTTTTGGGTGTGCATGTTGATTTGTGACTTTTTGTTGATTCTGTATGTGCCAACTTTTTGCCCTAGCTTGTGCTATGTTGGGTGACAACACGGCTTTGCCAAGCAGTTCCATATATTTGTTTCGCAAAAAAGAAAGATGTTTCGAGTCAAGCTGTTGTAATGCACATCGATCTCTCGTTGTAGTGGTTTAAGCCAATACATGGAATTTAAGGATTAAAAAAATAGAAACTCATATTTTCTCATATTTGAAGAAACAATGGTGATTTTCAAGGTATTGTGGTTATTTATTCATTTGCTTGTCACAAGGTGAACTTGGAATTACCAAGGCGAGAGATGACTGTTGGACGGATGGAACCTATCTAACGGTTTCCTATCTTCAACTTAATTACACAAAAGTGCCATTCTAATTAAAAACTTATATTTATAATAGATTGTTCCTTTTTACACATTTACATTGAACATAAAATATGCTATACTGTAATACTTCCACGACACTTGTACATGTTCTCAGTGGGGTTCATCTAATCTATAACTGATTTTCTTCTAAAAGTATTAGCATTTATGGTTTGAGTTAAAACTACCTAGTAGGTAAAGATTTCTAAATTATAATAATTCTCATCTTACAATATATTTGTAAAAATGCGGTAACAATAAAATAGAACAATAAAGGATACAAATTCCATCTTCTTTCATTTATTTAGGTTACACTTTTCATAATTTGTAGTCACTGTCTAAACATATACTTTATGAGAATATACGTATAACCTTTTCTAACCTACCTTAATGGCAGACAACCATTTCAATTTCCATGTCCATTTTCATTTCCATTTCGTGCACGTGTACAATGCATTCCTCTGTTAGTACCATCCAGGGGCGATGATATTTTATTTATTTTATCTTGCATTTAACATTTAAAAGAAAAGTTATATTTAATACTTAAAATGAAATATGGACTTTCATTTTAAAATAAAAGCTGAGAAATATTAGAAGTATGCGTAAATAAACAGAACTATTGTAAAATAAAATATCTTATCAACCTCAGCCGTGTTGTCTACTATTATTTTCCTCATATCAGTCTTGTTCTTAGGTACACCTATATTAACAATTTAATTGAATTCAACTTCTTATTCAGTGATATTCTTCTTTCCTAATAATTGTAGATGTACTATGTTTATTTTATAGTTTATTTATTTATTAATTATATAATCTTTTACATATACCTATATAAATATAATTGTTTAATCTCTTATTTTTTTTCGAAATGTACAACTAATTGATGTAACCATAATTTTCTTTTAATATTAAGTTACCTCATTTATTTTGATTAGTATATTTTATATAATATTGCATTCAAGTAATTTAATTTCTTAAGCTTTTAACATACTAACTTAGAAACCTTTAAATTAATTTTTAAAACTAATTTAATTTTATAAAAATTAGTTTTGAATTTCTTCTTGTAGTAAAATTCTCTTTTCCCTGCTTTAGTCGCTCTGATTACCTTAAACAATTGTTAAAAAATTGAAATTAATTTATTATAAAATTTTTGTAATATGCTTTTTATTTATTACCATTTACTAATTTGAATTAAAGTAATATATATCTTTTGTTTCCTCTGTCGTGCCTTCAATCATTCAATCGAGCAGGCAAAGGTTCGATCGAGCCTTTTACGCACTCAAAATTTCTCGCGAGCCTTCCGTCCCCTTCCTCTTCCGCAAGCCTCACGATAGGGCTCCTGTCTGCCCTTCTTCCTCCTCCCAACTCTTGGTTGAGATTTTTGCAAGCTGCACGAGACGTAGGATACCCACCTCGTCCTTCCTCTGCGAGCCACACGACCGCTAGGGCATGAATGCCTTCCCGTCTTTCTCGGTTTGCTTGGAGAAGGCTTCGCATGGCCGGAGGATAGCGGACGACACATGGGAAAAGCTTGGGAGAGCCGCTTGCTCACTCCAGGTAGTCGATCGAGCTTCCTCTTCTTCCTTCTTTTCTTTTCTGCTCGTGGCACTCAACCGAGTTGCTCGAGCCTTCTTCTCCGATTCGATCATGATCAGTGGAGGGAAAAAATCGTACCAGGTGAGCTGCTCATCCCTCTACTCCCTTTCTCTACTCCTTCTCTTTGTCGTTCTCCTTCAGCTTCTTCTTCTTCTTCTTCTGCCTTCTTCTTTCTTTCCCTCGATTTGCTCTTCTTCTTCCCCCGTTTCTTGTTATTTTTTTCTGTTAATTAAGTTAATTTAATTTAATCTTTTTTATCGTTTATTATTGCATCACCACAGGGGAATATTTATGGAGGTTCAGGTAGAGTAGAATGATGCGTAATATTTCAGCTGTAATGAATGAATGATGGAGAAGTTGTCCTTGGGATCCAAGTTCGCTGAAATATCCATTGGTGAGGAGTATTTTGGTCATCTGGTTTCTTTAGTGTAGAGAAAAGGGACACCTTGTCTTAGATTTGTGATAGATTATTTTTCTTTTGTGGTTGGTGGACCGAGCCTTTAGGTTTTGAGATCTGTGTTGCTGAAGATCGACATCATGTCATTGAATGTTTCTAAGATTGACGTCACACGTGATTTATGCTAGTTTGTTGAATCTTGGTTGATATTTCAAGATAAGTGTTTGATTTTTGGAATTAAGAGCTTCACACTTCTTGAGCCATTTGATGGTTGTTGTCAGGAAGTACTATTCTTTTGGCTTGCTTTCGCTGCATCAAGATTGTGGATGTATGAACTCTGGGTGTATCAACAGTTTTGATGAATCGCTTTTGGTTTGGCTCTTTTTTCACTTATTCGCTCTTCCAACTAAATATTGTCTATTATTGATTCTATGCCTCACATGTGGCGTATTAACATGTTTCCTAAACTATTCTGCTTTCCATCTTTACCTGATGATTGTCAGTGTTGTATAGAAGTCCGGATAGATGTTTTGGTTTGCTCTGTAATTCCAACACTTCTTCGATGTCCAACCTACCAATATCTCCCCACTATCATTTTCTTGGCTTGTCTCTTAAACATTCTTGTTTTGACGCATTCAGCATGTTCTTGGCATCTCTATATTCCCCAAGTCAAGTCTATTGATTAATATGCTTGATAGTTTCATGCATGCCTTTATTTATTTTTATTTTTCATATGGTCTAAAGAAACTAGCATACGGACCTTTACACTATGTATAGTGCATGAGAGATTCGTGCATCATGACCTCCTATAATAATTTGGTTGGTTGTGAAATATAAGTTGGCATGCTAAGTTAAGATATTGTTAAAAACTGTGTGACATCATTTGAGATAAAAGTTGACACATTCAGCAGTTCTCATCTAGGTGAGGGAATCACAGAGAGGATTGTATCTACAAAGCAGAAAATTCCATTTATAACATCATGTTCTTTCAGGTTATGATTTGAATGTGTTTGTAATATCTAAAATATTCTTGAGCTATTTCTGCAAATAATTATGGATTTTGTGTATTGATAACTAATCAGTTGGTTAATGCCAAAATTTATAGTTCACTACATGTTTTAAGTTGTTTGTATTATCTATTTAGATTACCACGGTTTTTACCTTATTACATTTTATCTTTTGCAGAGGGGATGGTTGTTAAAGCTGCTAGCTTTGGAATTGCACTTAGCTGATATGGCTGAATCCTCACATAGAGAGACTTGCATGGCTATTATATCCCAGACTTTCGGTCAATCTGCTGGTGAGGACTACTCCGAACCAAATGCAGCCCAAACTATTGAGACGCATGCTTCTGGTTTTTCTCCTGGAACCAATAAAATTAAGGTAAATATGCTTGATAAATTCCTAGAATATTTTTTCTTTTTATAGGTTTTTGAAGAATTAAATCAGTTTGGTTAAAAACTTTCTTAGAAAACTGGGATCAGTGAAGAAAGTTTCTTGTACATGCTTGTTTGATTTTATTTTCTTGTAGGCCACCAAGTTTTCAACTTTTCGTGGCATTAGATTCCTTAATTATGTAGAAATTCTTAACTTGGTTGATGATTATTGATCTAAAGCTAATTAATATGTATTATTAAGGTTTTAGTTTGTTGGTTTTGGAGGTTAACTTGACATTATTAGGTCTGGAGGCCCGAGCTTGATTTTTGGTTCCCTCTTTCTTTTTCTCAACATATGTTCGTTTTGCGGGGGTCCTTTTTTTCTCAATAATAAGTAGGGCGAGGCAAACATGGTATTGTGCGGGATGGCCAAGCTCAATCCAATTTGGCGAGGCAAACATGGTATAGAGAAGTCGACATCACTACTGGCTGTGGGTTCGCTTGAGATTGACGAAGCCGCCGTCGTGAAGGCGCATCGACAACGCGACGTACCGGTCGTTTAGGTAATGCCTGTTGCGGGAGGAAGAAACGAGCGGCTTGTATGATGAAGTAGAAGTCGAGATTGATGCCCTAGTATGCCAGAACTCCCTCCGCTCGAAGGAAGACGAAGAGAAGGCGCCCATGTTGCGTGAGGGAAGGAGAGGATAATGGGAGCCAAAGCTAGCAGGCCCTTGTTTGAGTTTAGGTTTGTCGAACAAATGCAAGTAATTTTTTAAAAAAGTTAAGATATTTAACATATATATATGTGAATATTTAAATTAAATTATGTTAGTGGAAATTTTTAATATGGAATAATTTATTTTTTAAATGTTTTAAGATTTAGTTATATTAATATAATTGTTAAGTACTAAACTTTGTTCATGTTAATTAATGTTAGAAAATAAAAATGGAGCAAAATTTTATATTGTTGACCGAGGAGTTTTAAATCAGTAAAGGTTAGAGTTTACCTTTCAAAATTAATTTGTTTAAATTATCGTTGTTTAATATTAGTCTTAATTTCATGATTTAAATTCGTTATTGAGATGAGGAAATTGAGTTAAATTTATTAAATACAATATTTTATATTATTTGTGCTAATTTTAAGGAGGTAACCAAAGTCGAGAACAGAAAAATTCTTTAGAATTAATGTTAGTAGTTATATTTCTAAATTATTGTAAATATTTTTATTTCGAAGTATATTTTTAATTTCATATATGCTCTAATTCAGCAATAGATTCTTCATATTGTTAAACATGAAATATATGCATGATAGGAAGGATATGCGTGATCAATAATTGTACATGAGAGTAAGTTTGCATGTTCAATATAGTTGCATAACAATTTGAGGAATATATCACATCATTGCATAACTCTAGTTTTTATATACATGTGAGCTTATCCCATGATCACATATGTCACATTGTTACTTCAAGCTCTAGAATTTTAGTAAACGTGCAACTATTTGTTTATTTCATGAATTATAATATGTAAGATTACATTTATTCATCAATGCATAGAGCTAAAGTGTTTCCTAAGAAGAGATTGTATGATATGAAAAAATGAATTAGCTTATATATGAATACTTGTAATTGCATGTTAATAGGAGTTCAACTTCTAATGATACAAGTAAGGGATGTCATTGTACCTGGGCGCGTTGATGTTTTTCTTTCACTCCAGACAATTTTGATGTTAGATTACTAACTAATATGCGAATGAGAGAATATCTGTTAGGGTTGAGTAGGCAGAGCTTACTGCCCCAGATAATTATGGTTTTATAGATATTTAATTGTTCTACCAATTAGAGAATACCTTCCAGAGCTGGCAAGTTCTTTTTGATCTTAGACAATTACGATATTTAGATTTCTAACTGTTGTGCCGACGAGATAATGTTGTTCAGAGGTGTGTTTGATTATGTTTTTATGATGCTCTTAATGTGAATGATATTAGTATAAGTTAGAAGTAAAGTTAGGATTAAACCTAAAGAATACTATAAAGGTAAATGCATATAGAAGTTTAGAGTATTTTCATCGAGTAAAATCATTGATACATGTATTAGAATATTGAAGGATTTCGTATAGAGATATGAAAGACCGACTTGCATATTATTTTTTCTTTCTTGGGTTACTATAGTTTATGAGAGTGATTGCTCCTGAATCTTTTCTAAGTTCTGAGCTTTTTAGCAAGATGAATAGAAGATGAACAAATCTGTATATTAGATGAGAACAACATCCATACTTGTGCAAATTTCTACATGTTAATTGTATTTCTTTCTTGAGTGACTCTTTCTTAAATATTTGAATATTAACCTGTTAATGATAAAAATTGTAATAATAGAGAATTTATTTCCACCGTTCGACTGTCCGTTTTCGTTTTTGTTAATTCTACGGCCCAGGCCGGTTTGCAACAATAGATTTAAGAATTGATACCGAGTAAGGAATTCATGGGAGTACCGATCCTTGTGATGTATGAGCTTTGGTTCTGCATGAGAAGGACAAATCATGGTGTCTGAGCTTTGATTGTGCATGCGAAGGACAAATCATGGTGTATGTTTATTAATTGCAAGACAGTGAGCAAGATCACCATCAAGTACCTCTTTTTTAATTTAATGATTACTTACTGGATCGATTGTGTGGAACTAGTATCTTTGCCAGTTTTCATGCCCCGCCACTGCCTTATTCACTAGTTTGCACACGATGTAACAAAGATGGGTGTGATTTAGTTTGATATTAAATTAAAATACAACTCAACGCCATTATGATATTTGTACTCATTTGGGTAGAGTGAGAGATCCTTTAATCTAAATTAATCCCCACCATCCAAGTGATCCGGTCATTGCATGCTGAGATAGGTGAGATTACTAAAATGTTGGAATGGTTGTAAATAGCAATTAGTTAGTTTAATTAGCTGATTAATTTATAGAAATTAAGTTATTGATTTGTTTTGTTAGATAAGACGTACTAATATTCATGTATACTGCCATATATCAATTTGATAGGGATAAAATAGAGACTTTTATAAAAATCGTACGGATGAATTTTTGGGGGCGTTAAAATTTGGTTATATTTTAGATAGTAAAAATTGACTTGATTTAATCCAATTTGGGTATTACGCATGTTGGGTGGATTATCTCTACTAGCCAATTAGACCAGATTTTATGAAAATTCAAGATAGCAAACTTATCGGATCTTGATTTAGGTTGTTAACATTTTGCGCATGTATTGTTTGCTTTTTGTTTAATCTATTGTTAATAAGAGCAAAGCATAATAAAGCCAATAGAGTTTTCTAATTGAAAATTTATTTCATGATCGAATTGCTTAATTAACTATAAAGGCTGGTGCTTATAGGGTTTCTTGAAGAGGATGGTAGTTCCCTTTTCAGGGGAAAAGTATCTTGGCAGCCTTATGTAGTATCCACTCTCTTTTCTAAATAATGGTTAAAAATAATAAGAAATTTATTGTCGGCGAGGACTTACAAATCTACTTATTTGCTGCATTATCTTATTTCTAGAGAGCCCTCATGCCATGGTGAATCATCCGATGCTGACAACCTTGCTAATATGTTTCTAAAAGTGGCTTTTGATCTTCTAAAAAATCTATTATAGTTTATAAATTTTATTAGATTGTTATCAGTAATACAATAGTGATTATTTTTTGTAATTATAGAAAATTAATTTTAAAAGGCGATTGCCTTAATTTTACGGCACATGACTCTAAGATGCTGATTTTAGTGGCACCTTAATAATTGAACCTTCTTGGTTGGAAACTAAAGCCTAGTAAGCTCTCTATTGTTTTGCCTCAGGGCTAGGTGGGGTACACAGAGGGTCTTACATAGCACTAAATTTTGGCATATTATATGCCACGAGCTTTGTAAAGTGTACTTTGTCTCCTGAGAGATGTTAGTAAGAACTCTATGCTAATATTATGGCTAATTGGTTTTGACATAATGTATAGTCCATCATTTTGGTTGAGTGTTTTATTGTGAAACATCTTAAGTAGAATGAAGCCGAACTAAACATTGAGGCGCCTTTTACTGTAACGGTTGAAATTTCAACAAAAACTTCAGACTTAAGCATGCTAATGTGAGATCACTCCTTGTATGGGTGACCTTCTGGGAATGTACACCAAGGGGATAAAATCATGAGGTTGTTAGGCCGAAGCCTCTCAATTGGTGAGAGTTTGAGCTGTTACAAATGAAAAACATTACACCAACTTAAGATAGAAACCAAGTGTCGTATAGAACCAAGTACTACATCATGGGAGCCATCACTTGAACCCACGATGGGATAACGTACTACATGGTGGGAGCTCCCTTTTGATTTATAGGTGCCACCTTTTGAGTCTATTGGGGCCTCTAGAATCTTTATCTGGACTATGAGCGTTGATAGAGAAGTCAATTACTTAAGTTGGGGAGATTGTGAAAACTCTTAGGTAGAATGAAGCTGAACTCTTATGTATCGATACACCTTATGGTGTAATTGTTAGAATATCGGTAGAAACTCGGGTTAACTTGCTCATTTGGGAGCACTTCTAAGATGGGTGACCTCGGAAGTTTACACCAAAGGGATAAAATCGTGTGATCGTTAGGCAAAATGGACAATATCTCGGTGGGGGAAAGTTCAAACTATTATACTTTAGAACTTAGAAGTTCAACACTACTTATATTTATTGCAACAATTTTCGTAAGTAAATGTCAATTAAGCTATTTGTCTACTAAGTTGGTAGTTTTTACTACTATTGTGGTTAATCATTCCTCTATGATTCAATTCCAAAACAAGAAAATTTTATTAAGGGCCCATTTGGGACATCTTATAAGTGCGGTGGTGTTTTTGAAAATGCCACCTAACCGTTTGGTTCACGCGTTTTTGAAAAAGTTGTCTACCGCGTTTGGGTTTTTTACACTAAACGTAGGCCCCGGGTCGATTGCCACGGTCGACCCGCGGGTCACGTTTCAGGATAAGCTGCTTATCCTAAAACGTACAAGCTGCCCCAAACAGACCCTTAAAAGTAATACTTAACTTTTGTCCTTTGAAGAAGTATTCATCATGAATACTAAAACCTTTCCCTTAAAATTGAATCATTCAAATTAAGCAAAGGCGACCCAAAACATTTCATTTAATTATATTTACAGAGCATCTAAAACGCTAAAATTTTTTTCTTAAAGAAATATAAACTGTCTGATATCATATATTAAATTTTCTTTATTTTACAAAATTGTATAAGAAAATTTGATCATTAAACTGAACTACTTTTACCCAAACTCCACTTTTTCTTTCATTTTATATAAAAATGTTGTAACAATCTAGTTAATAATAAGTTCAACAAGATAAACAAATTTAATACAAAACTAAAATACCCAATAAAGCAACCAACGAGTGATATTCTAGAACAAATATAATTATAAATTTGATTATCGATGATCAATAAATTATTATAATAATAAAAATTAAACTTTGTTTTTATGAAGGTTTATATTGAAATACTGGCACATGAAAAGCAACATTGCATAGATAATTGTTCACATTGCACATGATTTAATTACCTCTTTTTTTTGCATATTTATTATTTACTTAATTATCTTTCACTTAGCTTCAGAATGTAACATGTATGTTTACCTAGGTTTATTGGTTATCATAACGTAGTGAGTTGTGAACCTACACAATATACTTTAGAGTATAAACCCACCAAATATTTTATAATTTCAAGTTCAATAAATTTAGGTGAAATTCAGCATTATTTTTTTTGAGTTACCCTTTTTCTCTATTGGGGACTTTTTGCCACACATGAAGAAATATCTTAAATATATCACTGTTAACTTATTATCTCTGACATGGCTTATTTTAAGCTCAACATGTTTTTATTTTGAACATTTAAAAAAACTTTCAAAATTTTTTTAATAATGCATAGCTGCTGTTTATGTAAATGAGAAATATACTGATACTAGAAGCTTTCATCTGATAATGTCATCAACTAATGGAATGTTTGTATATTAAAGTGCATTTAGTTGTGAGCTTGTTTTAACAAAGTTTTAATGGGATTATTTTTGGATGGATGGTAAGACGCAAAAATGAATTTCACAATATCAAGAATTTTCACTATATTGCATCATTTTTATTTACGTGTAATTATTCCTGATTAAATAAGTATCACTTAATGCATTGGAGTTATATTTCTTACCCATTTGACGATTTACCCATTCAAATTGACTTCCCTAGGATTCCTTCTTTTTACAAACGATATAAAAATCGCAAATATCCAATCAATAACATATCATAAGTTTTATCTCAAATCAAATGAAACCCAACCTACATTATTTCCTCAAAATAAATTATTGTATGCACTTTTATATATCAAAATGATCGTTTCAAAGTGTATAATGCGGTTGAATGATGTTTGATGATTTTTTGAAACAAAAATAAATTTTTTGGGTATAATTTATTTTGAGTGTTTTGTTTTTTTGCCTTATTAAAAATTAGGTATTATAATTCTTCTTTTCTTTCCCCGAAATTTGCCTTATACATAATTTTTCAAACTGATGAGAAAATTTCTATCTTGTAGTTTGCTGTTTTCTCTTGGTTAGTTCTTTTACTGATTTGTACTTTCATTTTTTTTTCACAAATCAAAATTATTTATTTCTTAGCTTTTTGAGATGAAAATTCAATATTTTTATGGTTTTTCATTTTTGTTAGACCTATTTTTTTTATTTCAATGTTTTTCTATGATATCTTTTGATCTGCATTTATAACTCATTATTTTGCATTGTTACGTGCAAAACAGTATGCACAGTAGACATCTGTGGGTAATGGTAACCCGTAAGCAACCTTTTCAGCTCTCTATGTATTTCCAATTGGTTTTGTTATATTTTGCAATTAGTTTCCTTCATTGGCCAAATCGTAATGTACTTGTTGGTCTAACGTCAGAAATACAAGTGCACAAACTTTAAATTCTATAATTTTATGTTTTGTGATCATATATTTTGTTGATGCAGTTATCTGTCTCGGATAATCTTGTGTTTCTCAGTGCTCTCTCTCCCTATGTATGTGTAGATACTTGTATTTTTCAAAAATACTTTAATAATTTTAGCGAGGTGCAAACTTTGGCTGTGACATTTGGGACTTTTTGATTTTAGATTTTCGAGAAACTATGAATTTTATATATTTATTTCCTGGTCTGAATGAGGAAGCACCTACAATTTCTTTATTGCATTGGTATTCAGACTGCATAGTGTTGCTTTGAGTATTTTACATTCAAATGAAGCATTAGTTATTTTGTTGTCTTTTGTTTGTTTGTAATAGTAGGTCTTACCTATTGATTTGAAACATCTTTAGTTGAATTGAAAAATTTTCAGTTTCAGCATATAGTTCTTTATTTCAGGCTTTGGAATGTCTTGAAATTATTCAGTTTAAGCCTCCTGACATTGCCTTGAGATATCCCCAGTTTTTTCTGGATATGAGGTATCACACTCAGGTGAGTATTTTTTTGTTATCTTCCTTCTATTTGTTGTTCTCGATGATTGAGAATAATTTTGTTAGGTCGAAGACATACTTAGTAATCCTTCAACGTCTGAGATGGGCGGTGTCTATTATTATTCAGAGCGAGGCGACAGGTTAATTGATCTTGATGCATTTCATGACAGGCTTTGGCAGGTCTAATTTCTTTTGTTCATTTTTTGCAACTACAAAGATAAAAATTTTGATTTTATTTAAATTTTCCATAGTAGTTTGCATACTTGTTAGTAATGATGATTTTTTTCAACTTGTATTGTTAGATGCTTAAAGTTTCCACCCCGCAAGCAATATCCCATCTTAACAAAGCTGAGAAGGGTGGCTTGAGAGAAGCTCTTCAGCAGTTACTGCGGTGGGCATGGAAACACAACAAAAATCTTGAAGAACAAGCGGCCCAGCTTCATATGTTGACTGGTTGGTCTCACATAATTGAGGTCTATGTTTTCTACCTTTTTGTTTTTTATGTACTTCTCAATGTTATCATGGTATAGTATGGTTTTTCTTGTTCTATGGACGTTTGCTTATTTGTTCTATTTGATTTTGCCTTTATCATCTTTCAGGTTTCTTTATCAAGAAAAATGTTATTTATTAAAGATCATTATCAAGTACTAATCGAGTAAGCTTTTCTGCTAGTTTTTGAATTTCCTTTTTCTTGAGCAGTGCATGATGTGCTTTCTGTGATTTTCAGGTTGCTTGATGCTTCATTGAGTGCATCTGCTTCACCAGATTGTTCTTTAAAAATGGCAATGATACTAAGTCACGTGAGTCTACTTTTGTTTCTTTATGCGAACCTGTTCCATATCTTTCATTCAGTTACTTCGTTTTTTTTTACCTTTTCTTCCTGCTTTACTTAGTTTTTTTTTCCTGCTTTCTTTGGTGCTAGGTGGCACTTACTTGTATGGCTAAACTACGAGATGAAAGGTTCTTGTGCCCTGGAGGTTCAGATTCCGATGGTGTTACATGCCTTGATATTGTTTCCGTTAAGCAACTGTCAAATGGAGCTTGTCATTCTATACTTTTTAAGCTAATGATGGCTATTCTTAGGAATGAATCATCTGAAGCATTAAGAAGACGGTACTTTTATAGATACTGTGGCCTGCTCTGAGCATGAAAAAAATATGGAATGGTGTAACTTTTCTTTCTTTTTTTTTGCTTTCTAATGATGTTGAAATGTTCTTATTGCAGCCAATATGCGTTACTCCTTATCTACTTTCAGTACTGCCGGAGTATTCTTGATCCTGAAATACCAGCTTCAGTATTGGACTTTTTGCTTCGTGAAGAACATGGGGAAGATGAGCTAAATTTGCAAAAGGTTTAATATTTTTTGTTTATCTTTGTCAAGTAATAACTAATAATTATGTATTCTCATGAATTCCGTCACTTTTTTCTAAGATTGACAAGGAACAAGCAGACCTAGCTAGAGCTAATTTTGCAATACTAAAGGATGAGGCTCAAGCTGTCATTGATGTGGTATGTCTCTCACTTTGTCCCTACTTTCTACGGATGTTAGCAATAGCAGTTGAATTTGTGAATTTGTTCCCATTTGCTAGACATTTATTAATTGGTTATTCTATCTATATTTTTTATATTTATGTGATTTTTATTCTGATCATTGAAGGTTTTTCCCTGCTCTGCTAGTTTATTTCACTGTTTAATGCTAGGGGAATATTCTTATGAAAGCTGCCACACCTGGCAAATAAAATAAGTTAATAAACTGCTATAGATATACTGGGATGTATCTAACTAATGCATTTAGGGAAAGTTATCTGTATGAAGTTATCACTAACTTGATGAAATCCTGTTAAACTGCTTGCTCCCTTTGATCTGGTACGGTTGGATCAATCTATTTGGATTATAATTGATGCTCATTAACAGCTCACTAGTAAGAAGTCATATTTAAACTTGCTATGTTAGTTAGCAGCTCACTAGTGTCGTAGAAAACAATTTTATCGGAAAAATGTGATGCTCTAGGAGAAAGTATGTATTCTAGCAATAATATATAAAATGCTATTCTCATGTCACAACTTTTGAAGAACCCTTAGGTTCTTCAGAAGTCAGTTAAAAGTCGAGTTGATGTCGATCTTGTGTAGCATCTGGAAGACTATCATTTTTTCCTTTAAATATGGTTTATTCATGAAAGTCATTTCCATGATTTGAAATCAATTTGGACCGGCTCATTTGACCTGTTTGACTTCGAACCGGTGGCTAGACCAGTGCGAACCACAAAAAAAATCGTTTTGACCTTTGGACCAGTGAACTGATTTGATGCCTTTTAATTCCGTGGTCTGTAAAATGGCCCTGGGTCATTAGGCTACGAAGAAATCCTTTGTTTCCCTGTTTGCCTTTTCGAGTTCGAGGGACTTAGAGGGAGACGCAGGGAGTTGGCCGTCGTTCGAGTCGCTTGCCTCTCACTATCTTGGAGCCTTTCATCGGTTTTCACTGCCGAATATCAACAGGAGCCGGATATTTCAAAGCATTCACTATAAGTTTTCAGTTTTCCTAAAGTTCTCAAGTCTTAACTCTTAAATAAAGATGAGAGGAAGATAGTTCGTCTTCATCTGTGAGTACTCTTCTTTCTCCCTTTAAATCTCTTTTGAAAATAATCAAACAGGAAGGTGTGTATGTGAAGAGAGGGAAGGAAAAGGAGTTATCTTTTATATTTAACAGGAAAATGGGAGAAAAGGGGCCTTGTTTTTTACATGATACCACAAGCTTGTCCGATTTGTTTTATATATTTGTCATAATTATATCATTTTTAATAAATATTTATATTTATTATGTCATTCGGTTCAACCCCTAGTTCAACCACGGTTGAACCAACAAATGTTGAACCTTTCATTCTTCGTGCTTGATGTATGGCCGGGTTTTCAAAACCTTGGTCGTTCCACCTCTTGTACTTATTCTATTCTTTGAACTCCCTTTTGCCTTTAGTCACTCTGGACAATTCTTGGGTAATTCTTTTGTATACGATCTTGCACTTTCACATAAATAGTGTCTTCATCAAACATTTTCTGGAATGATACTTCCCACATGTCATACATATTGATAGTATCTTCATCAAACATTTTTAGGATTGATTCCTCCTGCATGTCTCACATATTAGGTGCAATGCCTGTAATGAAAGAGAAGAAAATCTTATTTGGGAAGTGAAGATGAAGATTAAGGGTAGTTACTGAGGGAGACAATGGGACAGGGAAGGAGAAGAAATGAGTTGGTGAAGGTGATTGAACCTTGTGAGATAAAAAGGGAGAAAGGGAAGGCCGAAGAATAGCAAGCTCGACGATAGAAAGAAGATCAAGTGAGCGCCTTTGTGCACGATCTCGAGCGTACATGCGATGTCTCAAGTAGAAATCGAAGAGCTATGCCAATAGCAATGTGTTCAGGCGATGTTCGGATCCAAAGCAAGATTTGGAGCACGAGCTTTCGGCGACGGCGAGATTGCATGAGCAACAAAGAACTAAATTGAGTGCAACTAACGGTGTGCAGTTTCTGTAGAGATAGTGAATGAGCGAGCGTGACCATTCTGGATTGAATCAAGCTTTTGGAAGATAAATTTTCTTATCTTTAACATAGAGATAAGCTTTTAATAAGAATTTTGATTGGTAGCCCTAGATCTATATTATGTCAATAATGAAATATCTATTTTATTTAAGCTTTATATTTATAGAAAAGAGTGAATCTATTATCATTAGATTTCTTAAAATAGGTTCACCTAAAATTAATTTTAACAATAAAATAATAATTAGGATTAAAATTATTGAAAGTTAATTTCAATATTCACATACATATATTTTAAACATCAAACTAATATTGAGTTTTTAAAGCTAAAAAATTAATTGATAAATTTTTAACATTATAATAAGAAAACATGAATATGAAACATAATTAAATATTGACAAGATGCCAAAAATTAAGATATATCTATTTTTGAAAGTATATTTATTTAATGTATTTACATACATATATTTTAACTTGTAAGTTAATGTTTAATGTATTGCTTTGAGAGTCACGTAAAATTTTAATAGTATAATATCGAAGCCTATAAATTAATAATAATACTTGTTAAGAAGTTGGTTCGGTGATTTAAAATAAATTTAGGAAATAGTATAAATGCCTGCTTAAATATATTTATTTTGCAAAGTTGCTTAAGATTTATCTAATCTATGGATATCATGCATATTTGAAATGCATATTAAAGATGCCTAAGGAAGTTCAACAATAGAAGGAAGACCGAGCGCCATTGCGCACTATCTAGAGCTTATAGGCGATGTCTCAAACATAAATCAAAGAGAGATGCCAAGGGCAACACATACAAGCGATGTGCAGATCTAAAGCGAGGTTTGGACCATGAGTTTGGCGATGACGAGCTTGCATTAGTAGTGAAGAACTGGCTTTAGTGCAAATGAAGTCGTGCAGTTCTTGTAGAGGTTGTGATCGAAGCGAATGTGGCTATTCTTAATTAAATCGAGTTGTCGGAAGATAAATTCTCTTATTTTGAATGTAGAGTTAAGCTTTAAATAAGATTTTTGATTGATAGTCCTTGATTTATTATTTTTTAAATAATTTATTCTAGGAATTTTGTAAAAGTAAAGTAGATTCGCAGACTTGTAAGTTAGTATTGGAAGAGTATTCCAATATTTAAATCTCTATTTTGTTGATACTTAATATTTATAGAAAAAAGTAAATCTATTCTCCTTTAGTATCTAAAATTAATTTTAAACATTAAAATAATAATTAAGATTTAAATTATTAAATATATCAATATATGTATGCTATTAAAGTTAAAAATTTATTTAATAAATTTTAGATATTATAATAAGAAAACATTAATATGAAATATAATAAATTAAATTTTACCAATACGCCAAAAATTAAATTAATTTTTAAAGTTTTAAGTATTGATTTATTTATGTTATAAATTAAATTTTTTAATTCGTATATTTACATTGGAGGTTTGACGTGTAGGTTTCAGAATCTTGTAAAATCTTTTTAATGAAATATAAAATCGAATAAATAATAATAATAATACTATGTTAAGAAATTAACTAGGTGAGTTAAAACAAAATGATAATACTTATTTTAATATGAGTATGTTAATGAAAATTTAACGAAAGTGTGAATATAATTTTTTATTCTATGTTTTATTATTGGTGATACATTGAAGGCAATGTTTGGGGAGAAAAAAAATAATTCCAAATCATCGAGTATTGAGTTGTGTACTCTTATTTTTATTTTCTAGTTATACTAATAATTTCCTCCCAATCAAATTCATTAAATAGTTTAGATACTTGCTCAGATATATTGATTTTCAAAATTTGCTTATCATTCATCTGCTCTATAGATGTTGGTAATATTTGAAATGCTTATTTCATATCTCTAAGCATTTTCAAATTTATTGTATTAATTGCATAATATTATGGAGATTTATTGAATCATATCAATATGTAAGTAAAAAAATGAATTATATGGACTGTTTTTATATGCATATTAACTGATAGAATTTATTTCCTTATGATACTAGTTGGGGATGCTAAGATAACAATGCATATAAATTAGAAAATGTCATTGATATTGAAATGTCTTAATTAAAATAATTTAGTGATGCTTCCATGAGGAATGTAAATGATGTGATAAGATAACATAGTGTATTATATGATAAAACACTAAATTGATAAAATACTATAAAATTTTATGATTATTGTGGTGCCAGAGTTACGCCCAAACCTCAATAACAATAGAAATGTTATTGTTTAAATTGAAATTCAGTTACAACGACTACTCTTAAAAATAGGAAATAAATGAGAAACATATACACATAATACCCTAGGGAAGGACAACGGTGCTAGGCGGTGGCTTGCTAGGAAAGGGAGAGGTTATGGAAACTATGGTGGGCTGGAAGGACAAACCTTGTATTATGGCAGGGAAGGAAAGTGGAAGTGGGGGTTCGCTAAGTTTCGCAGTGGCCGGACAGAGAATACAAGAGGGAGGAAAGCAGGCAAGGGTCACAGGATGGTATGTGGGATTGGTTGTAACAGGGAAGGCAAGCCTTGTGTTACGATTGTAAAGGAAGTGGAGTTGAGGGAGACAGGAAGGGGATTAGGTGGAAGGAGCTATAGGCAGGCTGTGGTTATGACAGGCAGGGATAAGCGAATGTCAGGGTTTGGCAGGATGGATGAACCGAGGGGTTGGCAACTGGAATCGGGTAAGGGGAGAGCTACAGTAGGTAGCTAGGTTGGGTAGGGAGTTAATGAAGAGAAATCACCACCTCGGGAGAGGAATACAATCAGAGTAGCACCCATCCTTCAGATACAACCCTCGAAGGAGAAAACAGAACATCGACGTTTGTCCGCACCGAACATTGAAATTAGAATTAACGAAAAACTAAATCTTAAGATAGAAAAGATACATATAAATACTAGGTCTTTAGGAGAGGCAGGGGGCCCCCTAATTTGGCGGCAGCTCATATCTCGTGCCGGCAGACCCACTCATGTCTCAACTGAAGTAGTTTTAACCGAGGCCATTTCAGTAAGAGGGAAGGGGAACTCCGTGTCTTGTTGCTTATTTTTTATTAACATATATAGTATTATCTTCCCCTTTATGTTACTGTATTTTATGGTTAATATTTGTGCTAACACTAAGTAGAATAAGAGAGAACTCCAAGAAATGGTGTAGAAGATTACAAAAAAGGGTTAGAGAAGTTGTAGGATGGACCTTAGGATTGGGAAAATGGAGGACAACTAAAGTTTGGCGTGAACGATGCTAGTCACCAAATCATAAACATGAAAACAACATTTTTCTGTTGTAGAATGCGGGTGACGATGAGTTTGGCAGTTGTTTGACCTAATACAACAGTCAAAAGACGAAACAATGAATTATGGGCGGTGAGGAGGACCCACTACCTGTTTATGATCATGATACAGATATACCACTTGGAAAAGGAAGATGATACAATACTTTGGAGAGCTCAAAATAGAGAACAAAGTATTCAGGCACAATAGCCAAAATTGTCTAAACGACAACAACACTTGCATAAGTTGGCAAATATTAGGAGATACCTAATTAGAAGTAAGAAAATAGTAAGAGATCATAAAAAGGAGGAAAAAAAAGAAAAGGAAAAATCGCCGAAATAAATTATGAGAAATTTGACGCTTAGACAATTGCTTGAATTTCCAAATTCAGCAAAATCGTGAATTCCTGATCCCACCACACTGGAGTCCCGCCCGGAGCTCCCCCATGAAGCCTTTTCTTATTGTTATTCTCATATTTCTATCTCATTATGGCCATATAATCCTCGACTAACCTTCCATTCTCCACTAATTTAACAAAATCCTTTTGTATTGGATTTAGTGGATGACAAAATTAATCAGTTAACACTCAAAAATCTATATTATTTCACTTGTGGTATTAATCAATTGTAGTGTGTATCTCAGGCATTAATGTAATATTGGCCCCATGCTTTGATCGTTGGGTTATATTTATAAAATTTTGATGCATTAGTTGTTTCACAGGAGGAGAAACAAATCAATCTTTAAATATATGCTTGAATATCTCAATTGTAATATGCTCCTCATATCTGTCTTCAAATTCTCCAAGTCAGCTTCTATACCAATGCTTTCCTGATCCCCCAATACGAAAATGGTCACATATACTTGTCTATCATTTGGATACTTCATACTATTTAAGCTCGTTACAGTCTTGATAATCAAATTCTCAGCAGCTCTAGCATTGACTCCTTGAAACATAATAGGCTTCAAGCTTTGAAATTATACCATCCTTGTTTTTGACACCAGTATTTGATATGAAAGAGTGGCTCCTTTTGCAGAAATGTTGCAGTCACTACAAGCTCTACTAAAGATTTCATGTTTTATGAAGACTATTTTGTACAGTGAAACCTTTTTTGGAATAATCTTTTTATTTATTGTAAGTATAAAAAGTCTATTGGTATTTTATCACTCCTTTTTATATTGTAACTAGTTTGTTCTTCATGTTTATTAAAGATTGCGTTTATCATTGGGGTATATGCTACTGTGAAATATAAGTATTGTTTTCCCTATTGTGGGGTTCTCATCAATTTCATGCTGTTAGTATAAAAAGTTTATTGGTATTTTATCCTGTTATGGTGTTTTTTTGCATGAGTTTTGAACTTATTTTCCAATGAAGTCACTTTTAAGGGGTGTTTGATAGGTCACTTTTAATAGGATTTAGCCATGGATCTAACCTAAATTCAACCAAACACGTAAAAGAAAGAAATAAAAGGAAAAACTGAATCCAACTATCCATTAAATCTCTCTCCTCCGTTTCGTCTCCCTGCGAGGTAAACCCGGATCTATTAAATCCGTTTGTGAGGTGGATTACAAGGATTTATTCCGCCGTGCTCGTGCGGTCTTTCTTCGTCAAGTGGACAGGATTTTGCGATTTGGTAAGACCTTTTTAAGGTAAATCTGCAACTGCTACCAAACACAGCCTTAAAGGGTTTTTTCTGTATCTTATGTGTGCATTGTAATAGTTCATTCATTTTTTCTGAAACCTATTTTTTCGGACAGTTTGTCTTCAAGCACTAACTATATTTATAACATTTCCATTGATGCGTAGTAATAATAGAAGTCATCCCAATACCAATCATGTTTGCCTGAATAATTTTATTTTTAGTTTTTTCAAGTATCATATTCCTACCCTATCCTTCTTTTTAAATCTCTTGGTATAAAATAACTTATAGCCTTCTTTTGTGCATTAGATTCTCTACTTCCACTTGTTTTCTTGTTTAATGTATGATATCATTCTTCTTTGAGCATTGCACCTGCTGGTTATTTGGTGTTCCCATTCAATATTGTCAAATCCTATTTTAAATTAGATAAAATTTCTTTGGTGTAGTTCTTACATAGTTTTGCTTTCAGGACAACTACAGCTGTTTTGTTTAGATTTTCCGTTTTCATGTTGTCTTTTAGGAGTTTTATAGTGTGATGCAACATTTTACCACTAACTCTTTTAGCGTGTTAATTGTAAGCTGCTGTTCAATAACAAATTTTAGGAAATGTAATACCAACAATAACGTCGAAAATTCTATTTTCCTCAATAATTTTATGACTATGTTTACAAATATTTGCCTACTCTCCAGACAAACCCTTGTGTAAAACTTGCCTCTTTTCTGCTACAATGTTGTTAGGGTGTGAGATGCCACTTATGCGAGAACCCATTTCCATTTGCTTCTTGCTTAAGTTGATAATTGGGTTTTGTGACACATGTTATGCTTGCTTCCAACAAAAACTGGCTTAAACTGTGGTAGTCACTTCTAGGCAATGTACTACCACAAGTAATGTTCAAAGTTATTCATTTTATGAGTTTTGCCATAAATTTGAGGATTGGTTATTAACTTTGTTAACCTTCTCTTTTCTAGGCTTTGTATTGCCCTTGGCAGTTATGAGGCGATATCTTTATTTGGTCTGCTAAAAGCTTGTGTTGTAAGGCATTGGGCTTCGCCCACTTTAAAGAAATATGCATTGTAAAGCAAATTTGGTTAATGAGTTTGTCCCTTATGTTTAAGTTCAAAGAGAGCCAAATCTGATTTATGATTATTTTTATTATTATTATTTTAAAGAATCAAGCCACAGTTCAACCCACAACAGATGGAATGAGGCTGCTTCAGATAAAAATCTTTGTGCCCTCCCCCTGCATGTTAACTTTAACTTGACTTCAAAAGTCTAACACATGCTTTACTCTCTTTCAAATTAAAATTTTAATTGAAGTACAACACCCATGCTCATTTGGGACAATATATTAGTCTTGTTGGGTTTTCAAATATTATACCAAATCAGACACTAGTTAGAATGGTTGGGCAGCCCGCTGACCTATTTAGCATAGGCCTTCTTTTGGAAACAGTATAACTATGCTTGATTTCTTGGGCTCTTTGCCCTCTTTACCTCATTAATCTATTGTGTGTTTTCTTCTTTCCCCAAGTTTTAATGTTGATTCCTATTGAGTAGCTTGGTTTACTTTTTGAGAGGAGATTCTGTTGATGTAAAAATAGTCTTATTTATTATTATTTTTTTTTATAGAAATTGTTGATCTTAATGTTTGTTTTAATAATAATTTAAGGTATCAAAGGATGCCATTGAAGGCAGTGAAGCAAGCAAGGCTATATCATTTTTTGTATTGGACGTATTTATTTGTATTGATCAAGATGGGTTTTTCCTTAACCTACTTCAGAGCAAAGCAATTCCAAGGTCATCTTTACTAGACGTTAGCAACTTCTTTTGTAAGGTGAGCAAACTTTTATTTTATTTTTTTAAATTTCAATTTTGATTGTTTAGTTTTTGTTTTTCATTTATTTACTTATCACAAAATTTCCATTTGAACAGTATGATCAATTATTTTCATTCATTGAATTGCTGAACATTCTTAGGCCAGAAAAGGCCCTCAACTTCGTTTAAATTTAGAGGGATTTTAGCATATAAGAGTGTTTACCTTGGTATTTGTAAATGCATAATGTTATCTTTGGCTTTTTAAGTAAACCTCTTTGGTTTGCTTTGCAGACTATGGATGCTGTTACATTAACATTATTTTGTGTTATATTCTTTTAATTTTAGTTGTACTCTCCTTGCTTCATTGTTATAGGACCTCTTTTCTTTGCCCATATCTTATCACCATTTCTACAGTGAAATAAGGAAGTTTTTTTTTTAAAGATCTCACAACTTGTTATTAGAGATAGGTCAGTCAACACCCACACCCTCTTATTCTCAAACCTTGCTCCTAGTCCTGCCAATTGACTTTTATAGTCCCGTTTGCTTCTCGTTGATATCACACTACACTTTGCAACTGTTTCCCTTGCAAGTCATGTTCATATACTAGTTTCCTTGCATACTTTACTTCTTTCCTATTCTTGTCACTTACCCATATTGAGATCATCTGCTTGGGTATGTTGCTTAGGTGTGATGTTGAACTTGTCTACTTTGCTGTTGCTGTCATGTAACTATGTTCCTCATGCTTGCTTTGCTGCGGGTCGGATATTGCTTGCTCATCTGTCCAACTTCGCTTTGGGTTGCTTTCATGTATCTCATGCATTTTGCTGCTTCCCTACACTAGCTCACTAATGCATTGGATAACATCTTTATTCGTGCATTAATATTCAGAATTTCATCTTTCTTGAATTTCTATCTATGATTAAATCTTCCACTCTATCTCTATATCGTTTGTGGATGGCCTCTCTTTTATCTGAAATTAGTATTACAATTAAACTCAATAATGCCGACTAGGTCTTTTCTGGGCTAGGTATTTTAATTTTTTCATGTTTTTGTGACAAAATTTGTGCTTTCAGTTATTCATTTCTCGCACTAACTAATATTACTAAATGCACAAAGTGACAAGACTCTTGGTAAGTATTTTTCATGTGTATGCTCGATAGTTTCGAACCGCAAATTGAAATGTGGTGTTATTTTTTTCATTCTGCCTGCTGTTAAGAAAGGAGCATCTCTATTGTTCATATTAACCTTTATTCCCATCCAAAACAAAAAACTGTCCAATAAACATGACGTACAATGAATTCAATGCTGTGAAATTACTCATACATCATTTAATTTGAAAATATGTTGCCTTAACCAAAGCATCAAAAATATAATTATCGCATAATGTAAATCAAAGACAACAGTTGTGGTGCAACACAAGTCTAAATTGAATCACATAGACTAAAATGAAACCTTTAATTATCAGTTCTTTTTCAAAATGGTTTGCGCCAAGGTGTTTAAAATCTTAAAAACTTCTAGCAAGGAAACCTGTATTGCCTGTGTTATTACATGGAAATTAATTCAATAAATTACCGTCATTTGAGATGATGAGTAAATATGAGATGCATGAATAATGATTTTTTTGCAAGAATTTGTATTCATAACATTAAAATAAAATTGAGTTAATGTGAATTTCAGTTATTTGCACCATGGGCTATGTTAATGAGAGTTTTTTATTTGGTATCATTTTAGAAGGTTGATTAGATTGTAGAGAATACACTGACTTGATATTTCAACCTCATTTTGAAGGACTCTCTCATCTTATTCGCAATTTCTCATTGGTGCGAGAACTAATGGTAAATTAATATTCCTAATAGTGAGCAGGAATTATGGATTAAGGCTAGTCCTTAGGATGCTAATTGGTTAGCATATAATAGTAGTAATTAAGTTTTGGTGTTGGGGTTTCTATATAGAAGACGAAAAAGCATATGGAAGAAGACCAAGAAGGGGGAAGTTAAATTTAATATTTGAATTAATTTAATAAGTATTAATTAATTTATCATATTAAGTTAACTAACTAACGTTATTGTAAACATTGTTTGATATTTAAATATTTTTAATTGGATCTAACATGTCATGCCAAATATCTATTAAAATTAAACTACCATAGGTTTACTAAATTCGTATTTAGTAGATCTACTAAATCCTCCTAGCTTAAATTTCAAAAATGGCCAAAGAATTCGTGAAAAATTATTTTCTCCATCTCCATTCTCAGTGCACGTGAAGCCCTTTCTCGATCTCCCCATTCACACGTGCACCATGGTTATGTCTCTTTTTGTGCAACCCACATGATCCCTAAGCTAAATGTGTTTCTTGCTCCCAAGATTTGCCCGTATGAGCCCGATGTCATTTCTACTCATAATGATTCTTGGATTATCACAAACGACCTTTAGCCTTTTAAGGTTCAACCGGTGACCCCTTTCCTCAGAACTCTCACTTGCTTCTCACCAAAAAAAATCCACTTGCCTCTCATTGAGCCCCTAGCTAAGTGTCACCTCACTTTTTTTTTTGAAATTTATGCACTTATCTAGCTCTTCATCATCTTTAGTTAAAACTTTGCCCTTTCCATGATCTCCCCCAACTTCCTGATCAATCCTTTAGTTGATAGTCCACCTTGTCTTCAACCCTTTAAGGCAGTATGAACCCTTATTTGAGCCCCCTTCTGTTCGTCCCACTCTCTCTCTCTCTCTCTCTCTCTCTCTCTCTCTCACGACTCGATTTGGTATTTGAAATTAACCAAGACTGGAATAGATGGTCGAACGGTAAAAATAAATTGTATGCTATTCTATTTCAATCACTAACAATTTAATATTCAAATTTTCATGAAGTGGCCACTAAAGAAAGTAATTTAATTAATAAGTAGAAGTTTTTTACATTTCTTGTTTCTGTTCTTGCCTCCTATGGACTTTAGCTCATATTCAATTCATCTTACTTAAAAAGTTAAAACCTACAAAAAAATATTAAAACAACAAAAGGAGTTATTTACATATAATCTATAAGAGTAATCATACTTCTACACTATAGTAACTCAAAGAAGAGAAAACAATATGCATGCTCATCTTTCATAGTTCTATAAGAAATTTTATAAGAATTTGATGTATGTATATACAACATTTAGTCAATAAAATAATCTAAACTTATGTATGCAAACCCTTTACTTTACTTTTGCTTTCTACACTCACTTAACCACGAGCGCCATCGAAACATTACCCAACACACCCTTGATTGATATTATATCATCAGCACAACTGTTCATGTTCTGATTTACACGGTTGTCGGAGGTGGAAAAACACTTTCTTGCCCCTGATTGATATGCTCGCGTCGGTGCTGCGGTTAGCAATCTATAAATCACGATTATTTGGGATGGCAGGGAAACATCTACGCGTGCGAGAGCACTGGCGTCCACTGTATGTGTCATTAGGGGTAAGCTCTTCCTTTTAACACACATATAAACATTCATTTGCTCTTCATTTGATCTATCTCAAATCCAGTAGTTTAAATGATGCATTCCAAAAAACACGTGTGGTGTAAGAAAATAGCACTTAATTTGGTTGGTCATATAGTTGCTCTGACCGAAGAATCTCAAAAATTTATGTAAATATTGTAAGTGCTCCTCCTTTAAAACTGTTATGCACCAGGATGTCATCGAAGTACAAAACCGCAAATTTCCCAATGAAGCCTTGAAAGGCCTAGTACATCAACTACATGAAAGTACTCGGCCCGTTGGACAACCCAGAGGGCTTGAAAGTACACTCATATAGTCTATCTAATATCTTAAAGGTTGTCTTCAACTCATCCCCTTGTATCATTCTGGTCTTGTGGTAGCCACTAAGCAAATCAAATCTTGGAGAAAACATTGGCTCCATGCAATTAATCAAGCAATCATCCAATCTTGGAATTCGAAAAATATACTTGATTGTGATCTTTTTTTATAACCCTGCTATCTATGCACATACGCCATGGTCCAACTTTTCTTTGCATTATTAAAGCTGATACAACTGATGGATTGATGCTATGACGAACTAATCCTTGTGCGACCAGGTTCTTAACTCCTTTGTCTCATTGCCTTCAAGCATTGCCAAGGCCGACTCCCCTGACACCTCTCTCAATCTGTTGAAAGGTGGCACAAGGCATGATGGCTCAAACCTCTGTCTGAGTGCTCATCACTATTGACTCTTTTAGTGACAGAAGTACAATACGTTCCCTATATTTGTGAAATATATAGGTATTTTTGTGACCGTTGTGAAATATATCGTTGTCATACCGTCACAGTTGGCCCGTCGGAGTATGACATGCATCCATAAGGACGACATCACAATAAAGTTGATGTTGGCAGCTTGTCTCCCATTAAAATTCCACCAATCATATTTTGTTGACACAAATCTCGTTTTCCTTCTTCAACCAAAATAGTATGGTTGTGAATGATTGTGTATAGAAAGCTTGATATATCCACTATTTGAGTAGTTACCACATTTTTACAATTACCTCTATCTTTGATGAGACTTCACACCTTCCCCTTTGCAGTTTGAGTACGGTAGGTGTTATGCCTGGGGCACTGCTGATCCTTTTTAGGATCAATTTGAAGAATTCGTTGAACCAAAAATATTTTGCTGTCATCTGCAAGTAGCTGGTACTCTCCATTCTCCTCCTCCAATTCTTTACTATTTGCCTCCTCCACTGAAATCACCTTTTTGTTCAAACAATCAGACACAATGTGCTCGTATCTACAACATTTAACATATTTTTGGGATTGGAATGTCTTGGTGATTCTAGTCTGGTTAGTCACATTTTCTTTTTGTGTTGGCCTCTGTTCATGAGTGGTAAGTCCGAGAGCTCTAGTCAGTGTGCTCTTGTTAATTGATCTGAAGGTTGAATATAGTTTGGAATGTGGTGTGGACTTGCTATTGTGGTGTTCTCTTTCGTTCTTCAAAGCTAAAGTATGGACATCCTGTAAAGTCCAATAAGGCTGCAACTATAACACATTACCAATAGACAGTCTCAATCATCTTGATATCGACCTTTGGTGTTTCCCTCAAACTCAAATAGTTTGCAGTTTTACATTAGCTGCTCGTATTTAGTGGGTACTCTTCTACTTAAAGATCTTTCCGCTGTCAGTGATGAAGCTTCAAATACACATCCTGCATATATTGCGCTGGTAAATTTCTACGTTGCATCTCTCTTTTTATCTTGCTTTGGATTGTGACTTTGCTTTTTTTTCTTACGCTAACATAGGGGCTTCTAGTTTTCCCTTCCCAGAGACACTCTTCTTAAATTTGATGGCAATTAGTTTCACTTTTATCAGGTGGGACGTCCTACTATTCGAATATTCATCCATTGTCTAGAGCAATTCAATAAACTCGTCCGGGTCAATGATGATAAACTTGTGTTTTTTTTTTCCCAGTTTTCCTGCTAATATTCAGCGTAATTTTTGTGTGTTCCTACACAAATTCTTGCACTGTTCTCGCTCTTTTTGCATTTGACGGTATGAAAATTTAAATTCCTGCTCATAGCTAAGATTTTGAACTTTAGCCTTCCAGATAATCCACTCAGGTTAGATCTCCGAGTCCTGAGGCCATCTTCATTATTTCTTAGTTAAATGTTCTATTTCAACAATATGGGAGATCATTGTATGGGATGGTTGTTTGAAGCTGTATTTGTTTTTTTTTCTTTTTAAGTGAACTCTGCCAAAACTATATCATTATATTTTCGATTCTGTACTCATAGTATGGAAAGTTGAGTTGTGCAATATTATTGTGTTTATGATACAAGGTATTATACAAATTACTTTATTACTTTATTTGAACATAATTCAGTGCATAGATTATTCTTCCTTCCAAAATTATCATAATCCTAATTTAATTATACCGTACTCTTTTTTTTTCATTTCTAATTTTTAAAATAAACCAAATTTACATTGTTGTATGGCTGGACCTAGATTTATAATGTAGTAATATTGGAATTCTTACCAGCATTGTTAAGTTTGCAGAGTTGTTCAATCTCACAGAAACTAGAATTTATGAAAAAATTGTCTGATTATAATTTTGTGAAACACCGAAGCTATTTAAAACAGTAAAAATTGCCAAAAGTTGAACTGGAGTTGGACACTGAAACTATTTGAAACTGGAACTTTCATGATAGAGCCAAGACTGAAACTCAAATTGATTTTGTAATCTTTATTTATAGTTTTCTGTTGCTAACTCATAGCAGTTGTATATGGCTAATGTTAGTAATGGCCTGAACTGTATTCTTTTTGAAGTCATAAATCAAGTAAAATTTTATCATTGCCTTGAAAAAACTGAAATTAGTTGAGGTACACATGATGCCAATCATGGCATCATGGATCGTTTTTATTGAGTTTTGATTGATTTGTGTTCATCTCTTATAGGATGGTCAATATTCCTTGGGAGCTTTGCAGCATTTGTGCACCCTTGAGGCACAACTAGCTTTTCTGTTGAGGATCAGCCACAAGTACGGCAGGCATGGTGCTAAAATTCTGTTATCTACTGATGCTTTGGAGCATCTTGGGTCATGCAGGGTCATGAACTTGCAAACCAAGGTTGTTTTTACTTCGGTTGTATTTTTAGTGTCATTACATATCTTTAAAGCTACCCAGATTTATAATCATATTTATAGGGACTTGCAAGGCATAGTGGTATGAGTTTGGGAAGAAATCTCTCTGGAGATGGTGATAAACATCTGCTTGTGACGCCAATACTGAGACTGGTTTCTAGTTTGACATCACTTGTGGATTCATCAGAATTTCTTGAGGTTTTTCTTTCACCTGTTTATGCTTTAGCTATATTATATTGCTCAATACTCTGAACCATTGTTTAATTTGACGTAATAAAATATCGTTTGACAAACAAATTATAGCTTTGGATTACTTCGGAGGAGACTTGAATCAAGTTTTCTAGTTAGGTTAGTTAGTTTGTGAGCCACCTTCAGCTTGACTTGCTAAATGGCGTAGACACACTGAGGCTTGATCCATCATTGTCTCGACTTTTTGGTTGGATGTTCCAGTTTAGATAGTGAAATCAACATAATTGATTTTCAAATACTATACATTACGATATCTTTGATGCAAATGGAATCAAATCTTTGAAAGTACCACCTTTCCCTAGAAGATATCAATTTAAGTCTTAATCTATTGGTCCAATCATCCAGAAGACTTTCGATGACCTGAAGAACTTATGATGGGCTATTGTTCCTCATTCGGAAGACTGCAAGATCAAGTATATTACTTCTCAGGAGTTAGTTACATCAACTTTACTTCATAGAAACACTATGCTGCACCCATGTATCTTTGAAGCGACTTAAAAAAACATGCTAAAAAAGAAGGGATCTTCTTTTGTCGGATGGATTTGAATTTGTTGCCTTTTCATGCAAAGAAAATTCCTAAGCAGGCACCATAATATACCATTAAATTTCTCATATCATTGTTATTTAATAACATTGAGTAATGGAAGTTTGATTGTTTTTTAACTTTTTTTTTTAGATTTGTTGGATTTCTTGTTCGAGATATTTCCTATATATCATATCTTAAACACATAATTAGATGAATGAAAATCAAGTGGAGCTCCTCCACAATCTATCTTATCTCTCCACCTTTAAGAATTTCATGGAAGGGAAAATCAAGTAGTGTTCACATTGATTGAATAAGTTTGTAACGTGAAGAAGTCACTGTAATAATTCCACCTACATCTTCTCTTTTCAATCGTAAAAATTGATTTTGTTTATTTATCATTAACTGATTTTCATTATCTTCTTTTTTCTAACCTTCAATCTGGACCATGATCCATGCTCTACCACCTTGTCATCCTCATTTACTTGAATTTCATTTGTAACATAGAGCAGCGATTTCCCTTTTTTGTATTCTCCTAGTTTCTGGCGTTTCTGGTATCTTCTTTCATTGTATTAGTTTCTTGCTCATAGGTACGAATTTCTTGCTATATCCTTGTAGGAATGTTGAGAAATTAGAATAAGATATGAGAAATAAAGCTTAGTTTTAATTGCTTCTATTTGTACAAAGTGTTTTATAAACTTTTATACAAGTTTTTAAAATGAAAATAACTTAAATTTCTTTAAAATGAAAATAAATTAAACAGATTGCTTTGTGCAATAAAAATGAAGGGGTGAGCAATGGTTTGCTTCATGTAATTAGTAATCAATTTTTTAATTTGATCATTCTTTAATCTAATAAATTTCTAAAGTTATAAGATTTGAAAACATCTTCAAAATAAATTCTTCTAGTTGAAATTTTCATTCAACACGACCATCATCAGAGATTTGATCATTTAAACTCTGTCTTACTTACAAAAGATCAGATTTAAAAATAGACATCTCCGGTTGAAATATTTTATTAACTAAGCCATCATCGAGAAATTTTATCATTTGATTTGAATATTATCATATCTGTTTTGCTTAGGAAGATTCAAGTTCGTAATTTACATAAAATGAATTTATTCAAATATTTGTTAAAACTTGATTTTAAAAATATGCTTTTCTGGTACAAATATTCTACCAAGTTGGTCCATCATCGGAGATTTCAATCATTTGATCAGAACATTTTTGACTTTCTCTTTCAGTGGATCAAATTCGCAATTGTTAGACGATTTTAAAAGTAAATTGGTTATGTTGAAATATTCTATTGATTGTCAATCTTGTCTTGATTTTAAAAATATATAAAATTAATTTATTTAGTCATCCTCAATAGTTTAACTATTTAAACATAGTGAATTTTGTCTCGCTTATTGAGGATCTGGATCAGGAATTCTATTGATTGAATTTGATCATCGAGAATTTGAAATTTAATTTTAGAAAGTTTATTCATTTTGCTGCGATATTTTCGTTCATCATTTCGTTTGAATCTTATTCTCTCTATCTATTTTACTATGGATTAGGTTCATAAATTGAATAAATTGAATTCATTCAAGTAATGATTAATTCAGATCTAAAGATATGTCCCTCTAGTTGAAATATTTTATTAGCTTGGCCTTCTTCGAGAAAGTTGATCGTTTGATTTGAACCTTATCGACTCGATTTTGATTATAAACTATCAAGCTCAAAATTATATAAATTTAAATTATTCAAATATTTGTTAAAATTAAACTCCTCTTATTGAAATATTCTATAAACTTGAATATGACTTGAATAAGCTAAAATATTCATAGTTGTTACTTAACAGAAATTTGGAATTTGAATATCAGTAAAGACCATTCATGTGAACTCCAGTTTTTATGAGGAAGAATATTGTATTGACTTAGGAGGATTTCAGTTTTGTCAATTTTGTTATATTTCGGGACCAAGGGTGTGATAATCAGACTAAATTCTAACCAGGAGTCGTTTTGAATTGCAGAATGAGGACCAAGAGTATGATAAACTAGTCTAACTAAATTTCTATAAACGTACATGATACATTTTATTTCGTAAATCGTTCATGTTCCACATATACTCGGAAACATGGAAATTCTTATCTCAGAAACACATATTTATACAGAGCTGCTATATCTAATTTAATAAAAGTATAAATCTAAAAGTTTATATAAACTTTCGAAATTATAATGCAAAAGCTATAAACATCACATCTGACTACTCCCTCGAGTGCTCCTTATCCTTTTAATGAAAGTTAACGACGTTCCAACAAGCTCACTGATATAATCGATGTTAAAATATAATTTTATAGATGAAAAATAAATGTGCATGCTCATATATAACTCCTGTACATTTTCACAACTTATGTAACAATATGATATAATCATATAAAACATGTACAAAAAATTCATGTATATCATTTATTCATATGTAAAACATTTATTTCATTTATTTATAATACTCATAAGCCTAGTTATAAGAATGTCATTGGTAATTGTATACGTCTTAGCTATTTTCATGTCCTATCATGTCATAATTCAACATCCAGCCTAAGGCCTAAATTAATTATTGATAAAGATTGTGTCTTCCCAACATAGCATATATCAATAATTTTCTAGCACCAACGGTTGCCTATCTTTCTTCCTCGTCTGATCCCAACTGTTTTAGAGTTTTACCTCCGTCTGAAATCAAGAAGTCAAGAATCACATAGTTTTCTATCACGCGTAAGTGCAAGTATTCATGTATTAACCTACTTATAGTATCGTTTGTTACATTTCTTACATCATAATTACTGTAACAAACATTCATCATAGACACTTCGTATATTATATGCATGAATCATATTAAATTAATATTCGCAATTAATGATTTCATAAGCTTGTTTATCAAATTTATAACATAAATAAATGATATGTATCATAAGTGAAAAATCAAACTGTCATTCATATAGTCTATGTAAGTATTTATACATAATATGCAAAATCTTTAAGATGCAATAGTGTCGAAAACAGTCACATGAAAACTTAGAGAGAGAATCTGTTGCAGGAGTCATTCATACAGTCTATATAGCACAAAATTTTTTCGCCTAAATCGTTGGAGCATACCTACGATGAGTTCCCCCAAGCTCACCGCCTATAACAAATAACCTGGATTTCTATGAAAAGAAGAATCATACTGGCTAGGATAGGACTTAAGACTCTACCCTAAAGCGGCCCGCTTGTGAGCATGCATAACTTAATGATGTTTAATTCAATTTTTTAAAGCAGAGAATTTCACAAAATTTATTTAATTTACACACATCTTGTGGTAGAACACATTTTAGTATATACTTTTATGCAGCCAACGTATTATTGTCAAATCAAATATTTGAGCATTTTATATATTTGTAGGTGGAAATACAGGTAGTTTGTTAGTGTGAATAATGTTTGAGGTGCTTACACATTCTTCAGGGCAATGGATTTAAGTATGAGCTTAGAAGCCTTGAGAAACACGTAGATTTCAGAATATTATCTTCTGAGTTGTGTGCAAGTTTTTAAATTTTAAAATTTCAATTATTCAGTTTCTGTCCACTCGTTTGAATGTTGTGGTTACTGTGGCAATAGGGAAATGAAATATTTATTGTTCATTTTTATTCTTTTCACTTGACCTCTAATTTATCGAGACTTTTATGTATTCTTTTCACTTGACCTCTAATTTATCGAGGCTTTGATGTTCAATAATGTCACTTTATACTCAAGTGTGCAGTCAATTTTGTTACAAATTTTTTATATGTTTTGTTTTTGTTAGAAACCGGGCTTTCAAGTTCATTGTAAATTCTGTAATAGAATATTAGTTTTCAATCGAATGTCTAATTTAAACTCATTTTGTAGCTCATGAGTTTAATACATGTTTCATTTAGCTCATCAATGAGCTATCAAGTCTCCTTTTATCCAGTCATGTGTTCATTTTTTGTTTGCATGTACAAATCCGTTAAGTTCAAATTTTGGCAACATTTCAACTGCTCCTACCTTAGTCTGAAGGTATTTAGGCCATACGGGGTCTGTCAGCCATGTAAAGAAGTGCTTGTATGGGTATTTTTCGTCATGACCTAAAAGAGCAAATCCTGCTGCTAAAGAATGCATGCACGAGTTCACACGGGGGGTTTCCTCCAAATCTTGAACTGGCTCGACCTAGTTCAGTTGAGCGAGGGGGTTGAAACCCTCTCTCTTATTTTCATTAGGCGGGAAATTTCCCTCCTTCGTATTTTCATTTACCACCTATCGCACTTTTATGTATGTGTTTTTAGGTCTTAGGGTTTCAGTTTTATGTTATTTCTGATTTTCAAATTTGTGAGGACAGCCACTAATGTCCTAGTTTTCCCTCGAGGGCTGTATCTGACGGGTTAGGGTGGTGCTCCGACTATCTCTCTCCCCGGTGGTGATTTAGCTTCTCCGACTATACACCTGCTTGCCCCCCTTCTTACCGACTGCAGGTGTCCCGCAACTTCCCTATCCTAGCCGCCCTTGTCTCCCCGCAACCATCCATAACCTTTCACCTGGCACACCTGCCGATGTTGCCCCACTCTCTCCGTGAAAACCAGATTCTATTACTCCTTTCCCCTCCTCCTGATACCCAGCTCCCGTCATTCTTTCCCCTCCCGTAAAGCCCAGTCGTGGTCTGCTCATGTGAAACCCAGCTCCTGTATTCCTTTCGTGACCCCAGCTCCCGTAACTAGTCATTCCACTCTCCGTGAACCTAGCCAACCACTAAATCCCCTTAATTTGAAATTTCCTACAGCCGGTCTAACAGCAAACCCCCTCTAACGATATTCCAATCATGTCGGCTACTCCCACACACCCCACTACAGCCAAACTCACATAGCCCAACATCAGCCCTTCCTCAATCATTGCCTCGATGGTGTTATTGGTGCGTGTCGTCGTTTATTTTCTGCTTTGAAGATTTATCTTTGTAGCCTGAGTCTTGTTGTAATTTTTTCAACAATATTATTATTATTCGCATTTATGTTGTGGCTTGGGAATTTTCCTTCGGTATTAGAGTTAGGACAACCCTAGCCCTAACATCCACTACCAACCAAACCACCCCGACAAAAATTATGTTCTTTCTTATTCCCAATCATAGCCAGAATTCTTGACCTACCCCTGAATTTTTCTTACTGATTTTCTAAATCAACAACTCTAAATTAAATTTTTAACCCTCTCAGCTCCCACTCTACACCCTAAGCATCTCACCAATGTGATACATGCCCGAGTCTACCTGAGACAAGATACAATGAGAGCTCTGCCGTCTCCAGTGGAGAGTTATGGATATTGAAGATGAAACCCAGTGGAAAACTACCATCGTCGGTGATCCGAAAGTTTGAAGGGAGGAACAAGAAGATATGAAGATGAAGCGGGAAATACAATACCAGTTTCTTCCAACTTACTACCGCAAAAAGCTGTAGATTATAGCCTTTGAAGTTGGATGACCACAACACCACACGACCCCCCTTGTTACTGACCAGCAAAACCAATTCGCAAGTCTGCTACAGCCAAATAATGTTGTAAGTGCCAAAAATTTGAATTTGTGGAAGCAGAATGCATAACTATAGGAGTGATCTAATGGGCAACCCATTAGAGCTTGAGATTATAGTGTCTCAAGCTAGCATCTTAAAGGCAGTGAGAGGAACATCAGAAGAAATAATCTTGGATGTCTACGTAGGTTATGAGTTTGAGGAGTCGACATCAGATTCAGGTCCACTCTGGATAAGCTAGATGCCGATGTATACACCCCGTCCGAAGTTGCCCCGAAAGAGAGAGGTCCAGCATGTCAGAAATGAGTTCATTGTGTTTTATGTAGAGAACATTACATGGAGTTTTTCAAAGGTTACTTCCAGGTCAGCATGGGACACGTCATCAAATGTCCAGACGGGAGAGATCAACAAAAACTTTGTTGTTGATATGGACTAAAATCCTGCAATGGGAAGATGTCTCTCTTGAGGAACCAATGAAAGTGGCGCAGCCTGCCACATATTTGAGCCCATCGTGGATTTCTCCTCACATACTAGTCTATCAGTTTCACCCAACCTAGTATGAGGAATAGTAGAAGCAGGTTACGGTTGGGATGACACAATACCTGATTTAAGGGGACGCTCGTCTAGCTATAGTGCTAGCTTAGGTCATACCAAAGGTTGATGGATTTCTCTTCTATCAAAATGTGCTTTGGAACATCTCTTTGTACGACGTACCAGAGGACTCTATGGTTTGTCATGAGAAGTCAAAAGTTTCGACGAATGAGGTTGAAGCTTCGTCATTTTTTTCATTATTTTAGAACATATGTTTGACTCCATATATACTCTAGTTTAGTTAGATTATTCATATTGTTAGATTGGAAAAGATACTCATGATGGAAAAGACATACAAGATATGCATGATATTTTTGATAAACATAATATGCAAGATAGACATGATAGACATAATAGGAAACATGCATGCATGATAATCATGATAGAAAAAGATAAGCATGCTATAAAATATGTCACGGCCGGCCCGAGGCGTTGAGTCAACAAAGACAGGAACAGACAGTTGGACGATGAAAATCAATTCTTTATTTTTTTGTTTCCATCACAAGTAGTTTAATATTCAAATAAAACGTGAAAGTCAATAAGTAGAAATTTGTACATTTTCGTTTGTTGTTCTTGTCTTATATACAAATTTTATCCTCTTCTGTTCATCTTATTCAAATGTTTAAAACCTAAAAAATAATTTTAATACTAAAGATAACCCAATAATAATCAATTCTAAACTACAGTAATCTAAGGAAAAAAAATTAATGTGCATGCTGATTTTTCATCTCCATAACGAATCTTTAATATGCTTAACTTCCATATTTTTATAAGAAATCTTATATATGCCAAAGCATGTACTAATGATATTTTTTAAACTGAACTTGCACTTATCTTTTATATGCATTTATCTTAGCTTTATTTTTTTTATACACTTTAAATATGTTTGTCTCAGTGAGTATCACCGTCAACAAAACCGTACATATCCTTGACCGATATTGTCTCATTGGCTCCCTTCGGCACAACGGTTAGCAATCTACACATCATAATTGTCTAGGTTGGAAATACTCTTACTTGCTTCTGACCGATATTATTTCTCAGACACAATAGTTATCAATTTAAGAATCACCATTTTCTAGGGAGGTAAATTCTGGTCTATGACCCGATCTGCAATTACGCAGTTATTTAAATTCTCAGAAGATAGTGTGCAAAAATAGATGTTATAGAATTTAGAATTTGATTTATATTTCACATGTCAGATGTTCTACGCAAGTGCACATATCGTTTCAAGTAATATATAACTTTCTTTAAAAACACCAATATTGATCTCACAAAGAGGCGAGTTAAGATATCTCTTAGGCTAATTCTAGTCTACTAATATCAAGTCTTAGTTTGAAAATTTTGAAAACATTGCTTTTCTTAAATTTACTAATTTATTATAAAATTAAAGTTAACTAAATTAAATAAAAACCTAGTTTAAGGAGACTTGTTACATTTTGGAAAGTTATTTTCCTCTTACGATGAGATTAGAATCATTGTAGAAATCAAATGTTTAAAGTTAAAAATATAGTTTTTTGATAAATAGAAGCATACTTATTCTTGACCCTCTTTCGAACGCCTAAAGAAAATTAGCTAATTCAAAGTTTACTCTGGATTGTATGGTTATGCTGAATAGATTCTAGTCTCTCACTTATAGATTACCTATTGTGCCCTCTATATAGGACTAACCAAGGACTTAAGTTTTAAATCTGGACCAAATTGGTAAATGATCTAGTCTGTCACTCTAGAAACATCAATTCTACGCCCATCAAAACTTATCTCTTTATCTATTTGTACTATCACTAGATCTTGACCGCCCTCCATCGTAAGGTTAGTGTGGTATTCACTAGTTAAGTGAAATCATAGCCCTCCCGGGTCATTATGTTTCATAACAGATTTTAATATTACAAGTGATCAGTTTGCAAATTAAATTAATAACCGGTGAAAATACTATGACAATTGTAAAATAAAAGAAATATTCAAATTATTCTAATCCCACACATGATTAATTCTCATCACAAGGAGAAAGAGTAAGTAAAATTACTTACTAAGCATAGGGGAAGCAAAACAGAAAAATTCATTTAAATCAAAGCAAATTCACTATAAAAATGTTTACGACAATTATAAGATAATGAAAAATACAATACTCGGTTTTTTTCCTCTGAAAGAAAGATAAAAATCCCCCCAACAAAGTCTTCTGTTGATTCACGCAATGTTCATACGATTCTTTACAGATATCACTCAAAATCCCTCACCAATCTCTCCATAAAAGGTAGAAATTTAAGTCTCCTACTCACGCACACACACACACTCACACCTCTTTGAAGAAGCACGCCAAACTCTCTCAAAATTCTCTTAAAACTCTTAATACCCCCTCATGAGAGACGTCAACCCCTCTTTTTAAAGAAAAATAAAATACCTCTTCATTCCAAGAGACACTTTTTCATTCCAAGAGATGTGAAATGCCAAAAGGTGTATTTCTAATGTCTAGATTCATTTCATAATTCTTTAGGGCGTGCATAGCTGACTAAAAATTTTGCATTACTGCTTGGAATGGCCCGGAACAGCCTAGAACTGCGCCTAAACCGATTTTGGCGCCAAGGCGCCATAATGTGGCGCCTAAGCGTCGTTTTCTCAACGAGACTGGCGCCTAGGCGCCACCCTGTTGGCAGCACCTTCGTTTAGCTCCGTTTCGCTCCGTTTCGTCTCGTTTTAGCTCCAATCCGCTCCAAGTGTTATACCTACAAAATAAACATAAAAATAATATTTCTTTAAAATGCAATTTTATTTAAAAACATGTGATAAATGTTATAAAAATTAAGCATAGAAATCAAAATGCGCCATATCAGAATTTTTATTGCTCGATTTGGCTCCAAAATTGCATCGTTTTTTCTTCATTTTTTCCAGAAGTTCATTTATTTTACTTGAAGCAAAAAACATACAAAATATCTTCCTTTAAAGTGTAATATCATTAAATATAAGCATGAAATGTATATAAAAAATTGGTAATTTATAGGCGCATCAGTCTAGTGGTCTCTGGCCGATATATCCCATCGGCACAGGAGTTAGTTTTCTACCAAATTAGGAGTGGGATTACTCTTGGGTCATCTTTAGATAACTCATTATATTGCATTAATATTTTTTTAGGTTTTGGATATTTGAATAAGATGAACAGATAATGATCAAATTTTTATTGAAGACGAACACCACAAACGCAAAGGACATTTTCGTGGTATTGATGCTAAAATACCTGCGAAAAAGATTTATTGTTGGAGTTTATGTGGTAAATCAAAACTGCACTAGATAGATGATTGTAACCTAATTTGGTAAGATTTTATGAAATGAAAATAAGCTAAATAAGTGGTTCTTTTTCTTTTTTCCTTAAGAACAACGAAAAAATTTTCAATGATTTGTTTATTGTGGTGCTGACTTTGTTTAGCCTGAATGTCGTTTCAATTTTTTTTAGTCATCATTTTCTTACTTTTTTTCTTTTATTCTATTTGAAGATTCATGCTGACCATGTTTTTTTATCCAACTTTGCTTTATGCTTTGTACAGTTCATTTGTATGAATAGGATGGCAGCAGCATTTTATGATTTTGCTGCAGTTCATTCTGTTGCTCATCCCTGTACTTCCAAATAAGAGGTTTTATTTGATGTTATTGAAATCTGTATTTTTGTTTAAAATGCTTATGCTTTGTTGCTGTAGGTTAAGAATAAAATCGTACGGGAAGTCATTGATTTTGTCAAATCTCAACGGCTAGTTTTTGATCAGATCCTAAGAGAAGACATCTCCTTAGCTGAAGAGGGTACCTTGGAACGGATTAATCTTGTTGTCTCAATACTTAGCAGGGTATGCAACTTAATTTCATGTGGTTGCTTTCATCTTCTGTTTTACAACAATATGTTCACATTATTGGGCCAAACATATGGCTAATTTTTTGCAATTTTTTTTTAAAATTGAAGATTTGGCCTTATGAAGAGAATGATGACTATGGTTTTCTCCAAGGGCTTTTCAGCATGATGATTTGTGTTTTTAACCTTGATATTGCCTCTGCTAGTTTTGGTCTAGTATCAGATTCGGTTGAGGTAACATTTTCATTTTCTCGAAGTATACAAAATTATATTCTGGTAGTATGCTTCTGACAAACTGGCAGTCTTCTTCATTTTGAAACTTATTTTTTATTTGCAGTACAGAAGGAACTCAGAGCTGATTGTGTTCAGGCTATGCTTTAGCCTTATCTCTTATCTTTATCTTCTGATAACTAAGAAGCTCATCAGGTTGCAGGTTGGTTATGGCTTTGTTACATTCAAAATTAACAATAATTTATGCTTTGAATTGATAACCTATTTATTCGTATGGAAACAAGAAACATTTTTGAAAAGTCATCTGTGAGCCTGTCATGGAAATCCCAATATTAACAGCTCACATCTTGCTTTTTTTAACCGCATGATTCAAGATATCATTCATGGTGCCTTTATTACGTTTACCTATTATTGTGTTTACTTGAGGACCAGGCTTTCCCATTATGTCATTGCCTAATGGAGATCACTCCCTACTTTCATGGCTCTCCAGCAGCCCTGTTAGTGTGAGCTAGATTCTGTTGTTCCCTCTTGGATGTAGAATTCTAGCAATGATTACATGGCTCTGATAAATCTGCATCATGCAAGCAGCTCTTTATAGCTCATAAATACTATTGCTTCCGCATTCCAGCTCTACAGTTCACCCTGGTCTGGCATGTCCCCTTTTAACTCTACATATCTTCTTTCTTTTGTAAATTTTTGGCTATTTTTATTTTGTAAGTATGATGAAGTATGCTGTTTGCGTCTCCCATATTATTTAACTTGTTTATAGGGCCAACTCTGTTCGTCATTTGTCTTCTTTTGCTCTGATATTTTTCTGTTAAGATCTGTCAGGATCTCATAGTTATTAGCCTTGCCAACGTTGTGAACCATGATTCACCTTGCCAACTAATTGTTTGACCCTTCACACTACTTCAATACCGTTTGCTAGTGTTGCTTCAAGCCTCAATCATTAGCCTAGATTATTTGGCCAAATCACTTGTGTCACATTGTTTTTACTTATTTTGCAAGCACTGCTTTCCTTCTTGTGTGAACCTCTTTGCTGGTTCATGCCTCTTGTGATTTAGCTTGCCTTTCATGAGGTCCTCTTTGCTGGCCACTCCTATTTCAAATTTGCATTGCTCGAAATCTCTCTCATGCTTCAACCATGTGATTTGGCTTCAATGTTGGTTGATTCTTTGTTTTTTTCTTCCCTTCTTACCGCATTTCTTGATTGATCTTCTCTCACTTGAACTTGGCTTAATGATACTCTGTCAAATTGCGCTTTGCCTGCCTGTGCTTTTCTCGGTCATGTGCTTCGTTTGTCGATCTCTCTCGACAATCCCTTGAGAATTGTGTGATGATTCCATGAGGATCCGATGAAGTTGTTTTGAGGATCCAATAAAGATCTTTTGAGGTTCCATTGAAGATCTTTTGAGGATGATGTGAAGGTCTCATGCGAATGCTGCGGAGGTGGTGCTATTCTAGGACTCCTAGATGGTGTTTAGGAAGTGGGTTTTGTGGGGAGGTGTTTGTAGAATGGCAAGGGGAAGATAATACGTGAGTTTTATGTAGTGTGGCAGGGATAAGCATTGTTCGTGTCATGATCCGACTCGGATCTTGAATTTAACCATGAAAGGAATGGACGGTTAAAATCAATTATCTGTTAAGCTTTTTCTATCAAAAGCAAGGTAATATTCCAAAATACATTAAAAGCCACAATAGAAATTAGTGATTTCTGGTTGTTGTTCTCATCTCCTGTATACGTTTACTCATTTTTTATTTATCTTGCTCGAATGTTTAAAAATTAAATATAATATTAAAGCAACATAATAAGTTATCTGATGATAACGCAGGAGTAATCACACTTTTAAACTACAATAATCTAAGGAAAATAATTTAATATGCATGCATGTCAATAAGAATTCTTATAATATGCCGGTCTGAAAGAACTGATATATGCTTGCATGAATGACTTTTTTAAATGAAAATGCTCAATTTTCTATAAACATTTATTTTTCACTTTACACACATATTTGTCTCGGTGATGATCACTGTCACCAAAAACTAGCACATCATTTCCAATATTGCTCCGCAACACATCGGTTATCGACCAATACATTACAGTTTTCGGTGAAAAGACCTTTACCTACCCGTGACCAATATTATCCTGTTGGTAGAGCGGTTAGAAATGTAAACATTAAAGGTGTCTGGGGAGGTAAGCTCTGGTCTAAACTTTGCTTACTCCCTGAATTCATGGATCCAAATTTGTTGCTTTCGACACAACTTTTTCTCTGCGACGCCGATCGAATATTGTAAAAAAATTTCAATTTGTGGAAAATCTCAAAATGAAAATGCGAGGAAGAAAATTAATGTCTAAAATAGTGTGAAAAAGAGATTGCCACTTACGGATTTCGTCATGGAACTCGGAAACCTAGTCGGCGGCATACCGTCTTGCGTCTATGCGCAATCCTGACTCCATCACTGTAGCTGTAGTCTCGGGTTCTCTCGGCAGAGAGGAACGACATGAGGGATGAGGGGAAACGACAGAAGAAGGATTGGGAGAGGGAAGAGGGAGTGGGACGCAGCTTACTGCAGTTCGTGCGACTCTGCTGGGCCGCTTGCCCCTTTCAGTCTGCGCCTGCAGTTTGAGTTGCAATCGCAGCTCTTCACAAGAGCTTCTGTCGAACCCGACCAAGGGGGGGGAATGCCGTGGAAACGGAAACGAGAGGGGGGTAGGAGAGGAGGAGAGGGTTCGAATGTTCTGGAATGAGATTTCCCCATTCAATGCCATCAAGAGAAAGTATCTAGTGGGATAGGTCGGTTAGGAACAGTAATCGGGATTTGGGGGCATGTTAATTAACTTATAAATTCCATTTTTTATCTATCAATCTATTCAAAATTTATATATATTGCTTTATATAGAATTGAACAATTTGACCTGAAATTGGTTCGGTTGAATTCTTATGAACCTGAAATTTGGGGAACATTTTAGATTGCCAGAAATTTTGCCAGATTTCTCAAAATGGATTATTACACCTTGAAGGATTTCCGGACTGAAAACAACAAAGAGGGCTCCAAAATAATAAGGTATGGATGATAAGGAGATGTCGTCTGGTCTTACACAAACTGCAGACACACCACTTATACAGCACTCCCTAAGATAAACAAAGATTGCAAGTTGCAACAAACCAATCAAAAGTCCCTCAAAAATAAAAAAAAACAAAGATATAAAGTCTCCTAATAGAAATTAGTCTAATAAAAAATAAGAAAATAGTAATGAAAATCTGAAAAAGAAAAATTCTGTTGAATTGAAAAACACAATGCTTTTTTTTCACTCTCGCAATCTCTCGCTTCCACTCCTGCAATTATGGGGCTCACGCAATCCCACAAAAATAAGGGATTCAGAAATCTTACATATTGTGGGATTTCTACGATCTCGTTTTTGCTTAAACAGGTGATTCATGTCATTCTCTATCACGACTTGGCTCGGGGCTTAGAATTAACCAGGTCGAAACAGACGGTCTTACGATGGGAAACAAAATTTTGATATTCATTTTCCATAACTTACTATTAACATATAAAAGAACCACTAATCAATTTAATTAAAATAATGTATTTAAATTTACATCTTTACTGGTTGTCCCCGTCATCTATAAACGTTTTCCCTTCTATCACTCATCTCTTAACCACTTAAAATTTGCCTGAAAAGTTGGTTAAAAAAAACAGTGCTAAACAAGCAAGTGAATACTCATACTTAAAAAATCAAAGTAATACAAGAGAAATGGAGGGTGATATGCATATTAGTCAAGCTTTTAATGAATCAATAAAATATTTAATGTTATTGAAAGAACCTTATTATATCAATAGCATATCAATATCGTTTCATATTTGTAAAAATGTCACAGGAGCACTGTCTAAAAGTTATGTCAATTAAGATATGTCAATATCAATATCATTTTCAATAGACGTACACTGGTACTTTAGTGTTTCTCTATTAGTACCATCAAAAGCTTACTCCATTATATTCAATCATGCTTATTCAATCAGCTAATATAGATATATTATTTATGTGCTCGTCGCATTTAGTTCAATATACTATACATAACATGCATGGTATTAAGTAACTACAAACATTTCTATCAGTGTAACCAATAAAGGAAAACATATAAATCAAAATTATCTACTAATGCATAAGAAATTGAAAAGAGCTAAAATATTATCATAGATTAAAGTATAAGTATTTTTGAAGTTGTCAGACTTGTTTCAAACATGTCTAATCTTTAACTCCAGTAGTTAGCTGCTAACAATATTGTAAAAATATACATGCTTAACTAATCTCTTAATCACTTATATAACTTTAATTGTTGATTACAAGCTTTATTTTAAGTATTTTTGTTACTTTAGTATGACTATCAAAACTTAAATTAAAACAACATTTTTTTTTAATCAACATTCAATAAATGGCCACTCAGATTTAATTAACTGTAAACGTTATTTTCATATTTCAAATAAATTTTTCATATTATATTATTATAATATTTTATAGTATTACACACACACAGTGTTCTTGTTGTGTTTTGGGTGATTGATACGTCTTTATTTTGCAGTTGTGGGGATGCCCTAATAGCTCGTTCGACACCTTGGGCTCGACGCGTTTTGTTGAAGGCTAGTCCGAGTTGTTCGAGACTTCAGATTCTCGGTTGAAGTTGATTGTAGTTGAGTTACTGTTTCATTGAAAATGGCCTCAACTGCACCAATTGGTGAAGAAGCATTAAACAGGTTATCATTTGCTGACGTTGTGGCTAAGAATTCTGTTTCAAACACTGTGACTGCTGATATTTTGGTCTTTCCTCGAAGCTATCATGATTCTCTAGCTGTGAAAGCTAATTGCCCACTGATAAAAAAAATATCTAGAAAGAGTGGTAAACCAGCACTTATTTTCTCTGAAGGTGAGGTGGCCGCTCTCGCTGATAACTACAAATTTACATTAGTTGGCAAGTTTGAGTTTGGACCTCCAGAGATGGAACTCATTAGGAAGGTATTTGAAGGCTTTATATTGGTGGAAAAGTGGAAAGTAGGGTTGTTTGATGGCAGACATGTTATGATTCAACTCACAAAAGAAGAAGATTATTCAATGATCTTTTCCAAGAAATACATAGGAATATAAGGGAAATATATGAAATTGCTAAGGTGGTCCACTAAATTTGACCCAACTCGGGAACTACAAATTGTTCCTATTTGGTTTAAACTGTCAGGGCTAAAATCACTAGGTGCTCTTCTCAATTGGCACAATACTGTGCAGACTTATGAAACTAGATGTTCCAACATTCAATCTCTCAAGACCTTTAGAGGCAAGAATACTGGTGGAAAGAGATAATTCCCTCCCTGAGGTGGAGGAAATTTGGCTAGGAACTGCCCGTAATGGGTATTGGCAGCCTATCATTATGGAACAAAAGGACATACTACTGTGAAAACTGTAGAATGTTTGGACTTACTCCTGATAAATATTTCAGGCTCCATCCTGAACTTAATCCCAATGTTCCTAATAATATAGATGTTGATATAAATAAAATCCTTATTGTCAATGCCCCTTTACCTGAGGTGGAAGTAGAGCATGTGAATCAAAGGCACATATTGGAAGTCCCTACAACCAGCAACTTACCTCCAAAGGATATTGTTCGGTCAGATGATTAGGAGAGCATCGCAGCTCCACATACTCAGGAAGTATCAGATGCTGAGGAGATATCTCTACCACCTCTTCAGAATGAGAATGTTTTTACTCTTACTCAGAAGCAAACGACTCATCCATTTCTACATGTCCGACAATCCGCGGACCACACTCATCAATTTGTTAGTTCGGGTCATGACACGACACTCAGGAATTTGTTAGTTGGCTCCGCTTTTAGAACCAAAGGCAGAGGCAGGACTAAGCTGGCTCGCCCCTAGCAACTTGTTTCCTGCAAGTTTTGAATTTTCGAGTTTTATCTATTTCTTTTCTTTTTTGAGATGTTACTGTGTGTATATCGTATGGGAAGGGTGTCTTTATTTGGTCCTCTCATACAAACTTTATTTACCTTTTCAATTTTAATATAATAGCCCTTGGGCGTTTCCAATATATATGTACATATATATATATATATATATATATATATATATATATATTAAAGAAGCCCTGAGGCCTTTTTTATTGAAATAACAAGGGTACAAATTAAGTAATAGGAGAGGGCCCAAAGATGGAGCTCTACTCATAAAACAAAATGCAGAGATAGCTCAAACAAATGGATACAAAAGATAGAAAAAAGAAAAACATGCAAATAAACATTGTCTATCAACGAGGTCTCCTAGGCCTTCCTCTTCTTCTAGTTCTTGTAGCGCATTCAGAAATCAAACTCTAAAGTGAATGTCCATTACCATGAGTGATCAATGTATCATCCAATAATTTTCCAAGTTGAATAGTACCCCCGGTCTTCTTCTTCCATCGAGAAGTGTATACTTGTCATTCTTCTTCTGAAGACTTGTCGGTCTAATCCATAGAAGGAAAGACAGTTGCAGGGATAGGTTCCATAATGTCTTTAGTCTGTTCCTTTTCCACCTCTGAGGTTCGAACCACTAGGATAGTCACAATTCGCTCCACCTCTCCAGCAGGATCGGAAGAGGGTAAAGGGGTAACAATGGTAACTAGTTCGTTAACCTGTCTAATAGCAGCTTCAAAAGATTCATTCTCTTCAAGTGATACAGATGGGGAGGCAATGTCAGCCACACCATTGACCTCAATTTTCTTACCCATAAAAGTCCCAGCATTTCCTTTAGAGTTATTTGACAATCTCTTTGTTGAGGGATAAAATCTATAGCACCTATCCCTGGTATGTCAAAACATTCTGCAGTGATGACAGTAATAAGGTTTTTGTTCTATCACCACCTCCTGCCAAACAGCTTCCTGATTAGAGCCCACCCAAATTCGATGGACTTCTGGAAGAGTAATATCCCTCTCAATTAGGAGCCTAGCAGCAGCAGGTCTGACCTTGTTATAAGTTGGAGCATCCATTCTCAGTGGGGTACCAATGGCTCTACCAATTTGAAATAGAACATTCTGATTGAAACATCTATATGGAAGGCCTGTAAACTGGAACCAAATAGGAATCACAGGAGGTTCCTTAGAGGGGTCAAAATCTGGAGTCCGTTTTACAATCTTCATTTCAGTCCCTGCAAGGAAAACAGATTGCTTGGAAAACAGCCTAGTGTAGTCCTCCACTATTAAATTAATCAATAGATGTCTTCCATCCAACAGTCTCATCATCCAAACTCCAATGAAGTGGAATGAGTCAAAGAAATTCCTCTCCAATTTTTCAGATGTCTCAAGGCAAACTTACCAATAAGGGTAAACTTCACCTCTTCATTTAATGCATTTAATTCATTCTCAGAAAAATATTGGCATGAGAGTCATCCTTCTCCCCTAGAGGGTGAATAAAATGACAAGAATCTCTACATGCCGCAGCATCATGAAGAGCTTGTGGAAACACCAAATGCTCAGGGTCTTTGAGAGTAGCCATGTCTTTTCCCACCACCCCAGCATAGGTAACTTTAGACCTAGCAGTGTTGGTCTCAATAAGACACTCCATGGAAACCGAGAGCAGTAGAAGTTACGAAATGAAATGAACGGTCGAACGTAGCTGATCGAACGATCGAGCCGGCAGGCGAGTTCGAAACGATCGAACCTGCAGGATGAAGACGCTACGAGCAGCAGTCGAACCACTCGATTGGAACCTGCAGGACGAAGACCCCGCGAGCAGCAGTCGAGCAGCTTGACACGAACCAGTAGGACGAGCGAGCACTTCCACCGGAGACGACGAAGACGCTCCGCAAGATAGTAAAGACGACCGTAGCAAAAGGTCGAACGTAGCAGATCAAACGATCGAGCCGGCAAGCGAGTTCGAAACGATCGAACCTGCAGAACGAAACGAAACAAGCTCTTCCACCGGAGACGACAAAGACGCTCCGCAAGACAGTCGACGGCGACGCTAGGGTTTTCCATGAGACGAAACACTAGCAAAGCGGAGAAGTCGACACGATATATATATATATGTATATATATATATATATATATATATATATATAACCAAATAATATCTAATATTAAAATATAAAATTTATAATTCTTACCTTACCAAAAACTTGGTTTGGTTGAGCACTTGCACGAATTTCTTCTTCCTTCTGCTCTCCTCTTTTTCTGGTTGATTGCTTCTCTTCATTCACATGCTCGACTTCGTTCTTCCTTCACCCGCGCACTAGGACTAGGTCGATAGTTCCTTTTCCTGTACATATAATCTAATTTCGTCCCACACGAGTGCTCCTTCCACAGGTTACCTCTTCCTTGCATTTGTCCTCGAAATTGTAACATTAAAATTTCAAGAAACCAGGTAAAGTTCGGCACATTTGAAAATTACCTCCAAATCATCTTAGGATTTTGATCGAAAATATCTATATAAAATTCTATGCTTGAAATCGCGTTGTTCGGTATAAAGCACAATATGTTAATTATGAATGATTTGAGAGATAAAATTCTAAAGTTTTAAGTTTAATTAAATTAATTAAATTTTTTTAAAACCTTAATTATTCCCTAATCTTTCATGAGCATTGTAGCTAACCAAATTTTCTTCGCCTTAGTTTGAATAGGGCTCTAGAGCTTTGCATTTTTCTTCTCCTATCCCGATTCCTTCTTCTTTATTATGATTCCTTCTCTCTTTCACAACCTTTCCCTCCCTGTTGGTTTCATGCGCGACAGAGCAGTGCTACAATGCAAGGGCGCGAGTAACAGCGAACCGGGTGGCATAGAGAAGTTGTAACTCGAGATTTTAGGGCTCCGACATGATTTCTGTTAGCATGAATCTGTCTTTCATGACAATTGAGACTTTCATATTTTTCCTCACCTTTCTATTTTAATATTTTCCTCATTTTTTTTGTTTTTTTCTTGTTTTTGATAGTCATCAGAGGTACTGATTGTGTGTCAGAAGTGTTGAAAGTGATTTGAAAGCTTTTGTACGGGTTTTAGCTTTATATTAGCGAGGAAAGTGAAAAATAAAGTGTTAGGAGGAACTGGGGAGGGAAATAGTCGGTTTCGAAAGGGCAAACTTATGCTGAGAAGCCCTTTTAAGGTATGTTTTGGCGTGTAATGCTTATTTTTTGTTTAATCATGATGTGAGCCCAAATTTTATGAATTCTCAGGTTCGTCTATACGAGGCGATGAGCTTGAGACGAGCATGTGAGCATAATTTTGTGTTAGTTTAAGAAAAATAATCTTCTATAGGTTTTCATATGATTTCTTTTTTGACACAAATGCATGTAAAACTTCATGCATATTCTAAATGGATACCTACAATTTTAATTATGAATGCATGTTTACTTCTTAAGATACATGTAATGCTATGATCAGGTTGTGCTACATAAAACTATGCATATGATATAAATTTACTACAGTTATTCATTTGTTATGCTTCGTTTATATGCCTATGATACATGTAATGTCTAATAAATACTTGATGCAGAAGTGATGAGTTAAATGTCATGAGTAGTATTATGGGTAAACTATTACATGAGTGTTTGTAAGTACATTATGCAGGGATATAGTATTTCCGATTCCTGATAATTATACAGAGATGAAATTTTTAGAACCGTTGGAAACAGGCGGTGACAGAACGTTAAGGAACTGTGAGTATCAGGGGGGGATATTGATAATTGCTATGTTGGGAAAATCCAACATTTGTCGATAGTTTCTATGACTTTTGAGATGGGATGACGACGCTTGATGAAAGAACATGAAAATAGTTGAACCCTATACATTAAACTGATGACACTACTATGAAATGACTTCTATAAAATGACATTGTTATGATTACATGGTTTTGCTTATGATTTCATGCTTATGACCTACATGTTACACTACAATCCTGTTTTTCATGTTTATGACCTACATTGTTATGATTACATGTATAGTTTCATATGAGTTTGCACGTTGTCCTTCTCATTAAATTTTATGTTAGCCCAGATTTTTTTTAGAGCTCGTTGTTGCTCATTATTCATTATTGCCTTTCAGGTGGGGGTAACGAGCACCGGGGCGAGTAATTAGGTTTGTCTTTGTACAGCTTTTGCACGATAGTTTTGAGAGATATGTACGTACTTCTATTTTATTGGATTTAGCAGCTCTGTATAGTTTTCATGTTTTGGATAATATGATTTTCATGCTTACGAGTTTGTCTTTGAAATGTAATGTATCACGCATGTTGCAGCGATTCAGTTAGACTAATTCATCATCCACCAGGTCGTGATTATAAAAATCAGGATGAGTGCTGGTTAGAGTTGGTCTGACTAAATTGTTAGCCTCCGTCGCACCACGATTAACCATACTAGGGGCTTAGTTGGGGTGTGATAGAAACCGCTTTTATTCTTCTCCTGAAGTGTAAACCACATCGTCGTCTTCTCTGCCCTAGATGCATGCAACAACCACCGCGCTTCGAAGCCCTCCTTCCTTCGTGCTTGCGAATTGACCAACCCCAATTAAACTATTACCTCCTTAATGCGACCTCTACCTCCTTGATGCGACCTCTACCTCCTTATTGCGATAATTTATAGAACAATGTACCCATTCAAGTCCCTGACTGTTTGCTTCCTCTCCCACTCTTCAATTTCCCAACTTCTGACGTTCTCTCCCCTTTTTCATCTTCCTCGGGCATTTGAAACAACGTTTTACATTCTCCCAGGCTAGGAGGGACTTCTTTTATCTCTAGAAGGTCATGAAGCTCACATATTCTTTCCAGCAAAATATCTAGAGGGCTTATCACTTCTATCTGACTATTTGTCTGAGACGACACTCGTTAATTAAATTGAAATTCAATACCCATCTACTCCTTATAGCCTTTTAGACGTAGTAGCCCAAAAGCTTCTCTTCTCTTACATGCTGGATCTCCCTCAACGGCGGCAACTAAGGAGGTAGATTATGCATTTAAAAGTGGTGAAATTCTCTTAGTTGGGGTTGTCTTATGTCTAGTATCTACTCCTTATACTCATGACCCACTTGATCAACTTACGCGAGGCTCTGTGAGGGCAGAGCTGGTTGGGCTACTTGGACTTATTCAACTAAGAGGTTACTAGGATCGGACGGCTCCTATTTTTGGGGCTAGGATGTCCACCCAATTGGAGGAGCCTCCTCCTAGTTATCAATTTTATGTTCATTATTTTCTATTATAAGGTTAGTTTTGGTTGAGGTTTATGTTTAGACTAACTCCGACGTCCCGTCTTTTCCCTTTGAAAGTTGGATCCGAGTGCAAGAATGTGTTCCGCCTATAACTCGTCTGAGGTTATTTGTATCTTCCACTTTTCTGCCCTGTGAAATCTTTCGTCAATCCCTCCCCTTCCTAGTTTTGCAAGCCGCCAACCCCTCTAAACGTCGAACAACCACCGCAATCCCCCTTTTCCACCTTACTGCTTTTCCATAGTTTACCTTCCCACCCTACAATTGTTGTTGCCCTCTCCTTTCTTTCCTACAGTCGCTACCGTCCTCTTCATCCTCTCCTATAGTTGTTGTCGTCCTCTCTTTTCACGTTGTTTATGTGATGCCGCCACCAACCCTCAATATACCAACCTATTGGCTACCCTCCACCTTACCCTTTGTCTATACGTCGTCCAGCTGACCCTTCATTCTCGCTCTCACCCTTGAGAGTCGCATGTGTTTATGTCACTCTCTTCTTTTTTTGTATAGTCTTCGTTATGACCTTCTGAATTTCAACAATAATATATTTATTTATGTTGTGGTTTTGGTTAACTCTGGTATCATCATCTAATATCAATCTTGACGATATTCTTCTTTAGTTCTGTAAAAAGCAGTCTGTGATATCACATTCTTCAACTCTGTAGAAATACCTATTATATCATGCCCACTAATTTCGAGGACAACCAAAGTTTGTTCTGTAAGAGTCTTTTTCATGGGCTCAGCTTGGATCGCTAGTTTCTCTCCCGTCAATTGCAAGCTGATATTCTTATTTGACATCTTCATTCTATCCTAGGTCACTGTTGAATTCTTCAACTACTTCCTACTCTGTGAAAGATATCATTCTTTTGTTTGGAGAATGTGGTACATGTATCTAAATCGTAGCGCTTGACGCACTTCGTGGCTGGGATTGATTTGAGAATACTGGTTGTCTTCAATTTTCTCCACTTGATTGATTTTTCTTACGCGGGGTAAGCTGGAATGCTCTTCTGGGTGTACTTTTGCTATCTCATCCTGGAGTTGTACGCTGCTTGTAAGATGTGGTGGTCACTTCCTCCTCAATATGATGAGTTACTGTAGTGGCTATGAGTGATCTCACCAAGATGTGTTCTTGCAAAGGCGGCAGTTGCTATTGTAATTAGAGGATTTCCTACTGCATAACCTCCATAGTAAGTTCTTGAAGACCTCGTCGAGGGTTTCTGAATTAACAGAGCGGTCCTACGACGAGTTTTCCCAAGCTCTTCTCCTAGTGTAAAAACATGCAATCTTTATTTTCTAAAAAATTCACAAAATTCTCAGCGGATGTCTTAACTTCTCTGAACACATTTCATTTGCCAAAACTCAGCTCAAACGGACTTCCCTGCATAAATTCTCCCTAAAAGATTTCATATTTCTGTCTGGATTCCTTCCTTTCTATCTTCATTCCACTTTTCTTCTTTGATTTTCTGCTAACAATCCAATTTGAAAGCCAAAATTCAAGTCTGCAGCTTCTGGCACTAGACTATCTCCTGCTATTGTGAGAGGAAATGGAAGTGCACCTATTCGTCGTAAACGTCAAAACAGAAGGAAGAGAATGTCACATATACATCGTGAAAGAAGGTTTCCTATTTTTTGCTTTCTCCTCAGAACTCTGAAATACTGTCTGCGGCTCCCTGCTAGTTGTGCGGCTCACCCTCATCCTGCTATAAGAACCCAAATCGTTGAAGCTTCATGCACGAGGAAATGAACTGTGGGAGAGGAAAAATGAAATGGAAGGCAACAATTTAACGTAATCCCATTAAATCTCAATCGCTCAATCTATCCTACGGCTGCATGCTGCGGAAGAGGTTGACTGGCAAAAATGACAGGATTAAGGGTAGGAAATTAGGATTATTTAAGTTTATATAAACTTATACCCTCTTAATTTTTATTTGTTGTCATGCATTTAAAATTTATTTATAGTGTTATATATCAAATTGATTGATTTGACGTGTAGAATTTTATAAAATTAATTTAGTTGAATTTCAGAAGATACAAAATTTATGGTGCGCTTTACAAGTGCCAAAATTTTCAGGTGATTTTTCAGAATTTGGTGTTAGTTGCAGTTGCTGACATTAGAATTTTTTGAGGTTTGTATTTGAGTTGTCTTTCTTTGGGATGCTTGCTAATTGTTGCTTGTGCTGCTTTATTTGACCTTTGTGAACGCTTTTTGCTGGATTAATTGGTGATTCTTTTGTTTAACTTTTGGTTAAACTAATTTAGGTTGTCTTGGGATAAGGATGCGTTTGAAGCTTTTAGATGTTTTGCATCTTGTTCGTTTTCTTAAGCTCTATAATTAAATAATTCTGATTATTATTCCTTGTGCAAGAGGAATTAATTACTATATTTGTCATTATTTTTTATTTACTTCGTTCCTCAACTGTAATGTTTGACAGGTCTCAGATAGCCATGATGGTCTTGTTGAATCAGTTGGCCAGCAGCTACCTACTCTACTCAATTTAGCGCATCTTCTTGATTCTCTGACGATAGCTTTGGTGAGGGCTGGGGAAGAAAAAAATTTACTTCTTAATAAGGTATTTGGGTCCAATGGAATTAATCTCATTTTACTTTGTTCAAATTGCCCTCAACTAAAGTTATTAAAACTGAAGATCTAAGCATTACCTTTGTAGTACTGTCTTTAGTTTTGTCTGGTGGAATCTGAAGAGTTTTTCAAAAGAGTAATTCGCTTGAAAAATTTATACCTATGATGATGTTATTACAATTGTAGATCATTTCCTTTATTATCATCCTTCAGATTCAGAATATCAATGAACTCTCGAGGCAGGAGGTTGATGAGATTATTGATGTTTGCATGAGACAAGATTGTGTCTCCCCTAATGATAATATTCGGAAGAGGTAGGTATATGTTTTTAGTAGACGGGTTATTTTTTAGCTGTTACTTAATTCTTTAATTGTTTGTAAGAATGTTTACATGGTCATGATGAATTACTATTGTTTTTTAAATTCGTTTAGTCAATAGCATAAATGATTATCAGTATTTACTTCAATATTTATCTTCGTACGGTTATTCTTACATTTTTTATTGTAGGACCATTATTTATTTTCTAAGTAACAATATGACTCAGACTAATATTCTTATTTGGCTCTATAAATGGGTGCAATTATATCAACACCAATGATACTGCAGCTTTTTACCTTAAAAGAATTTTTGTTAGTAATTAAATTCATCATTCATCGAAGCATTCCTTTCTTTTTTCTCATTTTGCTTGCATGGACGGACACTTCTAAGGAGCTATGCAATCTCAGACATGTATCGCACATAGACACGGTTCCAACCGTGGTAATTTTTTATGTATTTTTTGTATCTAACACCAAAATTTTAAATTTTGCATAATGTAACCTTACATATATATGAAAATGTGTATTTCATTTTCTAAAACTAAAACTAGTGGTATTTTAGATGTAATATGAAAGAATGCGGTGACACTAGTGTAAAAAGCAAAATTTATGTGTTAGATATGTAATACATAAGAATTTGGTGCCAAAGAAGCCAATGATCCTTTTATTTATTTTAAAAAACAATTTGATTAAGAGTTTGTTTGGGTCAGTTGCAGTTGTTTGAAGCAGCTTTTAAACTACTGAAGAGGAAGTTATTGTTCAAAAAGTTATGGTGGCTATTATAAAAGTTTTTATTTTTTTTTTTTTTTGAAAAAGTTACACAACGTGTTTCTAGTAGACCGCATTATCAAGTCTGGTGGGAAAACACAATTTTGCCAAACAGAAAAAATTACGATGCGACACCAAACGGCCGCCTTAAACGCTCCCTAAGTGGGCTTAAATTTTGAATTACAAACTAAACAATTACCTATGAACATTTTAGGAGTCATTTGGGATCACATTATTTTATTTTATCTTTTATGTTTTAATTTAAATTAAAATATGTTTTATTGAGGTAGTTGTTTTTAAAATTACTCAAAATATCTTTTATATGTTTTGATTATTTTTAAATACAATTTGATTTGTATTTAAAAAATATTATATATATATATACACACACGCGCTAAAAAAACCCAATGGCTAATACATTAAAGAAAGAAAAATACAGTTTGGTTGTATGAGAGGGCTCGAAACAAACACCCTACCCACATGGTATACAACACACACAAGGTCCCAAAAAGAAAGGTACATGTATACCCGAAAATCAAGCCTGTCAAATACACACAACGGATTGTTAAATTTGCTGTCAGAGACCATACACTCGCAAAATCAGGTAGCTAGAGAACGACCCAATTTAGTCATGCATCTGCCTCTAGTTCTAGGAAAGGGGTCAGCTAACAGATTGTTAAGTTTGTTGTCATTGCCTGAAGCAACTAATGCATCATCCATTAAATTTTTTAGTTCTAGTACTTTTTCATTCTTCTTCTTTCTCCTGGATGTGTAAACCTGTCATTCCTCATTGAGGACTGGCTCATCTGATCAGTATGTTGGTAGACAGATTATTGGGCATGTATATCATGAGCCCTTTGCGCCTGAGTTGCGGTAACAACTTGCTTGTTCTGATGTATCAACCGCTGCAACAATGATAGGTTCTGGGTTCTTTTAATGATGAAATGTCACTACCGCACCTGTGTCTTGAATATCTCTCCTGAGTATCAGATAGAGCATTGTCCTTTATAAGTAAAGTTCTTTCAGCGTTGTTTCCACAAAGGTTTGAAGTTATAGATTGCCCAGCTGAACCATCCGGCAATACATCTATCTCAGAAACAGAACAAATATTATCAAGTGGGGAGCTCCGGTAGTGGGAGGGAGAGCAGATGGTGTTTCGACCAATGTTCCAGTATTGCACTCTGGGGTGGAGGAAGGAATGGTAGGAGTTGAGGCAAAGGGCCCAGTAACATTTTTACTCTGAGGTTTTAAATGAAGGTGCAAATGATGACATTTAGAATGAGAGTTTCCAAACATACGACAGTGGGGGCAGTAAGTGGGAACTATTCGAGCTCCACCCGCTGCCAAAAACTTTGGTGTTGTGCTTCAATACAAGTATCCCCCAGAAAAGGTTTAAGTAATGTACCGTTCAATCAAAACCTTTGCTTCAAAAGGCTGACTAATTTTAACTTTAGGAATATCAGTTTTGGGGGTTTACCATAATTCATGATTAAAGAGTAGAGGAGCTCGTGATTGAAGAGATGGAACTTCAGATTTGGGAAGCGCATCCATACAGGAATGGTAGGAGGCTCAGTGAGAGGATCAAAATCCACTATCCACTTTAATACTTACATCATACGATTATCTATTCGAATGAGTCTTCTCGCAAACAAATGGGCATAGTCTACATCATCTGATAATTGAACAAGAATATGTTTGTCGTCCATGAGGGAACTTACCAACTAAGAATAACCGGCAGGATTAAGTAAGGTAGTGATCTCGGCCTCTGAGAGAGATTGCAGGCCTATCATTTTTACGGGATGCTCGTTTGAGAATCTGATTTCAACACCTGATGCTAACGTGTCATGATAGCGTTGCGGAAAAATACCCAAAATAGAGGCACGAGTAGGATTGTCGTTGACAAGGGCAATGGCATGGAACGAAGCTTCGAGGCCATCTCCACCAGGCAAGGTAGGTGACCACGGCCAGAGTCTGGAGCAACGTAATCGCCATGTCTTGGCAAGCCACGCCAATCTGCGACCGAGGAAGATGACGTGCAAGGACTGCAAACGACGTAACCAAACCTTGTATCAGGAACGAAAGACGACGCGTCAAGCTGCGACTAGACGACATTGTGCGAGCTATCTGCAAACGCCGACGAATCTGCGAGACAATGACGATGTGTCGAGCTGTGAAGGAAGATGATGTCGTCCGAGCTATCTGGAAACACCGACGAAGCAAACGGAACAGGAGAAGACTGGGTGCGCGAAGCCGTTCATCATCGAGCACGATGAAGCCTTTTGTCGTCAAGTACAACAAAACCAACGGATTGAAAAAGCGAAGGATTCAATGTCGAAAATCACCATCAAGCGAAACCCTAGCAGAGCTGCCCGCCGATGACGCCATATTATATATTGGCATACAAAATCGTCGGAGCAGGATTGTCAACTCCGGCGAAGTGGCGACGGGGCCGTTCCTCTCATTTAATATTACCCTGTTGAAGATATCAGTGGCAAACTTTTAGTATATTTCACTTACAGGACTTATTTCTTCACTTGAGGGACCCTTCTGACGTTGGATTGCGACCTGAGCTCAATAGCCTCATCCTCGACAACAGTAGCTTCAATCAGGGAGTGTCGGTGGAACTCCTTTATTTTTTAGACTGTAATATCTCAATCTCAATTGGAAATATTTCCACGGAGAAATGCAGTGGATATTTGGAAAATTTTCGTCTCTCAAATTTTTGCTTATGCATTAGAATTTGTACAATGAAGAAATATAATAATGTTGAGTTCACAAGCTTCCAAGTCTTATATTGCTGTATCTCAGCTTTAACAATTTCTCTCGAGAGCTTCCTCTCACCGTCGTTGATATGATTGTGCTCTAATTCTTGAATCTCACAAACAATGATTTCTATGGAAAAATTTTTGTTGGAGTATAGTAGAATCACAACACTCCAAATGCTGGATCTCTCCTTCAATCGTCTCGAAAAAAAAATTTCTCAGATTGGCAAATTGACCTCACTCCTCTGGCTCATGCTAGGGAACAACGAGTTCACAGGCGAAACCCACCATATATTGGTAAGTACAGCAGCCTCCTATGGCTTAAATCTCGCTAACAACTGCAACTCGAGTGCGTGAACAAAAAACCGGTGGCATGATGACATCATTCCTGGTTCGGTATTAAGCAAGAGGTATGTTGGCGGTGCTGACACCATTTCTGAAGTTGACACCCTGCATGATGAGGAAGATGATGAGGCTGGCAGACATCAACTTAAAGCTCCGTCATGGAGTAGTGTTTATGTTGTTTAGATAAAGTTCAAGTGGTACTAACATAAATATCTAATTTGGGGTGTTAGGTAAATACCTATTTTTTTCTGTGGTATGTATGTAAAGCTTCTTTAATTTTTTCCTTCACTGCTCGTTGAGTTTGTTTCTGTCCTGTGATAAAAAAATTTTCTTATCATGTAAACCATGTATTATTGAAAAATACTGGCATGAAAACTACTTGCCCATTTCATTATTCACACATAAGGTACTTATATAAGGAATTAGTCCCTCATAATTTACAATCTTATGAATTATTTTTAATCTAAATATGGAAATGAATTAATTCTGAAATAATTATAAAAATTATAAATAGGAAGAGAATAAAACAAATCAAGGAGTTTCCAATGTTGTCTCCAATTAAATCCTCCAATATCCTTTAGGTGGTCGGCTAGGCCACCATGGAATGGAAGCCGAGACATTTCTAAATTAACTACTCCCCTTCAAGCTGTGTTGTAGATGTTGTAGAGGCCAAGCTTGGTATTGAACTCTGAGAAGTTGCTTAAAGGAAGAGCTTTGGTGATGACATCAACTTATTGGTGTGTCGGGATATGGCTTAGCTGTATAATTCTACCATTAACCTTTTTAGAGATAAAGTGCATATTAATTTTAATATGTTTGGTCATATCATAATGCACATAATTCTTGGCAATACTGATAAGTGTGTGGTTGGCACAAAATATCTATATTGATCTATTGGAGGTACATCCAATTACCTTAACAATTTTTAAATCCAGATCCCTTCAGAGATTCCTAAGGTAAGTGTCGTATACTCTAATTCTGCACTGTTTCTAGAAACAATAGCGTGCTTCTTACTTCTTACTGTTACTAGATTTTCCCATACATATGAGCAATAACCTGTAGTGGACCTCTTTCAGTGAGTTCCTAAACTCAACTTACATTGGTATGGACTTTTATCTCTCTGTCATAATGTACATGATTCAAATGCTCTTTATTGGGGTTATTCATGCATTGACTCATAATACTGATAGTATGTTGTATCAAGCCTAGTATGTGATAGATAGATATGTTTTCCTACCATTCTTTGATATCTTCCCTTATTCTCACAGATATACTTTCTTCTTCCTTATTAGTCTTCTTGTTGGGATCCATTGAAGTATCAACAGGTTTGCATCCAATCAACCATGTCTTCTTTAGTAGTTCTTGGATATATTTTCTCTATGATATAACAAAACCTTTATTGGACCTTGCTTTCTCCATATCTTGAAAATATTTCATGGTTTCTAGGTCCTTAATTTCAAACTCAGTGACAATAATTTCTTTGATTTTAAGAATTTCTCTTTGATCATATCATCCTTGAGGCAAGTTGACTTCTATCTGCTGAAGGTTTTTTTCTCCCTCATTTTCACACGCAGTTCTTTGTTATGAACAGCAACTTGTTTGGTTGTCCTCAACAAGGAAATGAGAGCTAGATGGAAGAGGAGTATGTTGAGTTAGTGTAGGCGTCATCAAGTGTATCGCTCATTTGCACTCTCCTTGAACATTAAATTTGGGATAATATGATTGATTTTCAAAAAAAGGGAGACATCTGTGGAGTTGTAGTATTTTCCAGTAACAAGTGAGCAGCTTTTACTGCTCTTTTGTTGGAGGCATACCCAAGAAAAATACATTTGATAAATTTAGTGTTAAGTTATGTGTTTTGGGGAATGGTTGTGAGCAAAATAATACACAACCAAAAAATTTTAGTTGTATAGTAGAAGAGAAAGTTATAATGTCGTGATAGGTATCCATTAAGACCTGGTATTTTGAAGTTAAGTATGTGGCTAAGACATTTGATTAATAAGATACGTTGCAGTAAGAAATGCTTTCCCACAAAAAGTATTTTGAAACTTGTTGGGAAATTATATATGAGCAGATACATCAAAAAAATGTCTTATTTCATTTTGTTGTAGGGCATCAATTTATGGATTTACATGGATGATTCCATTATTGGATAGATAGGATCCAAAGATGAAGTTGAAAATTTCTTTTGCATTATCAGTTTTGAAAATCTGAATATTGCATTGGAATTATTTTTGAATCACGTCATACAAGGTTTAGAAGATTTGAGTTATTTCAAATTTCTTATTTATTAGGATTATCTAACTAGTTCTAATATGATCGGCAATAAATGAGAGAAATTGGCCCACTTAGGGTTCTTACTTTTAAAGGCTCTCAAATATTGTTGTGGATAATAGAAAAAGAGTGTGAGGGTTTGTACTGAGCCATGGGATAAACATTCGTGTGTTTGGCAAGTTAGCAATTCTTACATTGATAAGAACAAGATTTTTTATTGCTAAATAAATTATGATACAACTTTGTAACATAATTGAAATTAGAATGACTCGGATGATAATATCATAACATGACTTATTTTTCGACAAAAATAGACTCAACAGGCTCAGAGATTTGAGGAAAATATGGAAGTGAGACCACATGTTTTTTTAGAGATACTTTTTTTTGCATGTATAAACTTTGATTATGATAACTAGTTTTGGGAAATTGGATGAAAATTTTGACAATTTAAAATGTACCTCAAATGTCACATCCCTCAATCTTTGACCGAAGCAATTTTATAAAATTCTATGCGTCAAATCAATCAATTTGATATATAATACTATATATTTAAAGATATAAAAATCAATAGTTATAAGGTTAATTAAATTTAATTAATATCTCCTTAGTTACTGAATTACTATTCCCAACCGCCTCTCACGTCATTTTATCTGTTGGGTCTGTTGAAGAAGAGTTCCAAAGCTTTCGGTTTTCTTTTCCCTACTCCCGATTTTGCTACACGCCCTCCCTCCCTATTTGTTCAGCAGCTCGGCAGTGAAGGATCTCGCAATCCTTTACTATACCAAGGTGTTAACGGCAAACAGAGCAGCTGTGTGGATGTTTGGGAGCCGAAGGCTGCATTTCAGGGCTTCGGAGAGATTTTGGTGAGTGCGAAGCTCTCTTCCACGCTATTTGGGACTTTCATTTTTTCCTTACTCTTTCATTTTGATAGTTGCCTCAATTTCGTGTGCTTTTTTCATTTACGGTAGTCGCGGAGGCGCCAAACTTGTGTTAGAAGTGTCGTAACTAGGTTGCGAGTTCCTGGGGAATGGACGATTGAGAAGATAGGAAGAATACATAAGATGTGGCAGCTTCGGAGAAGGGTTGAGTTGTCGATAAGCCGCATATGGTACATTTAAGCTAATTAGTTATGTTTTTTGTTAAATGCCTTATTAGCCAAGATATCTTAAAATCTGAAGTTATTTACTGATTATGGGATGTTTATATGAAACAACAAGTTCAAGACAAGCATCTGGAAGGTAGGCGTAGGACAGCTCCTTAAATTTCAGGTTATTAAGATCAACATAAAAGTTATTGCAACACCCAACTATTATCAAATATTAAGAATCTAATGTGGTAATCGAGGTGAGTAATTAGATTTTTTAATTTCAAGAATCTCCTTTATTTCAAAATATATGTTTAACTCCATGTATGCTCGAGTTTAGTTAGATTTTTTCATTTTGTTAAATAGAAAAGATATACATGACACAAAAGATATACAAGATATGTATGAAAGATATGCATAAGATGCATGATTTGTATGATAGACATGATATACAAGATAAGCGTGATAGGAAAAATATGTATGATATAAGAGATTTGCATGAGATAAGAGATATATATGATGCATAGTTGCACAGTAGAGTAGATATGAATGTTAGTAGATGCATAAAGGTGTCTCGAAATAATGTTATGTTATAATGAATGAGATGGCTTATATATGAATGGTTGTATGTACATCTTCAGAGGAGTTCATCCCATAATTGTATATGTAGAGGCGTCGGTGTGCCCTCACGTGTGTGTGAGTTTTTTCTACCATCCTAGATAATTGTGATAGTTAATTCGCTCACTGCTATGCCGACGAGATAATATCGGTCAGTGACGAGTACATCAGAGTTTACCTCCCCAGCAAATTATGATGCTTATATTGTTAACCGTTGTGTCGACGAGATAATATCAGCCAGAAGGCATATAAGAGTCTTTCCACTCTATACAATTGTGATATTTGCATGCTAACCACTATGCCACTGGAAGCCGATGCGGCAATTACAAACAAGGGTGTGTTAAGTTTTATTGACGGTGATCTTCACTGAAACAGATGTGTATGTAAAGAGTATAAAGTAAAAGTCATGTTAAAGTAAATGCATATATAATATTTCAGTATTTTCATTCAGAAAAGGCATTGATACATACATTACCATATTGTCAAGTTTCTTATAAAAATATGATAGACTAGTATATTATAAAATTTCTTATAGATATATGAATGATCAGTGTGCATATTAATTTATTTTTATTGGGTTACAATAATTTAGAAGTGTAATTAATTTTTTATTATCTTTAGATAATTCATTATATTGTTTTAATACTATTTTTAGGTTTCAATCATTTGAAAAAGATAAACATCAGAGAATCAGATGTGTATAAGAGGTGAGAACAGCAACCAGAAAAGCCGATATTTCTACTTACTAATTTAATTATTTTTTTAGTGCCTCTTTGATGTTTTTTTTTAATATTGAATTATTAGTGATAGATATAAATTGGCAAAGCATTGATTTTCACGATCCAATCGTTCATTCCCTCTTGGTTAATTCCAAGCCCTGGGTCGTGTCATGACATTTATGCATGTCAACACTTATAATCACTACATCGAATCCATCACTTGAAATTCATAAGAGTTTATAAATAATTTAGTTATGTATTTCATCATAAGTTACTGATTGAAACTGATTACGGTCTAACTTTGGAACATATAAAACTGTGGAAAGAGTATTATCCTAAGAGTGCTCCACACCTCCTTTTCAAAAAAAATTTAATGTGATTCATCTGCAAGTCTAACAGCCTAGATGTAAAAACTGGTTGATAGTTGACTAGAGCAGTGATTTCTTCAGCCATATCATCAGATATTCCTGAATCTACTATCCATATTATAAATCTTCCAGTACTGATAAAATGGGAGAAGCATATATTATCTTTTTGTGTCATGAAGCTGGTGTGTTGTTCTAAGTTACCCCGAAGGAGATTTTTCACTACGTTAAGCTGTTGTTTTTTTTTTCTTTTCTTTTCCACAAATTTACATTAGCTCGGATTGGGACCATTGAAGGAAATTATGGTCATTGTGTTTATGATTTGTGATAAAGATAGAGAATTCAGAAGTTGTTTGAACAAAATTGTTGATCTTTGATTCAAAAAAAAACCTTTGAAGTAGAGCTAGATGTCTTGATTATATGGTGTCATAAACCCTATGCACGTTTAGCTAAATAAGTCCGGTTGCTGGACGATTGTTGAAGAGGCTCTGGAGGCTGTAGGATCAAGCAAAGGAAGGACTACAGGCCTGCTGGAGCGGCTCATGGGGCTTTAGGAACGAGAAGAGGAAGGATAACTCCGCAAGGAACGGTCATTGTCTTGAATCAGGGATCGAAATTGTCTTTGAATGCTGCAACCTGGTTGTTGCTTTTCCAACTTGCTATTTTCTTGATTGTATCACGAATTTCGATCATGAAGACGAGGGTTTTGGGTGAACCTGATCTTTGAATGTTGTGATCTAGTCTTTGCCTTCCTAGCTAGTTGTTTTCGTGACTATATTACGAACTTCGGGCATGAAGAGAGGGGTTTAGGATGAACCTAGGATGTTCAGAAGCGATACCTTCACACCGCAAACAATGATGGATGGATCGCAAAACTGGTCTCTAGTACCGTGTTAACAAAAATATTAAAAAAATAAAAAAACTTTGGGAGGAAAACTACTTGCTTGTTTTTATTCTTCATGCATAAGGTACATATATAGGGAAACCAGTCCTTTCTAATTTACAATCTTATGAAATATATCTAAGATAAATGTTGAAAAAAATAATTCTGAAAGAAAAATAAAAATAAACAAATAAATAGGAGGAGAATAAAACTAATCAAGGTGTTTTTGAAGTTGTCTCCAATTAAATCTTCCAGCTGACCTACCTTGGAATGGAGGCCAGGACCTTCATAAATTTTCTTGTATATGTACATGTAAAACATAATAGGATTTGCATTGAGCATGATTTTACATATATAGACAGGTAAATCTTGCCGCGCATCACAGTTCATTACAAAAATATATTACATGTCATATGATATTTCAATATTAACCTTTTTTTTATTATTATTGTAAGGCATGTTTGGCAACACAGAAATGCAACCTATAACAAGTATCAAGAAAAACACTTCTAAAAACTCTAATAAATAACAAGAAAAATGAACACTATTTTATATTACAGAACTTCAATGCTTAGTCGATATCCAAAGAATTAGTACTGGGTAATGATCATTTGGGAAACCAAATGAATAAAAATTTTACAATAACAACACAATCATGCTTGAATTATGTTAATATACATAAAAATCAAGAACTAATAATTAACCTTTCAGTCAGAGTCAGACCAGAAAAACATAATGTACACATAAGATTGTTTATTGCAGTACCAATGTAAAATTATCCGTGAAACATAATTTTTTATATACGTTAAATTAGGTGGCAGGAGTGTTTTCAAAAGAGGAGATTGAAAACAATCTCTCCCTGACGACAATGTTATGCTTTTCCTACAGCTGCATTCATTCACTAGCTATTTATTGAAAAAAACAAGTATTAGAAACTAGAATGAAGGAGGCTACTTATTAAGATATGCATCATGAAAAAGAGAGAAGGATAACAAAAAATGGTGGTGTCGATCAACTTGCAATGGCTTGGGCCGATGCACAAACTAGATGGACCCTATATAGAAGCAAAACCAAAGCGGTAAAGAGAAGAAAGGGATTGAGAGATTGAAAAATGACTGAGAAGAAGGCAAATGGTAGGGATCAAGCAACAAAGAGTAACCTTAAGTGAGTGCAAAACTACAACCCTTTTAGATAGAATTGCACAAAATGCAATAGGAATATTAAAGAAAGAAATAATGTCTTATTTCATGGAACATGTTTAAAGAATGTCTTATTACCATGGACGTACATCTGGCAGTTAATAAATATGTGGCATCAAGAAGGAAGGGGATGATAGGGAAGGAAGGACAACACAGTGATGGTGAGGCTTGTGACATATTGACTCGGATGTTGAAATTGATGCACCTTCACATGACAGCATGTGTGTGTGTGTGTGTGTGTGTGTGTGTGTGTGTGTGAGAGAGAGAGAGAGAGAGATTTGTGTATTTAGTGGTAGTCGAACTTGGGTCACTCTCAACTTAAGCTAGAGCTTCACTACCTAATTGAGTTCAAGCTTAATTTTAGAAGTTAAAGTTATATCGATAATCTGTTTGTTTATTATGAAAAAGGATAAGAGATTTAAAATTAAACAGTTATAATAAAATATTAAAAAGAATGAGAAGTTAGAAAAAAATTATAAAAATTTTCAATAATTTTGTACTTGAATACTTATATTAAATATATTTTTAAATATATTTAATAATAGGTTTTTTAAAATGGGCCACCTCATGACTTGATCAGTTGAGTTAGGGTTGGCTTAAAGCTTGATTATTATAGCTGATCAAGCTTTTAGATTATTGGCCATTTATCAAGTAAACCTTGAGTTGGTTTGACTCGATTACAACCCTAGCACTTGCTGTAGTGAAAGAAAATAATACAGTTGCTTAAAATTGTATTTATAGGCTGTGTAATTTGGTGGTTTAGGGTAACGGTTGGTTCATTTAAATCAAGGAATTTTTTTTAAATTAAAGTTTATTAGAAAATTACTGCAGTATACTTCTATGCCAATCTTTTCATCCTTGTATTATAAAAGGTTTTCATCGCCTCGCCATCTTCCCGTAGTTTGGATCCATCTCTCACTCGCCTTTTTCTTTTTCTTTTTTTCTTCTTTTTCAATCACAAGATTGTACTTGTAATTTGTCATTTTAATTCTACCAATGCTTTCTTAGGAGGTATATTGCGATGGTGGAAATGTGTCACATGGCTGGGAAAAGGGAGAAACTCATCATCCTACTACTTCAACTCGCTGAATGTCTCTTCAACATCCTTCTTATTCATTTTCAAGATGGGTATGGCATTCTAATCCATTACATAATAATTAGCAACCCCTTTTATTCCATGGCACCCGATTGTCTATTATGATCCCTTGTCAATCTTAGCAATATTTCTGTCTCTTTATATATATTGCATATGGATTGCCTTACTTTTTTTTTTAATTAAACGCTGTTCCCACTTGTGCAGTAACACTGATTTGAGAGATTTGCCATTTTTATGTGAAAAGTTGCAACCGAATTTAGAAAAACTGGAACTGTTGAGAGAGGTAACTAATTTGTTCTCCTGTGAGCTGGTAACTAAATTATCATCAATTTCTGTATATTTGTTTTATTCTCTTTTTGCAGGATAAAATTGGGCACAAACTGAAGGTTTTTCACCGAACAATCAGCACTCTAAAGGAAATATCAATCAGACATCTTGCTCTGTAAGCCATTCTTATGGTCTTTATAAGCCTAAAGGGGAGTACTCCACATTGAGCCTGCTCTCCCCTCTGCTTCAAAATATGTGCAATCTACAACCCCCCTCCAGTCTTTTATTTATTCTCCTGTTTTAAAAGCCTTGAAGGTGCACTATTTAATTTTGCTGCGCTTCTTGTTATTTATAAGTTATTTTCTTTTATTATTAATAATCGAGGCTTGTTTTTAATTCCCAATGTAAAATCAAATTTGGATAAGCAGTTGTAGAAGCTTTTCTTTTAGTGAAGCAAGTGTCAGAAATTTTAGATGTGGCCTATATATTCATTAGTTTTCTGTTATATGTTATATTACTTTAAGACCTATTCAAATTGTGTTATTAGTACAGTTTATTATTTGATTTTTTGGTCATCTTATTTTGTGTAGAATTTATTGTCTGGTGAGTTGATATTTTAATTTATTTTCATGAGTTAACATCATAAAATATAATATATCAGGTATAAGTCTGATCTTAGTTCCCAGCCTAAAGAATTGGTTCTCATGTTTTTTCCCATATTTTTCAAGCGAAAATATAATTATCGCAAGAGCAATTTTTAAGATCTGGAGGCCAGAAGTTTTATATTGTATTATAATGAACTCCAGTTTGATGATTCGCCTTTTACATCCAATGTGATTAATTTTATTTTTCTATCATCTATTTCCTCGATGGCGCTGAACGGTGGCCTTTAAAAGAAAAGCATAATGCTAAGTGTTGCCTAGATAAGAATGATTAGGTGGATGAGTGGCTTTACAACTTGGAGATAAAATGTGAAATGAATATATCCGTGATAGTGTTGTTGTAGCTCTAGTGAAAAAATTAGAAAGAGTTGCCTTTTACATCCAATAGTGTTGTTTGCTGATGATATCCTCATTGTGGATAAGACAAGAGAAAAAGTCCAGGAAAAACTTGATTTATGGAGGTCTACATTGGAGTCTAAAGGTCTTCGTTTGAGTAGAACTAAAACTGAATACATGGAATGTAATTTTAGTAATAGTAGGTCTAGTGACAGCAGTGTAACTTTGGGTGATCAAATTATTAAAAGGTGTGAACGATTTAGATATCTCGGGTCCATTGTTCAAAGCGATGGTGATATAGATGGGGATGTTAATAGTAGAATTCAGGTTGGTTGGTTGAAGTGGAGGAATGCGTCTGCCCTTTTGTGTGATAGAAAAGTACCGCTTAGACTGAAAGGAAAATTTTATAAGATGGTGGTGAGACCTTCAATGCTCTATGGTGCTGAATGTTGGCCTTTAAAAGAGAAGCATAATGTTAAGTTAAGTGTTGCCGAGATGAGAATGATTAGGTGGATGAGTGGCTTTACATTTAGAGACAAAATGCGAAATGAATATATCCGTAAATAGGGTTGGAGTTGCACCAGTGACGGATAAAATTAGAGAGTTGTCTTTGATTGTTTGGTCACATTAAAGGTCAACCATCTCATGATTCGATTAGAATAGTAGATGTTTTAGATTTGACTTGTGTCGAGAAAGGCAGAGGAAGACTTAGAAAGACTTGAACATATTGTATAGAAAATGATCTTAATTGATTAGAATTATAATGAAAATATGACTTTCAATAAGATGCAATGTAGAAAAATAATTGATGTAGCTGACCTCGCTTAGTGGGATAAAGGTTTTGTTGTTGTTGTTGTTGTTGTTGTCTTAGATGATTTGGTCACATTAAACGTCAACCATTTGATTATCCGATTGGGAGAGATTTTTTAGATTTGATTTATGTTAAGAACGGTAAAGGTAGATCTCGGAAGACTTGGGCATATTGTATAAAAAATAATCTTAATTTATTAGAATTAAATGAAAATAAGACAGTAAGTGGGACAATAGAGAAAAAAAATTCATGCAGCTGCCCCACATAAAAGTTGTGGTTGTTTTATCATCACTTTGTTTTTTTCACAACCTATACTCAATTAAAAGAAGGCCTTCTCCAAAACATTGGTTTTGAAGTGGAAGCTCATCTCTCAATATATATATATATATATATATAATAGAAGTTATAGGGAGGAATGAGTCAAATTGAACAACTTTCAAATGATTAAATCTACTAATATTTATTGACTGATGGTAATACTTACGTTTATTAAAAAATAAAGTTGCCATCACGGCTAACACTGCAATCAATTATGATAGAATAATTTATTGACTATTTACTTTTAAAATATTTTATTTTTTCTTTTATTCTATTTGTAAGAATAAAAAGAATAATTAGCTTGATAATACAAGATCAATTTTTTTAATAAAGGGAAACAGAAATAAAGCTATTTTTTTATGCAGTGAAAATTAATTAATTAAAAAAAAAACTAATTTTTTTTTATTTTCCCAATGTCGGCTTCATTCATGATATTTTGATCAAATTAGAGCAATGAAAATCATGAATAACTTCGGTAAATACAGCACTTGGCCATAAAACAACTGCAGTATTCATAAAAAATTAACAGCACGCATAAACTTAATATTGATTGAAGGGCTTTTCGGAAGGAATTCCCAATTCAATTTTCTAATTTAAATTGCTATTATAGCTGCAGATATACGGTAAAAAGAATGTTGGAGAACATAAATTCATTGCTCACATAGTTTTGCAGAATGACAACTTAGAATCATGCACAGAACATCCTTTTCTTCTGAAAGAAAAAGTGAAGAACTAACTGAAAGAAAGACTACTGCAGTCCTTTAAAATCAACCGCACAATGCGAGCTTTATTAATTCCAAAAAAAGATGGCAAAACAAAAATCTGCTAAGCAGATGTTTGATATTGTAATCAGAAAGTACTCACTATATATAACATAAACAAAGAGAAGACACCAAACCCCCGCAGCTACTTAAACCTCGTTATCGTCATCATACTCTATAGTCAGCCAGATCATTTTAATGGCTGGAAAGATGTACTTTCCTAATCAAGTGAGAGGCTTTTCTTCATAGTTTCATAAACTAGATAAGTAATACTTGCAGAAGGAACCACTTTGAGCAAATTTGGAAGCAATCCTTTGTAGAATCCTGCAATCCCTTCATGCTGGAAAGTTCTCCAGAATACATCCGACATTCCTTTATAAGGACTAGCCGAATCAGTACGCTGCGCTTGCATTCTGTCCAGCGATAAGGTATGAATCAAAGTAGAGAAAACAAATAATCCAAAATTGCAAGAGTAAATCAAAGTAAAGTATGAATTACCGTGTTCTAATAACCTGCAATGGATAAACGGATGTTGCACCAAGAGTTCCAGATATCGTTCCACAACCCAGTTGTGCTAGAGGACCCGGCTCTACATCATAATTAAATACTTCAAAATATGTTCAAGCATATATCTTGGAAAAAGTCCACCAAGGAGCTGCACAATTTGTATTGCACAGCACCATCAAATAAACAGGTGAGGGAATGAAACTAAATCTAGAAAATACACGGATCATGAAAACAAGAAGAAAAATCAAATTAACTTGAGGAGAAAAAAGTAAGTTTTACCACTGTCTTTAAGAATATATGTTCTGGAAAAATCTTTTAGTGTCTCATATGCTGCAAGATCCAATCCAGCATAAGGGATTATCCCAATGAGAGATGGAACAAGACCTCTGTAGAAGGCCAGAGGTCCTTCATGCATCCATATATTTCTAGTCAGAGTAGTCAGCTTTGGAACTCTTCCACCATCACAGGCATAAGTCTGTAATCGCGTCTTGATAAGATCCAAAGGATAAATAGCAGTCTGTGCTACTGCACCTGCTAGGCCACCAGCTATTAGCCGACCTGAAGCACCAATATCTCTCTTTTCTTCACCATGGACAGCAACAATGAGGTCTTTCAGTGTCTCATAGGCATAGAATTTGATAGCACTCTCTGGAGCAACCTTCATCACATTTAACCCATTACCTCTGAAAAAACCCAAAAACCGTCCTTCTCTCCAAAGCTCCTTTATTGCAGGAATAATACGGGAACTTTTTGTCTGGACTTGCATTACTACTTTGAGACGGTCAAGAGGAGCAGTAGATGTACGAGAGGTTGCTCCTGCCACTCCACCTGCAATCAAATACTTGCTTGCATTTACATGCTTGCTGATGCCTTCCGGAATAACAGCCTGTTCGCCAATATCCACAAGGCAAAGTCTTTCCCAATAATGGTAGATATTCTCCATAGTTGCCTCGTGAGGGTATAGCAGAAGAAAGTCTCTCCACTCTTCGAAAGTTATGATTCCATTGTTATCTTTATCGACGTGTTCTACAAAACGTGCTAGCTCCTCATCATCAATCTCAATTCCTGCAAAGATTAAATGGCTTGATTTGTAAGAACAACAAAGACTGCCAAGGAAATTAATAACAGCTTGTATTGCATATCTATAAAGTGTTTAGGTGGTTTCTTTATTTCCCTCTTAAGGCCTTAAAGTACTTAGAGAAGAGCTAAATGCTTGCCCCACTTGGAAGTTATGAGCACAAGTGTGAATATGAATTTGATCTTGAACCCAAGCCTATTGCTTGAAGCAAAACTTGAATCAAAGCAGGTTATATCTCCTAAAGTTAAAGCTACAACTATAGGTAAGCCTTCTCATACCCTTACATTCAAAAAGATAGCAAATAAAAATATTCCCCCTATTATTAAACAACAAATTCATTTTGTCAATAATTCTTCTTTAATAGATATATGAAATTATTGAAAAAAGCACTAAGAGAACAGCCATTAAAATAGCATGTTCATGAGCTTTTAATGGATGGTGCCTGTCATAAAAAATCATGTTGAAATTTTTATTTGGAACAATAAGACAAAGAATGATATAATCTAACCATTTCTCATTAAGGTCGTGATATTCTAAGGACTAGATCGCCTTCAAAAAGTGCCTATGTTTCCCAAAGGAACTAGTTATAAATTTTTAAAATTTTAGGTTTTAAATTTGTCATAATGAAGTTATCCATCATACAAAAAACTATTTGGAAATTTTCTATAACCTTTTAAGTTTTTTATTAGCCTGTTTATAGTAGGCATTAAAGGAAGCTTAAAATAGTATGAATGTTTAATGGAGACTAAAACGTAAGAAGGGTGATTGTTTTAAGTGGGATGATTGCTTAGGAATCTAATAGAGGAAATGGCCTTAAGAGAGTGGAGTGGTTAAAGAAGATGTAAAGAAATAAAGGAAGTTGTAAAATTGAGAGAAATTTCATAATGAAGAAGTGAAGCAAGAGCTTGAAGAATCAAGTATAGGAGGAGAACTAGTGGGGCATAAAGAGGATAAACGTGAAGAAGTTAAATAAATAAACACCCCAAGAAGATTGTAGTATGGGTTAGAGTTGAAACATAAGTAGAAATCTAAAAAGGGTAGAATCCTTGACTAGGATGTTGCAAGTAAGTTTTAAGGGTTGTTGAAGTAGTGGTGGCATGTTTACCAAGGATAAGGAAGATAGTGACAAATGTTATAATTTTTATATAGGTTTTTTATTAAAAATTTCATGCAATGCATTTCGTTATGGCTAGCATAGATTAAACTTGCATAATATAAGGTCCGCCTCAAGGTGCGCCTCCTCTCAATTATGGTGAGGCATACACAATTAAATATAGTTTACCTTAAAATAAATGAAAGTAAAATAACCCTAAAAAGCATTTCTTACCCATATCATACACAACTAAAAATATAGTTAACTTTGTTACTATTAACATAGTCAATACTTTAAAATCTAATAAATATTTTCAGGAAAATTTACATACATGCCACACAATTTTTTATGTATTGCATATCTAAAATTATATTTGCACTTACAACATCTCACAAACTTATGTTTCAAAAATATGTATTTCACTTTTAAAAAGATAGTGATGATGATATTTTTTAATGTGATGTTAAAGTATTGAGTGCTATGCAGGTAAATAAGAATGTTAGGCTTTTGATACGTAAATACATAAGAATTGTATCATTTGTAAGTAAATGCTCCATAATTTTATTATCTAAAATTGATTAAATGAGAACAAGATGATTGAAATACAAGATGAGAATGAATGAAATATCATAGATACAACTGTGGATGAGATCAGGGAGAAAATAAATTGTTGTATTGATGATTTTAATGAAGGTTCCTTGAATGATAAGAGATGGAGAATTCTGAAATTAAAATTTTAAACCTTAATGATCTTTTATAGTGTTACTTGATGGATGACAGTAAGAGTGTGAGAGATAATAGTAATATTGAACTTATTTTAAATTGTTATGTTTTTATATCCTATTTTGATATTTGTATAACCCTTCTAATTTTATGATTTGATATTTGAATGTTCACATTTTATTTTTTTGAACACTTTATTATTTCTGTCATTATTATTTTTAGCATATTAGAGTGATAATATGGTATATGTTAACCTATTAATAAGTTGGAATGTTAATACAATTTTTTTATTACATACTATGAACTTAATATAATACTTCTTGCTTTACTTACTTAATTTATTGATCTTGAAGCTTACGCCCTAAAATTGCCTTGAAACTAATGCCTTGTCACACAGACAAAAAAAGTGTCAATACCTAATTGCACAATTTTTAAACTTAGGTGACTAGGTTTTTGTGATGGTTGAAGTAGATTAAGACTTTGTGAAGGTGCTGCAAAAGAATTAAAAATGAGAAAAAGATATATTATGGTGCAAAATTTAAATGTGGTTGATTCGTAAATCAATCCACAAGTTGATATTACTGATTTCTCATAGAAACAAGCTTATGCAAGAGATCAAAGTTATTTTTCATCGAATCAATAGGGTTACATGGAAGAGCTATAAAAGAGAAGGAAAACCCACCAAGTAAATACAACATAATTCGCCATGCACCCTTATTTAAATAAAATAAAAATAAAAATACAATTACTTGTCATGATAATGGCTTTGGAAATTGATCTAGAAACCTCCTTGCATGTCCTACATCAAGAGAAAGGCCATAAGAAATGTCAAATCTCAATTCATAATGTAATAATTTCCAAATACAAGCTATCATTAGTTCTACTGATTCAAACCCAAATGCTTGCCAAAACACATTACGACAACAAAGATAAATTATGTTTAAAATATGATAAATATAAGATATTTATTTCATAATTATTTTTGTGGATTTCCCTTGTTTACAAAGAATGTTACTCTATAATATCGAAAAATTGTTGGAGGGAGAATTGAACCACTTCAATTGAACTAAAGAGCTAGCAAAATCCATCCCAAAGAGGAGAAATGATTGAGATGCCTTCATCCACACTTTATAGTGACTCGAATTAAACTAAATGTAAGATAACATAAACTGACTTTTCTTATTCAGCATTATCAAGTTGGGATAATCAATTGGGTTGGGTTAAAGCCAATTGAAATAAATTTGGTCATACTTTATTTCAAAAAGTAAGGGGAGTGCAAGGGTTTCAACATAGCGGCACAGGCAAAGGTACATAATTCCAGAAATGGGTCAATCAAGATTAAATCCTGAGATAAGCAATTGCAGAAGATATGCATTGTGGGTGCAAGACAGAAAGTGTGAGAGAGTGGAAGTGAGCGAGTGGTGAATGCAAGTGACATGATCGTATGGGTGTTTTAATGCAAGCAACATTGGGACCCAAGGCATTTAGTTAGGAAAAAAAGTGAGATAAAGAGCACGAGTGAGCTAGCACATGTGATTGAAGCAAGGGCGTGTACAGGGCTAAGTGGTGACACCTAGTGTCAAGCAGAGATGCACACATGAGATCAAGGAATCAAGCAAAGGATGGAGGCAGATTCATGAAATATTTGCCAAATTAGCATACGTATGAGAAAAGGATGATATAGAAAGCTACGGATGGAAAGTACAATGCCTACGCAAATGGAATTGGAATTGCAATTGTTTGTGAGCAAGCGTAAGCTGCCATGGATGCAAAAGGGCAACAAAACACAATGTAGGCACTAGGCATCAATCAAGCTTGACTTATGTGATATGAAGGAGGACATCGAACTACAGATGTGGCGCAATAGCAATCACAGATGCATGGTTAGGCTCAAATACTAATTGAAAGAATCCATAATGGTAGGAAAACTACAGCGGCAAAAAAAAGGGGCAAAAAGTTAGATATGAATGCAAAAGGAGAGACAAAACCATACATAAAATCATTAAGGGTAAGAATGACTAGAAGGGATGCCATAGGAAATATCAAATCTCAAATCATCGTGCAATAATCTCCTAATATGAGACCAATGATTATTTTATAGATTTGAACTCAAAAAACCGCATCATTGACTATGCATGTTTGCATTCATGTCTTGATGTTGTGGCATCCCCTAGCCGCATGTTCGTCTCCGTACATGTCTTAGCCATGTGGGGTCAATATTGATTAGGACATTATGTGTGTCCTACTCGCTACCTTCTCTTGCTATCGCATCATTGTTTGAAATTGCAAACTACAAGGACTTCTTTCAATCCCACTTCGACGGTTATTTAAAAAATTTACAATTAAACTTTTGCTTACGACTCATTATGTGCTAGATGAAACTTATACCTTAAGGTATAACTCAACTTAGTTCGTGTGAGAACATGCGAAATTATATAATATTTTTTAAAATAAATATAAGTAAAATAACATAATAAAAGACTCCTTATCCAATAATATACAACTCAATATTATTGAAATTATAATCAATATTGACCCCACATATATATATCAACAAAATCTTCTCATTAGTTTATAAGAATATATCACAATTGTGAAGAGATACCTTTAGAAGTTTGAAGGCCTTCATTCACACTTTACGGTTACTCAATAATAACAACAAAAACAAGCCTTTATCCCACTATGTGGCGTTGGCTACATTAATCGTCTTTCTCCGTTGAGTCCTATTGAGTGTCATATTTTCATTTAATTCTGATAGATTAAGATCATTTTTGTACGATATGCCCAAGTCTTTTTAGGTCTACCTCTGCCTTTCTAAACATAAGTCGAATCTAAAACAACTACTCTCCTAAGTAGATCATCAGATGGTCGACATTTAATATGACCAAACCATCTAAGCCGACTCTCTCTAATCTTGCCTACCACTGGAGCTGAACCAACACTTTTACGGATAGATTCATTTCGCATTTTATCTCTTAAGTGTCAAGCCACTCATCCGCCTAAGCATTCTCCTCTCAACAACACTTAATTTTATTTTATAATTTTCTATTAAAGGTTAGCATTTTGCGCCATAAAGCATTGTAGGTCTCACCACCATCTTATAAAATTTTCTTTTAAGTCTAAGTGATACTTTTCTATCACACAAAGCATTCTTCCACTTCAACCAACTAACCTGAATTCTAATAATAACATCTCCATCTATATCGCCATCACTTTGAATAATAGACCCAAGATATCTAATGCGTTCACACCTTTTAATGATTTGATCACTCATAATTACAACTCTGCCACTAGAGCTACCACTACTACAATTACAATTCATATATTCAGTTTTAGCTCTGCTCAAACAAAGGACTTTAGACTCCAATATAGATGTCCAAAATTCAAGATTTTTCTGGAACACTTTCTCTAGTCTGATCCCCAAGAAGGATATCATCTGCAAAAAGCAACAACAAGGAATATCCTCCTGTAAATGTCCAATAAGAGCATCCATAACTAAAGCAAAAGGATATGAGCTTAAAGTTGATTTCTGATGTAATCCACCTTAAATAGGAAATACTAGATCAATTTTCCTGTTTGAACACAAGTAACAGCTCTAGCATACATATATTTAATGAGTTGAATATAAGTCATATCAAAAATTTTCTTTTCTAGAACTCTCCAAAGAACCACACTAGGAATTTTATCGTAAACTTTTTCTAAATCAATAAAAATCATATGTAGATCCTCTTTACTCTCTCCGTACTCTTATCAAACCTCTCAATAAATGTATAGCTTTCGTAGTAGATTTGTCCGGCATAAATCCAAATTGATTATGAGAAATCTTTGTACCACATCTTAATCTATGTTCAATTACCCTCTCCCATAATTTTAAAGTATGACACATTAATTTAATTCCTCTATAATTTGCACAACTTACGCGTCCCCTTTATTTTAAAAAATGGGACCAAAATACTCTTTCTTCACTCTCGGGCATCTTTTTAGTTTTTAAAATAATATTAAAGAGACTTTATAGTGACTCAAAATTAAACTAAAATTTAAGGCAACATAAATTGACATTTCTTTTTCATTTGAGCTTTATTAAGTTGGGATGTCAACCTTTATTTCAAAAAGCAAGGGGAGTTCATGGGCTTCAACTTAGTAGCACGAGCAAAGGTAAAGAATTAGGGAAATGGGTCAATCAAGATTAAATCTTGTGAGCAATTGCAAAAGACATGTATTGTTGGTGCAAGAAAGAAAGTGTGAGAGTGGAAGTGAGTGAGTGGGGAACATAGATGACATGAGCATACGGGTGTTTTAATGCAAGCAACTTTGGGGCCCAAGGCATTTATTTAGGAACAAAGGAGAGGTAAAGAGCACAAGTGAGCAAGCACATGTGATTGCAGCAAAGGAGTGTGTGAGTAGTGACACTCATAGGGTCAAGCAGAGATGCACACATGAGATCAAGCAATCAAACAAGGATGGAGATAGATTGATAAAATATTTGCCAAACAAGTATAGGTACGGGAAAATGATGATGTAGAAAGCTACAAATCGGCATTGGACTAAGAAGACACCAATGATAATGTAGGTGAGATGGAAAGTACAATGTCTACGCACATGTAATTGGAATCGCAATTGTTCATGATCAAGCGTAGGATGCCATGGATACAAAAAGGCAGCAAAACACAATGTAGGCAACTATCAAGCCTAATTTGTGTGATATGAAGGAGGAGATCGAAATTCATATGTGGCGCTATAGCAATCACAAATGCATGGTTAGGCTATAATACTAAATTGATAACAAAGATGTACAATGGGAGTTGAAAGAATCCATAATAGTAGGAAAACTAGTGAGACTGAGAGAAGGGGCCAAAAAGTTAGATGAATGAATGCCGCAAGGAGAGGAAGGCAAGAGGAGGGAGAAAACCATACATAAGGGGAAGAATCCATAGGAGGGATGCCATAGGAAGTATCAAATCTCCATTCATTATGAATTAATCCCCTAAAATAAGACCAACAGTTATTTTATAGATTTAAACTTAAAAACAGCGGTCACTTGCCATTGACTATGCATGTTTGCATTCGTGTGTCGACTATGTTGAATCGCCTAGCCACATGTTTGTCTTCGTACATGTCTTAGCTGCATGGGATCAATATTGCTTAGCACTTCATGTGTGTCCTACTCGCTGCGTCTATTGTTATCACATAATTGCTAAAAATTGCATAATATGAGATCTTCTTGACACACATTTGGAAGCTTTTTTTTAAATTATGTAATATGCTCAAGAGTCATTGTGTATTCATGAAACTTATTCCTTAAGGTGTACCCTGTCTTAATTTTGGTGCGACAAGCACATTTATATAATATTTTTTAAAATTAAATATAAGTAAAATAACGCTAATAAAAGACTCCTTAGCCAATAATACACAGCTGAATATTATTGAAGTTATCATTAACATAATCATGATTTCAATTTTGATTAATATTTTATTGATTATATTGATTGGGGTTAAGAGAAAGATATTGGGACTAAAGATGAGCAATGGGAGAACATGGACACAACTAAGAATAAGGCTGAGAAGAAATAATTTGTTAAGTTGATGATTCGTAGTTAATTTACAATTGTTAGATGATTATTTCATTAGTCTTGCTGATCCTTAACATGTCATTATAAGGTTTTTTTAGAAAAAAAAAATTATATCAGACTCTTCTGAATGAATTTTTAATATATCAACAGCCTTCGATATGCCTATTAAAATGGTCTCCCCATTTTAATTACTTTGTGAAATCTCCGATCACTCTAGTTTGGATCTCATTTTCATAGCATTGAGTGCATTCTTTCAACCAATCTATTTTATTTGCTTTTGTTTCCATTTTTTTAAAAAAAAATTAAAGAAGAATGTTGCAAAATCTAATTTAATTAGGCCCTCGATGACTAGAGTTTTTGTGAAATTAAAAGTTGTTTCACTTTTCATAAAGATATGTTATCTAAGCCACCTTCATTTGGATATTGAAAGAATCTCGAGTTTGAAAATATTGCTTCATGCCACTCTTGTTTTTATATTTTTAGGCGTAAATTCTTTGAGTGATTTAAGTCTTAGCTCGAGCTGCCTTTCACCAAATACGCATATTGATTGTCCAAAATCTATGGTGAAAGTTCACTCCTATCTATTCAGATATGTTCCCAAAACCTGATGTCGGGTTTGGATTTTTCATTAGTAGTGGTTAATGTTCTCATCCCTGCCATCCACTTAGAAGTGATTACTCCATCTACTAATATTATCATCAAGAATACTTCGCAAGTTATTGAAACTCCTCATCGCCTTCCCATTAGTAATCAATACGATGATTATTTATCACGAAAAAGTTTTCAATTTTGATTGGAACTCTAATAATGACTACTCTATGATGAATAAAAAATTTTATGTTCATTAAACCAAAAACGGCAAGAATCAAAAGAAAATCTATCAGCAGTATTCCATTTTCACTAGGCTTTAAGCTAGAGAAACAAAATAAAATCATTCTATATTTTCTATCTTATTGTATTTGTCTTTTCGCTTTGGCTTTTCTGTCTTATTGCATTTTTAATTTTCACTTCGACATTTCTTGATAAATGCCTTTAATATACTATTTTCTTTAACTAGTTCATATACTTTGCATTAGAAAAGAATAGAATCAAATAAAAAATTTACAAAGAACATATTACAGAAAAAATAGAAAGAAATAATAAGTCATTTATTACATTCATAAAACATGTTTTAAAGGATGATGAAATTTAGGACATTTATATGCTACATCAGGACAAGATATAGATGGAAAGAAATAAGGTGAAAGAGAGATTAATAGACAGGTAGAAAGGGAGAGAGAACATTTTGAAGAAAGAAAAATGGTGAACATGACTGTTTCCAAAGGAAAAAGATATGAAATGCCCAAATAAAAATACAATTAATTTTTCATTAATTCATAATAAATCTTACAGTCCCTTTTTTGTAGAAAAAGACCACCCTTAAGAATAATTACATAAATGATCCTCAAAAGATGACTTAAAACAATTAAATAAAAGAAATAAAAAAAGAGCATAACGAAAGCAACATTTAAATATTACCTAATGGAATTAATCAACAATGCCCAAAAAAAAAAACCAAATAAACAAAACAATCACTCCTATGTGCAACTCACTATTGCTTTGTCTACAACCAAAAGGCCTTGAATTCAAGGCTTAGTGTATTCTCTCCAACCTTTTTCTAATTTCAAATTTTCTTAATAACATGTAAGCATTCAATTCAATTACACATATATATCCTCATTTCTCTCTCATCTTAATACCTTTCCTCTCCCATTTATCTATTACACATACTTTTCAAAACACCATATTCTAACATCATTCCATCCATTTCAAGCTTCTATTAACCAAGTTAAAAATTTAAGTATGATGTTAAAAATCTTGCCATTGGCAAAGCCATCAAAGCACAGCATACCAACTCCCGTCTAATTCCTATTCAAAAATATAAGCAATCAAGTAGTGTATGAATCAAGCACTTGAATAGAATTTGTGACAAACAATAACATTAAAGACAAAGAGGAGAACTCACTTCATTCATTGTTCTAAATTCCTCTTCAACTTGGGGAAGACTACATGACAAAAAGATGGTTGGGCATTGACAAACAGATAAAAACAAAGGAGAAATTGTGTTTGCCTGAAAAACTAAATAAAGTGATGTGGTCAATTTAGCAAATGCATTACAAAAATAAGCGCATATGTCAACCCATATTGTATGCTATGGATAAAAACAAATGCTTTGCCACAAGAGATTCTTAAGGGACACAGTAAACATGAAAAGCTAAAATTTCCTAGCTCTTACATACCTCCACTGCAAGAGCCATTCATTAATGCTCCTGCCCCTCATTTTGATTAACCATTTTCTAACATAAGCATTTATTTGAATGTTCAATCTTAGTTTCACAGTTTTCATTCAATATGAAGTTAAAAGTCTAAAATCATATATTAGTTTCCAGTTCTAAAAACAAATTATAATCTCCTACAAAACCAAAAGGGATAGCATCAACTAGAGACAAGTTTATGCTTTAGCCGTGCAGCATTTCCCTTTCAATCCTACAGAACTAAAGGCTTGCTTAGAGTGACTGGCGGGTAAAAGAGAGACAACTATGCTTGATGTGAATCATTAACTTCATCTCCTACATCAAGTGTCTAAGAAAGAACCATACCAAGATCTCAAATATATTTTTTTTTCTAGAATATTAATAGAACATAAATAGATGAAAAAATTAAATCCCAACAAGCTAGAAGTTATAGACAAATAAGACTAAAGGACGATATTTTTTAGGACAATTCTTCACTTGATGGTGAAACTGATGGTAAGAATCGGAGATCCACGGTATCACCAGATATAAAAACTGAGGAAATACAAGTTCGGGCATAGACCAATACTAGACCAGCAGATGCTTCAAGAAGAAAAAGAATCATCCTATTCATACCGATCTATTGCTGTAAATTAGTATCAGGTCTTACAATCATAAAACCAGTACTGGTCTATAGTCGGTTATCCTGTCACGACTAGATGTGAGCAACCTCACGATCAAAAATAAAAACAAAAAAAAAGGGAATAAAAATTCTTTAAAAGAGTAAAATCTTGCATACCATTATTTGTAGATAGAAAACAATGCAGTCTATATGATAAATAACATAAAAAGGAAGAAATACTAGCATCACCATGTAGTTCATTACCTGCCTTGACAAGCGCATCCCATAGCTCTTCAGGCAATATGCACCCATTATGCTCCACATCAATAGCCTGAAAAATAGAATACAGCTCCAGCTCCTTCGCATCCATATAGCGCTTAAACTCCTGGTAGTCAACGCGGCCGTCACTGTTAGCATCGCAAACCCTAAGAAGATCCCGCGCATACTTATACTCAGCGGGTATACGAAGGGCCAATAGGCCGGCTTCGATCTGTGCGTAGTCGAGGTAACCTGCGCCTGTGTTATCGAAGAAGCTGAAACAGGCTCCGGATTCGAACCTCGCGGTCTTCCTTAGTCTCCCTTAGGGCGAGTAGCAGATGATCCATGGACACGGGGCCCGGTTTCTTCACAGGATTGCACCCGCTTCCGCCGGGAGTCCCCGCCGACATCCTCTACGAAGGGGTCGGGCCACGGCGACCACCGGGGTCAAAATTGCAGCAGTCGACAAACAGGCGGATGTGGAGGTCGTGGAACTGAGAGGCAATGGAGAAAGAAGAGGAGTGGAGTGGATTAGGAAATGGAGGAGACGATCGCTTGCTCATCTGAGAAATAGATTGAAACGATCCATCTCACTGGAAATTTGTCCCTCAGGTTGCCATGAATGCAGGTTGGGGTTTTGCCGCCATTGTATGGATGCGGGACAGAGAGAGCTTGAAGGAGAGAGACTGTGTTTCCTCTAGATTTCAAGACTTCGATTAAAGAATGAACTTGTAAAGTCCGGTTAGAAATATATTGTTTAAATTTTCAATGGTTATTTTGTTTGTCAAATTTATTTTTTTATTTTTTTATTTTTTTTATTCATAATATTCATAACTGAGCAAATATAAATGTTTTAAAAAAAAAAGAAAAATGCATACAAAATTCATTTCATATCAAAATATTGCTTTTAATTGTGAATTGTTTGTCACTAGGAGTGTAAACGAGTTGAACACGAGCAAACTCGGGCTCTGCTCATTTTCAGCTCGTCAAGAAATATCACAGTTCATATTCAGCTCGTGTATATTTTGAACATAAAAACTGTATTCTTGTTTGGCTCTTTTGCTTAGCGAGTCGAACACGAGCTGTTGTCATATATATATACATATATATATATATATATATATATATATATATTAAAAGAATTCGGCATTTAATAGTTTGATGGTCTAACTACAAATACCAATTTCCCATGTGCCTATCTGACCCGTCCGCACCACGGTAGGGATCGAACCCGAGACCTTCGGGAGACTTACAGTGAACCCCGCCCAAACCACCAGGCCACGGCTGCGGCATATATAATTGAATATTAGTATTTTGAGCCAAAACAAGCCGAGCACGAATAAAAAATTTTTTGTTTGTATTCGACTCGTTTATATATCAAGCACACAAAAAGTGTTCGTATTCGGTTCGTCAACATAGCGAAAGAATCGAACACGAGCATCTTAATTAGCTTTTCATGAACAACGAACCATTTTGACCTATTGTCACGAACAAAAACCAACTCGATTGATTCATATTTGAGCATCGTTTTAACCTTAGTTTAAAGCTTGCTCAAATTCATGCTTTGAACAATTCAAGCTATAAGTGAGTTGCACAGGATTGACATGTGTTACATTATCGAGTATAATCGATCAATAATGTTACTTCAAGAATTTCATTAAATTGAAACATTATTTAAATAATGAGATAGATATCAAAAGTTGAAAGGATGATTCATTTTTACATCTATATAAGCATAATTTGGTGACAATAAGGAGTATTGAGAAAAAAATTGTTTTGAAAGTGATTGGCACATTGTTGTGAAAACGACGACAATAAAGTGAATAATGGAAAGAGAAAAAATTGCACGCAGAAAAAACACCAAAGCGACACACATATTTACGTGGTTCGGCAAATTTGACTACGTCCACGGAGCTACAGAGAATTTTAATACTTCGAGAAATTACACCGACGAGCGCATCGACGTTTATAAGAAAATCTCTATTTTCTTGTCTCCCTTCCTCTCTCTCTCTCTCTTTTCCTCTCTCTCTCTTAGAGGACTTGGCTTGATCCTTTGCTTGGCTTCATCTTTAAGGCAAAAGAGACTATTTATAGAAACCAAGAGAGTGGTAGGTGAGAGGTAGATGAGCGATAGGTTGGAAGGTAAGTGAGCGGTAGGTGAGATTTTTAATTAGGATTCTAATTAAATTAAAGTGAACCGGATCTCCACGTTACCCAACTATTCTCCCACTTTGAAACTGGGACACTGACTGCATCACCTACTAGCTGTATCATCTACTAACTGTACCGACCTTTTACTCAAACATGATATCATCCACCTTTGCAACTCAAAGCCTCTGTCTTCATGCCAGAAGACCAGCTGAAGTCGAGCACAACTTCAGTTTCTCATGAGTAACACCCTCAGTTGACATATCGTCGTCAACATAACCTTGTATCACCAAGCTCTTTCCTGGGTTACTCTTGTATCTGCCTACGACTCTCACTGCATGAGCACTATCTGTCCTCTGCTGAAAGCCCTTTTCAACAAGTCCAGCCTTGTACCTCTTACTGCCACAAATCGCAATCTTCACCCTGTACACCCACTTGTTGTGCAATGTCTTCTTCCTTAGTAGAAGTTCTGCCAGCTCCCAAGTCTGATTCCCTGGCAGGGAATCCGTCTCCTCCTTAGTCAGCTCTCACTTGTTTGAATTCTCATCTTGCAAGATTTCTTCATAGCTCTATGGTTCTCCACCATTTGTCTGTACAATGTCCGGTTTTCCTACCTTTGACGCTCTGCTACTTTTCAAGAAATTAACATTTTTCTGCTTCTCCATAATGCACCTCTGACTATGCGTCCAAGTCTACAATGGCAGATCTCTCGTGCTCTTTGCAACTGTAGTAGCAACAATATTGAGTAAATCAGTAGTCATATATAATGTGTCAGTTTTCTTACCCAGAGCCAGTACTAATGCTCCTTTGGTAACCTTCCAGGTGCTATCTGAGAACACTACCGAATGACCACCCTCATTGAGCTGCCCAACAGAGATGAGGTTTTTCTTCAACTCAGGAATGTGTCTGACCTTTTGCAAAGTTCATTTGCTCTTGTTAGGGAGTGCAATATCAACGTCTCCCATCCCCACCACGTCTAAAGCTTTTCCATCAGCCTGTTGTACATTTCTAAAGTCGTCTGCAACATAATTTCGCATCAACTCTCGGTGGGAAGATGTATGGAAGAAAGCCCATGAATCCAGTATCCAGTCATCAACAGAACTGTGAACTACCAGCAATAGCGCATCATGTATTTCTTCAGTTACAACATTAGTGTCATCATTCTTCTTTTTCTTAGGATTCCTGCAGTTTCTTTTTATGTGGCCAACCTTGCCACAATTCCAGCAAGTTACATGCTGATAAGACTTTGATTTTGATCTTCCTCTGTTTGAGCTCTTGTCTTGTGATCTCACTCTGGAATCAACAATCAGTGTCGAACTCGAACCCGATTTCTCGCCAAAATCTTTCCTGCATGCCTCTTCAGCCAAAATCAGATAACGAATATCATCATATTTCAGTTTAGATTTACCTGCAAAACTACTAACTATTGTCCTTATGCCTTCTCAGCTATTTGACAATGAAGTCAACAATATCAGCGCGTGTATCTCATCATCAAAATCTATTTCAACAGACGAAAATTGATTTGTGATAGTGCTAAAATCATTCTGGTGTTGAGTAACAGACACACCTTCCGCCATCTTCAAGTTGAATAACTTTTTCATCAAGCGCAACTTGTTATTCATCGATGGCTTTTTCATACATGCCTAATAAAGCTGTCATGAGATCTGCATTAGTCTTTTCTTTGATGAAGTTGTGAACAACCGATCTCGGTATGTTAATCGTATATCCTCCAGAACCTGTTGATCCAACAAATTTTATTCCGCCTCGTCCATCTTTTCTGGTCGCTTTCCTAGTAACGGAAGATAAAAGTTTTTTCTCGTAGAGATAGTTATCTATCTGCATCCTCCATTAATTAAAATCCGTGTCATTGAACTTCTCGATCCCCGATACCATCACTTTGTCTCCGCACATTGTTCTTCTTTCAGCCTCGAACCACGGCACCGATACCGATTGTTGTGAAAAACAACGACAATAAAGAGAATATTGGAACAAGAAAAAATTGCACATAGAAAAAACACCAATGTGACACACATATTTACGTGGTTCAACAAATTTTCCTACGTCCACGGTGCTGCAGAGGATTTTATTATTTCAAGGAATCACACCGTCGAGCGTCTTGACGTTTACAAGAAAATCTTTATTTTCTTCTCTCTCTTCCTCTTTCTCTCTCTCTCTCTTCCTCTCTATATATATAATGCAAATTAACATTACTACTAAGATCACATCAAGAATATGCAATTTATTCTAAATAATGGGACATATAAATAATTAAAATTAAAACCTTACACAATGGCTTCCTCAATGCTTATGCCTTTCTTTTTTTTTTTTTTTTGCCAAAAAAATTACATTCATCATACATATGTGTCTTCTAAAATATAATTTCTATATTATGTAATTTAAGCACTACAAAAAAATAAATCATTGCATAAGAACGTACATTCTTAAAAATATTTTCAAGCATTCTAAAATACTAGTTGTCATCAACTTGTATCAATTTCTAAACATAAAAGAATATGCCTACCACTTAAAACTAATTTCATTTTTAATATTAGGAACTAAGGCTAGGTCCTTCACCCATGTTTTGTTAAAATGCTAATAAAAATCATCATTTTATATATTTGAGAAGCCAAATAATATTCATAATGATACTTTTAATTTTAAACATTGTTATAATATTCATTATAATAGTATAAATGCAGACTCTACAGTGTAACTATGGAGATACTACAAATAAAGTATTAGCGATCTTGTTATGTATGTTAGAGGCAAATACTAAAGTTGTCACTATTCCTATTAACACCCATAATTTAATCATAAAATACATCTAAGTTAACAACAACAAATGTTGCTAAATCTTAGTGTTAGCATGTTGTACACTACCTCCATAATGTGTATTCAAAATTATTTCAAAAATATTACATTTATACTTAAACTAGATGATATGCACCAACGAGATTGAATGCAAAACAAAAGTAAAGGCACTTAAAACATCCTAAAGTGTGAAATTGAAGATTAATAATTATCCTTAGATTATTCATATTCAAAACACTCTTATATGATGGTAATTTTTAAAAATAATGCTTTTGAGGACCATCTTACAATTGTGATGACCTTCTCACAACTCCTCCAAGCCTTTTCATAAGACACATTTTTGCTATAATTATTCTTTAATTCTGATATCATCATTTTTATTTCAAATTAACATTATATCTATTGAGTTTGTATTTAATTATTTTCTAATAAGTTAAGATTAAGCTTGCTTAAAGACTATGTGTAAGTCTCTCAATTTTAAATCTATTTAATTTTGCTAACTTTATTTGGTCATAGGTTCTTTGAACAAATTTCAGAAGTACAAAAGATAAATAAAATGCATCATTTAAGTATTTCAACCTCCAATTAAATTTTTCTCTTTTTTACATATAGATGTAACTACCTCTCGTCTTTGCTCTGAATTAGTTGACTATCTTCTATATGCATTAAAGATAGAACTGAGCATGAGATTATTAAATCAATAGTAATTAAATTAGAGTTAATTTTAGGCACTTAGATTTTTAGGGTAGGAGTTATTCATACATTCTCTATGTCATGAATTATTGATTCAACCCTAAAGTACATGAAGAATTAGAACACCCCACTCTTTTAGTAGTTTTAAGTACATCATAACATGTGGTTATAATTTCTAATGGATACTTTAACATTGAAACATTCAAAGAACCACCTTCACGTACTTTTTGCATCTTATATGTCCATAACATCACCTACTAAGGACCGACTATGGCACCTGGGAGTGTAATGGTAGGGAGAAGTTAATTGAGTGGTTTATAAATTATTTAAGTTACTTTTAAAATTATTATTGAATAAAGATTTTATTTTTATTCAAAATTAATTTATCATAATGTTATAACTAAGAATAAGTATTTACAAAAATAAAATAAACATTATGAGACAATCACAATTACATGTATATAAAATAAATAAAAAACAAAAAGAATAAACACAAATGACTTTTATGTTATTCTCCTCAAAAACTAACCTTATGGCTTATGACCATGCCTAGCCAACCTCCAAGCAAGGAACTATTTTCTAACAGTAACAATATATTTCGATCGGGCGAAAAAGACCTACACATGGATACACTCCTTCTGGACAAGTGCAACACAATGTACTCTACTACATCGAGCAAATAGAACCACAACTTCATTAATCATAGACACCCTCTCTTTTTTGTGAATGCAAACAAAGCTACTTTAATTAAAGAAAAAACGTATAACCAAAATTCTTTCAAATTTTGGAGGTGATAAAAAGAAAACATCTTCTATAAAGTGTATGATATCTCTATTCATGACGTGTAAAATGAAGACTCGGTCATTAACTATATATCAATTTTTATAATTTTCACTTAAAATACAATTATATATTAAAGGTGATCTCACAAATATTTTGAACGAACCACCACTGTAAATATAAATTTACGAAATTTGATAAGCTCTCGATGATTTTCATTCTATGTGAAATCAAATATAAATTTTAAGAAAAATTTTTTTCTTAATTTGAGTCATACTAATATAAGAAAATTGAAGCAACATTAATATTCCCAATGTGAATGTTTACAACACACTACAAATAATTTTGATTTTAAGTAAACATGTCATATTAAAATAAAATCAATTTTTCCATCAACATAATATTTGTTTATGAATCAAAATAATATGAAGATGTATATTAAAGTAAAAAAGACATTTCTAAACAACCTAGTATAACATTTGATTTAAACCAACACACTGTAAAATTTGAATTAAAAAATCATGAAAATTTAAATAATATATAAATAAATTTTCAATTAATACAATATAAACCTTCATCCAAATAATTTTCAAAACTTAAATGAAGAAGAAATAAGTTTTTTAACCAGTATAATATAAATTTTGATTTAACATTAATGAAAATTTAGATAAAAATAAGATGTTTAACCAACACAACATAAATTTTAATTTAAACAATTATGAAAACTTCAATAATAAACAAATAAGATTTCAAGCCAACATATTATAATATTTTGATCAATATAGCACATGGAACCTTGATGTGACCATACATACATACAGATATATATATATATATATATATATATATATATATATATATATATATATATATATATATATATATATATATATATATATATATATATATATATTATGATAAGGTGATAAGATAAGAAAAGTAAGTCAACACCTCAAATTGTAATAATTTATAAGAGAATAATGCCTCACTCCCAAATAAATTCACACATAAATTTTAACTACTGAATCAAAACAAAATTCAGGTAATAGCAAAAGCGCCATCTTCAAATAAAATTTTTAACTATTTCAAAATAAAATTTATTCATTTCATTATTGCCTTTATTTAGGAATATTAATTATTTTATCAAAAATAAAAAGATTTGAATTTGGGGTGGGTTCACAACAAATTGAATTATATATATATATATATCATCTATCTTAATCGTTACCCTTAAGATCAACTGCGGTGCAATAGAGGCGAACGATTCATTCAAACAAAATTCTAACAAACACAAGATCTAACTTGTACACATCATGACTCGGTGGATAACAAATTTTCACAATTCGATTCAATTCAATTCAATTCATGACTCATTAACGTTCTCAATTGCTTTGAAGTGTGTATGATAAAAATCACCAAAATGTATATAGAGTTACTATATATATAACAGAGAAAAAGAACCTACCCAAAAGTCTTTATATATTTCGAAACATACAATCCAAAAAGTGAATAGAATCGTTGCTCGCTCACCTTAGTGCTTCTTACTCTTTTTTCAAAATCAACAGTACAAGTGTGAGTCATAAGTTCAGCAGAAATAATCAATGCTAAAGTAAGATTTATAAATGGAAATAAAACAATGTGCATGCGTAATCATAGCTCTTATGTACGTACAATAAACATGTTTTCATCGTACGGGACATTTAAGGAAGAGGGTATCGAATGCAATAAACTGCAACAAGTATATATTTTATTCATTCATGGGCAATCATAAGAATATCAATAATTATTTAATAATCAATAAATGTCGACTTAGAAATGTCAATTGTAATTGTATGGGCTTTAATTACGTTCATTTCAATTCATACTATTGGGTCATCACACAACCCGTCGGCCAATAACCACTGATACAATTTTCAATATAATAATTATTAATAGTCCCTCAGTCATAATTTTCTTGGCATACCTGTATAGAGAAGTAAACTTTGTCTCATGCTATATTATTGTCTTAGACTATTAAATTAAATTGGAATATTTAGGGGGTTGTTTGGGATCAATTTTTCTTTTTTATTTTTATTTTTGCAAATAAAAAATAAAAAAGAAACATGAAAATAATGTTTGTCTATTTTTGTTTTATTTCTGTTTTTTATTTTTTAGGAAACACTTCTCTTTTTAAAATATTAAAAATAGAAAAAACATGTTTTGTTTGTTTTTAAAACACCAAAAACATGTTTTGTCTCTTTTAAAAAACCAGCCGTCACCGCCTCTCTCTGCCACCACTGCCTCCCGCTGCCATTAGTCTGTCACCTGTCACCGCCGCCATCCACCGCAACCCGTCCGCCACCCGCCCCCACTAGCAACCGTTGTCTTCTCCCAGCGTCAGCGGTGGCCGCCGACTGTCACCGCTACCGACCCCCGACTGCCTAGCAGCCTCTATCCAGTGATTGCCATTGCCCGTCGCCGTCCGTTGCCCGCCACTCGCCGCCCATCTGCCAACTGGTAATGCTTCGTGCTGGGTGGAGCAATGAAGATGTCGCATATGCCATGAACAACAAATGCTTAATACTAGAGCAAACATGAACCCAACTGTTTTATAAAATTTATAAGTTTTTTTCTTTAAAAAATAAAAATAAATATTCAACAAAACATGTTTTATATATTTTTAAAAAAAACATATAAATCATAATAGTACCAACATATTTTCTAGAAAAAAAGAAAACATGAAATAAAACAAAAACAAAACAGACTAAAAATAAAAATAAAAATCAAAAATAGAATGATCCCAAACAGACCCTTACCGCAGGACCCTGCGGTATTGTTTTGGCTATAAGTGAAATATTCTAATGTCTGAAAACTCTTACAAACTTATGCCACTAAATCTGTGGAAGAAGTGTCAATTGAAATTTCTCTATATAATGTATTTGTCACCACCTCTCTGCCTTGTCTTCTAACATGAAAGTGGCTAGCACCACTTACCTATTTTCCAGACAAATCATGTTATCTAGAATTTTTCCAATCTTTAATAATTAATCTTCAACCGTTGTAGGGTAATTGACACTTTCAAATGCATGCGGACTGAATGACTTAAAGATCTTGAAATACTAATGTGGTATATTTTGATATGGAGCTCAATACGTGTTAGATTTTTCAATAGCAATCATTTTATCAACTACTTGAGATATCAATTGAACAGTACATCGTTACTCGGTGGCTCTAATTTCTTTATCTGTCATATTATGAATATCACTTCTGTTCGAGCTATTATTAGTCTGCTTTGATAATATTCATTTTATTTCAAGTCATTAGGTCATCTCCCAACCCCTCGGCTAAAATAATTATTGATAAAAATTGATCCCCTCCCAATATAATTATCATTAATAGTCCACCTGATACCAACAGTTTCATCCCTGCCTAAATATCGAAAGTCAATAATAGTTTAATAAACATGCTCACCATATCAATAAAAGTAGTAAAATCATAAATATCATTAATGCCAGCTCATGTTTGCATTCATGTAACAAGTGCAGACATTCAACAATACGAAGAAATTTCTAAATATAGTCGTATATCAATACATTGCAGGAAATGAAAAGAATATTTCAATTTGCATGTGAATAAGGGTTTTATTTTGCAAGTTCTTCCCAAAACTACAACACGAGAGTTTTGACTCCCTACCGTTCACGCCTACTTCGCTCAGCTTAGCAGCTTTTATTGCATACGGACACCGGACACAATACGTCCAATGCCCAGTAAAGATGAGTGAAACATACCCAATTTTTTCATAAATCCCGAACGGAAATTTACATCCGGTGTCTATATCCAATAAAAAATACATTAGAGAAGCGAGCATAAGATGGAAAAATAGGGGGAGGAAATGTGAGGCACTGAAATTGATCTCATATGTATGTAGAAAGGAAAGATTAATGCTTAAATCTCAGCCATTCAATAATTATTCCGCCATTACATGTTCAATATAAAGTATTTGCTACATTAGCACGTGATTAGAAATGTTAATTAGGATAGATTAAGAATTTAATTAAGCTTATTTAGTTAATATTTTAAATTTTGTTGAAAAGCTTATTATAATTTTATTAAAATGCTATTGAGTGTATTCCGTGAGATGAAAAAATAAAATATATTCTAAAATTATTAAAATTTATCTGACTTGATGGCAATTGACTATTACATTAACTATGCTTCAAAATGCATATTTCACCTTCTTTAAATTAAAACAGTATTAATTTTGATGTGATATGAAGGAGATGAGTGCCATATGAGAGAGAGCAAAAAATGAGTTGCCTGCTGCTGCAGAACTCCATCCCTCTGAGGATGGGCTTATCATGGAACCGCTCAGCCATTTGCTCAATGCAAAATTTTGAAATATCATCATAAACCTGCGTCTGGACATGGAAATTTGCTTGTTAAATGCTTTACATTATGATGTTACTACTAAAGAAATAAGAGGTTTATGGCATAAAACATGTATAGAAAAAATACTTATATGTTTACATATCCAACACCTAAAGTTTCATATTTACATAACTTCTTAAAAGTGAAAGGCATCTTTTCATGCATAAGTTTTAGGGACCAAAGTGTTAAAAAATGTAAAAAATTAAATTTCAGGTGTTAGATATGTAAAAAAATAAAAACTTTGTGACATTATTATTAAGTTAGAATGAGGAGTTTTTCCGAAATGTACTTCATTGAGTCATTCTTTTTCTAGTTTTATGCGGACGGCTTCGTTCTGATGATTGAAAAGAGCTTGGATCTTGTTCGAATACATTGTCGTCGGCACTATCCATGCGATTCCTCTTGATGCGTCTGCGAATTATTTACATAAATCATTTGAATCCAAAGAAAAAAAAAACAGTTCAAAGTAAAAAATATTAACCAGATAAAGATCTAAACACAACAAGAGCATTTACAAAGAAAAAAACGTATTATAGCAAAATAAAAATACAATGAAATAGTGTAAGACGAAAAGCATTCATATGGATAGTCTAATTTGATGCCTGATGAACAAAAGTGAGATCATAAATATCTCAAGAATATCGTCAAAGTCCACCTGTAGAAAACCAGTTGCATGGATTGTAAAGAAGCTACAAATGTTGCAATTGCTGGAGAAAATTTCTCTGTGAAGTGCAGGCACAACAAAGCAAGTCCACAAAAGCCTCTAGGAAGAATCACAGAAGCAGGAAAGCCACAAAACAGTGAAGCCAAACGAAGGATCTTAAGAGGCCAGCAAGCAAGGGAAATCAATTCGGAGCATCAATTAATGTTTGTCAATTAAAACTATATTAATTTACCATTTTTAGAGAAATCTATGAATCATCACCTGTAAATGTATTTTTTTCTTCACGGAGAAATAAAAAATGGAGGGAAAGACTTCTAATGCATTTGAACTACTAACCACATTCACAAAAGAATGCGGGGGTTGAGAATGAAGCTTCACAACTAAAGAGAATAAAAGAGGATATGCCTTAAAAACATCAAGGGCCATATAAAGAGGTGGCGAACTCAACAAGTACCTCAGAGGATTCATTGCAAGAGAAGGTGACCCGATTCGATGAAATAGTGTATGCTAAAGGACCCCTAGTAGCGGGCAATGAAAGAGACCAAACACAACCACAAAAAGAAAATCAAAATTCTATAGTCGATGAGAGAAGAAAATATTGGTGTGAAGAGAGCTACTCTGAGTACCATGAAGACCTATAGCGGACAAGAGGTGACGACATTAAAAATAGCTCACAGAATCTATAATTATAAATAGCACCAGAGTGTCACAAAAAGAACGAGCAACAATAGGATGTAGAAAAAGAGCACCTACCAAAAATCCGACAAGCCTTCTCCAGCAACCAATTGACAAGGCACCCCAATTCCAACCACTCAAAAAGGGAGAGAACATGGGAGTACAAATGAGGATGTGATGCACATATGAAAGCAATGCACTAGTAGGCCAATGTCTCCACCCAGCCCCAGCCACACAAATATCTCCAGCGAGTGATAATCCCCATTTTGATATCAAAATTCCATGTGTGATCATCTCCACACGCGATAGTCTCCCCACGCAAGCATAGAGGTTAAGGCCATTTGAAACAACCAACCTACTTTTAATTTGTACAAAAAAAAAGAGGTGCTTATCGCATGAAGTTCTCATCGATATATAATTCGAAACTTAAGGAGTGGTTCTTCATATCTCACTCCAAACATTATAAAAATACTGCTTTCGTCACTGAGAACTTGTATTCTCGTGTTACTTAGGAGGGAAGTAGTTTTAATTTTCGAGGGAGAAAACTTCAACAACTAAAGAGCAAAAAATGAATTTTCACCATGCTTCTAAGGGCCACTGCCTTGTTGAGAGTAAAATTTGGAGGCTGAAATGCATCCAAACAATGGTTAAAGCGTCTTGATCAAGCCAACATATACATGTACTTCATCTGCTATCTAAATCTAACGACAGCCTAAATTTTCCTAAATTAAGTTCTATGCCCACCCTAAATAGTTGAGATAAAACTAATAATAATGAATTTTGTCTCAAAAGAGCCAACTCAGAACAAAAAAAAAAATTGGTTGCCTCTATGACTGAAGGGTCGGGGACTGCATCACAAAACAGAGTTCTTGCTATACAGGAGTAAGGTTGTATGCATCAGGAACCCATCCCCAGACGCCACAGAGAGAGTCTCATGCACTAGTGTATTTTTTCTAATAATTTGTCAATCCAACCAATAAGTTGTGCTTACAACCAAAAAAAAAAACCAATTTGCATAATTTCAGTTGATGGTGATCCAGTCAAGGCATGTTGAAGATGGTAAAAAGGGCACAAAATGCAAGCCTGATTATACCTTTCCTTCTGTGATGCTTCGTACACTTCATGTTTGGATAGCCACTGGATGCATCCAGTATTCGGCGGAACTAAAGATCCAGAAATGTGAAGCATTTCTTCATCCATCCTATATGATATTAATAAAAATACAGTTAGAAAATGTAACAAGCTTTTATTATTATACTAGATGAAAATTTTGAAAGAAAAAAAAGAAATATATATAAACAAAGAAACATACGGTTGCTTGTGTACTTGATAGAAGATGCACAAGTAAATTCAAAGTGTTAAATCGCAACTTTTAAGATGAAAAATCAAAACCAGACAAACAGATATGTTTTCACCCAAATCAATGTCTTTTTAACCATCTGAAGTTAGTCAACAAAAAATAAATGATAGTCAGAGTAATTCAACTAACATTAAGGTCAATATTAACTCAAGCATGCTCAGATCAAAAGAATATATCAATGAGATATCACTTCCATAGTCATATGTTTAAATATCTTGAATCCAATAAATAACAAAATATTATATTGGAGGTTAGGATTTCAAGATTTAAAACTTCATAGTTAAAATGAGTTCTAAACCAAAAGAATGAAAGATGTAAAGAAAATTTTTTGTTCTTCGAAATCACAATTAGACTAGCTGTACGACAAGAAATCAAACATAAAGCCATAAAAATTCATTGAAGCATGACATAAAATAATATTAAGATAGATGTGATAACAAAAATTAAAAAACAGTGAGTAGCACAAAATGAAGTAAAGTGATAAACATTGGCTTTTAAACAATTTGGCTGTATAAATGAAAGGAAAAGATGAACCAGTGAGCCAAGTAAAAAGATTACATTTTTTATACTTTTTTCTTTACTCTGATAAGTTGATTCTATTCTGCCATCCTTTTTCTGCAGGTAGACGCATTATCCAAGATTATTCAGTATCATTCAATAGCACCAGCAACACATTGCATCCAGTGATTTATGAGTAAAATCATGGCGAGGCATGTATTTGATGTGTTTGTTTTGAATATTTAAACAGCTTTATTTTGTATTTGTGACTTTTCTCCGCCTTTGTTTTCTATGTTTTTTTATTGCATAAAAGTATACCGGATATTTGACTATAGTTGGGGAGTATGAATCAATGAATGTTAAAATATTTTTTTAGCCAAATATATTTATATGCTAACATATTTTTTCAACTTTTTGACACGAAATTAAATTTAAATCACTTGCCTTAACATTAGCATATAACTATGCAGCCAATGCTTGCCTATCCCGTTTTCTGGATCATAACTAAACCTGGTATGTAAACAAAATAGAACTGCTCGGTTCATTTCACGTGCTGCACTATTCTTCCTGTAGCACTAATGCTTAATGAAGTCCGATTAGTTTATACTTTGTCAAGCTGAGCCATTCAGTGATTTAAAATTTGAACAAGTTGCTTCAATCACATTAAAAGTCATGTTATTTTAAGATTCAGTGAGATCCAAACTCTGAGTGATATCCTATAGATCCCATTTTTAGAAAAACGCTGCATTTTGCTTGAAGGTGTGGCTCCAGTTTTCCCAAAATATAGGGGGCCACAACAAACCATCATTAGAAAATAAAATTTTAGATAGAATATTAACATAGGATAGGGCTGCTTGGATTGATATAAGTTTCATGTAAAATGAGAGTTTGTTGTATGAAAGCTGTAATGGAGACCGAAACAACAAAAACAATAAAGCATGAAAAATAAAAGCTTCCAGAATTGTCAGTGTATTCAGACAATCAATTAACTGAATATGCACAAAATAAATAAAGATTGTAGATGGAAATGACAGAAAAAACTGCAAAAATGCAAAGCAATTTTACATTTGGAGCTTACCTTGATAAATGATCACTTCTATGCTTCCCTGAATAATGAATCAATTAAAAATGGATGGGATTAAGTGAACAGCAGGCACACATCACAGAATTAGAGCAAAAGCAACATTCTTTATCCAAGTAAAACAAGTAGAATGAAGGATTAGATATTCAGATATTCAAGAGACTAGGGATGAGATAATGAAGTCTAATAGACTTCCAACAGCTCAAAAGTATGGTAAGCTTGGCCGTATTAATATGAAATGGGTTCTTTGTGAACCTTGGCCTATTTTAGACTTTAACGGCATTGATATGTTTTAGGTGTGAAGGGACAACATTTTTTTGTATATTTTTATTTTTATTGTTTGTATATATTTTAGCAATTTTTGTGCTTTTTGGTTCCTTGAGAATATATCTTTTACTTGGATGAGAGAGGAATTTGAAAAATCTTCTACAAGAGCAGTTATGCATTAGATGTGTTCTAGTGTAGCCTTCTTATAGTGCGCCATTGTCATTGCATTTGTCCAAGCATACAGATATTGAGTCATCGAAACCACAAAATACTAGTACTATTGTCTAGCAAATCGCACCGACTTTTGTCTATTTTTTTCCCTGAAGTTGGGAAGAGGAGTGGGGGGAGGTACTGTAACGCCCAAATTTCAGGAAATTGGATAAGTTCAGCGAATTCTAAAAGTACACCAAAATTGTAATCTTCCCGAATTTGTTCAAAATAATTTTATTAAATTCTATGCATGAAATCAATCAAATCGATATAAAACATTGTATGTAAATTGTGAATAGATTAAAAATTATAAAATATTGAAAATATAAGTTTTATTAAATTAATAAATCCTAATTTATCCCTAATCCTCGGCACTGTAGGCAACAAACTTATGTCATGTTATTTTCATTCGAACGATTAATTGGGAACCGAACTTTGCACTTTTCTTCTCCCGAATTCCTCTGCCTCTCTTCACTTTCCCCATCTCCCTCCATGTTCATCTCACGCGCAGCAGAAGCAGAAGAGGCCGCAACCCTTGCTACAGTGCAAGGACGCGGGTGGCCGCGGCTTGCAGAGGAACCGAGCGGCACCTAGGTTGGCGCAGCTCGAGATTTAAGGCTCACGATTTCTATAAGTACAAATTCTTCTTTAACGCCATTCTAAGCATTCATGTCCTTCCCCACACTTATGTATTGACGTTTGCCTCCTTTTTCTCGTTCATAGTTGCCGTCGGAGGCGTCAATTTTGTGTCAGAAGTGTCGTGATTGTTTTGCAATCTTCCAAAAGGGCTTTAGTATCAGTTTAGCAAAGGATGTGATAGGAAGCAGACTAGCCGGTTTCAAAAAGGTGATTTATGTCGAACACTCCACTTGAGATATGTTTTGGCAACTAATACTTGTTTTTGGTTTAATGCATGTTTTGAGCCAATTTTATGAAACCCTATGTTGTCTAAGAGCTCTAGGTTGTCTACACGAGGCGGCTAGCTCAAGGCGAGCGTATAGAAACTCGTCGTAGAGATGTTCCATCAAATCAGATGAAATAATCTTGTGTTAATCTAAGAAAAACAATCTTCCATAGGTTTCATATGATTTCTAGTTTGACACTAATACATTTAAAAATTCTAACATATTATAGATGAATACCTGCAATTAATTTATGAATGTAAGTTGACTTTTATTATGCTACACGTGATTTTATGTGATTTTATGATTCAAATGATTATGCATATGACACTAATTGATTGAAGATATTCATTCTGTTATGATTCATGCTTATGAGATATGAAATACCTGATTGCAGGAATTATGCTTTATAAAATACTTGATGAATGTTGCTAAAGAAATTTCACAATAAATGTTAATGGATAAATTATTATATGAGTGTTTGCAAGTACATTATGCAGGGATGTATTTCTGACACATGATATTTATATGGGAATGAAACTCTGGGAACTGTTGGAATTAGATGGTGACAGAACGTTAAGGAATCGTGAGCATTAGGAGAGGTTGTCGATAACTGCTATGTTGGGGGAAGTCCGACATTTATCGATAGTTTATATGGCCTTTAGGGCAGGGTAACGACCTAGAATGGAAGAACACAGAAATAATTGAACCTGTACATTAAACAAGTGACAGTCTTATGATATGAGCTCTATGAAATGAATGAACATGTTTATGTTTCCGATTTCATGCTTATAACATGCACGTTACACTATTGTTGATTTTTCTACTACTTTTGCATGCATTATTTTCATGTTTTTTATTATGTCAGCATGTTATGATTGTATGTAGACGTGTATAATTTCATTTTAACATGCATGTTACAATTTTTTCATATTTAAAATCTTATTTTAACCCTGATTATTTTATTGAGCTAGTTTTATTCACTTTACATTGTTGCCTTCCAAGTAGCGGTAACAAGCACTGGAGAAAGTAGTCAGGTGACTTGTACAACTTTTTGTTTCATAGTTGGGTGCCTATATAGTCTTTTTTGGTAGGTATTTATTTATTGGATTTAACAACTCTATATAGTTTTCATGTTTTGGATGATTTAATTTTCATGATTCCGAATATTTACTCGAAATGTAATGTATCACTCATGTTGCGGCGATACAGTTAGAGTAATTCATCACCCACTGGGTCCTGATTATAAAATTCAGGACGAGTGCTTGTGAGAGTTAATCTAACCACATTGTCAGCCTTTGTCGCACCTCAGCCGACCCCTAAAAAAGAGACGTCAGTTGAGGTGTCACAAAAAGTGGTATTAAAACTTAGTTATTGGATTAAAAGAATGATAGAAGCATGTTAGAATTTAGAATATGTAAGAATTAGATCAAATATGAATTGATTTATTATACAGAACTATAGGTTGATGAATATGAGGTGGGTAACCATTACGATTTATGATGATACAATTGCACGATAAAATTATTACATGATAAATTGCATGTGAATAATAAATTTGTGTCAATTCACATAAACATGTTTGGAGAAGAATCAGAAAGTATTGAAGGTAAATCTTTTAGGCCAAAATGTAGAGCAAGAAATTCAAGCAAATACTATTTTGGATACAAATGAAAATCAAAACCAGACAAATGCAGACACTAGAACTATTGAGTTACAGGGCATTGTTCAACTAATTTCACAAGTGATTGATAAAAGAGTGCTATCGAAAGATCTTCCACCTGTACAGGGCCAAGATCTAAAACTGGGGAACAAGTTGATCGACACTTAAAAAATATTTTAGTCTTTCGAACCACCTGCATTCAAAGGTGCTAGTAATCCTACACTTGCTGAAGATTGGCTTTTGAATATTAGAAAAATTCTCGATGTTATGATTTGTCCGGAAATTAGAAAAGTGGTACTAGCTACTTTCATGTTAGAAGGCGAAGCAGAAAGATTGTGGAAAAATTTCAGCTGCACCTCTTCCACATATTCAGTGGGAAGTATTTATTAAAGTCTTCAAATATTGGTTTATTTCGCCTTCAGTCAAATTAGCATTGCAAGATAAGTTCTTCAATCTAACTCGAATATCCAAGACAAGTATGCAATATAAAGCAGAATTCACTTCTCATTCCAGATATGCACCATCCTATATCACCACCCAAGAGAAAAAGTATCACAAATTTTTGCGCGATCTCAGAGATCAATTGAGATTGACACTAGCTCCATTTGATATCAGCAATTTTTATGTGCTTGTTGAAAATGCAAGAAGAATTAAAATGAGTTGAATTTTTTCAGTAAGCAGTGACAACCTCAAGCAGGCAAGCAAAATGATTTTGGCAAAAGAGAACACTTTCAAAGCAAGAAAATTAAATGAGAAGGCAAGCAGAAGCGACTTCAAATAGAAAAGTTGGTTTGTGAAAAGTGTGGAAAATGACATTTTGGGAAATGTTTGATCGTTTCTGGAAAATATTACAAATGTTGACAGCCATGACACATTCAAATGAATTGTCCACAGGAAAAGAAAAGAGACAGCAAACCACAGGCAATCCAAGGATAGAGACTTTCCAGAAAATTTTTCGAAGGCAGCCAACCCAGCAGAATTCAATTTTTTGGAAAGTCTTCAGTGAAAATAAAGGGTAAAACTTCAGACCGCAGAGCTAAGCAACCATTAAGAGCCAAGTTTTTTCAATTAACCCTCAAAAAGCCAAAGAATCAGATGATGTGATTACAAGTACACTCATAATTCAAAATCAGTCCGGCATTGTATTATTCGATTCAGGTGCATCACTTTATTTTATTTTTGATGAGTTTGATGTCAGTTTACATATTGATATTATGCATTTTACTCCTATTTTGTGTGTTACTATGCCCTTAGGATGTAGATTTTAAGTCAATAAAAAATGTGTAGTTCATGCTCATGTGCATAATAAAACGTTATCAACAGAATTGATTATCAAACCAATTTTGAACTTAAATATTATTTTGAGGATGGATTGGTTGATACATCATTTTGTTATAATTGAATGCTAGAAAAGACGGGTGAAACTTAAATCTCCTTCTGAAAAGTCATTCTATATCTTATGTGATCGAAATGCACAATCTTTCCTGATTAGTACAGTGAAAGTTAAGAAATATCTGCGAAGTGGTGAAACGGTATTTTGGCAAAATTAGAAATGCTAAATAAAGATGTACAGAAATTGAAAAACAACCCAGTGGTTCCAGAATTTACTGATGTATTTCCTAAAGAATGGTCAGGGCTACCGCCAGAACGAGAGGTTGAATTTGGTATTGTTGTGCAACCAGGAACGTCTGCAATACTCAAATAACCTTACAGGATGACTCCAAAAGAATTGTATGAATTGAAATATCAATTGCAAGAATTGCTCGATGAGGGTTTCATCGGGCCAAGCAATTCACCATGGAGTGCACCAGTGTTGTTTGTCAAGAAGAAGTATGAATCTATGCGGTTTGAATTGATTACAAAGTGTTGAATAAGGTGACAATCAAGAACAAATATCATTTGCCCAGGATCGATGATCTATTTGATCCATTAGATACAACTACATTTTCTCGAATTAATCTGAGATCAGGATATCATCAGATCAGAGTCAAGAAGACAGATATAACTAAGGCAGTATTTGTGACCATATATTGTCATTATAAATTTTTAGTTATGTCTTTTGGCTTAACTAATGCTCCTGCAATTTTCATGGACATGATAAATCAAATTTCAAGTCATATGTGAATCAGTTCGCATTATATTTATTGACGATATTTTTATTTATTCAAAAACTGATGAATATCATGTAAAGCATTTGATGATAGCTTTGGAGCTGATGTGAATTTTGTATGTGAAGCGTTGCATTTTTTAGACACAGTATTAGTGGTCAGAGAAATTTATTTGATCCCCTGAAAGTAAATGCAATTATGGAATGGCCTACTATAAATAATATTATTGAAATATGTAGTTTTCTTGGTTTGACATGATATTACAGGAGGTTCATCAAGAAATTTTCACAAATAGCTACGTCGTTATCCAAGTTGATGAGAAAGAATTTCCAGTTTGAATGAACTGCAGAATGTGAGCACAGTTTTCAAGAGTTGAAGAAATATTGCCCAAGGCACCAATGTTAGCTTTTCCATCAGGCACAGAAAGATTCCAGATTTATAGTAATGCATCCTTACGAGATTTGGGTTATGTTCTAATGCAGAATAAAAATGTGATAGCTTATGCATCTAAACAGTTGAAGTCACATGAAAGAAACTATCTGACGCATGATCTAGAATTGGTTGTAGTAGTCTTTTCTCTCAAAAATTGACGACATTATTTATATGACGTGAAATGTGAAGTATTCACTGATCATCAAAGTCTAATGTACATTTCACACAAAAAGAGCAAAATTTAAGTCAATGAATATGGTTATAGTTGATCAAAGATTATGATATGGATATATGATATTGTCAGCAAATGTCATTGCCGATGCATTGAGCCATAAATTCAAAAGTAGTGCGAGTTGGATTCTTACTCGAATCGAGATTAGCTTAAAGAAATTGATACTGCGAGTTGGAAGTTAGAATAATGGGTTACTTAGAACAATTGACGGTGCAACCTATGTTAATTGATAAAATCAAGAAATTTCAAAAAAGTTAATAGTGAATATTCGGAAACACGGAAGCGATATCGATTAGAAAATGAAATAACGACATAATTGCTAATGAGATGTCGTATCGAAAAAACTACGGCTATTGGTACACAGTAATTCGATTTGAGACGAAATTCTACATTCGCTCTTCATTGAGCCCACCACAGTTCATCGAGCTGACTCGAAGTAGTACGAGGATTTGAAGTTGGCATTCGGTGGGTAGTATGAAGAAGTATATTCTTGAATATGTATCTCGATATCGAAGAGCATGTCGGATTGTAAAAGTGAAGCGTCGAAACTCAACGGATTCTTCTGATACGTTGTCGAAATCTTGAATGAAAATAGAAATAAATTACTATGGATTTTGTTATAGAATTTTCTATTTCCACTTCATTCAGGTATCTCAGCCTTTACAAACTAACATGTTTGACATTGAGATACATATTCAGCAACATCATTCTTCATACATAGCCACCAAAATACCAACTTCAAATCCTTAGTTTTTTAAATTTGCTGGATGGTATGTACTACATGATGACGACAAATAAAATTTCTCGTCTAAAATCGGAATGGAGTAGGTACCCGCCGCTGCGGCTTATTTCGGATAATGTCATATTTATCGGCAATCATATTAGTCATCTTTCACGATTGACATCGCTTTAGGAGTTTTGGATAATGCGTTGCTAACTTTACGGGAGTTGTCTTGATTATATCCGTCAGTTGGTTTTCGGTATCAGAGGCGATGTAAATAACCCATGTCGCCGTCTTTTAACTTGACGCCAAAGCGTCGGTTCTTTAAGCGGCTCTGCATGCGAGTAGAATCCGACACACTGCAGTGAATTCTTTGGCTCAATGCGTGGCATTCTTCAACCAGAACAATCTTTGTATATTCGGATCGTAATCTTGATCGGCTTCCCAGCCATCTTCGATATCTCAGATTCAACTCTTTTGTGTGAAAATGTCTCGGACTGATGATCAATAAATTCTTCACATTTTGTGTCATACAATGTGTTGCCAAATATTGAGCAAATACCACAACTTGACTAACCATAAATCACATGTTAAATAGTTCATTTCATGTGGCTTATTTGTTGGATGCATAAGTTATCCCTTTTTTATTTTGTTAGAACACAACCCGGGTCTCTTAATGATGCATCTCTAAATTAGGAATCCTTTTGTGTCGGACGGAATAGAAGTAGAAACCTTCAGTGTGGTAGTCGAGTATTCTTCGATTCTTGAATACGCTGTGATCACGATACACGGTCCACTCAAACTAAACAAGCTTTCTCCTTAGCTTAGATAATGGCATGTTATCTGGCAATAGAAAAACCTTTGACAAATCTCTTATATGCTATCGAACCAAAAAAAGCTGATACCTTTGTAACACTCTTTGGAGTAGGTTATTCCATAATTGTTTTTTTCACTTTCCTAAGGATCTTGAATTTCACGACCATGATAATGTTCCCCAAAATGCAATGGTTCACGGTCAAAATTCACAATTAAAAAATTTTGCATATAACTTATTGTCTCGGCAACTCTAAAACAATCCTCGAATACTTTGCCATGATCTTACTCGATTCTTGAATAAATCAAAATATCATCGATAAATATAATAATAAGCGATCCACATATGGAAACCCAAAATTTGATTAAATCGAAGTCAATGAAAATCACATGAGCATTGGTTAAACCAAAATGCATAACTAAAAATTCATAATGATCATTTTTGTCTGTTGTCTTAGTTATATCTACCTCATTGACGACCTAATGATATCCGTTTAAAATTAATTCGGGCAAAATACGGTTGCACCTTCTAAATGACAAAAAGATTATCAATTATGGGTAGAATGTTGTGCTTGATCGTCGAACTTTGTGTTCTACATAAATACGCTAACAACGTAGATTCATCTTTTTTTCTTGACAAACAATCTTTGGAGAACTGTGGCGAATTACTTTGTCAGATAAATGCGGTATACATCAAGCAAAATTTGAGGTAGTGAATATGGTTATAGTTGATCAAAGATTATGATCTGGATATATGATATTGTCAGCAAATGTCGTTGTTGATGCATTAAGCCATAAATTCAAAAGTATTGCAAGTTGGATTCTTACTCAAAGATCAAAGTTGGCTTAAAGAAATTGATACTCTACAGTTGAAAGTTAGAATAATGGGTTACTTAGAACAATTGAATGTGCAACCTATGTTAATTGATAAAATCAAGACAGCTCAAAAAGTTAATAGTGAATATTCAGAACTTCTGAAGCAATATCAATTAGAAAATAGTACTGACATAATTGCTAATGAAGATGGTGTTATCTGAAAAAAGCTACAGCTATGGGTACCTGTTAATTCTGATTTGAGACGAGAAATTCTATATGAAGCTCTTCATTCAGGCCACACAGTTCATCCAGGCAGCTCGAAAATGTGCAAGGATTTGAAGTTGGCATTCTGGTGGCTGGTATGAAGAAAGATGTTACTGAATATGTATCTCAATGTCAAGCATGTCGGATTGTAAAGGCTGAGCATCAGAGACTCAACAGATTGCTACAATCATTGTCGAAATCTTGAATGAAAATAGAAATAAATTACTATGGATTTTGTTATAGGATTTTCTATTTCCACTGCATTCAGGTATCGACAATGATTGTAGCAATCCGCTGGGTCTCTGATGCTCAGCCTTTACAAACTAATATGCTTGACATTGAGATACATATTCAACATCATTCTTCATACCTGGCCACCAAAGTACCAACTTCAAATCCTTGAACATTTTTGAGATGCTTGAATGAACTGTGTAGCCTGCATGATGAGCAACAAATAAAATTTCTCATCTAAAATCAGAATCAGTAGGTACCCATAACTGCAGCTTATTTCAGATAATGTCATATTTATCAACAATCATATTAGTCATCTTTCCTGATTGACATCGCTTTAGGAGTTTTGGATAATCGTTGCTAACTTTCTGAGTTGTCTTGATTCTATCCGTCAAAGTAGGTTTCAGTATCAACTGATGTAAATAACCCATGTCACCCGATCTTTTAACTTCTAACAGTAAAGCATCAATTTCTTTAAGCAGCTCTAACATCTGAGTAAGAATCGAGCTTGCACTACCTGTGGATTTACGGCTCAATGCATCAGCAACATTTGCTCGGCCGGGACAATACTGTATATTCATATCGTAATCTTGATCAGCTCTAACCATCTTCGTTATCTCAAATTCAACTCTTTTGTGTGAAAATGTACTTCATACTTTGATGATCAATAAATTCTTCACATTTTGTGCCATACAAGTAATGTTGCCAAATACTGAGAGCAAATACCACAACAGCTAACTATAAATCACGTGTTAAATAGTTCATTTCATGTGGCTTCAACTGTTTGGATGCATAAGTTATCCCTTTTTTATTCTGCATTAGAACACAACCCAGGCCTCTTAATGATGCATCTCTAAATTAGGAATCCTTCTGTGCCAGACGGAATAGTAAAAACTAGTGCAGTAGTATCAAATATTTCTTCGATTTTTGAATACTGTGATCACATTCTGCAGTCCACTCAAATTAAACAACTTTTCTCATCAACTTAGATAATGACATAGCTTTCTGTGAAAAACCTTTGACAAACCTCCTATAATACCCTGTCAAACTAAAAAAGCTGAGTACCTTCGTAACATTCTTTGGAGTAGGTTATCCCATAATTGCTTTCACCTTCTAAGGATCTACTGAATTTCCCTGGCCATTGATAATGTTTCCCAAAAATGCAATGGTTCACAGTCAAAATTCACAATTAAAAAATTTTGCATATAACTTATTGTCTCAGCAACTCTAAAACAATCCTCAAATGCTTGGCATGATCTTACTCAGTTATTGAATAAATCAAAATATCATCAATAAATATAATGATAAACTGATCCACATATGGCTTAAAAATTTGATTCATCAAGTCTATGAAAATCACATGAGCATTGGTTAAACCAAAATGCATAACTAAGAATTCATAATGATCATTTTTTGTCTCAAAAGCTGTCTTAGTTATATCTACCTCATTGACGCTGACCTAATGATATCCCGATTTAAAATTAATTCAGGCAAAATACAGTTGCACCTTCTAAATGACAAAAAGATTATCAATTATGGGTAAGGGATATTTGTTCTTGATCATCACTTTATTCAGCTCTCTATAAATAATACATAACAACGTAGATTCATCTTTCTTCTTGACAAACAATACTGGAGAACTCCATGGTGAATTACTTTGTCTGATAAATCTGTTATGTATCGTTTCCTGCAACTGACATTTCAATTCTTGTAATTCCTTCAGAGCCATTCTATAAAGAGATTTGAATATTGCATATGTTCCCGGTTTCACATAAATAATAAACTCCACTTCTCACTCTGACGGTAACCCTAATAATTCTTCAAAAATATATCAAATAATTCTGAAATCACTAAGATGTTTTTCAATTCATATTCATCTTTATTTAGCATTTCTAGTGTTGCCAAAAATACTCATTCACCATCTCACAATTTTTTCTTTATATTTCACTAAATTAATCAAGGAAAATTGTGCATTTCGATCACATAGGATATAAAATGGTTTTCACAAGGCGATATCAGCTTCACTCGCCTTTTCCAGCATTCAATTATAGCAAAATGATTTACTAATCAATCTATCCCCAAAATTACATCAAATGTCTGAATTGGTATGATAATCAACTCTGCTGGCAACTTCTTATCATACACATGAACATGCACTACGCATTTTCTATTGGCATAAAATCAACTTTCTGATGGCATAGTAACACATAAACCAGAAGTAAAATACATAATATTAACATGAAAACTAACAACAAACTCATCAGAAATAAAGAAATGCAATGCACCAAATTCGAATAAAATAGTGTCAGACTGATCTTAAATTAGAAGCGTACCTATAACTACATCTTCAAATTATTTGGCTTCTTGAGGGGTAATTGCAAAAACTCGGGTTTTTGCTGGTTATTCAACTCTGCGTTCTAAAGTTTCACCATTTGTTTGCACTGAAAGTTTTCCCAAAAATTGAGTTTTATTGGGTTAACCACCTTCCAAAACTTATTCTGGTTGTCCCTATCCCTAAATTGTTTTTAGTCTGCTGTCTTTCTTATTTTATGTGGACAATTCATTTGAATGTGTTCTAGCTGTCAACATTTGTAATATTTTCCGGAACTGATCAAACACTGCCCAAAATATCTTTTTTTACGCTTTTTACAAACTGGCTTTTCTTATTTTAATTGAGGCTACTTCTGCTTTACTTCTGATTTAATTTCTTCTTTTGAAAGTATTCTCTCTTACCAAAATCCTTGTGCTTGTCTGCCTGAGATTACCACTGCTGACTAGAAAAGTTCAGCTCATTTTCAATTCTTCTTGCCCTTTCAACAAGCATGGAGAAATCGCTGATTTCATATGGAGAACTAATGCCAACCTCAACTGATCTCTGAGATCGCGCAAAAATTTGTGACCTCCTGGGCGATAACATAGTGAGAGTACATATATGGAAAAAAAGTGAATTATGCCTCATATTGCATAACAGTCTTGGACCCTTGAGTTCGATTGAAAAACTTATCTTACAGTGCTAATTTGGATGAATGCGGAATGAACCAATCTTTGAAGACTTTAAAAAATTCTTCCCGTCGAATCTGTGGAAGAGGTATCAGCTGAAATTTCTCTCTATGTTGCGCTTACCATCACCTTTCTGGTTCGTCTTCTAGCATAAATGTAGCCAGTATCACTTTTCTTTTTTACGGAGAAATCATACCGTCTAGAATTTCTTCGATCTTCAGGAGCCAATCTTCAGCAACTGTAGGGTCACTGGCACCCTTGAATGCAAGTGGCTCGAAAGACTGAAATATCAAGTGTCGGTCAACTTTTGCCCTACTTTCAGCTCTGAGCCCTTTACTAATGGAGAATCTTTCAATAGCAGCCATTTTATCTACTTGTAATATCAGCTGCACAATGCCCTGTAACTCCGTTGTTTTGGTGTTTGCATTTGTCTTGATCTGATATTCATTTCTGCCCAAAATTGTTTCAACTCTAACTTCGTGCTCTGCACCTAATCTAAAGGACTAGTCTTCAGCACTTTTTGTATCTTCTCCAAACATGTTTATTTGTATTGACATAATTTATTATTCACATGCAATTTATCATATTATAATTTTATCGTGCACATGTGACACCTTAAGTCATAAGGATTACCCACCCCAGATCTATCAATCTATAGCTCTATATAAATCAATGCATATTTGATCTCATTCCTACTTTTACAAAATCTAACTTGCTTTCATTATTCTTTTCATTTATAATCATGCTCTGTACCACTTTCTGTCACACCCCAACTGGTCTCCCCTTTTTAGGGGGTCGGCTGAGGTGCGACAAAGGCTGACAATTTGGTCAGACCAACTCTCACCAACACTCATCCTGACTTTTATAATCATGACTCAGTGGATAATGAATTAATCTAACTGGATCGCCGCACATACGTGATACATTGCATATCAAAGTTCATTCATATTTACGAAAGCATGAAATCATATCATCAAAACATAGATATATAGAGTTGCTAAATTCAATAACCAAATACCCAAAATGGTTATACAAGCTCCCAACTATGGAACAAAAAACTATACAAGTCATATATGACTACTCTCCTCAATGCTCGTTGCCCCTACCTGGAAGACAACGTAGAGTGAGCAAACCTAGCTCAATAAAATAATCAAGGTTATAATAAGATTGTAAACATGAAAAGAAATAATTTGCATTCTCGTATGAAACTATATATGTCTACAAACAATCATAACATGATAACATAATAGAAAACATGAAAAGAGAATAGGTCGAGTGGTATAAAATCAACTATAGTGTAACATGAAGATCGTAATCATGAAATCAAAACTACAAGCATGTTCATTCATTTCATTGAGATCATATCATAAGAATGTCACTTATTTCATGTATAGGATCCAACTATTTCCATGTTCTTTCATCATGGGTCGTCTCACTACCCCAAAAGCCATATAAACTATCGATAAAGATTGAGCTTCCCCCAACAATACAGTTATCGACAGCCCCCTTATACCCACAGTGCTCTGATGTTCTGTCACCGCCTAATTCCAACAGTCTCTATAGTTTCGTCGCAATATAAATATTAGGAGTCAAGAAAAGATAATGTACTTGCAAGCAGTCATGTAATAGTTTACCCATAGCATTACTTCTGACATTTCTTAAAGCATAATATATGAAGCAACATTCATTAGGCATTTCCTAAAGCATAATTTTTGCAATCAGATATTTCATCTCATAAGCATGAATCATAACAGAATGAATATCTGTAAGTCATCAGTGTCATATGCATAATCATCTAGATCATAAAATAGCTTAGAATCATGTGTAGCGTAATAGAAGTCAACTTATATTCATAAATTAATTGCAGATATCTATCTACAATATGCCAGAATTACTAAACGTGTCAATATCAAACTAAAAAACATATGAAATCTATAAAAGAGTATGTTTCTTGGTTTAGCACAGGGTTATTTCACTTGAATAAATGGAGCAGCCCCACGACGAGTTTTTATACGCTTGTCTCAAGCTCAATATCTCATATACACAACCTAGAGAATGTAGACATCATAGGAATTCATAAAATTTGGGTTTATAACATGATTTAACCCAAAACATAACTTATTCACCTGAAACAGACGATAAATGGGCTTTTCATCATAAATCGTCCTTTTGAAACCGTCTAATCTTCTTCCTATCACCTCCAACTTAACTTCCCTTTGCTAAACTCGTGCAAAAACCCTTACGAAAGCTAGCAAAGGATTGTTGATGCTTCCGACACACAATCGGCGCCTCCGACGACTACTGGAAATGAGAAAAATATGAAAAATGAGGCATAAGTCAAAACGGAAGGGTGATGAAAGAACTAAAAGCTTCGAATTAGGAGAGAGAAAGATTTGTATCATTGGATTTCACCCCGGAGCCCTAAATTACGAGTTGCAACAGGTAGTCGCTCGCTTCGCGGCCAGCTCGCCCCTTACGCTGTAACAAGGGTCGCGGCTCTCAGCTTCTCTCGAGCTGTAGCAATCGCATGGAGTAGGAGAATCGGAGAGAGGGGGAGGAAATAGGGAGAGGAGAAGGATTAGGGAGAGAAAATCAAAGCAAGGAATGCCCTATCATCGGTAATTACAAGTATTCATGTAATAATATATTTATAACATCACTTAAGATATTTCTTAAAGTAAAACTCATGAAATAAGCATTCATCGGACATTTCATATATCATAGATATGAATCATAGCAAATGAATACCTGCAGACAATGAATTCATTAAATATTCATCAAATTCGTAACATAGTAAAATTGCATGTATCATAAGGGTTAATCAAATTACATGCAGACAATCACCCATGTATTCATTCACAATATGAAAAAAATTCTAAATACAAGTGTCCAACACATATCACAAAGAAACTTACAAAGATATATTTTTTCTAAGTTAACGCAAGATTATTTCACCTGACTTGACGAAGTAGCCCTAAGACGAGTTTTCACACATTCACCTTGAGCTCGCCATCTCATGCAAACAACCTGGAAATTATAAACATCTTGAGATTTCACAAAATCTTGGTTTATTTCATTATTTAACCCAAAACTTATTTATAAATTCGTTCTTCTAATATTGTTTATTATTCTTCCTTCTTCCTGTTCCTTTAATTCTCCCTTTACTTCGTTGATTTCGTGCTAAAAACCCTTACGAAAGTCCACAAATCAAGTTTTTCGCTTCCGACTCTAATCCACCTCCGGTATAACCACCAAAAACGAGAAAGTGCGTTGATTCATGGCATACATCAAAATGAAGGCGTAAGAAAGAAAAAGAATGTATGGAATAGCGTGAAAGAGGGTTTCCTACTCACCGAATTCTCCCTGAAGACCTGAAGTGCCAGTTGCAACACTTTGTGGGTCGCGCAGATCCCGCCGCTATAGTGTTTCGATCGCAGCTCTTACGATAAGGAGGAATCAAGAGAGGAGTGCAGCACTTTATCTCACCCCCCTTTTATTCTCAATCGTTCAATCTCATCAGACCATTACATGCCATGAAAGGCACGAAACAGTCGGTGGTATCGGTGGATATGAGGGATTAGTGATATAATTAAGATTTAATTAAAGTAAAAAATTTCAAAATGTCTTATCTCTCATTTTATTCAAAATTCATATATAGTGTTATATACTGATTTGATCAATTTGAAGTGTAGAATTTTATAAAATTGCTTCGATTTAATTTCGGGGATGAAAAATTGTGGGTACATTTTAAAGTCATCAATATTTTACCCAGGTTCTCAAATTTTGGGTGTTACACAAGCATCCATTCATTCTAGAACTAGTAAGGAGCTCTATGTCCAAGTTTTTATCAACAGTGATATTTTCTAAATTTGGGTGTCCTAGATTACGGTAATGCTTCCTTTGACTCTCCACCAAAAAACTTAAATAAGCATGCATCATTCTCCCACACACCATGAAAGAAACATTTGATTGATATTATAAAATTTATTACTTAACTATACTAAGGGCCACTCCATGAACATAAAAAGGTGGGTATGAATGAAATGAACAAACAAACTCTACAAGCACCAAAGAATCCTTAAAAATAGATAGTTAATGGTGTTAAAGGGATACTTTGGGCACTCCCCACCTGCACCAAATAAGGTTGGAATGGGTGATATCCCAATATTGAGGACTTTCGATAAAAGGGCAACTGAATGTTCTTGAGAGACTACAAGAAAGGGGTACAAGAGAGCTTGAATGTTCTTGAGAGACTACAAGAAAGGGGTACAAGGGAGCTTGTTTCCATTATACCTTAGAAGAGGGATTTGTCATCATATTATCTATCTTGCAACCCTTCAGCATAGTTTTCCACTAAAACTTCATGAATGGCAGTATTTATAAAGGACTAGCTTCCTCTCTTTGCTTTCGGTAATATGGGACAAAATTCTTATAGAGAAGAAATTGAAAAGGTTGCTTAAGGTGATGAAAGAGCCACCAATTGGAACCCTTAATTTCGGGAAAGGATAGGTAGAGGGGCATGTTCAATCAAAGCACGACAAAATAATTACATGTGGCTAATTTTTCTTTTCTGCAATGCAAGGCATGTGATTACACCCTTAGATGCATGGACATCTGCATATACACCTATATTAAGTATGTGGGGTTGGATTTTGGACACTTTGTTTGACAGCAAAAAGTTCCTAATTGGAAGGATTTTCAAAGAATAATCATTCCCAAAACCTCAATAAAAACTCGATGTTAGGAGTGTGAATCAGCTTGATCAAACCAAAGCCATATACTGATCCTATGTAGTGATTTTGCATACTTTATTGATGCCAACATTAACATCAAGGCCCATTTGGCATCCCATAATTAGGTAGAAAAACTTCAAAACTTTATTTCATAATTAAAAAAATATGGTTTCGATCCAAGTGATCATTTAAAAAAAATGGATACAAGAATAATCATGAAGATTGGGGGAAAAAAACCCAAAACAATCCCTCATTAGTTTTCATGTGATCAGTTCATACATGAACAAAAAATGTTACAACAATGTTTCTTACAAGCATTGCACCAATGCTCTAGGGGCACTATTTTATTATTGCATTAGCACTTTTGCCTTACTCCGTCAGTTAAATATAAGGTAGATATTTGGATTTCCATTCCACAGTGAGGCTCCAGTATAAAAACAGTGTTGGAATTGGACAATAGAGTGTATTGCTAATGCTTTTGTTGCACATCAAAGACCAACGAAACGTTATGCTCTGAATTGAACTAGGTGCTTTTATTTTCCTATTATTTTTTTCAGAACACTGACTCTAACACTTAGGCCATTTCAAAGTGAAATCCAGGGAAGATATGAGCCATCACTTTTAAAATGTCATGTCATTTTCTCTACATCTAACATAAGCTTGTAAATAGACTTTATTCCCCATGTTTCACATAAATTAATAGATTATTATTTCTATATTAACACAGAACAAGTCTTCACAATTGGAGATTTAGCAGCTCATAAGCTCATAATTTTGTCGTGCTTACTCTTTCACTGTGAACCGTATGATGCTACCATCTTTAATCGAATGGTGCTTGTGATATATGCTTGTAAAAGTTGCCAAACCATCCCTCTACCAAAAAAGCTTATAGTTAGAAAAAAGTCAAACGGTGAACCAGGAAATCAAAGTAAACATGAAAGCAACTTACAGTCTCATACTTAAATTCTTCACGTATATCTTCCAACATAATGGCAGCTGAAGAAAAGCCAAGTACAGTGGCATGTACAGATTCTCTGCTAAGCTTGACAACCTCCCCTTCTGAAAATTACTACAATTCAATGTACAATAAAATGCAGAGCTTTCCAGAATGGCAATTCAAACAAATATAAGGAAAAAAAAAAATATGATGTGTTTCAACCATAGCAACTAGTGATTTTTCAATCTACTAATTAACAGCTAAGTTTCATTTTCATCCTAATCAAACAGTAGCAAAGCAAAAGTATCATGTGATGCCTAAATAATTTTCCAACGAAATCATTTTCTAAAAAAAAAACTAAAATTGCATGCCTCATGAATTGGGACAAAGTAATAATGTGTCAAATGAAAATTAAAAAACAAATAAAAAAGAAGACACAAATCAGTTAACACCCCATAAATTTGGGCAATCACCTTCTTAATCCTTACCCCCGCAATTTGTGGTCAGTGTTATGAACCATCACTTTCCATTTGCTCCTCTTAAGTGTTGTATAAAATGCTAAAGCTATTCTCACAAATAATTCTAAAAAAACTTCAAACCATGTAAACTTAGGTTTATCCTTTTTTTCTCCCAATCATCTGGCAATAATTTTATCAACTCGTTGAATAGTCATATTCTCTACCCTTCTTAGTATACGTCCAAACTACCAAAGTCTATTGTCAGCCATCATACCTTCAACGGATGTCACTCCAACTTTTTCTCTAGTACAGCAATTCTTAATTTATAGTTCCTACACATCAATCTTACCTTCTCATTTATGTTCCAATCAAATTGACATAAATGAATTTTTTACAGTTCAAAATTGGATCCATACAATAAAATTAACCTAATAATAGTTGTGCTACTTTAAGCCTTCATGATATTAAAAGTAATAAAATATTGTTAAAATACTCAAACTTGTCCTTTCAAGTAGACCAATACATTCAAAAACAGTTACAAAAAAGGATGTAATGAGTAATGTCAAATGTAAAGAGTGAATCAAGAATTGAAAAAACAAAAAAGTAGTAATGAAAGGAAAGTAGCACATCTCTAATCCATGATGTTATGAGTGGAGACTGATTTGGTGAGCAACGAGAGCGCTCAAGTGCCCACTTGGGTGCTACTCGAACAGAGAAATCGGCGCCTATGTGCAAGCTTTGGGCGTATATGCGGCAGCTTTGGGTGCATATAGGCGCATGTTTTCTGAGAGCTTGGAAGTTTGGGCGCCTATGCGCCAAAAGCGGTTAGTGTCAGGAATTGGTTTTTAATCCCGATTTCTAGCAGCGTAAGGAAGGGCTTGGTGTATCTTGCTTCGGTATTTTTCGAAGAGCATCCTTGTGAAGGTGAGGAGTGTCGAAGAGGTGAATTTCGGTGATTCTGCATGATTTTTGCGTCTATCGGAGAGGAAAGATTGTGGAGCGAGTCCTATAAATTTTCTTTGTGTGTGGGGATAAAACTTGTGTGGATTCTTTGTAAACCTTCTGAATTTTATAGTGAAAATTTTCTGTGGTGGTTCCTTATTTTTTTTCCTATTCTCAAATTTTTTCACGTAAACTCTCGTTTGTTTTTCTGGTTGCTTTGATTGTGTTTCTGCTTTAACTTTTGTTCTGGTTTTTTATTGAATTTGTGTGATCCAATTATTCTGCCGTGTGGTTTAGTTTCTAATTGATCATAAGCCCTAGTAAAGTTGGGAATTATTCGTTGTGTGATTCCTATCAACTGGTATCAGAGAGAGGTTCGATTCGAGTGAGAGCAATGGACGAAGAAGCAAGATTCGAAGTAGAAAAGTTCCACAAGACGAACTTCGCTTTCTATAAGATGCAAGTGAATGATTTGTTGCATCAGAAAAAATTATACTTGTCACTACAAAAGATCACAAAGAAGACTGAATATATGCCTATGAAGGAATGGGAAGTGTTGGATCGAACGGCAGTCGGTTTGATCAGATTGACAGTTTCTCCATCTATTGCATTCAACATTGTGAATGAGAAAACTATGATGGATCTCATGGCAGCACTAGCTAATATGTACTAAAAACCTTTTGTTTACAATAAGATTTTTCTGATAAACAAGTTATTCAATATGAAGATGCTAGAGAGCAGTTCAACGGCAGAACATCTCAATAACTTTAACATTGTGATGAGCCAGTCGTGTTCTGTAAGAATCAAGTTTAATGATGAGCTCAGAGCACTGGTGATACTATCTTCATTGTCGAAAGCTGAGAAAGCTTGTTAAACGCGGTGATTAATTCATCAGGGACTTTGAAGTTGAACTTCGATGACATCGTGGGTCTGAAGCTAAATGAAGAAGTTCGCAGACAAGCAGCGAATGGTGAATCTTCAGGTTATGTGTTGAATGTTGATAACAGGGGAAGCAATATGGGCAGGAATACAGGCAAAGGCAAATCCAAGTCCAAGAAAGGAAAATCCAAGTCAAGCTGAGGAGAATGTTGGAACTGGGGTAAGAAGGGGCAATTCAAGAAGGATTCTAATGCTCCAAGAAGTGGAGGACAGGAAAGTTGTTACTCTACTAATGTCTCGATTGGTGAAATTCAAAGTGACTCCTTGCTATTATCCCTAGTCAATACTGAATCTTAGATGGTAGATTCAGGTACCTCTTTTCATGCTTGGCCCAATAAAGAAGTAAAAACTACACTGAGAGTGATTTAAAGAAGGTTTATTTGGGAGATAATAAGATCTGCAGTATAGTAGGAAATTGTGATGTTGATATCGAGTTGTCGAATGAAACAGTCTGGAAGCATTTTGAAGTTAGACATGTTCCAAGTTTAAAGAGAAATCTCATCTTTGTAAGCCAGCTGGCAAAGTCAGAACCCGTGATTACTTTCACAAGTGATTCGTGGAAGGTGACCAGGGGCATTTGTGATGGCTCGAGACAACATGGAAGTCACCCTTTCTTTGATCAATGAAATTGCTAATTTAAATTGATATGGCGGAATGCAGGTCTGTGGCACCGTAAGCTTAGCCATATGAGCGAGAAAGGTATGAGGTCCCTGCTTTCGAAGAATAAACTTCAGGGTTTGAAATCATTTGATATGCATTTCTGTGAAGACTATATATATGGCAAGCAGAATAAAGTTTCTTTCTCCATGAGCGGGTCAGTGATGAAATCAAAGAAACTGGAGTTAGTGCATACTGATAAATGGGGTCCTGCTCCAGCTAAGTCCATTCGAGATTCTCACTATTTGGTCACATTCATTGATAATCAAACGAGAAAAGTATGAGTGTATTTCTTAAAGCTTAAATCTGATGTAGTTAAAGTTTTCAAGAAATGGAAGGCTATGGTAGAAATGAGATAGGCTTGAAACTGAAGTGTCTCGGATTAGATAATGGGGGTGAGTACCGTGATCAGAAGTTCAGAAATTTATGTGCTACAAAGGAGGTCAAGCACGAGTTAATTGTCTCAAGGACACCGCAGCAGAATGGTGTAGCTGAGTGCATGAGCAGAAAAATCACGTAGCGTGCTAGGATTATGAGGCTGCATGCAGGCTTGCCAAAACAGTTTTGAGTTAAAGCAGTAAACACTGCAGTTTATTTGATCAACCATAGTCCATCAGTACCTTTAGAGGAAGGCTTACCTGAAGAAGCATGGAGTAACAAGATAGTAAATCTATCTCATTTAAAAGTATTTGGTCGTTCTGCATATGTGCATGTTGGTGAAAGGATCCAGAAGCAAGCTTGACCCAAAATATATCAAGTGCACATTCATTGGGTATGGCTTAGATGAATTTGGGTACCAGTTTTGGGATTACCAGAATCAGAAATTCATCAGAAGAATCGACGTCACATTTAATGAAATGGAGATGTACAATGATAGGTAAGGACAGTCCGTTAGCTACTTCTGAAGAATCCATATATGTTGAGATAGAAGATAATGGTGATCAGGAAGATGGAGAAAGAAGTAGTGCTCAATCAGAACGAGCACTGGAAGTTCCTTAGACACCTGCTACAAAAGTTAGAAGATCCAGCAGAGTGACATGACCCGTACACATGTATTCTCATTATTTACACTATTTGTTACTAACTGATGGTGGTCAACCAGAGTCCTTTGAGAAGGCGACTCAAGGTGAAGGTTCAAGGGAGTACGAGCTTGCCATAGAAGAAAAAAATGAATCTTTGGAGTCAAATCAAACTTGTGATTTGACGGTACTACCAAATGGCAAAAGAGCACTGCACAACAAATGGGTCTACAGACTGAAAGGAGTTAGATGGTAGCAAGTGTTACAAGGCAAGGCTTGTTGTGAGGCTTTCCAGCAGAAGAAATGAGTGGATTACACAGAGATCTTCCCCCTAGTGGTGAAGATGACGACTGTCGGGGTTATGTTGAGTCTAGTAGCAGAGGAAGATCTACATCTAGAGCGTATGGATGTAAAAACACCTTTCTTATATGGAGATCTAGAGGAGGAGCTATACATGGTGCAACCAAAAGGTTATAGAGTTCGAGACAAAGGAGGTTTGGTCTACAGATTGAAGAAGAGCCTCTATGGCTTGAAGCAGCCCCTGAGACAGTGGTACAGGAGATTTGACAGGTTCATGTCAGACAATTGCTACGTGAAAGTGTCAAGCAAACCACTATTGTTACTTTAAACACTTCAATAATTATTATATTTTGCTTTTTTTTATGTGAAAGACATGCTGATTACAGAGACATATATGGAGAAAATAAGAAACTTGAAGAAAAAGTTATCATGTGAATTTGATATCAAGGATTTAGATCCAACCAAAAAAATCATCGAGATGAGAATCAGCGGAACAGAAGTGCGGGAACTCTAAAGTTGTCTCAAGCAGAATATGTTGAAAAGATCTTACAAAAGTTCAACATAAGTGAGGCGAAACCAGTTTGCACTCCCTTAGGTAGTCACTTCAAACTATCTAAGAAGCTATCGCCAAACTCTGAAGCAGAGCAAGCATGGATGGAGAGAACTTCATATGCTTTAGTAGTTGGAAGTTTGCATATGCAGTGAGAGTGGTCAGCAGGTACATGGGCAATCCAGACAGATATCATTGGGATGCGGTAAAGTGGATTTTCAGGTATTTTTCAGGGAACAGCCGACAGGGCACTTTACTATGGAAGTGTAGAGATCAGTCTACAGGGATTCGAAGATTTAGATCTAGCAGGAGATGTGGATAATAAAAGAAATACAACAGAGTATATCTTCAAATTAAGGAGCACAGCAGTGAGTTGGGTTTTCATATTGCAAAAGATCGTCGTACTTTCTACTACAGAGGCAAAATATATTGTTATTACTGATGCTAGTAAGGAGATGATTTGGCTACAGAGTTTCATGGCAGAATTGGGCAAGGAGCGGGAGATTGGAAGACTCTACAGTGATAGTATGAGTGTGATTCATCTTACTAAGAACGTTGTTTTTCATGCCAGGACAAAACACATCCAGCTCAGGTATCGTTTCATTTGATCTCTTCTGGAAGATAGGCAATTATTTCTGGAAAAGATACATACACCTGAAAATCATGCGGATATCTTGACAAAGGTGGTGTCGAGAAGCTGAAGTTATGTTTAGCTTTAATTGGGTTTCATGAAGGTTGAGACTAAGGGTGAGCCACACCACAGTGCGTGACCACAACACATGACAATGAAGGCGAATCAGGTAGAGGTGTAGGTACAGTACAATCAGTCTCCGAGTGGGAGATTGTTATGAGTGGAGACTTATTTGGTGAGCAGCGGGATAGAGCACTCAGCGCCTATGTGTCGGTTGTGGGTGCTTAAGCGCCCACTTGGGTGTTGCTCGAACAAATAATTCGGTGGCTATGCACCGACTTTGGGCACATATGTGCCCATATAGACGCATGTTTCCCTAGAGTATGGCGCATAGGCACCAAGTTCGGGAGCCAATGCGCTAGGACTTGTTGGTGTCGGAAATTGGTCTTTAATCCTGATTTCGAGCGGCGTAAGGAAGGGTTTGTTTATCTTCCTTCTGTATTCTTCTAATAGCATACCGATGAAGCTGAGGAGTGTCGAAGAGGTGGACTTCGGTGGTTTGGCGTGACTTTTGCGTTGAATCAAAGAGGAAAGATTGTGGAGCGAGTCATGTAAGTTTTCTTTGTGTGTGAAGAAAAAAATTGTATGAGTTCTTTGTAAAACATTCTGAATTTCATAGTGAAAATTTTTGTTGGTGTGGTTCCATGATTTTTTCCTGTTCTCGGATTTTTCCACATAAATTTTTATGTGTTTTTCTAGTTGTTTTGATTGTGCATCTATTTTAATTATTGTTCTGTTTTTCTATCGAATTGGTTTGATCCCATTATTCGGCATTGTGGTATAATTTTTAATTAATCCTAAGCCCCGATAAAGTTAGAATTACTCGTTGTGTGATTCCTATCACACGAGTCCACGCCAAGAAGAGAAAGGAGTTGTTGATTCATATCTTAATAGATATTATCAAGGAGATTTTCAAAACGCCACATATGTGACCGTAGAATGATGAGAATGAAATATTACTTTTCGTGATTACTTAATTGACATTTAATTTGTTATAAATTTTATAATTTATTAAGAAAATGGGTCGCCTTATTGAATATATTGCATGGTTATAAAAAAGCTAATTGTTATCATTTATTGCATCGTCTTAGAATTTTCTTTTCTTTTGAATTATTGTTGGATAGCGATAAATAGCCCCCTTATTGAATTTCTTTTAATGCAATCAAGATTGAAGTAAGTTTCTTCAACTACCCTCTCAAAAATACCTCGCCAACAAACTCTATTACCCCTAGCCAACCAAGGCGTATCCAAGCCTTGCTAATTTCAGCTATCTCAAGCTATCCTAAACCTTAAAGTTCCCCTTAAGAGCACAATGACTTTCGTATTCTCTCTCAACCAGAGACTATGTTGGGAAGGGGATCATTCAAGAGCAATGAAGGAAGTTAGGAGGAAGAGGATATACTTCTGAGCAAAAAGGAAGATTCCAGGAAAAATATCAGAAGAAGAGCTCAAGAACCTTAACTATATGGAAACTTATTTGCAACTCAGTTTCTTTAGCACTTAACACCATGTCGAAATACTCCTAGATCATACATCTTACCATAAAGATCATTCATTTGCCAAAAACCATTACAAGAAGGAATGCCTGAAACAGAGTTTCTTATTGAATGACTTGCTTATTCAAGAAATTTTATTACAATCACTTTTACAATAGTTATCAAGGAAATCTCTTCACCTTGATTCACATTAATGATGTTTCATAATTCAAGGTCTATCATAATCTTGATACTACAAACATACATCACCTTTTTGCATCTAGCGCTAAAGACAACAAGTTGTCTGCTCATTTTCCTCAATCATATATCTAAGATATGATGTGTGGTTGACATCAAAGTCACAAATGCTAACCAATCCAAAATCATATTGCCATTAGAGTGTAGATTCATCCTGGATGTTTTATGGGGGTTAAAATGATAAAATGAAAAAAAACTACTTTGAATCTAATAAGCCCCTTGAAAAATCAAATACACCTTCCAATACAAATTGTTAAGTAGAACACCCCACAAGAAAGAGGAGACACTAAATGAGAAAAATCAAGGGAACTCAAAAATGATAAAAAGTTCAGTAAAGCTCTAAAAAACCTAGTTTTTAATTCAATTCTCTTTCAACTCCTTCAATGCATATCACTCACTTATTAGTCCATGTAGCTCACTATAATATGCTTTGATTGGACAAACTCAATTAGATGAAAAAATTTCCTAAATTAGGGTTTGCTACTGTAAGACATATCCATCTCAATAATCCCATTACATTAACTATTACACATGAAGTCAAACACATCCCTAAAATTAGATTGATCTTATTGGGGTTTCATGGTAAAACGTCAATCAAAATCATGATTTTAGGAACATATAAACTATCCCTTCTGCACCACACTTGGAGAGGAAGGTTTGTTTAGCACATGCTCCTTAATTCTAGATCCAATAATCGGTGGAGCTATAAGTGTATGGAAACTAACCTTAATGGTGTTGAGTAAGGGCACTAAAGCTAATCAAGGGATGTAATTCACAGATAACATTGAAATGGCATGGAGATTTGTTCTAGTATAAAACTAAAAGTGATGAATCCCAAAATTAAACTGAATTCCTTGGTTCAAGAATAAATCATAGAGACCATTTTTTTCTTCCAACACATCTCTCTATACACAAAGCATAGATAATCTATGATTGTAGCTTTTATTCTTTACTTTGGTTCTACTAGGTTTGAAGGAATTAAAAGAGAAAAATAAAAAATATAAATGTTAAATAAATTAAATTGAAATTAATTTTTATCCTGGTTTGGTTGACGAGACATTAAGTGGGCTTTTTTTTTTCTTATCTGGTGGATGCGTAATTGAGTTGTTTCTTGAAGAGGCATGCATGTCACAACAATGACGCCTAAAAAAAAAAGTTCTTTCATTTTTTACTGTACTTTCGTAGAGAATTGCCAACGAATAAAAAAAAGAACATATGTCAACATTTCTTAGATAAATTCATTTTTACAAATGAATTGCATCGAAACCAAACACCTAAAAACACCATGTAAAATGCATTTGCATCCCTCCAATTCCTTCAAACCGCATAAGTCCTTAGTCCGGTATTATTATTAAACAGCAAGAGCATGCAAATAATACCCTTTTTCTGATAAATCCCTCACATTAAAATGTAAGAAGTATGAAATAAAAAAAATAAAAATAAAAAGTGTGCCAGACTTATAAAAAGCAAAACCATCAAGGCAAACAAAACACTCACCTATTAACATGTTTGGCTTCGGAGAAAAAAGTAGCAGATTTGCCCTCACCTTTACCCCAAAATATGGGGTCAAACCTTGAAGAATCCTAGCAGTTCTACTAAGACCATCCACTTGGTAAGCCAATAACACACCTTCAAATACTTCATCATATCTATCAAAAATGATAAAAAAATTAAAATGCAACAAAATTCTAGGCATTACTGCCATTCGCGTCAGTTAAACATTATTGAAATATAATCACCTATAGTTCATGAATTTGACAAATTGATAGCACAACAAAAAAAATTAAAGATAATAAATCAGGCCAAGGAAGGAGAATTTGTTTCAAAGTACAACGTCGCAATTGATGTCCAAAATGAATCAATTTTAGGGAAAAGAAAAAAAATTAAAGCAAGCGTATTAGAAAAGTGAGGGAAATTACTTGAAAAGGAGAGAGCTAAGCTGGCTAAGAATGGCTCCACGTATTCTATTGGCCATGGAGGGATGAATGTATATTGTAAGATTAGCGTCGGAGACAGTTAGCCCTTCCATGATTAGAGAGCGGAACTGCGGGAAAGAGAGATGAGGAATGACAGAAGTGGAAGAGGAGATTAGTTGATCATGTGTTGGCACCTGCAAGAAGGAGAGCAAGCACTTAATGAGTAAAATTTATATTAAATATATAAAAAAAAAAAAATCTCTCTACCAAAAAAATCTATCTCTGCCAACAATTTTGCATTATATATTTAACTACGTTCAACACGGCAGCCAGGGCATGGATACAAGTAGAGCCCTGTAAATTGAATGCGAGGAAACTGCAGGACGGCTGGTTAGGGCTTTTCTTACTGCGAATTTATCCTTCGATGGAAAACCCTTTCGGGCTGTTTGGTAGCAGAATTTGAGCAGGATTTAACCTAAAACCCGCCAAACGGCATAAAAATAGTTTCCACGCGTCCCTAAATCCTGTTTTTCCTCCGCTTTGTCTTAAATTCAGTATTTAGTAAATCCCGTTGGAAGACGGATTTACGGTATTTAGACCAGCTGAAGCGCGCGGAAGGGAAGGGGCGGCGGGGGAAGATTAGGGTTAGAGTGAAACCGAGCGGAGAGGAAGACGGAATTACCGTTTTTTTTTATTATTATTTTTTTTTTTATAGTTAGTTTGGCGGAAATATTTTCTTAAAAGTATTTCTTAAATAAAAATATATTATAATTATCTTATATCATCATTTTTGTTGTTGAATGATATTTAGGTAAGTTATCAATTAGAGATATGGATAAAAGTTTGAAGAAGGGAAGAGACAGAATATTTGGTCTTAGTAATTCTCCTTGATGATGTTAATGTGGACAGGGCTCCTTGTCATGATGGATTTTCTGTTAATTTCTATAAAAATAGTTGGACGTGGTCAAAAGAGATGTGGTTGATGTTGTTCAATGCTACTGTGGGGGCACTCCTATGTGCAAATATTTTGCAACCTCCTCCATTGTACTGGTTCCAAAGAATAATGATAAAGCAAAATAGGAACACTTCGGACCCATTTATTTAAGCTCTGTAATGTCAAAGATCAAGCAAGATCATAGTGGAAAGGCTAAAGCAACCTCTCCCTGTTCTAATTTATGTAAATCAATCAGCTTTCATCTAGGGAAGTGGTATAACAACTCATATTTTATCAGCACAATAATTAATATGCGATCTTGATTATAAATGTCGAGGGGGGAATCTTATTATCAAACTAGACTTAATGAAAGCTTATGACACTATTAGTTGGGATTTTATACTTGAGGTCATTAAATCCAGGGGCTTCAACTCAAAGTTTTACAGTTTTGTCAAAGGTTGGTTGGAGGGTAACTATTATAAGGTGCTTCTTAATGGGCAAGCATATTGCTTTTTCACCTCTAATATAGGCATAAAAACAGGGGGGGTCCCTTCTCACCTACTATCTTCATTCTAGTATTTGATTATTTTTTTTTATTAATTAATTCGCTACATATTTTACATTCCTGTACCCAGTACAAAAGTAAGGCTATTATGGGAGTTAGTCATTTGGTCTACGTTGATGATCTGATTATATTCACTAATGCTTCCAAATACTCTATCAAAAAAGCATATCGTACACTTTTATCATTTCAGGAAGCGTCTGGTGTGAGCTTTAATATTGAGAAATGACATCTTTATTTTGGAGAACATGTGAGTAGCAATATGAAGGCATGGATAAATGAGTATATTGGCTTCACCGTTGTTAATCTCCCCTTAAAATATTTAGGGATTAATTTACTTAAAGGGAGGAGAAAACATTTGCAATTTGATTTTGTGGTTGATAAAATCAAAAGTAAAATTGGAGATTGGAACAATTCTTTTTTATCCATTTGGGAAAGGATTACTTTGCTGAAAAGTGTGTTAACCTCTATTCACTTATATGCTTTGCAGGTGTTAAAGATCAAATCTGACACGCTGTTAATACTTGAAAGACTTTTTCATAAATTTTTATGGTATGGGAATCATAGACAAATAATTTGGGCCTACAAGAAGGTGATATGCAGGCCTTTAAATGCAGGTATGTTGGGCTTTTGACGACTAAAGCATCTAGCTGAGGTCAATTATATTATTTTGTGGTTAAAATGTAGAAAAATTGAATCTCTATAGGTCAAATACATGCAAAGCAAATATTGTAAAAATCTTTATGCATTGGTGGTTCATTCTAATATTGGTGATTCCAAAACTTGGAGAGCCGTGTTGAAAATAAGAAATACTATTGAGGACTTTATCCACTAGAAACTTGGGAATGGTAGCTTATCCTTTTGGCAAGATAAATGGCAGGAAGAAGATCTATCTCATTGCTTCACACATGATAAAAAAGACTTGACTGTAGCTGATCTTTACCTCGATGAAGGGTAGAATTTGGATATGCTCACTGATATGTTATGTAAGGATAAAGGTACTTATATCTCTAAGATTTCTTTTGATAAGTCCCAAAAGGATAAAATTGTGTTGACTAAAATTATCAATTGCTTTATTACTAAAACTATAAATTCAAAACTTGACACTTGGGACAAGGTGGACTGGGGTGGTGTGATTTGGAATAAATGTTTGACCCCTTCTATGTCTTTTCTCTGTTGGAGAGTTTTGCTTTGGTTTGGTTCCAGTGGATGATATTCTTGAATTGAAGGGGTTGGGAATCCTCTCCCAATGTTTGCTTTGCAAGTCAGAACAGGAAAGCGTAAACCATGAGTTTTTTGGATTTTCCTAGTCTATTAAAATCAAGACAGTTCTAGGTGACCGGGCTACTATCAAATCCCCTTCATTGGGTTAGGCAGATCTGTCACAATGCAGAGAACATTGACATCTTACTATTCATAAACAACATATATTTACATCATTCATTTCTTTTGTATTTGGTTCATTTGGTTGGGTAGAAATTTCCGCAAGCATGAGAATTGTTGTATTAAGCAGGATATAGTGATTTCAAATTAATCCATCCTTCTTTGCTAACTGAGAGGATTGGTTGGGTTATGATATGCCTGACATAAATTCTTGTAAGGTCTCTCTTGTATGGTGGAAACAATCATCTTTCCCTTGGATTATGGTAAGTTTTGTTGGTAGTTGGAATGTTGATTATGCATGTTGATGTGGGGTCAATAGGCTCATTCTGGTAAACTACTATTTTTTTATTATTCACCTTGTATATTTGTCTGTGCATTATCCGTAGAGTTATATGTTGTTCGGCTGGCCTTATTTATTGTGGCTAAAATAATTTGGAGATTCTTGCAAATTGAGATGGATTCAACTATTCTGTTGGGCATATTGGCAAATGATAAAGAACTTCCTTGGATTGCAAATGATAAAGAACTTCCTTGGATTAAACAACTTTCAGCAAATAATGTCATCATATATATCTACACACTCAGAGAAAGTAATAGGCCAGCAAATTTTCTTGCCAAAGCTCCAACACAAACTAAGTCTATAATCCTAAAGACCAAGTATGATTATGATCTTAAGCTGCTCTTAATAAGAGATAATCTCAATATGTGCTACCTTTGACCTTTTTTAAAAGGGGATGTATATTTATTATTGTTTTTTATGCCTTCTTCTTTGTTTGGATTTAGCTATTTCTTTTATTTTCGAGTCTTTTTGGGGTACGCTTGTATGGGTTTTTTTTGGGACTTTTTTAGGTGAGTTTGTACACCTGAAGTTTGGAACTCTAGGAGTGAGTATTGTATTTTTTTTTTTGTAGTGGGATCCAATCTCCTAAAAATATGTAACTTTACTTTTGAGCAATAAAATTACCCACGGGTTTCCTTACACACACACATGCAGGTGTGTGTCTGTGTCTTGCTAGTCGTGACCTGTTGGTAGAAAAACATCTTTCAATGTCATATCAATTGCTCTGTTACTAAAACTATTTATTCAAAACTTTACACTTGGGACAACGTGGGTTGGGGTGGTGTGATTTGGAACCCCAACCCACATTATCCACTAACGACTGCAACAAAAACTATTTATTTAAAGACCACCCCTTCTATGAATTTTTTATTTTAGAAAGTTTTACTTGGTTTAGTTTCAATGGATGATAACCTTAAATTGAAGATGTTGAGAATCCCCTCCCAAAGTCTGATGCAAGTCGGAGAAGGAAAGCGCAAACAATGTATTTTTTGTATTTGTCCGCTTTATCAAAATCTGGACAGTTTTAGGTGATTGGGATGCTATCAAAACCCCTCAATTGGGTTAAGCGGATCTATCACGGTACATAGAACATTTGTATCATCCTATTCATAAACAACATATATTTAACATCTTCCCTTTCATTTGTATTTGGTTTATTTGGTTGGCTAGAAAATCCCACAAGCATGAGAATTGTTGTATTAAGCATTATATGGTGATTTCAAATATCCTATCTTATACACATAAAATGTTTATTTATCATAAATTTAAGCTATCCTTTGTATGAGAGGATTGGTTGGGTTTGATTTACCTGACAGAAATTTTTATAAGTTTTCTCTTATGTGGTGTAAATAACCATCTTTCCCCTGGATTAAGGTAGATATTATTAGTAGTTGGAATGTTGATTGTGTGGATGCATGTGGGGTCTACATGTCTCATTACAGTAAACTATTATGTTTTTTTCTTCACTTTGTACGACTGTTTGTGCATTATCTGTAGAGTTATGTATTTTTTGGTTGGCCTTATTTATTGCGGCTAAAATGAATTGGAGATTCTTGAAAATTGAAATGGATTCAACTATTTTGTTGGACACATTGACGAATCATAGAGAACCTCCTTGGTATTTAAGTGTTGATTTATGCAGGATTAAACAATTTTATATTGCCATCACATTAAGCTACACACCCAGGGAAACTAAAAGGCCAACAGATTTCCTTGCTAAAGCTAGCACATAAACTAAGGTCATAATCCTGAAGCCAAGTCTAATTCTGATCTTAAGCTACTTGTAATTGGGGACAATCCCAATATGCCCTACCTTAGACCTTTTTTTGAAGATGGGATGCATGTTTATTGTTGTTTTTCTCGTTCTTCTTATAAGCTTGGATTTAGCTATTTCTTTTGTTTTGGAGTCTTTTTGGGGTATACTTGTATCTGTTTTGGAGACCTTTTTAGTTGAGTTTGCACACTTAGAGTTTGGAACCCTAAGAGTGAGTATTGTAATTTTTTATTTGTAGTGGGGTCCAATCTCCTAAAAATAAGTAGTTTTACTTTTGAGCAATAAAATTACCTATGGGTTATATATATGTGAGTGTGCGTGTGTGTGTGCGCGCACGCGCCTCCAGCCGTGACCTGGCAGTTGAGCAGTCTCTTTAAAAATCATAAGTCCCCGTGGATCACGGGTTTGAATCCCCCTCTGGCCACTTGCCAGTTGTGAGGGCGGTCCTCGAATAGTTAAACACATGAGGGTGGTCAGAGGCATGTACAATAGTCTTTGATCATTTTTTTAATGTACATGTGTGTGTGTGTGTGTGTGTGTATTCATTTCCTATGTATTTACATTTCCAACTCCTAAAACTTATTTTTTTATATTTATACCACCCAAATATTTTATATCATATTAAAAATACAATCATTTTAAGTTTTATAAAATGAAAAACATTAATTTCATGCATAAATAAGATGGTATGCAAAAGAGTACATCAAAGTTGTCTCGAATGAAAAAGAATAAAAGATGAGCTCGAAAATATACCGTGATACCCATATTAGAACAAGCACAACCCCTAACAACAAAAAATAACAACTAATAAATTACATCAATAATAAAAAAAAAGAGATATCGTAATGATCCCATTTTGGTTACGGGGGAGACGAAGCGAAGAACCATAGAAAGGGAAATGATGAGTAGAATAAAATGAAAGGAGGGAAAGTTGAGATTGCCCTATAAATCAATATGAGAGGTAAGAACATACCAATAAAATCAAAACCCTGTGCGGGTCCGATTAAAGATGTTCTCTTGCAAGGAGGCGGTGTTGAGCTTCGAGTGACTAGCGCGCGAGCGCATAGGAAGAAGAAGTTGTTAGGAGGAAGAAGCATGAGGAAGAAGAGGTTGACTAATCGTAACTTTGACACGAGACAACATCTTCACCAAGACGATGAGCTCAAGTCCAGTTTGCGCTATTTGTGACCTGATTTGTAGGTCGAAAGAGGCATGCCCGTATTGAGACGAAGTATAGAGGAGGAACGTGAAAGGAAGATGACGAGCAACTCTGTGCAGAGGAGGCGCGGCTTCGAGTGAGGGATTAAAGAGTTGTTCTCCGGGGGTTAAATCGAGCCTTGCGAAAATCAGAACCTGTGAGTGTAGTAGATGAAGGAGATAAAGGGTCTGTTTGGGGCAGTTGCAGCTTATCCAACATATCCAAACAAACAACTTATTCTGATAAGTTTTTATCAGCAGTTGATCCGGATAAGCTGTCTGGCTATTTGGTTTGTGCGTTTAGAAATATCTCACTTGCAGCCGTTCGTGGATAAATGATCATTCCGCCCTAAACTGAATAAGCTGTAAGAAATTGAGAAACTACTTTATAAAACTACAATTATGTAAAATATATTATGGTTTAGTGCAATGCAAACAAAGAGAAATATATCCCCAAGAACATCATAGTGATTATGCAGAATAAAATAAAGGGAGATTTACATACATATCACTCAAAACCATCTAAATCATGTATCTCACGCCTAAATTTCATTATTTACGCCATATAACATGCATTAATGATGTAGACATATTTCATCGAACAGCCGCTACCAAGCTAAATGCCAATGCCTTCACCTAGCAGGCTCTAGTTAGAATGGAGGAGAGATATTTTTTGTTACCATGGGTGAGCAGGCTCTCTTCAAATGGGGGAGTGCGGAGGTAGGAGCGGCTTCCTTTGGCTTTCCTTGCTACGGCGCTAATCAGGTAGCAACGAGGGCTTCCGCTTTTCTTCCTAGAACATCGATCGGGTTTAGCAGCGAGGGCAAGTAAGTATTTTAGCTTCGATCGAATGCGGATCGCGAGGTTATACCCACAATTGTGTTGTAATGAAAAATAGACATTGTTTTTGTAAACGCAAGCAAAACGTGTGAAAAAAAACACATAGGCGGTGTTTTTAAAAACGACGCCACACTTATAAGCTACCCCAAACGGGCCCGAAGTCGCATGATGCTCAGTCTAAACTTATACAAGTAAGTATTAATAACATTAATTTAAATATTTAATAATGATTTTTGAAAATCTTGATTTTATACTTAAAAAGCTATTTTGTATATATATGATAACAAAAATTAAATTATAATAAACACGAAATTCATGCTTCAGACTTTTCATTTTAGAAGAATCAATGTCAAGAGCCAGTGGATTGTTCTATAATGAGGTGAGTACTTATATTCTTAAGTTATAGTACCATTTTGATATCTCTTCTAAACCAATTTTATGTGTTGTTAATTATGCTTGGTTAATGATCACCCTTAAAATTACCTAATTTTTTATTTCATTTTTAACTAATATTTTAAGGATATTACGCTTTAATGAAAGTTATTTCTTATATTTTTGGTTGCAGGTACAAGAAAATAAGTTTATGAATAAAAAAATCAAAAAAAGAGAAAAAAGGAGCAAAAATGAGTCAATTGAAGAAAATAAGAAAAAAAGGACTGACTCTAACGCCCATGCGCCAGATCTGGCATCCAGGCGCTAAACTTAGCAGGGAAATCTAGATAATTCTTGGACAATTTTGTGATGGTTATTGATGACAATCTAGAAGCCTCTAGACAATTTCTCATATGTTATAAACAAGATACAATGAATTTAGACACAAGTAATCGGTTATTTAACTAATAGGTGCTACTCAAACCCTGAAGGGACACGTCCATTCACGTAGGAGACTGGCGCCTAGGCGCCATAGTTACCTTCTAGAATATTCAACGAATTTGGACAAATTTTGAAGAGGTGCCTGAAGCAACCCCTAGTCAATTTCGAAGTTCTATAAATAGAGGACAATTCTACAGTAAGGTATGGTCGTTTGGAGTGTGTATGTGTTTTAAGAGTGAAAGAGGTGTGTCATTTCATTTAGTTAAAGAGTGTTTAGAATTATTTACTTTTCTTTAATGAGAGTATAGAGTGTTTATAGTGTGATTGCTGGAGTTAGAGTCTTGTAACAGTCTGTCGGAGTTAGAGAAACTTCGAAGGATTGATTGGATATCATTCAAGATAAGTATTTATAATTTGGTTCTTAAGTTTTTACTTTGAATTTGAATAATATAAATATGGTTTGTGGTGTGAATTCTATGCTTTCTGAGCAGTCTTCTTGTCTTTCTCCCTACGAATATGAAATGATGTAGATAAGGATTTAATTTAGTTTTGAGAACTTACTTTCTTCATCAATAATTTGTGATGTTACTTTACCTGATTTTCATTTACACTACAACTATATCACTTATAATGTTAAAACATGTGGAGAGTTCTTAAGACCTGACCGTGGGCTAAGAGTTCTTAACTTGTAAGTATCACATTTCCCTTGGAAAGGTAGATGGTAAATCCTTGAAAGGGGTGGTGCGAATAAATAGGGAGATAATATTTGAAGGGCGTAGAATTGAATATGTTTTTAGAGTGACATACTAAATTCTATCAATTTTGTTTAAGAGGAGGTGACGGGTCACTAGTAGGCCCAACCATAGGCACCCTTAGGGGGGAAACTAGAAGTGAGAGCCTAGAAATTCGTCCCTTACTACTAATAATACATCCTGATCCAATCTTCTAAAACTATCTAATGTTCTTTATACGCTGGAACAAAGGGTAAAGAATATTTATGCTCCTATTCGTCACAATACTACATTCTAAGTTCTCAAACTAATTTAGATGTTTACTAATCATTAAATATTTCGTATGGGGAAAGAATATTTATTTATTGTGTTAAAAAATTTAAATAACTGTTTTATTTCCTACTGCTACTTTAATAACTTGCATATTCGTACTTGTTAATTGATTAGTTTATAAATTGATTTTCATCTTTCTTTTCTTAATTATTCGTATCAATTATGATGAAGTCACTCATTGATGGTACTAACGAGAAAATACTAATCTATTCGTGTACATATATGAAAAAAGATATTAATATTAAATTATCTTAATTGTTACAAACTTTTAGACGGTGCTCATGTAACAATTGCACATATATAAAATGATATTAGCATAACATTGATGTAGTAAGATTAATTGATAGAATTAAAATTGTTAATATTGATTTATTAACTAACATGCAATTTACTTTTTTTTTCTTGTATTATTGTAGCTTTGGAATATGAGTATTCACCGACTCGTTTAGCTCATTATTATTTTAAATTAAATTTTCAGGTTAATTAAGCAATTAACGATGAACATTAAATAAATAACATTTATAAAAAAGAGACATAATGAGGTGACATTAAATATATTGATTTAATTTAATTTAATTAATGGTTCATTCATCTCTTAAATAGTAAAAGAATATATAAAAAATTAATTCTTACCATACGATCACCTATTCTTGTCTCGATTAATTCCAAGTCCCAAAACGGGTCATGACATATATGTCTTTAAATTTTGTGTTCATATACTAGTCGTATAATGATGATCATTTAATAAGAAGACAAAAAAGAGTATACACAAACTCGACCACAAAAAGTATTCATTTTATAGCGTCAACCTATATGGTTAGCCCAAGTAATAGGTTTGGTGCTTGCAACCGCATCTTTATATTTGTCGCAAACGTTCCACATTCGTAGTTATTTGTACGAGCGAGCAATCCTTTCACTCTTTGAATTTTTCATTTCTTAATATTCCACATATAAGCATCAACATCATCCTTAAAAGTAGTTTAACCTATAAAAGGAATAATGGGGTAAAAGTTGTTAGAACTTTATGACACAAATTCTAAAAAAACATAATTGCTAAGATCATTTAAACTCAGGATTTTATATATCCATAACAAAATTAAACATGCCTGTATTTATAATGATAAAATTCGATATTAAAAAAATTGATTTTAAAGAAATGGATGTTTCTCTCCCCAATCTCTTGAAACTTTCTGTACTTGCTGATGAAGGAGATACACGGAGTGTGTTAGGGAGAGAGAGAACCCATTCCTGAATTATGCTCTATTTAACCACCATCCATCAAGGGAGTTACTAACCAAAAGGATTTATGATAATTTAATAAATTAATTGATTTTTATTATTACAATCAATAGCATAAGTTAGTAACATCTATTGATTTTAAGGGTTACATAAGTTATAAAAATAAATATCATAATTTATCATAAGTTATGACATAAATAACATAAGTTTTCATGAGTTATAAAATAAATAACTTAAGTTATAATTTATTATGACATAAGTTATGCATTAAGAAAATAAATAACTTAAGTTATCATGAGTTATAAAATAAATTACATAATTTATTGATAAGTTATTAAAATAAATGTGAGTCACAAATAAAAATTTAATATTCTTCAACTTGACTCACTGATCCCCGAAAAATATATGCGCGCCAAAAACTTGACTTCGCTGGATAAATGTAACGGCGCTAAAAACTTGATCCCGACAATGACGCCAAAAAACTTGGGCCGCGAGAAATATATGCGCTGATGATTTAGATATAAAAATTATGATTTTATAATATGGGATACTACGCAAGTATACATATCGTTTATTAAGTAATATAGAGCTTTCTGATTAAGCCCCGAGATATCGAACCCATAGGGAAAGTATGAAAATCTTTAAAGGAATCAGAAAATTATCTTTTTACCTTTTTAATGGTTTTTGAAAAATATGTCTTGATTTTGCAAAGTTTTGAAAGTTGATTTGTATTTTGAAATTTTTTTAATAAAATGTTAAGCAAGAAATTAAAATTATAATAACTAATAACACTGTATGTAAAATACTATTAACTAAAATATCTTTTTATTTTCTTTTATGAAGTAGTAATAATTATAAAAGTATTGTTGTGGAAGTATTTAAATTTGTTGTGACAGATAGAACAAATGTGTTCTTTACCCTTACTTGGTTCTATAAAGAACATATATTAATTTGAAATTTTTATCATTTTGAATATGGTTAGGCAGGGAAGATATCAGTCTCTCACTCTAGAGTTCCCTAGATTCTCACCAACTGGGGGCTAACTTCTCATAACAAAACTCAAAACTTCAAACCAAATTAGGGGGTTTTAGTCTGTCACTCTAAAATCCTCTAATTTTACTCCCTTCCATAAAAATATCTTCTAATATTACATTCAATTATATGGACTGCAATTCTCACCCATATAAATGCATATGATTCTTACTAACTTTTATGAGACAATACCGCATTGGATCTTACATAATCTCAAGAAATTCTACAACTTAAGAGGCCAAATTAAGAAGTAAACAAAGTCTTTAGAATCAATCTTCATAACTTCTTCCAACTTTAAACACTTATACTTTCCATAACAATTCTCCATAAACTAATTACTTATCCATTTAAGAAAGAAAAAGGTAAAGTAAACTACTCAGAATGCATTGAGAAAATACAAAAACACATTGATTTTAAATTAAAAACCATAAGAAAAATAACAAACAAAAATAACTATTAATTAAAAAACTAAATGTAAGAACAAAAGTAAACACTTATCTGAAAATTTTCTCCACAAGACTCAGGAAGTTCCTCTGAAACTTTAACTTTTCAGTAAACTACTCCTCAGAACATATCTCCAAACTCTGATGACTCAAAATAAACTTCAGACTTCAATAGAAACTAAACTAAAAGAAAGAAAAGAAGTGGGAAGAAGAAGACTTCACTCCGACCCTTTTCTCCTTTCTACTCTCTACTCCTACTCTTAATAAAAACTCTCACAAAATAAAAGTAAAATACTGTAAAAACACTCTTCAAAATGCAAGTGGAAGAGTCCTACTCCTAATAAAAACTCTCTTCAAAATACAAAGGAAGAGACCCTAATCTTTCCTAAGACTCTCTTTAAATATTAAACCAAAAGATGCCTTGGTGTCTCTTCAAAATGTGTCAGATTCGATGTATCCACCAAAGAATGCACCTCTTCATTCAAACTTGCCGCCCAAAGGAAGTTATGGAAGTTACCACCAAGAGTTGCATCCCATCCACTTTGAAATTGGCGCCAAATTCCTTTAGATTTCGATTTTTAACTGTGGCGGCTAAGCGCCGGCCCAGCAGCGCTTAGCCGCTAGTGCCAAAATTTTGATTTTTCATTTTTTTGCTCCAAATTTGATCGAATTTTGCTCCTTTCATCATGACCATCCATTTTCATCATATCTGTAAGAAAAACACAAAATACCTTCTATTAAAGTGCAATATCATTAAAAATAGGTATAAAATTGTGCATAAAAATACTATATATTTTAGGTGTATCAAAATCCCCCAAACTTAAAATGTTATTTGTGCTCAAGCGACAGTTAATCTCATAGAACATTTTAGCATGCAAATTATGTAATAAGTTTCTTAGGAAGATGACAAAATTTTGTTTTAGAAATGAAATAGTCTAATTTAGAAAAAATTTCAGTAAAACCAACTTAAAGTTTAGAAAGTTCTTAAGGAAAGAAAAATGACAAATATAAGTCTCTATCTAATTCAGAAATATTTGTAGATTCTTCAAAATATAGGATTCAAACATCTTTTTTTTCTCACTTAAAAATCTTTATTTGAAAATAATTTTACTTACTATATTATAACCTTAAGCTTTAGATTTTCTCTAAACTTATATCTTAAACTTTAGGTACGAAACCAATTTTTGATTAGACCCTTAAATCCTCAAGCTTCTCCTCCCTTTTCATATGCTATTTTTCACTTCTTTTTTTTAACAAGGCAAAGATTACTATATCTGGATAGACCTTTAATGATTTTGAATTCCACCCTTTCATTTAAAATAAAGGTCATATATACATCTTTCACTTAAAAATCATAATAATAATATTTGAAAATTACTCTTCAATAAAAGAAATTTAAGCTTTGAAGAATAAAAGTCAAATTTTCTATTTATCCAAAAATACAAAACTTCTTACTAAAGGTAGTTTAACTTTATTTAACACATCTTCATTAAGAAAATTTTAACTTTAAGTTTTCATGATTACTATAAATTTTCAACTAAATTCTTTTATTCATTTCTATATTCAAAATTTGTGTTCCCCTAATATAACTTCATATACATAATTGTTCTCAATCAAAAATAAGATTTATTTTAAGTATTCTTGAGAATCAAATAAAATTTTAGGTTTTTGAAAATCTTTGTTTTTAAAATCCCCCCCAAACTTTAATTTTTAGTTAAAATAAAACATTTAAGCATAAGAAATGATACATGGGTGAGAAATAAAAACTGACATATCATGCTTGCAGAAATTTTTAATATCCTAATATGCATGTATAACAATTTAAATAACAGGAGTAAAATGAAATCAAATTTAGGTTTTTTCAAAACAATTTTATTTTTATAACAAGAAAAGTAAAAATTTCAAAAGACTTCTACAGTAGTGGAGGTTTTCAAAGCAAATACACACCAACTGAAATAACACACTGATACAGATAACAGATGGTAGTGGAATTTAAAAAATTTTAAACATGTAGTTTCCTAAGTAGAAGTTCCCAATAGTGGTTTATAATCTCCTAACAGTTTTTGAATTAAAGTGCACACTACTAAAAACTCTGACATAACATACACATAAAAACATTTACTATTACACTCACTACCACAAATCAAAATATAAAACATCAATACAACAACAACAATACATCTGAATATGCATAACAGATAAATAGTACAACTACAATCTGTATACTATCAGAATTCACATCACAACACAATCATCAAACAAAATACTAGATAAAGTACACAATAACACAACACAATAACACAATAACTAAAACAAACAACATACATCTACTCTTCATCCTCATCATCATCATCATCTTGCTCATTCCAATCCCTGGATGGCACATAAGGTATGTAGAATGGATGAGGGGGCACCTCAGCACTCTGATCACCTCTAATCAGTCTATCCAAATATTGCTGATAACTCTCCTCATATTCATCATGTTTTACAATATATCTCTCAATATTATCCATCTTATCATCCATATCTTTCAGACGCTCTTGAGTAAGACTCACTTTTTTCAAAATTTTTCTTAATAAACCAGTCTGTGAATCAGTAGATGATGAAGCACGTGAAGTAGTAGCACGAGAAGTAGATGCAGCAGAAGCAGAAGTAGTAGAAGCCCTACCAAATCCTCCTCTCCAACCAAACTCTGAATGTACAATGTAAGCACCAACGTTGACACTGGTAATTGGTCTCAATGGCTAAAGTACATCTTCCCAGGTTTCAAACTTCACTCCAGATCGTTCACATAATGAATGAATCAAGGAAGGAAATCTCATACCTGCAGTAGTGGTTGATCTAACACATTTCAAAACATAATCATAAATTATATCTCCAATGTCAATAGGCTTCCCTTGTTGAATGCAATGGTTCAACATAACTCTTTCTCTCGTTACTTTTCTAGTATGACTCGAAGGTAACAATTTAGATGAGATAAAATAATGTCACGCCTTAGAAGTGGCATTCAATTTGGAAGCAGGAAAGTTCACTCTTCTATCATTTGTTAGTTTCCATAATCCTCTTCCATCAGTAAAAAATTCCATGATCTCATCTAATTCCCTTTCCGTAGGATGATAGTTAGAATAAAAATAGAACATGTCAGGAGGTAGTTCATAAAATGTTTTAATTGCCCCAGAAGAAAAGTTGACCTCATGCCTCCTAACCATCACTTGATTCTCTTCTGCAGCAGGCAATTTTGCATAAAATTCTCTGACCACAGAAACAACAGGAACAACGAAGAAACAACAATAATTCTCCCAGTTCCTTCTAGCATCATATCTTCAATTACTTCTCCTGGCTTACTAAATACACGCTCAGGAATCAACTTACGTGACTGCAGTGCGTCAACGTATCGTTTCTCAGCCCTCGTGCTAACAAATTTATTAGAATCAAATCTGACCTTTTCTCTCGCATGCTTTGACTTTGGAGCCATCTCTAAAAATTCATGAAAAATTCTCCATAAATTCCAAAATCAAACTAAACTTGCTAAATTATCTTCCAAAAGATATTTTCACTAAATCCAAGCAATTTCTCAAGTTTTTCCTTAAATTTTCACCATGAATAGTGATTTTAAGATTTTCCAAAATGTACTCAAAATACATGGTGAAATTAAAAAATTTTTACTTAGGAGTAGTGTTGTTACCTCAGGGAATCCAAATCTAACAATTTTTGTTGAGATCGGCTCTTAAATGATCCACAAAATGATGCCCTAGGTTCCTCTTTCGCGATAAACCGAAGGTTGAAGACGATGGGGTGGTTTAAAAATGACAATTTTCGGATTTTTAACTGCTGGGAATAGGGCTGTAAACGGGCCGAGCTTGAGCAAGCTCAGGCTTGGCTCGTGTTCTGCTCGTTCGAAATTAGCTCGGCTCGAAATCGGCTCGTGTTAGAAATGGCTCGTGAAAGGTGTGTTCGCGTTCGACTCGAATTAAATATTCTTGTTCGTGTTCGGCTCGTGTTCGGCTCAAAATTGTCTCGTTAAAATTAATTGGAAAAATATATGTCTTGCGCCGGATTCGAACATGGACCAAATGAATGGAAACAAGAAACATAACCACGCTACCACACAAACAATTATGATTTAAACTTAAATATAAATATATATAATATATTAATATATATATAATATATATAATAAATTATTATATAAATAATTATATGATTATTTTTTTATTACGAGCCAATTCGAGCCGAACAGGAGCGAACAAACAGTTGTTCGTGTTCGGCTTGTTAGGCTTAACGAACGAGCCGAACACAAGTTACTTAACGAGCCGAACACGAGCTGTTCGCGAACAACGAGCCAAATTGCCAGCCCTAGTTGGGAACCAATTTTCGCGAACTGGCACCTAAGCGCAAACCCCTCGGTGCTTAGCCGCGAAATCTGGCGCTTAAGCGCCAGCACTCTGGCGCTTAGCCGCCAGTACCCAAATTTTCACAATTAAGGTATATGCAATAAATCACTTTGTTAATTACCCTTAATTACTCCAGAATAATTATTTCTCCCTACAAATCTTCCAATATTCCAAATCAAAATTTAATATTCATTGATTCCACACAAATTTCACACAAACACAAACTTATATTAAAACAAACATAACACTTAATACAATTCTAGAATTTATATCCACACATAAAGGATGAAATTCTCTAAATACAAGAGACTTTAATCTCAAACTGATAGGTATACATCTCGAGGATGTAACCATCACATCATCAGGCTTAATTAATACTTAAATATAAACACTAAACACACCAAACATAACACACATGAACATTAAACATAAGACATAAGAACACTAAACAAATAAGACCAAAGCACTCTTAATTTCCATTCTCCATTAGGCAGATTATATCCCGAACCATTACGAATCTCATTTGACCCTTCTGGAATATAAATCTGATAAAACGTGCGATAATTGTTCATTCTTACATCTTCTTCTTCAATCCATTTGTTCTTCAGAAACATCGCCTTATCCGCTTCTTCCACGTACCTTGAATGACTGAATTGCATCTTGAGTTGCCATCCCATGTGCTCCAAATGCAGGTTGGTTTCATGGATGTTTGCTTCCATTGAAGTCACTCGGGCTTTAATATTTGCTATCATTTTAGCAATCCCTTGAACACTAACAACGAGATATCCATTGAATAACTCTTTAGCACTATCACTAATGAACTTACTTTTGTCAGAATCTTGCTTCTTCTTCATCTCATTCTCCAAAGAAGACATGATGCACTCAAAACACTCTTCTTAAGACTCGGAAATGAAAATAGGACTTGGGGTATGTGTTTCTCTTAAATCAGGTCCTTTTTATAGAGTTGGGAAGTGCTAAATCTGCCCCAAGACGTTTTAAAACTCCAAAATAACTTCCAAAACTACTCCCCCACGATCTAGGCTTCTAGAACCTCAATTTTCACGTTTTTTATAACTGCGGCGCCTAAGCGCTAACTAGTCGGCGCTTAGCCGCCAGTGCACAATTTAGCACAGGTTTGCTAAGTGTCCAAATTTTGATTCTAACTTCTCCAAATCATCAATTAAGGTCAAATAAACTCTATTATAGTTTAAAAACTCCAAATTACTATCACTAAAAAGATAAAAATAAACCAAACAAAGCAAACAAAGCACACAAAACAAACATAAAGCAAGTCACATCGATAATTATGGGTTGCCTCCCACAAAGCACTTGTTTTAACGTCTTCAGCCTGACATACCCAGAACTCATTTTGAGTGACCCAACATCAAATTATTATCAGATTTAGATTTATTGACTGAAAAATATGGTTTAAGTCTAAGTTCGTTAACTTTAAATATTTTTTCAGTCTTAGGATATTAAATATCTACAGCTTCATAAGAATAAACTTTTATCACAATAAATGGACCCATCCACCTGGACTTAAGTTTTCCAGAAAATATTCTCAATCTAGTATTATACAACAAAACTTTTTGTCCTGGTACAAGATTTTTAGTAAGAATCTTCCGATCATGCCATAACTTCATCTTTTCCTTATAAATCTTAGCATTTTCATAAGATTCATTCATTATTTCTTTAATCTCATTCAATTGCAATAATCTCTTTTCAGCAGCATTTTTCAAATTATAATTGAACTCTTTAATAGCCTAATATGTTTTATGCTCAAGTTCAAAAGGTAAATGACAAGCTTTTCCAAAAATCAGCCTATATGGGGACATTCCTATAGGTGTTACGTAGCTGATCCTATAGGCCCACAAAGCATAATTCAGTTTGATTGACCAATCCTTTCTATTTTCATTAACAGTGTTTTCCAATATTCTTTTAACTTCACGATTGAATAATTCAACCAAACCACTTGTTTGCGGATTAGAAGCAGTAGCAATGCGATGATTAATTTGATATTTCTTTGCTAACTTCCCAATAATCGCATTTCTAAAATGACTTCCCCCATCAGTTATGATTACTCTTGGTATTCCAAATATGCAAAATATATTATTTTCTAAAAATTTTCCAACACTTTGAGCATCACATCGAGGTAAAGCAATAGCTTCTATCCATTTGGAAACATAGTTTATTGCCATCAAAATATAAACATTTCCGAAAGATGGTGTAAATGGTCCCATAACATCTAATCCCCAAACATCAAATATTTCAACTTCCAACATATAATTGAGGGGCATCTCATTTCTTCTTGAAATATTGCCTACACGCTGACATCTATCACAATTTTTAATATAAAATTCACATCCTTAAAAATTGTAGGCCAATAAAATCCTGATTGTAATATTATATATACAGTTTTATCACTTCCAAAATGTCCCCCATAATCAGAATCATTACATTATTGAATAATTTCATAAGTCTCTTCCAAAGGGACACATCTTTGAATTATAAGATCATTTCCTTGTTCATATAAAAATGGGTCATCCCAAAAATAAGTCTTAGCATTAGACAAAATTTCTTGTTTTCTTGGTATGTCAAACCATAGGGTATAATATTACTAACAATAAAGTTTACTATGTCTGCATACCACGGAACACGCCATTCTTTAACAGTGAACAGTTTTTCATTAGGAAAATGTTCATTAATTTCTTCAATATCACAGAGAGATTTTTCAATTTCAAGTCTGGACAAATGATCAACAATTTGATTATCAGAACCCTTCCTATCTACTATCTCAAAATCAAATTCTTGCAAAAGAAGAATCCATCTTATCAGTTTCGTTTTTGCATCATTTTTCTTCATTAAGTATTTAATCGCAGAATGATCAGTATGCACAACACATTTAGTTCCAATTAAATATGATCGAAATTTATCAAAGGCAAATACTATAGCTAATAACTCTTTCTCGGTAGTGGTATAATTAACTTGAGCTTCATTAAGAGTTTTACTAGCATAATAAATTACTTTGAAAATTTTATCATATTTCTGACCCAAAACAACACCAATAGAATAATCACTAGCACCACACATTAATTCAAAAGGTTTTTCCCAATTTGGTGAAATTATTACAAGTGCAGTGATTAATTTTTCTTTTAATGTTTCAAAGGCTTTACGGCAGTCATCATCAAAATTAAAAATTGCATCCTTTTCTAGTAAACGACATAAAGGTTTTGTAATCTTTGAAAAGACTTTGATGTAACGTCTGTAGAAGCCAGCATGTCCTAAAAAACTTCTAATTCCCCTTACATTGATTGGGCAAGGTAAATTAGATATAACTTGAATTTTTGTATGATCTACCTCCAAACCTTTTTCTGAAATCCGATGTCCCAAAACAATTCCTTCTGCTACCATAAATTGGCATTTTTCCCAATTAAGGACCAAATTAGTTTCTTCACAATGTTTTAGAACTTTAGATAGATGTTCTAAACATAATTCAAACGAAATTCCAAACACTGAAAAGTCATCCATAAAAACTTGAATCCCTTTTTCAATCAAATCACAAAAAATAACCATCATACATCTCTAAAATGTAGCAGGGGCATTACATAAACCAAAGGGCATTCTTCTAAAAACAAACGTACCATAAGGACTGGTAAACATAGTTTTCTCTTGATCCTCAGGAGCAATTTGAATTTGGTGGTAACCAGTATATCCATCCAGAAAGCAAAAGTATTTATGCCCAGCCAGTCTATCCAACATTTGATATAGAAAAGGGAGTGGAAAATGATCTTTTCTTGTGGCAAGGTTTAATTTTCTATAATCAATGCATATCCGCCACTCTGTAACTTGTCTTGTTGGTATCATTTCATACTTTTCATTAACAGTCACAGTTACTCCTCCTTTCTTAGGAACATAGTGAATATGACTAACCAATGCAATATCTGAAATAGGGTAGATAATTCCAGCATCCAACCATTTTAAAATTTCTTTCTTAATAACGTCTTTCATGATAGGATTTAATCTCCTTTGGGGATCATCCCGCGGTTTGCAATTATCTTCCATAAGAATTCTGTGCATACAAATTGAATGACTGATTCCTTTAATATCAGCAATTGTCCATCCAAAGGCTTTCTTGTGCTTCTTCAAAATTTCAAGCAAGCTCTCTTCTTCTTTTTGAGTTAATTGAGAGGAAATTATAACATGCAAGATTGAGGATTCACCTAGAAAAACATACTTCAAATGATCAGGAAGCATTTTTAGCTCAAGTTCAGGAGGTTTTTCAATTGATGTACCATAAGATTCATCTTTTTCAGTCATATCCAACAATTCAAAACTTTCACGAACATACTTTAAATCTTCCTCTTGAAAATCTTCAGAATCAAATAACTCCTCTTCTTGTTTATATTCCCAATCTTCTCTTTCAGGTTTCTCTTCATAAGTTGATTTGAAATTACATTCACTTAAATATTCAATAACATCCATCCTATAACACTCATCTTCTTTACCTCTAGCATGATATTTCATCGATTTTGAAATATTAAATGTAACAGTCTGATCATTAACCCTCATCGTTAATTCCCCTTTTTGCACATCTATCATGGATCTGCCTGTAGCTAGAAAAGGTCTCCCCAAAATTATGGGTATCTTTTTATATTCCTCCATATCTAACACAATGAAATCCACAGGAAAAATAAATTGATCCACTTTTACCAAAATATCTTCTATAACTCCTTTAGGATATGTGATCGAACGATCTGCTAATTGCAGAGTTACAATAGTTGGGGTTATTTCTCCTAGTCCCAGTCTTTTGAATATTGATAGAGGCATAAGGTTAATGCTTGCACCCAAATCACATAAAGCTTTATCTTTCTCCGATTGCACATGGAATTGTGAAACTACCAGGATCTTTAAGTTCTTCAAGAAGCTTTTTCTGAATTATCGCACTGCACTCCTCACTAAGTGCAACAGTCTCATTTTCTTTAAACTTCCTCTTTTTATTAAGAATATCCTTCATAAATTTCGCATAGCTTGACATTTATTCTAGGGCTTCAGCAAATGGAATATTAATGGTAAGCTTTTTTAATATCTCTAAGAATTTTGAAAATTGCTTATCCAACTTTTGTTGACGAAGTCTCTGAGGAAATGGAGGTGGTGGTTTTCTAAATCAACCTTAGGTGGAGAAATAAGTCTTTCAAAACCTTTTGGAGCGTCCTCTTTAGGTCTTTCAATCTTTTCTTTCTCTACTTCAGTTTCTTTTTGAACTCTACCTTCCAATTCTTTTCCACTTCTCAGTTGAATTGCTTTTACTTGTTCTTTATTCTTTTCTCTTGGATTCACTTCAGTATTACTTGGAAGCATTCCTTGGGATCTATTACTTAAGACATTTGCAATTTACCCAATTGATTTTCTATATTTCTGATGGTTGCTCCTTGAATTTGTAATTGATTTCCCATATGTGATACTACTTCTTCAATATACAACTTCTTCTCTTTTAATTGTAAAGCATTGTTATAACCTGAAGGATAAGTTAATCTATTATTATTATTAACTTGGTTGTTCCAATTCCCCAAAGTGTTTACTTGGTGGTTCCCCCATTGTTGATTAACACCACCCTGATTATTGTTATTCCAGTTAAAAATTTGGATGATTCTTCTAACCTGGGTTATAATAATTGGAATATGGGTTGTTAGGTTTGATTATAACATTCACAGTTTCTGGTGAAGAATAAGAATAAACCATTTAGCCTAATGAATTTTCTTCGATCATGAGATTTGGTCGAGAAAAATTCATCCCAAATTGGTCTATCTTCCTTGATACAACAACAACTTGATTTGCTAACATTGTAAAAGCATCATTTTCATAAACACCGGCTACCTTTTTAGGATTTAACCTTTCGAAGGCCATTGAAAATTATTAGTAGCCATTTATTCAATTAAAACATAAGCATCGAGAAAATGTTTTAGACATTAATGATCCACCAAGTAAGCAACATCGATGATTGATCTAAGAGATCCAACTAATCCATTATAAAAAGTTTGAATTATTAATCGATACGGTATCGCATGATGTGGACATTTCCTGAGGAGATCTTTAAATATTTCCCATGCTTCATATATTGATTCCCCTTCAAACTGACAAAAAGATGTTATATCATTTCTCAACTTAGCAGTCTTAGATGGTTGATAATATTTAACAAGGAATTTTTGTGACAATTCACCCCAAGTTCTTATTGATCCAGGTGGTAACGAATGAAACCGTATTTTAGCTTTATCCCTTAGTGAGAAAGGAAAATGTCTAAGTCTAATAGCATCATCCGAAACACCATCATATTTAAAAGTAGCACAAAACTTTAGAAAATTAACAAGATGTAAATTAGGATCTTCAGTTGTTGCTCCCCCAAACTTATTATTAGACATCATTTGGATAATAGCATGTTTAAGCTCAAAAGAATTAGCAGCTACAACAGGGTTTTGAATACTACCACGAAGTTCATCTACTGTAGGGTTAACATAATCTCTTAAAGGTCTTAATTCTTTATGGATGCCTACATTTTGATTTTGATGATTTGTCATTTCTTGAATATTTTTATCTTTTTCTGTATTTTTAATTTTTTTGATTTTCTGATAGTTCTTTCTAATTCAGAATCGTAAGACACAAGTCCCTCATAACCTGAACTACGCATACAACAATAAAACAAAACAAAACACAACACACTAACAAAACAAAGAAAAGTAAAAATTTAAAATTTCTTAATTCTCTTTAAAATGCAATTTAATTATTTTTCCCCGGCAATGGCGCTAAAATCTTGATTCCGCCGGATAAATATATGTGCGCCAAAAAAACTTGGTCCTGCACCGATATATATATGTGCTGATGATATATATATGAAAATTATGATTTTATAATATGGGATACTATGCAAGTATATGTATCGTTTATCAAGTAATATAGGACTTTCTGATTAAGCCCCGAGATATCGAACTCACAGGGAAAATATGAAAATCTTTAAAGGAATCAGAAAATTCTATTTTTACTTTTTTTATGGCTTTTGAAAGTATGTCTTGATTTTGAAAAGTTTTGAAAGTTGATTTGTCTTTTGAAATTTCTTTAATAAAATGTTAAGCGAAAATTAAAATTATAATAACTAATAACACTGTATGTAAAACACTATTAACTAGACTATCTTTTTCTTTCCTTTTATGAAGTAGTAATAATTATTAAAGTATTGTTGTGGAAGTATTTAAATTTTTTGTGACATATAGAAGCAAATATGTTCTTTACCCTTACTTGGTTCTATAAAGAACATAGGTTAATTTGAAATTTTTATCATTCTGAACATGGTTAGGTAGGGAAGATACCAGTCTCTCACTCTAGAGTTCCGTCGATTCCCACCAACTGGGGGCTAAATTCTCATAACAAAACTCAAAACTTCAAACCAAATTAGGGGATTTTAGCCTGTCACTCTAAAATCCTCTAATTTTACTCCCTTCCATAAAAATATCTTCTAATATTACATTCAATTATATGGACTACAATTCTCACCCATATAATTGCATGTAATTCTTACTAACTTTTGTGAGACAATACCGCTTTGGATCTTACATAATCTCAAGAAATTCTACAACTTAACAAGCCAAATTAAGAAGTAAACAAAGTTTTCAGAATCAATCTTCACAACTTCTTCCAACTTTAAACACTTATACTTTCCACAACAATTCTCCATAAACTAATTACTTCTCCATTTAAGAAAGAAAAAGATAAAATAAATTAGTCAGAATGCATTGAGAAAATACAAAAACACATTGATTTGAAATTAAAAACCATAAGAAAAACAACAAACAAAAACAAGTATTAATTAAAAAACTAAATGTAAGAACAAAAGTAAACACTTATCTGAAAATTCTCTCCACAAGACTCAGGAAGTTCCTCTGAAACTTTAACTCTTTACTAAACTACTCCTCAGAGCGGATCTCCCAACTCCGATGACTCAGAATAAACTTCAGACTTCAATAGAAACTAAACTAAAAGAAAGAAAAAAAGTAGGAAGAAGAGGACTTCACTCCGACCATTTTCTCCTTTCTACTCTCTACTCATACTCTTAATAAAAATTCTCACAAAATAAAAGTAAAATACTGTAAAAACTCTCTTCAAAATGCAAGTGGAAGAGCACTTAGTCATTCCTAAGACTTTCTTTAAAAAATAAACCAAAAGATATCTTGGTGTCTCTTCAAAATGTGTCCAGATTCAATGTATCCACCAAAGAATGCACCCCTTCATTCAAACTTTCCGCCTAAAGGAAGTTATAGAAGTTACCGCCAAGAGTTGCATCTCATCCCCTTTGAAATTGGCTACAAATTTCTTTAGATTTCGATTTTTAACTGTGGCGGCTAAGCGCCGGCCCAGCGGTGCTTAGCCGTCAGTGCCCAAATTTTCATTTTTCATTTTTTTTGCTCCAAATTTGATCCAATTTTGCTCCTTTCATCATGACCATCCATTTTCATCATACATGCAAGAAAAACACAAAATACATTCCATTAAAGTGCAATATCATTAAAAATATGTATAAAAATGTGCATAAAAATACTATATATTTTAGGTGTATCACGTACCATGTTTAGTTTCTTCTATGTTCATTTAAAATAAACAAGATTTAAAAAAGATATATAAAAGAAAAAAGGAGGAGTAGAAACTCTCACAAGTTGGTTCTCTCCAAAATTATTTATTAAGGAACCCAGAACTTTAAGGATAATATTTAATGGAGAACACCAACATAGAAAAAATAATTGTAAAACTTTAATCTTAGGACAACCCTTGATTTTGAACTCAACTGACAAACCTAAGAGATAAAACAAGTCACGACCTAAATATCAAACTCTAAACAAAATCTAAAATATACCAAGATAAAAATAAGAGAACTAAAAATAGGTAAATTCGACATGAACTCTAGGTTAGCTAACATAGACACAAGAACTGAGGATAACACATATACCCAAGATTAGTACACATATAGAAACTTAGGTTAGTCTGATAGGTACCCTAGTTAGCACTAAGGACTATGACATATAAAACAAAAAACCTTACTCTTTGAAACTAGAGGGAAAGTCCTAGTGCGAAGTAACCCATAATTACTGAGAAAGGCATTTCAAAACTCCTCAAAATTAAGGAGCCCTCTACATGGCATGATCATGATGCTCAAGGAGGATTTCTGGTTGTGTTAGTTATAGTTTAAGGATATTGACGTATCTGGGATGTTAAAAAGTCACGGGCATTCTGACTGGGACTGTTATTCCTAAAGTCTATGTTAGTCCACTTATTTGGATTCCTCATAGAGTTTAGAACCTCTCTTCCATCTAGAATTCCTTCCCACTTGACCCTTTTTTCATATCCTTGTAATCTCAAACAAATCCAACTAATATTCTTGATCGCATCTTCTAAACTCATATGATCAATCAAAACTCAATACTATCTTTTCCAAACTCTTCAACCACCATATTTTTGGTAAAACTTCTTCCCTGAATGTTTAAATCTCTTTGTTTGAGCCTTTTCATGACACACTACCATCAAATTATAAGTTCCATCCTTATGAGCTTAAGTCTTCCAAAAATCCAAACTTGGATCCTACTTCACCAAAACCTCAACTTAGAAAGTCCAACATTCTAATTTGAATAACATAGTTCATTATGTTAATCAATATTTTTTTTTTGGGCTTGCAGCTTTGAATATGTAATTAAATATAAGGGGCATAGTAAAATAAACCTTCTCTTGCAGCCGTAAAGTAAGGAAAAAAATTCAGGTTTCGTAGACATACAAAGATTTTCATCATCTAAATGATTAAACTCATTTCAAGATAACATTTTTCCCATCAGAGTGGTATATTATTGTTCAAATGTCATGCTAAGGCATTTAATAATAGATGTCTTATGAAAATTCTTTGGTGTGTGGAGACACTAAAATCCCCAACCAATAATTCATTAACGAAGGAGTAAAGGACTTTTGTCAAAGCTAAGTGATCTACTTGAAGGTTGCATATGTGCATCATCTTTAGACAAATGGGCAAGCCTATGCAGCTAATAAAAAAAAACATTTTAAACCTTTTAAGGAAAAATGTTAAAGGCATAAAGGAAAACTAGGCTGAGATCCTTCCATCAGTTTTATGGGGAGTCTGAATGACACCATCGACAATGACAGGGTAGACTCTCTTTGTGCTATTATATAGAATGAAAGTAATGTTGTCGGTCGAGTATATTCACCATAGCTAAAGGGCTATGACAACTTCATCATTTGATGATGAAAACCTAACCAAGTGGCAGGAAGCAAATGATGAATGTGTGATGCTCAAGCTTGATCTTGTAAAGGAAAGTGGGCTGATTTAGCTCTTTAATATGGAGAAGTAAAGAGTAAAATGAATCGATATGTCAACAAGAATGCCCGAAGAATACATTCTCCCTAGAGGATCTTGTGTTGAAAAAGGCTAACCGAACTACGTGAGGACAGTCAATCAAAAAATTTGATCAAACCTGAACCGACTCATTCATCATCAACTAATGAGTTGCCCCCTAGAGCATACAAATTGATGACATATGCGGGAAAAAGATTCCCTTTGACCTTAAGTGGAGATGAACTAAATAAGTTTTTTTCCTTAGAAAATTCTTTGTATCATCATGAGTTAAAAAGTGTTTTTATTCTAAATCTTGTATTTTCACATAAAGAAATATTAAAAGCATGATTTGGCTAACTATATGCATAAACATAGGATCAAATGAAACTCATAGAGTTTGAGGAGTTCAAGCAAATGATCATCAATAATTTGCCAACAATTTGGGAACTTGAAGCCAAGTAGATAAATCGACAATGATGTAAGACATTTGATTAGTAAAAAAGTAATTTAAAACTAAGAGTGATGCAAGATGCCCGATCGATAAAACCCATTTAAAAATAATCAACAATGATCATTGATGTCTAATTGAAATTATTTTGCTAATACTGACCCCTCAATGCTCAATCATCGAAAAAAATATGTACCCTAACTCAGCCTTGGTCAAGCACTAAAGATGCATGGTGGGTGGCAAGCAAATCAACCCAACAGTAAGCCTTGGCAGTTACAACCATGAAGATTGTGATAAGATCCGCTTAATATGCGTAATAAAAGATGAGGCTTGTCTAAGATGATGACATGATCGAGCAACAGAGACATAAAAAGTATAAAAATTCAGCCGAGTGGTGGTACATCAAACAAAACAAAAGATCTTTTGTAATAGCTGAGCTATCAACCACCACAAATATTCATCACAAGTAAACAAAATGAATGTCACTTTCAAGAATTAAGACAATGGGGAAACTAAAATATATACATCATAAATGCACCAACACAAATCACGAGAAGATCTAATAGACTTAAAGACAAAAAATATAGCTAAGAAGGGCCCACTTATTGGAGACCAAAGGACCCACTTACTAGACCAGATGCAACCCTTTTGAATCAAGACTAAAGGTTTACCAAGTGCAGACCACCAAAACCAAGGTCTAAGGCCAATCGAGCTGAGTAGAGGCATTGATGTGCCAATCATTGAATACCGACTCAAGGGAAGAATTTAGTACTTCCAACTATCTCATGAAAACCCCTGAGATTTCTCATAAATTGTCAAGACATGACAATAACATAACCCACAAATATCCTAATGGACCTCATCATTAAGGAATGAGCAATCTATTTGGTTATCCTGATTCACCCTCTACCTAATAGTCTAGGCTCATTATCCCAATAATTGCTCCTCATCTAAGGATCAATAGTCATCAACTCGACAAAAACAACTGATCAGCAAAGATGAGCAAATTGAACAGGTCATGCCGATCTGAAGGCCATCGAGGGCCAATCCACAACCCTGATTCGTCATAGTCAGATGAGCATGTCTTATTGAACTAAAGCCCACAGATTTCAACGGACCAAGTTAGAGGGTGTTGACATCATTTTTGGTGAGGTCTTTTCTTTTCTCGTAGTGCTTATGATCTATCCATAGGACTTCTCCTTGACTATCCTGGAGGACTAGAATTGAGACCCACCCTTTAGCAATTCAGCTACTTCTTGACTCCTCTTGGGACCCCACTTGGATGGTTGCAAACCTTTAAATCACCTTGGAAGGTTAAAACCACCATATGGGCAGCCAATAGTGAGTTCCTATAGGATTGTCTGGACTTAGGATGACTTTGGGTGACTTGGGCTTCTCTCGCACACACACACACCCCCAAGCCACTTAACCTAAACCTTGAAACCTTGCCTTCTACCCTTTATGAAACTCACATTATTGAACCCAAGCCACTAATCTTTGATTAAGATGGCTAAGTTCAATATGTGAAGGATGATAAAATGGTTACCATTTGGCTAGAGTTGGTCCCAAAGTGGTTGGACTTGGCTAAGTCCATGGCTCATGCTTCCAAACCCTAATTCAATTCCAAATCAATTTTTGCTCAATCTTGAACCCACTAAAATGGCCTCATTCTTCCTTATTTGAACCTCCTTTCATTTTTCCAAAATTTCTGGTTTTGACATTGGGTCCCCTAAGTTTACCTAAAATTACCAAAATTGCTCATGCAACCATCAAATCATCCAAAAATTTCCCAAAAAATCCAAAAAATTACCCAAAATTCCATAAATTCCTAAGAATCATTTTAAAACAATTCCCACCTCTTAAATCCACTAAAATACCCCAATACCCTCCAAATAACCTCCAAATACCCTGAATACCCCTTTTAGCTCAAAAATCCAAATTCAAAAAATTCTCAAAAATTCCAAAAATTCCCAAAAAATTCCAGAAAATCCAAAATATTCCCAATTTCATTTTGTTAAACTACACCATAAACTAAATTTGCCAATTTGACCCAATTTTATCAAAACATCCAATTTGACCTATTTTTAACCCAAGTGGATCCATTGTCAAACCAAATCAATCCAATTGACCTCAATTTTGCCCAAATTCAATTATAAAATTCAATTCAACATCCACAATACCAATTCAAACCAAATTCAAGCCCAATTTTATTCAGAGTTGAATTCAATTTCAACTTGAAACCTAAAACCCCAATTTTGGCCTATGACCCAAACTTACCCTAAACCAACCCAATTCAACTCACTTTGCCCTAATTTAAATTACAAACTCTTACTTATACATCCCTACACCAAGAAAAACATAAATTGGCCCTCAATTTAAACTCAAACCCTACTCAAAATCCATTTGAATTCAAAATCTCCAAATTTGCCCTAAAGTTGTCACCTACCCCTAATTCTCTAAATTGAATCTCCTAAACCCAAAATCTCCACCTAATTTCTATCCTAAACCTTTCCTAACAATCATTTGAAACATTTTGAACCATCAGTTGGTCTTGAACCAAACTCTAGCCAAACCTAAATCCAACCTAACCCATGGTGACCAAAATTGACCAAAACTCCAAAATTCCTCCAAATTGAAAATCCAAATGAACTCAAATCCACTTCACGTCTTCATGAAAAATCTTCCTTACAATCATTTACACAATGTTGATCAATCAATTTGATCCAATTCAACCCCAAACTCAAGTTAGCCAAACTCAAACCTAAGTGAACCTGCTTGAACACATGTGCCAATTCAAACTTAACCAATCCAAATTTGATCAAACCAACCCCTTTGCTGCCAACCCTAGACCTCCTAGGGTGGGTTTGACCTGACCCAACCCATGCCTCATGAGCTATGGACCAATGGTCCACCACTTTGGACCAAGGGACCAAGCCACATGGCTAAGGCCATGTCCCTTCCTCCAAATCTCCTTAAGCAAGCTCCCTGCCAAAATTAATTGAACAAAACTCTTCCTCAGCCTGCCCAGCCGCCTGACCATCCTTGCCAGCCAACCCAGCAGCTGGAACAGGCATGCTCGAGTGCCCCTTTTGTCCTTAAAACCCAAAATTTGGGCTTGACAGTGGGCAATCCTTTCTCCAGCCACCTGGCCTGCTCAGCCCTCACCCTAAGCGGCCTAAACCACTCATTGCCTGGCCCTGAGCTCCCCTCTCCGGCCATGGCTATAAAACCCACACCTTTCGGCCTTGCCAAAGGTGCTGAATTTTTCTCCACAGAACTCCCCCAAACTGCTCCCAAACCTTCTCCCAGCCTAGAGAAGAAGAGCCTCACTGTCCTCCTGCCCTGAAATCCCCTGGCTAAGCCCAATTTCTCAGCTGAAAATAAGGTTAGAAACAGGACATCTCCTGAACCTCCACCAAAACCAAATTAAACTCACACACACCTTCCCAACACCAAGAGAAGGAGTTCCCCAGTGGAAGGCCCCTCACCAGGCCAGCTAATTGCTCCAGACGTGAAAACACCAAATCAGGTTTGGAGGAAATCATACCTAGGCAGCTCACCAGGACCAGAGACTTCATCCGGAGGCTCCTCTTACTCCAACGAACGTGTCGAGCATCTCTGATTGAGGCTTCACCTCTCAGAGCCAAGGTATTGACCTCTCCTCCCTCCCGAGCTTCCAGCAATTCTCCATTTTGTTCTGTGCAATTTCGATGCATGTTAGCCGTATAGATAGCTTCGTCTAGGCTAGACACATCGATAGAGACAAACCACACTTAATTTAGTTGAGTATAGCTCGAGATTTTAAGGTTTTAGGGTGGACGGCTCTCGGGTTGAACCAGACGGGGACGATGACTAGCCACCGTTGGATCGAGTGTGTATCAGATGAACGATGGAGATCGAGCCGGACAGAACCGCGAAATGAAAAGCACGTATCGAGTCAGATGGCAACGCTAAATGGGAATGCACCGCGTGGAGTTTCGGAGCTGCTTAGGATTAGCTGGTGCCGCGTCAGATAAGTAAAAAATTAGGGTTATTTTTTATTTATTTAAATACCAGAACTTTAAAAATGCATATCTTTGCATAGAAAAATTCTAAAAATAAACTAAAAACACCCACTTGCTCGGTGAATATAGGAGATTAATGTGGAAAAAATAATTAAGTTATTTTGTTAAGTATTTTATTTTAAATTAATTTATTACTGTTCTGAGTATTTTAATTCTCCATTCATGCATACAATTCACCGTGGCATGAGACCATAGGGCTTTTGTAGCCTCTGATCTTGGAATATTCCCTGAATTTTCTGAGGTCAGAGGCTATCTCTGTGGCAAGTTATCTATTTTCCAAGTTTATGTGTCTGTTTTGGTATTTTAATTCCAATAATTAGCATATTAATCAATAAAATCTAGGAAAATTAGGGGAAGTATCTCTGGACAAAAGGACCCTAGGAAAATTATGGTTCGAATTAACTCATTTAAATGAACCCTAATTTGACCAAAATCCTAAAATTAAGATTAAATTAATTTGAAACAACCACTCATTAAAATAACATAAAATTAACTCTCCACTGATCTTTAGGGTCAGAAGAGTTTCACATAAATATTTGAAATCAATTGAAAATGATTTAACCCACTAAATGAATTATTTAAATCACATGACCACTTTTAAACTTTAAAAATTCATAAAACTCAAAATGTATTTCAAAAATTCACCAAATTCATTTTGAGGTATCTCTGGTATCAGAGAAGTCTAAGAAAATTAAAATTAGAATTTTTCTAAAATTTTCATTTTTAACCTATTTTTGAATATTTAAATAATTTAAAAATAATAAAAATCACAAAAATAATAAAATTCACAAAAATGTCATATTTGGTCTCCTAATCACTTAGGAACTAACCAAATATTTTTCTTAAGTCCCTAAGAAAATATATTGAATTTTAAAGGCTTACTGCATTTTAAATATTAAAAATGGATTCTTCAACCTTTACCACTAAAATAATTCTAAAAATTCAAAGAAAAATCATAAAAATATAAAATTTGTTTCTCTGAGCTCCTTGAGGTCAGATATATTTATGAAAAATATAAAACTTAATTTTCAACTTTAATCTTATTTTATAATTAATTAATACTTCAAAATTTAAAATAATTATAATAAATAAAATATAATTAAAAAACTCTTAACGAAAGGTAATATGCTAATATGCTTTTTCTGAATTATCGCAATGCACTCCTCACTAAGTGCAACAGTCTCATTTTCTTTAAACTTCCTCTTTTTATTAAGAATATCCTTCATAAATTTCACATAGCTTGGCATTTGTTCTAGGGCTTCGACGAAATAGAATATTAATGGTAAGCTTTTTTAATATCTCTAAGAATTTTGAAAATTGCTTATCCAACTTTTGTTGACGAAGTCTCTGAGGAAATGGAGGTGGTGGTTTTTCTAAATCAACCTTAGGTGGAGAAATAAGTCTTTCAAAACCTTTTAGAGCGTCCTCTTTAGGTCTTTCAATCTCTTCTTTCTCTACTTCAGTTTCTTTTTGAACTCTACCTTCCAATTCTTTTCCACTTCTCAGTTGAATTGCTTTTACTTGTTCTTTATTCTTTTCTCTTGGATTCACTTCGATATTACTTGGAAGCATTCCTTGGGATCTATTACTTAAGACATTTGCAATTTGTTTCAATTGATTTTCTATATTTCTGATGGTTGCTCCTTGAATTTGTAATTGATTTCCCATATGTGATACTACTTCTTCCATAGACAACTTCTTCTCTTTATATTGTAAATCATTGTTATAATTAGAAGGACAAGTTAATCTATTATTATTATTACCTTGGTTGTTCCAATTCCCCAATTGTTTTACTTGGTGGTTCCCTCTTTGTTGATTAACACCATCCTGATTATTGTTATTCGAGTTAAAATTTGGATGATTCTTCCAACCTGGGTTATAATAATTGGAATATGGGTTGTTAGGTTTAATTATAGCATTCACAGTTTACGGTGAAGAATAAGAATCACCCATTTAGCCTAATGAATTTTCTTCAATCATGAGATTTGGCTGAGAAAAATTCATCCCAAATTGGTATATCTTCCTTAATACAACAACAACTTGATTTGCTAACATTGTAAAAGCATCATTTGCATAAACAATAGCTACCTTTTTAGGATTTAACCTTTCAGAAGGCCATTGAAAATTATTAGTAGTCATTTCTTTAATTAAAGCATAAGCATCAGAAAATGGTTTAGACATTAATGATCCACCAGCAGCAGCATCGATGATTGATCTAAGAGATCAAACTAATCCATTATAAAAAGTTTGAATTATTAACCAATCTGGTGTCGCATGATGTGGACATTTCCTGAGGAGATCTTTAAATCTTTCACATGCTTCATATATTGATTCCCCTTCAAACTGACAAAAAGTTGTTATATCATTTCTCAACTTAACAGTCTTAGATGGTGGAAAATATTTAGCAAGGAATTTTTGTGACAGTTCACCCCAAGTTCTTATTAATCCAGGTGCTAATGAATGTAACCAAACTTTAGCTTTATCCCTTAGTGAGAAAGGAAAAAGTCTAAGTCTAATAGCATCATCCGAAACACCATTATATTTAAAAGTAGCACACAACTCTAGAAAATTAGCAAGATGTAAATTAGGATCTTCAGTTGTTGCTCCCCCAACTGATTATTAGACACCATTTGGATAATAACAGGTTTAAGCTCAAAAGAATTAGCAGCTACAACAGGGTTTTGAATACTACCACGAAGTTCATCTACTATAGGGTTAACATAATCTCTTAAAGGTCTTAATTCTTGATGGATGCCTATATTTTGATCTTGATGATTTGTCATTTCTTGAATATTTTTATCTTCTTATGTATTTTTAATTTTTTTTATTTTTCTGATAGTTCTTTCTAATTCAGAATCGTAAGGCACAAGTCCCTCAAAACCTTAATTGCGTATACAACAATAAAACAAAACAAAACACAACACACTAACAAAAACAAAGAAAAATAAAAATTTAAAATTTCTTAATTCTCTTTAAAATGCAATTATTTTTCTTTCCCCGGCAACAACGCCAAAAACTTGATCCCCGATAAATATATGCGCGCCAAAAACTTGACTCCGCTGGATAAATGTAACGACTCTAAAAACTTGATCCCGGCAATGGCGCCAAAAACTTGGGCCGCGAGGAATATATGCGCTGATGATTTAGATGTGAAAATTATGATTTTATAATATGGGATAATACGCAAGTATACGTATCGTATATCAAGTAATATAAGACTTTCTGATTAAACCCCGAGATATCGAACCCACAGAGAAAGTATGAAAATCTTTAAAGGAATCAGAAAATTATTTTTTTACCTTTTTAATGGTTTTTTAAAAGTATGTCCTGATTTTGCAAAGTTTTGAAAGTTGATTTGTCTTTTGAATGTTCCTAAATAAAATGTTAAGCAATAAATTAAAATTATAATAATTAATAACACTGTTTGTAAAATACTATTAACTAAAATATCTTTTTCTTTCCTTTTATGAAGTAGTAATAATTATAAAAGTATTGTTGTGGAAGTATTTAAATTTATTGTGACAGATATAAGCAAATGTGTTCTTTACCCGTACTTGGTTCTATAAAGAAGATATGTTAATTTGAAATTTTAATCATTTTGAACATGGTTAGGCAGGGAAGATTCCAGTCTCTCACTCTAGAGTTCCCTCGATTCCCGCCAACAGGGGGCTAACTTCTCATAACAAAACTCAAAACTACAAACCAAATTAGGGGGTTTTAGTCTGTCACTCTAAAATCCTCTACTTTTACTCCCTTCCATAAAAATATATTCTAATATTACATTCAATTATATGGACTACAATTTTCACCCATATAATTTCATGTGATTCTTACTGACTTTTATGAGACAATACCTCATTGGATCTTACATAATCTCAAGAAATTCTACAACTTAACAGACCAAATTAAGAAGTAAACAAAGTTTTTAGAATCAATCTTCACAACTTCTTCCAACTTTAAACACTTATAGTTTCCACAACAATTCTCCATAAACTAATTACTTCTCCATTTAAGAAAGAAATAGATAAAGTAAACTACTCAGAATGCATTGAGAAAATACAAAAACACGTTGATTTGAAATTAAAAACCATAAGAAAAACAACAAACAAAAACAATTATTAATTAAAAAACTAAATGTAAGAACAAAAGTAAACACTTATCTGAAAATTCTCTCCACGAAGACTCGGGAAGTTCCTCTAAAACTTTAACTCTTCGATGACACTACTCCTCGAAGCGGATCTCCAAACTACGATGACTCGGAATAAACTTCAGACTTCAATAGAAACTAAACTAAAAGAAAGAAAAGAAGTGGGAAGAAGAAGACTTCACTCCGACCCTTTTCTCCTTTCTACTCTCTACTCCTACTCTTAATATAAACTCTCACAAAATAAAAGTAAAATAATGTAAAAATTCTCTTCAAAATGCAAGTGGAAGAGCCCTAATCCTAATAAAAACTCTCTTCAAAATGCAAAGGAAGAGCCCCTAATCTTTCCTAAGAAACTCTTTAAATATTAAACCAAAAGCTGTCTTGGTGTCTCTTCAAAATGTGTCCAGATTCGATGTATCCACCAAAGAATGCACCCCTTCATTCAAACTTGCCGCCCAAAGAAAGTTATGGAAGTTACCACCAAGAGTTTCATCCCATCCCCTTTTAAATTGGCTTCAATTTCCTTTAGATTTCGATTTTTAACTGTGGCGGCTAAGCGCCGACCGAGCGGCACTTAGCCGCTAGTGCCAAAATTTTGATTTTTCAATTTTTTTTGCTCCAAATTTGATCCAATTTTTCACCTTTCATCATGACCATCCATTTTCATCATACCTGCAAGAAAAACACAAAATACCTTCCATTAAAGTGCAATATCATTAAAAATATGTATAAAAATGTGCATAAAAATACTATATATTTTAGGTGTATCACTCACTTAATTTTAATAGTGCATAACATACTGCATAAAATGTATGATAAATCATTCTTTATATTGGTTAAATCATAAATTATTTAATAAGTATAAAATTAATATGAATCATGGCGGTTGTGCATCAATTTATTGACACAATCCCTTCCATTATCACAATATGAATTACATATTTAGCATAATGAGAATTAATATCATGATCTTATAATGTCTTTTAAAAGACAATTCTTGTTGAACATCATGCAACAAAAAGTGTACACTAACGATAAAAAATAAGATTTATAAATATCAGAAAAAATTGAGCTCAATGTATCAAAATACGAATATCATAAAACTAATAAAGGGTTTTTATAATGTCCATTCTCACGACATGTTCGTTAAATGTCTTCGGTGGCAACCCTTTTGTTAAAGGATCTACAATCAAGAGATTGATGCCAATATGCTCAATTGACACCCTATGTTTATGAACTTCTTTCTTAACGACAAGGTATTATAATTACATGTGTTTATCACCTTTGAAATACTTGTCATTTTTTGGAAAAGAAGACTGCTACGGAGTTATCAAAATAAATTTTTAGCGGCCTGACAAAAGTGTAGACAATTTCAAGTCCTGAAAAAAAATTCTGCAGCCATAAACTCTGAATTGCAGCTTCGAAGAAAACACCTAATTTAGCTTTCATAGTGGAAGCAACTATGATAGTCTGCTTCACACGTTTTCATGAGATTACTCATTCAGCAAAAAGGAACAAATAGTCAAATGTTGATTTTTTTGATATCAATACATCCAACAAAATTTGAATATGAATATCCTATCACTTCAATATCTTTAGATATTCTATAAGCAAGTATGTGGTCTTTTGCTTATTGTAGATGACTCAAAACTTTCTTTGCAGCTTTCCAATGATCTATTACTAGATTACTTTGATACTTGTCCAACATCTCGAAAACAAAGCTAATGTTTGTTATGGTACAAGTCTGAGCATACATTAAGCTTCCAACAATAGATGCGTAAGGAATTTCTTTCATTTATTTACGTTCCAAATCATTCTTTGGACACTGCATATGATTGAATTGATCTCCTTTTTGAATTGGAGCAACACTTGTTGAACACCCTTCCATATTGAATCTCTTAAGAACTCTTTCAATATATATTTTCTGGCACAACCCTAACAATCCTTGTGATCTATCATGAAATATTTCAATTCCAATCATAAGATATCTCACTCATATCCTTCATTTAAAAGTTCTTAAAGAGAAAATTCTTGGTTTTAAATACCAAGATCATTATAGCCAGCAGGATGTTATCAACATACAAAATGAGAAATATGATCATGCTCCCACTGAGCTTTAGATATATACACCGATCAACAGTGTTTTCTTTAAATCCAAAGGACGCGATGATATCATTGAACTCAAGATACCATTGTCGGGAAGCTTGCTTAAGTCCGTATATTAATTTCTTAAGTGCGCACATCATTTGTTCATTTTCCTTTAACCAAAAATCCTTCAAGCTGACTCATGTAGACCTTTTCATCTAAATTCTCATTCATAAAGACAGTTTTCACGTCTATTTGGTGCAACTCTAAATTAAAATGAGCTACTAGTGTCATGATAATTATAAATGAATCTTTCTTAGAAATAAAAAAAAAGTTTATTTATAGTCGATGTTATCTTTCTGAGTGAAACCTTCTGCAACAAGTATGACTTTATATCGTTCAATATTACCATTCGAGTCAAGTTTAGTCTTAAATATCCATTTACACTCGACTCTTTTATAACCTTCAAACAATTCAACGACATCCCAAACTTTGTTGTGATCCATTAATTTAAACTCATCTTTCATTGCATCTAACCATTTTGAAGAATTTGCGCTTTTATGGCTTGTGAAAATGAAATTGGATCTTCATTAACTCCCAAGTCAAATTCAGACTTGTGTAGATAAACCACATAATCATCTGAAATAGCAGACCGCTTTTATCTTTGAGACTTTCTAGGTGCTACTTCATTTGGTTCATCTAATGCAGGTTCATTTGTGACGGTTTCATTGTGGGGTGATTGATCATTTATTTGTTGCTTCTTTAAGTTATCAAATTGTTCAACAGCTGTAGGAATAACAACTTGACAAGAAATTTTGGGTAAATGAACTTGAACCCTAATTTCTTGGATCTCCACTTTACGTGGTTCCAAACTCTCACTAACTTCACCATTTTCAATGAACTTAGCATTTACAGCGTCAATGATTATTGTACTATGATTAGAACAATAAAATTTATACTCTTTAATTTTTTCTGGATAACAAATGAAAAAATCACTGATTGTTCTTGAGTCAAGTTTCTTTTCGTGTATATTATATATCCTTACTTCTGTCGGACAACCCCAAACATGGAGGTGCCTTAAACTAGGTTTCCTTCCTGTCCACAGTTCAAAATGAGTCTTTGGAACCGTCTTGCTAGGAATCCTTTTTAAAAATTATGCAGCAGTCTTTAAGGCATGTGATGCGGTGGACTTTAATATTACAAGAACTTATGAACTCAAATATATATATATATTTTTAATGATTTTGTAAAGTCCAAACATTCAACGCAAGTATACGTATCGTATCAAGTAATACAGGGCTCTAATGGAGTCCTGGTTATCCCACAGGGAAGGCACGAGTCTTATAGTAGATAATGTAATACTGAATTCTGATACTCAAATTGCAATTAAAGTTTAATATTTACTTCTACTATCATGATGTAGAAAACAGTAACAATTAAGCAAACTACAATTACTTCTAATATCTTTAAAACATAATTAACTAACAAACACACACTAAACTATATATTTGAAAGGTTTTGTTATATAAGAAAATTATCTTTCCTCTTGCAACGAGAATTTAATGTGTGGATGATATGGAATGATTATCTATGGTATTGTGCCAAATAGGAGCATAAATGTTTCTTTACCCTCAAAAGAGTACCCCCTCTTCCAAACATGAAAATAATATTGACATATCCTAAGTTTAGTCACTAAATCTAAGGCTAGATTGGGAGGATACCAGCTGTTACTACGGAGCTCCCACTCACCATTCACTTGAAGGCTAAACTTCGAGTTTAGTTACTAATCTTAGGACTTAATTGGGGATCTCAGCCTGTCACCCTGAAACCTCCAATTTGAAATCCATCAAAACACATTTCCCTATTTATTTGCACTCAATCTCCATGAACTACTCAATTCATCCATGGAAATTGAATGAATTCTTCATTATTGTTGTAGGACATTAAATCCTTTCAGAGTTAATGTTCAAAAACAGATTTTAATAATTCAATTGGCTAGATTGAAAAGTAAATTAAGTTCGAAATAAAAAACCATAACAATTTTTTCATTACGTTAAAAGCACTTCAAATTTACATCAGCACATCATAACATCTCTATGCAAGAAGAAAGACAAAGGAGACTACTCAGAATTCACGAAGAAGACACAATAAAACATGGATTTTATATATAAAATAAAAGTCATACAAACCACTAAAGAAAATAAAACTTATCTCTTTCTCTTCCCCAATGCAATTCCCTTGAAGTTCCTTTGAATCCTTTTCTCTCTTCTTTGTAACACTCAATTCCCTTTTTAGAATGGAAAGGAAGAAACAATCTCTCACTTTACTCATCTCTTTCACTCCTTATAGAAGAATTCCTCTCAAATTCTCACTTCTACACTCTTCTCTTCTAAGCCCTAACACTCAACACACGCTCTCCCTCACTAAAACTACATTAGAAACACAGTAGACCCCCATTATTTTTGTCAAAAAATAGTTACATATAAGTTAGAAACGAAATCCCAAGAGTTTCCGTAGGCATCTCTTCAAAAAGTCACCAAAACTCTTCAAATTTGAAATCCATCGACATTGGGCGCCGACGACGTTCTATCGTTCGAATATTTGCTGAGCTCTCGGGAAAATTGCGACGGTGGAGCCCATTCTGGAACTGGCGGCGCCAGAAGCTATTTTCCTTCTTTTTGCTCCGAATTTTTTCATTTTCACTTCTTTTCACTCTAATCACCTAAAATCATCATACCTGCAACAAATCATGAAAAATACATTTCTTTTAAGTGTAATATCACCAAAAATGGGTAAAACTATATAGCAAAAACAATATATATTTTTTGTGTATCAGCATGCATCCACAATGGTGAGGATAAAGAAAAATTACTCATGGTACTCCTAACCATTTCCATTAGAGTATGGTTTCGTCTTTTTGTAACACCAGTTTGTTGTGGTGTTTGTGGCATAGTGTATTGAGCACATATGCCATTAGCTTGAAGGAATTTAGCAAATGGACTGAGACAATGTCCAAATTCATTGTAACATCCATATTATTGATCGTCTCTATCAGACCTGATAATTTATACTTTTATGTTTAATTGTCTCTCAACTTTAGTTATATACACCTTTAAGGCATCTATAACTTAAGATTTTTGATGCAATAAGCAGACATACCCATATTGTAAAAAGTCATCAATAAAGGTGATAAAATACTTCTCTTCACAAAAAGATAGAACATCAAAGGTCCACAAATATTAGTGTGTATAATTTTAAGGAGCTGTGTGCTTCTTATGGCGGCTTTCTTAAGTGTGTGTTTTGTGTTCTTTCCTTCAATACAATCCACACAGATGTCAAGATCAATAAAATCTAATTCATTAAGGATTTCATTTTTTACTAATCTTTTAATTCTTTCTTTGAATATATAACCCAATCATTTATGCCACAAATAAGTTGAACTTTCATTCATAAAACCATGTTTAGTACCAATATTATGATGCAAAGTCATCAGAGTCTCAGCGAAAATGTTATCATGTTAAAGTTTATATAGACCATCACAAAGAATACCAGAACTTATGAGATAATTATGTTTAAAAAAACTGAAACAACCATTTTCAAATTTAAAGGAGTATCCAATAGAATCAAGTTTGGACAATGAAATCAAATTACGAGAAATATAAGGGATATAAAGTGTTTGAAAAATATCTAAATGATGTACAGTGTCTAAAATCAACCGATAGGTTCCGATAGCTTCAACTGGTGCTTTGACTTGATTTACCATGAAGACAAACTTTTCATTTGGGTTTATGATTTGGATTGAAAGGAATCTCTACATCGTATTAGAAACATGAGTGGTACAACCAAAATCAATCCACCGTGTATTATAAGGAACTTCTGCCAAATTTGATTCGAAACATACATAAACACAAGGTTTACCTTTCTTTTTGAACCAGCCCTTGTGTTTTTTACACTCATTTTGATAGTGTAGAGGCTTTCTACAAAAGTGACACTTAATTCTTTTATGTTCATCTTTGTGAATTGGGGCTGACGACACATTAATCTTTAGTGGTTCTTGCTTGCCCATTACATTCTTCTTTCCATATTATTTTACAGCTCTTCTTTGGTAACCCATGAGATTAATGGAGTGATTTGATCATTTCTTAAGCCTTTCTTCCTCTTAAATGAGCATACATTGCAGTTCATTCACCTTCCGCTTATCTTTCATAGTATTGCAGTTCATGTGAAATGGACCATACTCAGGAGGCAATGATTTAATGATAAATTGCACAATAAAATTTTCATCCACTTCCATTCCCAGGTTCTTAAGTCTTGTTGTTATGTTGTCATTTCAACGACATTCTCATGCATAGTACAAGAACCATCAAATTTAATGTTGTTAACGTACTCAATAGTGTCCCAATAAGAGACTTATCAGCAAAGTCGAACTGAGAACAATTCTTAACAAAATTCATAAATTTCTTAGCACTTTCATTGTTAGAAAATACACACTTTATGTTGTTTGCTACAGTAATTCGCATGAACATTAAGCTTAATATGTTCAAAATTTCCCAAGCTTTATAAAAAGATATTTGCTCAACACTGCTAGAATCTGTAAGAGCAGGGGGTTTCTCAGTCGTGAGTGCCAAATCAATATCTAGAACACCAAGGTGAAACTGGTGTTGCTCACGCCGTTCAGAGAAATTAAGCCCATTAAAAGTCTGAAAAAAATGTAGCATACAAATGAAGAAAAACAAGAGAAGTTACTGCAAATAAATAAAACATACTCGTACATTAATGCTTCAAACATTAAACTTACATAGATATTCATATAAAATCAGATAATAATAATAATAATAATAATAATAATAATGTATTGAAATATCTTTTGAGTGATATAATAATACACAATAATAAACATAATTTATGCTTGACTTAGATTTAATATAATCGGTAATTGTTTATACTTAAATTATACATGTCTATTATATTTAGATATATAAACATATCTTAACTAAGTATATAAATAGACTACAATTATATTCAAAGATTATAAAACAAATGATCAACCTTTGGGCAATATAGAAATATTTTATAATCAACAAATTTTAATATTTTTTTAATAAAATGTTAAATTATTTCATAACAAACATCACAAACTCGTGAGTAATTGAATTTATTAAATTTGACGTCTATTAAACTTACTAGTTTTGTCACTTTGGTGGCTAACAAATTAAACATAACACCGACATCCAATAAATAATAATTTCAATCACATTAATTTACTTTAGTATTCTAATTCAATATCCAATTCACAATGAAAATTTAATACAATTAACATAAATAAAGGAAAGATTATAAATTTAGTAATCAAGACTCTGATACCACTTGTTAGAAATTTATGTTAGAATTTTTTGATACAAATTCTAAAAATACATAATAGCTAAAATCTTTTAAATTCATGATTTTTACATATCCATAATAAAATAACACATACCTGTATTTATGATGATAAAATTTGATCTTAAAAATTTTGATCTTGAAGAAATGTAGTTTCTCTCTATAATCTCTTCAAACTTTCCATATTTTCTAATAGAGTGAAATGCACGGAGTGTGTTGGGAAGAAAGATGACCACTTCTTTGAATTATGCTTCATTTAACAATCTCCAGTCGAGAACTTGCTAACCAATTAGATTTATGATAATTTAATAAACTAAATGATTTTTATTATCAAAATCAATGACATAAGTTAGTAACTTCTATTCATTTTAGAGGTTACATGAGTTATAAATATAAATATCATAAGTTATCATAAGTTATGACATAAATAACATAAGTTTTCACGAGTTATAAAATAAATAACTTAAGTTATAAATTATTATGACATAAGTTACGAGTTAAGAAAATAAATAACTTAAGTTATCATGAGTTATAAAATAAATGACATAAGTTATTAATAAATTATTAAAATAAATGTGAGACACAAATAAAAATTTAACAAAAATATGCTAATTAATTCATTACATATAATAATATTAAACATGAGCTAATGAAGTAGGAAGGCTTTATTGGAGTATCCTTGCAATATGAGGTACTGCTTTTCAGTGGATTAGTTTGGAAAGTGAATCATATAAATTTTGCCTCTTCTTTTCCAGATCCCCAACCAAAGAGATCTCGGTGCTAATTATTAATCATGAAAATTAGAATAGTTTCATGTTTCTCAACTTTTTTAGGTTACTTGCTTTACAAACATCTTGTTTTTATTTTTATAATTATATTAAACATAGTCCTGAGAGATAAACAAAAAGATTATAAGTAAATATAAATATAACTTAAATTCCTTAAGAATGATCTAAATAATATGATCATTTCTACACTAACCTAATGCGATCATGACATGGATAAATATTGTTTACATAATTATGGGAATAACATTTTTTATTTGTATATATATATATATATATATATATATATATATATATATATATATATATATATATATATATATATATATATATTGTTGGCGTCACATTGGGATGTCATATACGTACGTGATGCCGCTGAGTCTTACGAAGTACTGTTTACGGTTCACGTACTACTGAGGACATCCGTATGTACGTATACGGTAGGTGCCTCGAGCATAGAACTTGGGTTGGCGCCGATCTAGCCCCACCCGAAAGAATTCGTCATGGGGTAGTGTTGATCCCGATACAGGACACGTTGAATGCCTATCCCAGTATTTGTAGGCCATATCCCATATATTTGGAGATTCCAATGGGCAAATGGAGTCATCATATTCCCCGCGTACATTTTTGGGAAAAAGTCAGATTTCAGACTTATCTACCTGCGCAGGTGGTCTAGAACGCCTATTGGAACCAAAATAATGCTTCTAAAATGTTCATTTTGATATATGGAGTCATATCTAAGTGATGCGCAACTATCCGTAGTGTTCGGGTCGATTAAAATCACCCTCCGGGTACCCTTGTTGAAATACTATATTTTTTATCGTTGGGGCCATACACGGCTTTAGGCAATAATTTTTGCTCGAAAAGGCGCATCCGTACATTTTCATTAGACTGCTAAAATAAAGCTTGAAAAGATAAATTTCTTCAACAAAAACTATTTAAAGCATCATAAAATTTTGATTTCATAAACACTATATAATTACACGACGATTATTCAAAATTTAGGCAGTGCACTTCCGAATTATATATAAAAAAATCAACAAATAACTCAACAAATAGAGTATTACATGGAGTATTTCAATGAATACTACTTGAAACATCAATAGAGTATTACATGGAGTATTACATAAGAGTTTTATCAAGAAATAAAAGTGCAACATTTATCACTAATACAACAGCTCGCAAGATCCATTGGTTCTGTAGTTGACGGGAATATCAGCTTGAGGGTGGGACGTCATTAGTTGTTGAAGTGCTCATGCTAGCAGAAACACAATCGAATTAAAACCGTCCTGATACCATGAAGATTGATTTCCTCTAAAGATAGGAGGTCTTTAGCGAGTTAGGAAGAGACACTCGATCCACAAAACTCTACTCTTTATTTCGATCGAATCTTTGCTGGACTCATATTCAGATGTCAATGCTATTGTGGAGAAATTATTGCGTACGGACGGTGTACGCAAGTTTGTGTACGCCGTCCAATGAGAGAATTTTTTTTAAAAAAAGTGGGCCCTACCTCATACACTTTTTGGGTGGGGCTATGTTTTTATTGGACGACATAAGCAAAGTTGCGTACGCCGTCCGGACGCAATAATTTTTCGCTATTGTGAGGTCTAATAATAATGACTTTGTTATTATTTTATTAGTTTTTTATTTTTTTTTTTATTTTGAGAGGTAATATTTTTTAAAATTTTTTAATTATGTATGGAAATGGCCCAAAATTTTTATTATAAATAGGTAATTTGTTCGACCCCCATGGAAACCAGCAGCAAAACGACTCCACACATCGCCGGCCACAGTATCGACCAGCCTCGAGTCCTAGACGTGGGAGCTTCTCACCCATACGCTCCTCTTTTCTCTCTCTTCATCTTCTATTCCTCATTTCTAATCGATCCCCCTCATCTACCCCATACCTTAAACCAATCCCAACCCCTCCATGGGCGGGGGCTCTTGCGGGCCGATAGTGCCGTCGGTGAAATCGGAGGAGAGACCACCGCAGGCTTTATCCCTACCAGCTTCGGTACCGGCGGCGGCGTCCATATCGGAGATGACAGATACCGCTGCGGCGACGGCCACAGCTACGGAAACCGCCGAGGAGGCGGAGCTTGATAAGGATTTGCTGTGTCCGATCTGCATGGGGACGATCAAGGACGCGTTTCTGACGGCGTGCGGGCATAGCTTCTGCTATATGTGCATTGTCACGCATCTCCAGAATAAAAGCGACTGCCCTTGTTGCTCGCATTACCTCACGAAGAACCTTCTCTACCCCAATTTCCTACTAAACAAGGTCGGAATCTTTTTATTGCTTGCGTGTTTTGTTTTGTTGATTGATTTTTGTTGGTGTTTGAAAATCGTTAGGGCTTTGGAGTTTTTTCCGCAGCACTCCATAGCACTTGCATTTTGATGTTCTGCTGACTGTTAAGAAAGGATTATAAGACTGTTTGCAGAAGTCTTGCGTCGTCCAAAGTGCACGCGGTCAAGAATTCAACAAGTTGAATATTGGTCTTTCTATTCTGTTAAGTTGTCTTAGATGCCATGTTACTGCAGAATCTTTTAGATTCTGGATTTCAATAAATTAAGCATCTGATAACGAATTGAACTAAAGGAAAAATTAAATTGTGAAAAATCTTCTATCCTCGTGGTTAATATATTGGAACTGTACTTTAAATTCATTCTCTTAAAATTTTGAGATTATTTTGTTGCAAACTAAAGGAAAAATTAATTAGATAAAACTTATGGGTTTTTTTTTTTTTATTTATAGTTTTTTGAGTCCAGCATATTGCGAAGGGTTCCTTTTGCTTTTGCATTGCGTATGCCCATATTTTATCTTAAGATACAAAGTGTTATATGATGATTGTTTTTTTTACCTAGACGTTGCCTACTGATGATTTGTTTTTTATCTGGCAAAATGCAGCTTCTGAAAAAGATGACTGACCGTCATATTGCGAAAACTGCATCACCAGGTGAACATCTTCGTCTAGCATTGCAACAGGTCAGTTGTTAATTGAAGATTCAAATACCTATTTGATATCATGAAGCCTATGTTTTTATTGAAACTCAGATGATGTTGCTTAGTTTTAATGCTCACTAGTTATGTGTGGCATCACTACACTGAAAGATAAGGGAGGTAAGCATAATTTTTTCAGATTGAAGATCTCCTCTAGGTATTTCTGTTGATTGAGTCATCCCGAGGTCAATGAAAAACAATGTTTCAGCCTTGTTTTGGAGGTCTAGCATGGCCTTCTTTGTTTGGAATTTTTTGAGTTGACTCCACATCTATTTTTAGGCTTGCAAGTAGGAGTGCAAATTAGTTGAATATGAGCGAGTTCAGTTTCCTTTCGTGCCCGGTTCATTTGAAAATTTTTGTGTTCGACTTCGGTTGGAGTTCGAAATTGTTCGTTAAGATATTATTTGCGTTCTAATTGTATCAATCAAAATATGCTTGTTTTGCTTATTTAAGCTCGAATTAGCACAAATTTTCTAAAGAACCTGTAAAATTTGTCAGCAAAATTATATACAAAAGTGATTTTTTTTATTTCCATAAAATTGAAATTGCAATAAGAATCTTTAACTCAAATTATATTACAAAATTCTACAAAATACATTATGAAATTACGTTCAAAATTATAGCTCAATCCCACTCACGTCTTGATGTTGACTTACTCTATATAATCTTCAAAAGTCCAACCTGCCAGTCTAATATAATATCATACGAGAATATAAATAAAAGTAAGACATGTTTGCTCAAATTATAAAAAAGAAGTAATAATTGCTAATAATTGATATTCATAATAGTTATTATTTTTGAGCTAAGAGTTTGAAATCCCAATGTAAACAATAGGCTCATGTATGATATATATGATAAGTTTCATGCAGAGGCAGTAAACAAGTTAATTGAACAGCCACAACCTACATACAATAGAATGAGAGTATGTTTGGTTCAACTGCATATATATAAGTGTTCTTATCATTGCTCAAACAAAATATCCTTTCAAGACTCGTGTAGTACCCTTCTATCCAACCAAAAAAAAGAAATGAGAGAATGATGCCGAATGTTAGCACAATTATATTTAACCTCTCAAGCCCATATTTAACAAATGAAAATCAGCACAAAAAAAAAAAAAAAAAAAAATACAACAGATTCAAGAAAGCGAAAACAAAGTCAACACTAGAGAAAGAACCATCAACAAGTCCAACAAACTAAAGGTTGAATATTGCGAAGTCCCTTCTGCCAACTAATTTATGCTAATTTTTTTGTGAATAAAAAATCATGAATCAAGAGAATAAATGCTTAACTGATATGAAAATCTCAAGATGAAATGTAGTGTTTCTACAATAGTGCTTATTATTGAAATTTAAAATAATGCAAAATATTTTTATTGATATGAAAGAGGGTATAAATAACCCTTATATGAATCCTAAAATAGAAAATAAAATATCAAAAAACAACATAAAAGGAATGATATAATACCTAATATATCGTATTTGTCAATTCGTATTAATTATTTGCAAATAAGGAAACAACATAAAATACGAAAGCCTAAAATAGGAGAGGAAATAAATCCAATCCAAGAAAATAAATCTATAATAAGAAATAAAATAAAATTATATTAGAGAATAAATCTAATTCTCATAACTTCTAATATGATTAAATTATTTATTGATATAACTTCTAACACTCCCCCTAAGTTTATCATGATTGAAAACCGTGTTCAACTTAGATTTGGAAACATCAAACAATGGATGATGAAGATTACTGTGTAGTAGAATTTAAAGTCTTCATCCTGTACTGCGGTTGTCTTTTGATCTGTAGCTCATGCAGTGTCTGTAGGTAAGCAGAAGACCCCTGCAGACAATGCTACGGGGGAGTTTGCAGGGAAGTTGACATAACCTATAAGAAAAGTTGACTTCTAATTGACTGCAATTGTCTTTGACTGCAGTTCTTGCATAGTCTGTAGGTAGACAAAAAGCTCCCATAGGCAATCATGCAGAGGAGTTTGCATGGAGGTAGACAACTTGCAGGAAAAACCAACTTCTAGCTGATTGCGATTGTCTTTGACTGCAGTTTCTACAGTGTCTGTAGGTAGGCAGAAGACTTATACCGGTAATACTTTAGGGGTGTTTGTATGGAAGCAGACAATCGATAAGAAAAGTTGCGGGCTATGATCTGCAAAAAAAAAGGAATAGTTTATGAGGTAGGCCATCCTTAAAAAAAGGCTCTGGATGAGGGCTTGTTGCAGGAAGAATCCCGGTGAAGGACCTTCTGCAGGGAAAATTCCGGAGGTTGGCGTGATACAAGATAAAGTTTCATAGGTTCTGCTGCGGGAAAAGGCTTCAGAGAAGAGTCTATTGCAGGAAGAATTCTGGTGAAGTACTTGCTACAGGAAAAGCTTCCGGAAGAGGGCTTGATACAAGAAAAAGCTTTGGAGGATTGCCTGATGCGGGGAAAAGTTCCGGAGGAGGCCAACTGCAGGAAATGCACCGGAGGAGGGTCTGTGGCAAGCAAAAGCTTCAACAAAGGTTATGATATAGGAGAAGGCTCAAGAGGAGGGCCTACTCTAGGAAGAATTTTGGCGGAGGACCTGCTGCAAAGAAAAAAAAACTCCGGAGGAGGACCTCATGCAAGTAAAAGGGCTCCAGAGGAGTTGCAGGGAGAATTCCGTCGGAGGATCTGCTGCAGGAATAGCTTTGGAGGTGGGCCTGCTGCAGGAATCCATCGTTCTCCTTTCGCTCTTCGTCTACCTAAATGAAAAAGATTGGAAAAGAGTTTGGTTTCTATGAAGAGAACCAGGCGGCAAAGCAAAGAATTTTTGAGAGAGGGGAGAGAAATTGTCCCTCCTTTTTTGCAAAGAGGATGACAGGAAGACATTCCAATGACTCTGGAAGGAGGATTGAAGGCTAGCATATGGAATTTGACTTTGATACCATGTTGAAATTCAGAATAATGCGAAATAATCCTTACATGAATCGTAGAATAGAAAAGACAATAAAAAAGAAATAATAGGAAATGAAATATGTAACTCCTAATATCTCCCATTAATCAGTCCATATTAATCATTTGGAGATAAAATAAACAACATAAAATAGGAGAAAATAAATCCAATCTAAGAAAACAAATCTAAAATAGAAAATTAAATAAAATTATATTAAGAAATAAATCTAGTCCTCATAACTTCTAATAAGAATAAATTATTTCCTAATAAAATTTCTAACACTAATAATTGCTTCCAAAAGTGGATACACTATGAGGGTCATTAAAGGCCTATTGTTTGATATTGTTTGTACGCTTATATAAGCCGAGCTATTAAATTAAGGATGACAAGATCTGCCGGATTGAGTGAACAAAATCAACTTAAGGCTGAAGCAAAAATTCTTCAATAAATGCCATAGAGGTAAGAAATAACAACATTTGCTTAATAATAAGACATATCTCATCTCTTTCTGTTGTTGAGCAATGTTTGAATATGTTGGAATTATAAAATTTTTTCCATAAGCGATTATTTTGTCACATAACAACATCACCTAAAAAGGAAGATTAAAAAAAAAAAAAATCATGCATTACTAATTTCAAGGAACTTTCTTGAGCATAAACAAGATAATGAAGCTATTGAAACATTTCATTTTTAGCATATATATAAGCAATCAATCATAAAATATCAACAATACCACACTAACATAGATAACAAACTTTCAACACCTATATAAAAAATAAAAGATTCTAAGTATGTTATACAAAAATTTAACACTGAAATTAAATGCTCAAAATATAAACGAATCAGATAAGTTTTAGCTCATGAAATTAAAACAAACCCTGATTCTATCATTGATTCATTGTTGCTATTCAACAAGCACTTTGATGAATAAAATATGAGACTCACACTTAGATAATTTATTATGCATCTTGTACTTAGTTTAAAAAATTAAGAATACCAATTTATATATGAAATTGAGAATGTAACAATCATGTTCGTATCTCGGATGGGGATAATTTATTCTACAAACAATAAAAATGAGTGATGAGAGAGGGGATACCCAAGTATCTGTCAGGAGAATAGAGAAGAGAGATTCATATTAAAGAGAGCTCAATGAGGCATACCATGAGTAAAGGGGATGAGTTATTCTTTATGAGTGAGAGAGGCGAGGGGCGATCAAATGAGTACCTCTTTAAAGAATGGGGCTTTCGCTCTTAAGTTGCGTTGACGACGACAATAAGAAGAAATTAAACTCAGTAAGAGCAGAACAAAGGCACAAAGCCTTTTACTCGAGTGACCAAGTCGATGCTATTTGTGAATGAGGGAAAGCTGAAAGGATGGTTGCAGCGGCTGTTTAGGATTTTGGGATTTATATAGTAATTAGTAAATAGGGTTTTAGGTTAATAATTTTTGGCTTAAATTTAAGATCATATGGCTGAGATTATGTCATTTAGAATGATAAGATTGTGATTTTTGTTTAGTTTTTAATTTTTGTCTAATGTAATAACTTAATTTAATTCAGATTATAGTAACTAGTTAACTTATTCAAATTAACACCCATTCACATTAATGTATTTTGATATTTATTTATATTTAATTATTCAAAATTATTTGTGTTCGGATAGTTTACAAATCGAGCTCAAAATAATTGTTCAGGTTCGGCTTGCGTGCTTAATGGAACATGAGCTGCTTAGCGAGTCGAACACGAGTTCGCCAATGGCAATTTTTTTTGACATCCCTAGTTACAAGAAGGCTCCTTATTTGGGGTTGCAAATTGGCTTCTTGCATTGTTATTTAGCTTTCACTTAACAACATGCCAAATCTAACATACATTGAATAGTGTGCCATACATGAACTCTAGGATTTTTCATAGTTTTGTGTATGGACCCAAATTGGATTAGAAAAAGCATATATATATTTTTTATGATAATTACACGAATTCACAAAAAGCCACTGAATCTATACTTGCGGCGCTATGAAACTTTATGATAATGTGAAGCTTTTATTCATCTTCAATAATAGATGTCTAATATGCCAGTTCTTCATTTTCAGCTTCGATCTTCTAAAATTTCTCCATTATTGCATGAACCAAATTGAATAAGCGAAACATCAAGCTGATCAACTTATCAACATAGATTTTCTTGAGAGAAGTCCATGTATTTCCTTTGTCTCATTAAGCCTAAGAAGGATATGCATTTATAATCAAACAATCAACTAATTCTCTATTGAATGCAAGTTTTCTATTCCTTTGCTCAGATATATGCTAGGCATGGTCTTGAAATCATTTTATTAACTATGATTGATTTTTGTAGTAGCTATCATTGGATCTGAATTTGTGGTAGTGATGAATGTAACAAAGCTATTAAAATTCCTTTGAAATCGTACAAATGACTTGTTATGCCCTTTGAATCGTATAATGTAATCATGCGTGTTATAAATCAAGTTTTTAGACCATTAGTAAAAGAAATGTTAAGGTACACTTATTTGCTATTCTTATGGAGCTCCATTGAGTTGGCTCGTATAAATGTATTTTCAAGCATGGGCAGGATGGGGATCAGGATTGAAATAGAGTTTTATTCTACTTGTCACGCACTGTTATTTGGATAAAATGTTGATTTTTACTATGTGAACAATTTTGTAGAACCAGAGCTAGTTCATCGGTTCATTGGTTGAACCGATGGTTCACTTCATTTCACAACGGTTCTATGCGGGATGGGTTTTTTTATGCTAACTGGAGCTAGTCCCATTGCCAATTCATGGTTGAACTGGCCGGTCCGGTCCAGTTTTCTAAACATTTATAATAAGTTTAATTGAAGCAAATTGTAATCATTCGAAGTAGCTTGTGTCTCAATGATGGGTAGTGAATTTTGAAGAAGACCTTTAGTCGAATTTTCAGTAAATACTACATCATATTGGATGAAATTGTCAGGTTGAGACACTTCATTGGCTATATCCTGTAGCTTAATCTTTAATACTTTCTTAATTCCAAGCACAATAGTAAGCTTAGGTATTGATCCCTTGTAGTTGTTTTTATGGTCAAATTCATCATTAGAAAGGGAAATTATAACATCTTCATAAGGGCCATCTTTATATGCAAAGTGATACCGTTTTGGGGTTTCTAGGTGGTGTTTCAGTAGGGAATTTAGTGGTGAAGTGATTGTGGAATAGTGAGGGAGTGAAAATATGCGAGGTTGACGGCGTTTGGAAGGGGTATGAGGCATTCGACGGCTGAAACCTGCTGTTGGACAGCTGGACCCAACAGTTTGAGTGCTGTCCGGATTGAAAACAGCTGTCCAACTACGAAACAGTGAAGTACTGGCGGCAGAGAGGGTCTCTCTTCTGTTCTTGAGCAAGCTACAGACACACCACTTGCAAGAAGAAGATGATACAACACTTCTTAAAACATAAATCATAAATTTACAATCTCAACAATATATAAAATTAAAACTTGCCGTCCCAAATAACAAAATACATACATATATAATCTCCTCATAGAAAATACCCTATTTAGAAAAAAAGGGAAGAAAAGGGAAGAAAATGATTAGTGCTGAATTGTTAATGGGACAATATCCCGACCTATCCACCCCGGATCACGGGAGTTTCATGAACCGCAAGGTCGCGAAAGATCCTACCCCGCATCACTCTTCCAGGGTAGGAGAGACTTCGCTTTCTTCACTGGAGGCTTTTGAAGTCAATCTTCCACTTCCATGACCAAAGCACTGTCTTATTATGTCTGAGACAATCTCACTATAAAATTTATTCATGTCCATGCAACTCTAAAACATATATGTTCATCTTAAAGTCTGTCCTGATAGAATAGATAGACATCATTTATTGGCACAAGCGTAGCTAAAACTGAGCATAAATGTATATTCTCATAAACAAAGTCTTGAACTATTAAATATTTAATCTGTTTCTCTCACTCTTCATACTCGGTTGAGCGATTTCGATAAACAATTCTATTTAGAGGAACCAACCCTGGAGTGAAATCTGTGAGATGTTGAATCTTTCTCGGTGGTAGCTAGCCAGAAGGTAAACTGTTGGTCCGACATCCAACAACTTCAAAATGGGCTGCCCTTTTTTTTATTATTAGCTCATTAGAATCGTTGCCTTATTGGATAATCAATATTTGTTCGTTGGAGTCACTCTAAATCATTAGCATCTTTTTCTCATCGACTGTAAGTCAGTTCCCCCTTGACATGTTAATTTTCTCTTGTGTTGCCACTTTCTTCTTCTACTGCTCTCTACTTAGTGAATGATCACTCTCATTTTGGGCAATTAGATTTTATGGGTCCAAAATCGTGTCACTTGAAGCACTTTTTGACTAAACAAATTTGAAAGCATTGACGGTCTCCACATTTTTTCCACTCTGTATGGGTATGATGGTCTTGATTTGGATGCTCCACTAAGCATACTCTTGCTACCTGATATTGGGATTGAACTCTGTTTGTAAGGTGTGTCGCTCACCTGATGACATTGTTGCTTCTCTACCCTCAAAATTAGGATTTGGACATCGATCAGAGACTTGACCGCATTTGCACAACATTATTGATAGATGATCTCGGTTCTCTTAGATACCTCTGTGCTATGTGCTCCCCTGCTTCCACCAACTCACATGTCAACATGCATTGATCAAATTTAGCTGTATACTCGTCCATAAAAGTGTGTTTCTTGCATAGATTGTGGAGTTTTAATGATCATCTTTTGTCGATAAAACGAGGGAAGATATTTGTGTTCCATCTCCTTTTTCATTTTAAACCAAGTGGTAATTTAGTCTTTTTTTTGCCGTTGAATATGTTTTTAGTTCTACCTTCACAAAGAATCGTTCTTCCGAGCTTCATGTGTGAATTTAACTCTTTTATACCGGGGAACGTCTTTGTACTAAGTAAAATTTTTCTCTGTTTGGAGCTGCTCAATAAAGTTGTTCAGATCCATGCAACCATCAAAATCCTATAAATCCATTTTTTCTCAAAGATATTGGCTTCTTCTTTCATATCCCATGATAAATCGTCGATGTAGTGATTTTTAGTCACTGTGAAATTTTTGATGGAAGAGATTCATTTCTGTTCCTTGATCTGGAAATTTACCGTTATGGCTATTGGTGTCCTCTTTGATTTGTCTCCTCTCAAAGATGATAAGCCTCTATTGCAAATGGAAGATTTTTCGCTCGATATCATCTACAATGAGTTCATGGACATCTCTTTGGGAATTTCTCCTAGGCATTTTCCTTTTTCTCCCTATTAGGATTTTGGTGGGTGTAGGATTTCAAATAGAGGTTGGCTAGGGCTTAGATTTTAGGGGCAGGTGTTGGGTGAATTTTGGCGAGGGTATGGAGTTTGGATTTTGAAATTATAGGATTCGGGATTGGAAGTATAGGATATGGCTGAGAATTTTTTTTTTGAATATTAGGTTAGGTTTTGTTTTTTTTTTTTGGGAATTTTAATATGAAGAGAAGAAAAGGGAATTCTTAAAATTTAAGGTTCGTTGAGCTTTGAGGCCAGCAGATACTATTTTAAAGCCCCTAAAAGGTGTTTATGAGGGAGATTTAATGGTGAAGTGGTTGTGAAATGGCGATGGAACAGAAATATGTGAGGTTGAAGACTTTTGGAAGGGGTATGAGGCATTCGGTGGCTGAAACCTGCTGTTGAACAGCAGGATTGAATAGTTCAACAGCTGTCCAGAATGAAGACAACAGTCCAACTGTGGACAATGAAGTGCGACTGCGAGGAGATTCCACCACTTGTTCCTGAGTAAGCTACAAACATATCACGTGCAAGAGGAAGATGATACAACTCTCCTTAGAGCATAAATCAGATATTGCAATCTCCACAATCCATAAAATCAATGCTAACTTCCCCAAGCAGCAAAATACACAGATATACAGTCTCTTCATAGAATACACCCTATTTAGAAAGAAAGAAATAGGAACAAAATCAGAAAAGTAGAAAATATTTTGTGCAAAATTGTTCACCGGACATTATCCCGGCCCATCCTCCCGCAATTGTGGGATTTTCACGAACCGCAAAGGATCATCAATTTTAGTCACATGGTACTAAACTAAAAAGGTTTTAAGATCTATGGGGCTAAAGTATTTCATGAAGCCATGGAGCCTGTGTCGTGAATATTATGAAATTTAACAGAACTGTATATTTGAGTTGGATTGTTGTGCAGTGTAACCATCCAATACTTATTTAATACATATCTAAAACCTTTCATATGATGCATCATTATAAGTATATGAATAACATGAATAATAGTCATCATTATATGTGTAAGAGTCAAGATTTGAGAGGATACATTTGACATTGACTATTGCACTCTTTATTTTTAGTCAAAATAATATTGAGCTTCATAATATGTTGACGCTCTTTTTCTATTACAATATTATGACAATAAAATCAAAGCAATGAAGAGATCTTATGGTTTTCTGTTGATCAATGATTGTATTGCAAGGAAGCCATCACAGTTCAACAAATTGATAAATTTGTTGATAAAATCGTTGTTTACAAGGAAATTAAGTGACAATGTGTCTCTCAGATATTTTTTAATAGTCTTTTGTTTCGGCGACAAAGGAGCATGTTATAACAAAATTGACTAAGGCAAGGTTATCTCGAGATTAAGTTATTTTTGTGGCAAACTACTATTGCATCTATTTTAGTTAGCAAGGAGGCTAGTGTTATGACTTTTGACACAGACAAAATGATAGCAACGAATGTAATTTTTGCTGTGAGTTCTATAGATGCATGTGAGCACGCATAATTGCCAAATTCATAGTTGCCACTGGAAATCTGTAGGTAAAGCTGGTCCATGCAGACAATAGGTTCTAGTTGGATATTGAAATAGGGAATGTAACAATAGAGGTAGTCTGTGACTGGTGAGCATTTACTGTTATAGGATGCACGAAGATTTTAGAGTTGGGAGCTGGGCAAAACAAAGAGGTGGTTGGCTAGTGTGGTTCTAGCGAATCATCACATGGAGGATCTGGATAATGAATGCAATTGTGTGGGACTTTCGTGAGAGATTCACAACGAATTGAGCGCAATGCAGTTAGAGGCATACAAGAGGGTGCCTTTTGTGATTTTAGGTTATGGGTTACAACTGCAACAATATTTTGGCTTGGGTCACGGTTCTGTTGCAAATGTGGCCAATCTTTGGGATTCACACAGGCTGGTTATGCGAGATCATATGATATGGAGTTATGAATCCTTTGTAGCTAGGTTTTGTTTCTGGGCATAATAAAGAATGAGAAAATGGTTTTGGATGGGGTGTTAGATTGATGACGGGATTTGAAACCTTTAAGTCAATGTGAGAATTGAAAGCTGTAAAGTGAGTGTAAGTCAATGGATACGGGGAGGATGGTGCATGAGAGGTGCGTGGACTGAATTTTAAGAACTTTGATACCAAAATTGATGAAGGGTGGTGAGAGGGAGGAGTTTCATGTACCCAACTTGGATGAGTTGAGTGATCCCTATATACAATTTACACCTAGAAAGCACTCAATGTGCCTCACAAATAATTTTATTTCATTCAATCATCAATTCATAATCAATCAATTAGAAACCATGGGTCCTAATGTGTAGAAATTGACGCGGGGTGGGGAGGAAAACCCAAGCCCAGTTTGGTCCAAGTGGGGGAAGGCCAGTGGGCTCTATCCTTAGGGCTAGGGTTGCCTTTCCACACATAATAACAGCAAGGGTATTTTCAGGTTTAAGTCCTTTGTTAATAAATGCGTATTCGTTTATTGTATTAGAGGTCTTTTGTTCATTTGAGTTTTGTAAGGCCACCAAACAAATTTTTTTTTATGATTTATCATTCCTATGCCCACCTAAAATTCCACATTACTAAATCTTCCACCAATTCAATACACAAATTATTTCTACATCAATTCCTAGCCCCAAACTTAAAATTTTCAAAATTTAACCTTCCTTCCTCCAGAATTTCAACCCGACACTACCATCAAACCTAAGCCTCCGATCATCCTTTGATTTACAATCCTACATCATCCATCAACCTGATCAGGAGAAAAAGGAACGATGCAATTTAACAAAAATCCACAAAGAGGTATCCAAGAGCTTATTATGAAGAATATGCAACAAGAAATACTCTAACTGCAATAGGGGCTTGTCGCCTTCGAGAGGAGACAATCCGATGAGGTCATCCATAGTCACAATAGTGATTTGCTGGATCGAGAGGGGGAAGTGAACTCTTTCTAACAGACATTTTTTAGTGATGAAGGATCACTACCTTGATGTTTCAATATGAAATATGATAGGAGAAGCTAGGATCTTGGAGTAATGTGAATTTATCGTATTTTGACGGTTGCATGAATTCAGATGAGTTTATCGAGTGGCTTCAAACAACAGTGAATTGTAGAATACAATGATGTTCCTTAGGAAAAGTGAGTTAAGTTGACATCCATCAAGCTCAGGAAAAATGCTTCATTGTGGTGGTAGAATCTGAAATGTGTTCAACAATGAAAAGGGAAGAGTAAGATCACCAAATGGTCTAAAATGAAAAAGGAATGCAACGCAAATACTTCCTGCCACATTACTGATAGGATAATTTCATAAAGCTTCACAACCTACACCGGAAGACTTCTGCAGAGGGGTACACAACTAATTTCAATCAACTCATGCTAAAGTGTGACTTGGTGGAACCAGAAGAACACACAATACAAGACAACTTGGAGGATTGAGCTCATCTGTCATTAATGTGGTTCAGTTGCAGCTTTATTGGTCCCTACTTGATGTGCAAGCTCTAGCATTGAAGGTGGATAAACAATGATGTCACCAGATGATCACCATACCTTATTATAAGTAGCATTCAATCATAGGATTAAGTAGTAAAAGCACACCCAGTCGAGCACCTCAAGCTGACCCTGCCGAAGGAGAAACCAACACTAAGTGTAGAGAAGGTGGAGATCGTTAGTTCCCCTAAATCCATCCCATTAAGAACGTGTTTTAAGTGCCACGATTTTGGGCACATTATGTCTAATTGTCCAAACAGATGATTGATATCTTTCATATACCCACGGTTCAGTGGAGTTGATGCGAGGGCTTGGTTCGTCTGAACCGGCCAGGGGCTCAGCAAGGCAAGGAGGCTCGATCTAGTAGGAGGCTGGACTGGCTGACTCTTTAAATGGGGCAGGAGTTATCGCCCAAATTTCTCTATCTACCTTTTATTTTTCCGCATATCTATGTACTATTAATATGTGTGCTTGTTGAGTTTAGCGTTATTCTTCGTTTTGTTTTAGATTTCTTCCTGCAGGCGTCTTACCCTTGTCAGGGTTGCATCTGAGGACAACTGACGCCCTTATTGTATCCTGCTCTGAGGTGGGGATTATCCCCTTTGATTTTCTCTCCGCTCTCATCCTCCCTTGCTCCTAGCCGGTGGCCAACAACTCTATTCCCTCCCGATCCAATCGACAACCATCCAAACCATCCCTTACCTACTTCTAGCCACCGACATGCAGTCCTCCTTTCCTCTTCCGGAATCATGTCGCCCGACTTTTTTCCCACCTTCCATCTTATTCCTAGCTGCCAACCCCTATTTGCTCTTTTGCACGACCCTGTACCGGCCTCCAACCTCCATGTCGTCTCCCTCCCCCAATACCCTTCAACCAGCCACCCGAGGGTCCGTCCTTCTCTTTGATTCCTACCACCAGCCACCCAACCTTCCCTGTTTTACCCATCCACCTCCAACCCTACAGAACCCCACCGCCTACCACCAAGCCCGACACTTCTGCACGCAAATGTTATTTGTCGAGCTTGGTGTTTGCTGTATTTTCATTTTTGTTTTGAGTCTTTATTGTAACCCTAATTGTTTTGCTTAATAAAATTTGCTTTCGTTATTGCAGTTTGATTAATTCTAGTATCAGGAAGAGGCCCCGTAGATGAGGGAGAAATGTTAGTAATTCGACAGGTCCTTCAGTAATAAGCTCCATGAGAGAGCAATAGTGGCCCCACCACAACATATTTCATACTCTTTGCACCGTGAAGGGAAATGTGTGCACCTCATTACGGATGGAGGAAGTTGTGAAAATGTGATCTCTGCATAGTTTTAAGATAAGTTTAACCTCACTATTCAAAAGCATTCTCAACCATATTCCTTGACTTGGTTGACGAAGAAGAGTGAGTTCAGTGTTGATAGGTGGTGTCTGTAGAGTTTTCTATGGGAGAGAAGCTACAAGATCTTGTGTGATATCGTGCCTATGGATGCGTGTCACAACCTTTCGAGCCGACTGTGATAATATGATACGAGTACACTTTATGATGACTGCAAAAATACTTTCTTATCAAGGACATGAAGCATGTTATACTCTTGTCGTTAAAGGAATCAATTTTGATTCGTTCTCTGACAGAGATAGAGACCACCCTAGCTAATAGTAAAAAAGCGATTCTTAAGAAAGAATTTCTTCCTAGAAGTTCTCATTTAATATTTTGTCAAATTAGTACTTCTATATTTCTTTGAAGTTCTAATCTTTAACTAAGGTAGCATTATATTTGTTTTTAACGCATCCATCTTGATAAAAGTTATAATTCTCTTATCTCTTGCTATGAAGATTTTATACATCTCAACTCTTTTCTTAATATAGAGCCTATATCATTCATCTTTTAGGTTTCCTATTCTATATTCTTAAAAGCATTAACCTTATATAACTCGAGCAGCAATTAGGAAATGTTTTAAAAATCATCAAGACGTTATTAAGTTAAATACATCCAAATACTCATGCAGAGGCCATATATTGTAGAGGATAAGTTAGAAGAAAATATCCAAAAATCTGCGACCTGCTTACCATTTGTTACAGAACATATATCTAGGTTGATTGATTGTTATCACTTTATGTCAATTACCTGGCACAGGCTATCATTCATCACGATAAAAATGAAGACAACAATAGCAAGACAAAGCAACACTTTCTAGATCTAGCACTCAACATGCATGATAGAAGTGTAGTTGCAACCAACAATTACCATACTTAGTGACTTGGTTTTAGTGATCACTCTATTAAATTGATGAGATTTTGGAAAGATGGCATTCTTCCAAATTATCGTTATCATGGAGAAGTAACTTTGTTTAGGTAGAAAAGAACTAGGTAAACATCAAGCACTTTGATTTTAATGGTGAAAAGAGCATAAGGGGTTACTTCTTTTCTAATTTTCCAAATCACCCGTTTGAAAAACACTCTCGCACAAAGTGGTGCATTCAAGTACCCTGATCTTTGTTTGCTGGTAAATACATAACGTTTTTTAATGAGCTCTTAGGCTAGAACAAAAAAACCACGCTATTAGCTTAAATGCTAATAAATTCATTAGACTCCTCATGAAGGTAGAGACTTAGAATGGAATACTTTATTGGATAAATCAGAAATTCAAGCACGTAGAGATGAATTTGAAGCATAAAATATTAATGTTTAGCTTTTAAAAGAGGTACTGGAGCTCAATTTCAATCATATTGTAGTCCATACCAAATCCAGAAATGCTATGAAAAGATGCAATGCGTATATATTCAGGGATGCTTCGTCACTAAAATCAGATTATATGCAGAGATTTACCTTGAACTGGCAAGCGAGACCACCTTAAAAGTACTGCATTTATATTTAATGAACTGAAACTGCTAGTTTCCTTTTAACTTCGATGTAAAATACATAACAGTGATCTTCTTCTCTTCTTTTGTAAAATTGTCCAACTAACTTCATTGATTTTACTCTTTCTCACAGAAATTCTAACCAAAAATTGTGAATGAAAACCTAGTCAAAACTTTCCGCTGATTTTGAAGGAAGTGAAGAGATAAATATCTTAGATTTTGGCGTTTAACAACTGCACGCACGCCCATTTGTGTATGACTCAATCTAGTGCAGCCCAAGTTGTATTGGTTGCTCATAATTCTTGCCCTTGCTCTGTCTTTTTCCTATTGGTTATTTGCTCTATCTCTTGCCCATGATCGTTTGCTATCTATCACCTTCACTCACTCTCCATTTTGGCCCCCTCTGGCTTGCTTTCTATCTCTGTCGATCCTTCTTTTCGTTATTTAAATAACCCAATTTGTATGGTTACTCGATTCCAAATTTGTCAAATTGACAGCACCTTTTAAACTCGTTTTCATATTTTGTACTCACACATCAATTTTAAAAATTAAGAATATTTTTTTAACAAAATTTGATTTAAATCATCGCAACCAAAATTGTGAGCCAAATCTAAAGAAATTTTATGTAATTATTAATATAAAATGTCTTTTTTTATGTCATTTTGAGCCGTTAAAGTTCTATGTTATTATTAATATAAAATTTTGAGCCATATAATTTATTTTTTTAATCTTCATCATTATTAATGTTATTTTTATCTATTGAATTCTTATAAAATGTTTTCTTTTTTCTTTTCAAGTTATTCAATTTGTTACCTGTTGAACTTTGCAAGGATAATTTTGATGAATGATAACCATTGGTTTTGCAGCCGTAATTTCTCTTAAATAAATTTTTTGAAACAGAGGATGTTTTTTGACAAACAGTTAACGTTTTTCTGCAGAAAGATTGTGAAATCTCGGTTAAAGAGCTAGATAGCCTGTTGTCTCTCCTGGCCGAGAAGAAAAGAAAAATGGAACAAGAAGAAGCGGAGAATAACATGCAGATTTTACTGGAGTTTCTACACTGTCTTAGGAAACAGAAACTGGATGAACTGAATGAGGTTAGTTTATGTGCTTGGAATTAAAGCTGTTTCTTTGTTTTTTATTCATTTCATTTGTTGTTCCTTTCTGAAGGTCCTTAATGCATGTTATTGCTATATCATTTACTCCTATTTTCTTGAATAAGATTCTTTCTTTTTTGCAAGCATTCTTCTTCTATCATAAGTACCAAGGAAAGATGCAATCTTAGCTTATATAAATCACAAAAATTAAAATTTTCTTTTTTTCAGGTCCAAACTGATCTTCAGTATATCAAAGAAGATATACATGCTATAGAGAAACACAGGGTAGATTTATATCGTGCAAGAGAAAAATATTCTGTTAGATTACGCATGATGCTAGATGATCCTGTTACATCAACGTTGCGGCCTTCTACGGTTGATAGGCATAACAATGTTTTAGTATCCAGTGCGCGTAGTCCTCATGGGGCAGCCTGCACTGGAGTGTTTCAAAGCAAGAAAGTTGATACGAAGGTTCAAGGAAGCTATCCAACCCAGCCAAAGAAAGATGCATTTAATGGTTCAGACGCTCAACTTCCTCACACCCAATCGGGTCTTTTTGCTGCTCGGAAGAGGCGAATACATGCACAGGTTAGTTTCATGACATTTTTAAAGTGTAATGAGTGGCATTTTTGCGTAAGTTGATTCCCTAGTTAACAGATCTGGTTATTGGATTTTTGTGTGTGTTTCTGACCTTTTTTCGATGCTTTCTCACTTGCGCAAAGCTTGTCAGGTCATTGCTACATGAAGCAATTTCAGAATTATAGGCATTCTTTATGATTCTTATTTCTAATCATCTTAGGGACCGTTTGGTTGCTTGCAATATAGGTGTAATGTTAATCAAATGCAACTAATAATAAAATTTGTGCATTTGGCTGGATGTAATTCAAATGCAATGTAAAACTTTGGTAAATTAGAAAGTCACTCTTCAGTTCAAATGTGATGTATTTAGAAATCGACTGATTTGGCTGATTTTCAAATAGACCGAATTAGTTGCGGTGGCCGTCGGCAGCCAACACCATCACCGGCTACATGCTGCCATCTCTAGTTGTAGGCCACTGTCATTGTTACCAGGTTTTAAATTGATTCCGCTTACTTCAAACCTAATACAAAAAGACACATCTTGCTTTTGGCTTTACAACTAACCAAACAATTCTAAACATTTATAATAGATTTACATCAGGAAATCAAATGACCCTTAATCATCATCTTAAGTATTATTTATAGTTGTCACTGCTATCATTTCCTGCTATTTAGGAATCATCTTATTGTTGTCTTCTATCATTCTCTTCATCATCATCACCAATGTCATCATAATTATCATGATTGCCCCTCATTCCACTGTAAGTTTTGTAATAATTTAGTAGACTAAGTTTGATTTCAACACTGTTTTGAGTTATTTCTTTTACTGGAGGTCCCGAGTGCAAGAGGCCGTCGAAGAGAAAGGTACCTACAGTAAACTCAAATGAAAGGCAGTCAAGCTTTATTTCTTCTCTATTTACAGTGATATAGTAAACTCGCTTTTATAAAGGGTGCTACAACTGAGTAAAACTGAAATGCATAATTTGTTTTAAGAACCGCTTAATTTCAATTCTCAGAACAGATGTACAGCTGAGATTATTGTACATGTCACACTCCAACTTATAACACCCAAAATTAGCACCCCAAAATTTGCACTTCTAAGAATCCAACTGAATTATTTTTATAAAATTTTATACATCAAACTGATCAATCTGATATAAAACACTATATATGAGTTACATTTTGATTGGGAGATATAAAATTTGAAAGTCGAGCTCCTTGAAGGGGATGGACATCCAATTCCTGAATTAATCAAACGATGGAGGCAAGTTCTTTGAAGTAAGCAGCAGTGGCAAGGGAGCTTACCCACAAGCTGCCAATGAAGAAAAGGTGGGATCTTTATTTTACGGAGATGATAGTTTCTTGGAGAAAAGGACGCTATGTTGTCGTAGTCGTGACATCGGTATCACTTCCTGACCGGTACGATGTTGGGGTAGTTACCCATCTTTTTTTCCGTCTTGATCCGAAGTGTCATGCTCCTGTCTGGGCTAGTTTGTGTCGGCACCCCTATCAGTCGTGATAATTGTAGGTGACTTTCTGCGTGAAGGTTGCTGTCTAAAGGATGATTGTTGTCACCTCTGCTTTTATTGTCTTTCCATCTTCAAGGCTAATGTCTGGATTTCTCGTATCATCCAATGCGGTTGCAGTTGCACCACATTGCTAATGGCAGGCTTCAGTCCCCCAAGTTATCGGGCTGCTGTATGCTCTTTCAGCTCTATTTGTTCACACTTTAGTTGTAAGTGATCGAATTGGGAACTGAATTTCTCCACTGAAAATTCCCTCTGCTATAAGTTGTAGAGTTTCAAAAATTTATCTTGGCGACTAGGGGTGTCAAATTGACCCAACATGCCAACACGACTCGAAAAATTCAGGTGTGGCTGACCTGAATATTTTTTTAGTCGGATTCAGGTCAGAGAATTCAACTTGTTTATTGTTCGGGTTGGGTTCGGATTGAACTCGAAGACCCAAAGATGACCCGAATAAGCATGAATTTTCAGGCCTGGTTTGAGTTAACAGGTCAAGCTCTGGTTCAGGTCTTAGTTTTCGACCCTTTTTTTTATTCGAGACGAGTTCGGGTTAACCCTATTCGGGTCGACCCTATTCGGGTCGGGTCATTTTTGGGTCGGACTTGAACTTGACCCACTGACCCGAATTAACACCGCTACTGACGATAATAGGGTAGAAGGTATTTTTGTGCATTGCCTTCTTCATCTTCTTTCACTTAGTGATCTCTTCTTCGTCTTCTCTTTTCTTCTGCCTCTGCACATTTTCCCACCATAGGGAAATGCTCTTCTTCAGCTAAATGGCGCTAACTTGAGCAGCCTATCCTCTGGCACCTCCTTATACTCGAAGATCCGTTCAACAATTTGCAAACACTCAAAGAATTCATTCAGATCCACGCCTCCTTCAAATTCGGATAAATCCACCTTGATTCCATAGTCTCTGTGTCCCCTCATTGATATCTCCTCAAGGAAATTCTCCCTCGGTGAGGGATTCAAATATATCTCTTCAGGCCTCCTCTGATATTGAATCCCGAAACACCGTGTCCTGTCTTTTTTATTGCTAAATGTCTCCTCATTATTTCTCCCCTTCAACTCTCCAGATCCCGGTCACTCCTATGTTAACTCTTCAATCTCCACAAGTCTTTGTTGAAAACGACGCAGATCTCGCTGTATTTCTTCTCGGGTAGGCTCGGGTATATTTCTCTTTAGTGGCATGGCTAGGGTTTAGAATAATTTTGGTGGGGTTAGGGTTTGGGTTGTGGAAAAGATATTTGGTTGTAGAAAAAATTTTTGATTTATGGAGGATGCTGGGAAGCCCTAGGATGAGACTAGAGCCAGACTAGTTCTCATACGAAATGCTACTGTAACTAGTAGAAAAAACAATAGAAATATAAAAACAAACTTTCATTAATATTGAAATAGGGTTACAACATGATACAAACAAGAAATAACAACACCAAAAGATAAAACGACACAAGCAAATGCCTCTAAGGTGAATTCGAAGGGCGGTGTTGGTTGGCGAGATGGATCTGGCGACTTGTGCAACAAGTTTGAATGTTGGAAGTGAACTAGAGGAGGGGCTGCAAGTTAGGGTGGAGGGACAGACTGTTGGGCGGCTGAGAGATAGGTTGGAAGATGGAGTAGCAAGCTGAGAATGTGAAACAACAACTGGGAAGACTTGCCGACACTTTATGAGGGTGGACAACAAGCGGGGAAATGCTAGTAGCAATGGGAAGGACCGTGGGAGTGTTGTTGGTGAGGGAAAATTGCGGTCGAAGAAGCTGACAGCAACTCGACGGCTAGGATGAATGGAGGATAAGGGTTAGAGAAGATGAAAAAGGGAAGATTTATCATCACCTCAGAGTAGGATACAACCAGAGCACCACCATCTCATCGGATACAACCCTACAATGGGAAAAAAGACTTCACATAGGAGATCTGAAAACAAACACAACAAGATTGACCCCCACACATAGAGGAGAACAATTTATATGCTCCCACTGGAAATTTCTACACAAAAGGGGGGATGCTGTTTTAGCGCCCACATTAGGGCGCTGATAGCGTCCAGTATTAGGGGCATAGTTAGCGCCCGCATCAAGTGGTCTTGCAATGCTGGATACTGGGACTAGAGCAAGGGGAGGTTAAATGGAAGCCTTCATAGGTAGAGATGTAATATTAGCTAGAGTTTGATTTGGAAATTAAATATTGTTTTGGTCATTTCTATTGTAAAATTGTGTGACGCCTCGTTTTAGATATCCGGGGAGCCGAAGCGGGGAGAAGAAGCGAGGAGTCGGGAAACAAAAAGGTTTTTTTTGCTCTATAAATCGTCTCAGTCAGATAGACTAAACAGTAGAAGGCGCATGTGAAGTACAGGACACTGTGGGAGGAAGCGTTGTTGAGTAGAGAACATTCATCTTGAGCAAGGGGCAAAGAGAAGGCATCGACGCTTAGTGCGGATACTAAGAACGAAGAAGCATGAGGAAGAAATAGCCAGTCAACCCTAGCCGCGGCGTGAGACATTGATATTACTGTGGGGAGAAGCTTTGATTGCAGCCTGAGTTTGGGCAACCCAAGCCCTAAACCGAAGGACGAGGAGGTGGCATCTGTTGAGCCGTGATTGTAGTTATAGAGGAAGAATAAGAAGGGCACGGGTGGAAGAAGCTCTCCTGCGTTCAGGAGACTGATCGTGCCAGAGTAGGGGATAGGAAGACGGGTTGTTATGCATAGGGCTTTCAACTTAGAATATTAAAGGGTGAAAATTAATATTTAATTAGGTTATTTAATAAAAATAATGTGTGTGTGTATGTGTGTATATATATATATTTCTTTTTTTTTGTGTGGGAAAAGAGCACTTATGACTCCTTACATGTTAATATAAAAGATAGTACAAAAAGGGGGAGGGGAGGTGAATCCCAACTCCTAAGAAATAACGAAAAAATACGTAGTGCACTCACCCCTAGGGGTTTCACCTACCTCATTACAACTAACACAAAACGGCTCCAAAAATTACAAGTATAAAGTGAATATACAAGTAAAACAAAAGGCCTAAAAAGAACCCCAAGAGCTGTGTAGTAAAAGAAAATAATGCTGAGCTGAAACCATAAAGAAGCAGGAGGAGCAACAAATACACAAGATAGCAGTCCAGTAGTACACATATAGTCCAAGGTTGAAGCGGTGCAAGAAGACCAAAGAAAACGGTTAGGGGATATCCAGTGAGAGCAAAATAGGGGCTTCGTGTAGAAAATTCCCTGCAAATAGGCAGTCAAAAGGAAACGTCCTTCCTGCAACAAAATGGGGAGACCCTCAGAAAAATCCTGCATGGCAAGTTAAAAAAGGGAAAGCAAGGAGCCTTCCATACTTCCAGTGACAGCAGCCAAGGCAAAGCAGGTAGAGTCGTGTAGATAGTGAATTGGATAAACTAGCAGAAAAACTCGAAGAAAACATCAAATTGCACCAAAAGAGTATTAGCATCTCAAGTAAGAGGTATCTAACATATCACTTAGTAAAAAGTATTTTAGAAAATCAGGTGGAGAGGTGCCAATGGTAACAATAGGAGTATTTAACTTAGAGTGGCAATCTGCAAGGGTGTTCCCCTCTCTAAGTGTAAAGCTAAATTGGATGTGTAGATGGTGACCATTAATAACATCATAGATCCGTTGGAGTAAGCAAGTTAAAAACCAAGGTGGTTGAACCTTCTTAATAAGAATGCTAAAGAGAGAATGAGCGGCTTAAATTGGAAGGGTACAACAACCAGTAAAGCAAGAAGTGCAGCAGTGCATTCAACCTCAAGAGGAGAGGAGGCAAGGATAGGAGAGGCAAAGAAAAGCAAACACTGCCCTTTATGGTCTCTAAACAATCCTCTGGGAGCAGCAGAATTAGGAGTCCAGTTGGCATCGAAGTTTGCTTTAATCCAACCATAAGTTGAAGGGGACCATCTAACCAAAGTAGGCCTTAAACAACCATCAGCAGTAGAAGTAGGATAGGTGGCACATAATGTTCGAGTAGCTTCATGGTAATAGCCATAATAAAAGAAACAGTAGTAATGGCCTTAAACAACCATCAGCAGTAGAAGTAGGATAGGTGGCACATATTGTTCGAGTAGCTTTATGGTAATTAGCCATAATAAAAAAAACAGTAGTAATGGGAGAGGGGGGGGGGATTGTACTTGTAATCATTCCTTGCAAGCCAAATAAACCAGAGGACAATTCAAGGAAAATACTTCATCTTAGCAAAATAGGTAACATTCTGCCAGGCCTCTAACAAATTAGTCAACCTAAAATGATGAAGCCAGTGGATACCAAGCTAACCACCAAGCATACCCCAAACCTTTCGAGCATAGGAACAGGCATAAAACAGATGAGAAAGAGACTCTGACTCTTTCTTACAAATATAGCAAATTGATGCAAGCCTCATACCCTTCATTTTATGTATGTCATCCAAGGGCAACAAAGAGTGAAAGAACCTCCAAAGAAAAAAAGAGATAGAAGGAGAGATGAAAGGGTGCCATACAAGAGAGCTTCATTTCCACTTTTGAAAAGTGTGTGTATGTATATATAACATTTTAGTAATAGACATATTGGGCTGAAATTTCCACAGGGGGGTATCATTTCTTTTAGCATGTATAGGGCTGGTAGAGATTAGTGATGCCATGTCGCCCACCAAATTTCTCAAAGAAGTGATATTCCAACTACCACCATCCCAAACATCAGAGACCAAAAGATGAGTGTCATGTGCTGCATGAGGAAAAGAAGTGAGATTTGTAGTGCTCCAGTGATCATGCCAAAAGAAGATGTTACCATTACCAACATCCCAAAATATAAAATCTTTGGCAGTGGCTCTAGCCTGAATGATAGCTTTCCAGAGCTTAGAATCACCTGTTTTCCAAAGTACAATAGAGGGGTGTGTGGTATGACAATACTTGTGATAAAGAAACTTAGCCCAAAGAGAGTCCCCAACTCCAAATTTATACCAAAGTTTAAACATATTGATGTCAACAATCTGTTGCAATGTTTTAAAACCCACCCCTCTAGAAGAACGGGGCAAATAAGATTTAGACCAATTTGTCCAAATCTTACCAATGCCAGAGCCAAGCCAAAGAAAACGATTAAAAAGAAGCTCAAGTGACTTGAGTGCGCTTCTTTTAGCCTTAATGACTTGTAGAGCATAAAGTGGTAAACTGCAAAGCACACTCTTAAGTAAGGTGAGCCTACCACCATTAGAAAGAAAGATGTTTCTCCAATCATTAATCCTTGATTTGACTTTATCAACCGCATCATCTAATTGAGTCTGCTTACGTCTTCCTCTCAAGATGTTTACCCCCAAATATTTAATAGGGAGGTTAGCATTAATACAACCAGTGTAAGTACTTGCCCAATGTGCAGTGGTGGTGTGAACAAACTTATCAAAGTAAAGGGAGCACTTAGCAGTATTGAAAAGCAAACCATAAGTATTTTGAAATTCCTCCAAAACTTTCATAGTCAATTTAACAGCATTTCTAGTAGCATTAGGGAAAATAATAGCATTATCAACATAGGCTAAGTGACTGACCATAATCTTGGATTTATGAAAGTATTGCATATGGAAATGTTGAGAGTGCAACCTGTTAAGAAGCCTGGAAAAATAATCAAAAGCAAGTATAAATATAGTAGGTGAAAGAGGATCCCCCTGCTTTATTCCCCTGTGAGCTGGGAAAAAACCATAACCCTTGTCATTAGCAAGCACACTATAGTGGTTGGTTGCCAACCACCTCTTAACAAGCAAACAAAAGTCATTTTGAAATCCTTTAGCCCGCAAGACATTTAAAATGAAATCCCAACTAATATGTCAAAAGCCTGTTTGATGTCAAGCTTGATGACCATGTTCCCTCCCCTATAATTTCTATCCAAGTCTTCAATCATTTTCTGAGCTAGCAAAATATTATCAGTTATCTCCCTGCCCATGAGAAAAGCAGATTGTTTTGGGGAGATGAGATTTGAGAGATGAGGTTGCAGTCTAGTAAGAATAATTTTACTAAAAACCTTTGATATAACAGAGGTTAGTGATATTAGACGAAAATTATCCCAAGTAAGCTTGTCAGTAGACTTAGAAATGAGCACAATAGTTGCAGAGCTAAAATAATTACCAAGATCTTCACCAAGGAAAAAACTTTGAATAACTAAGATTACCTCCTTCTTAATGATGTCCCAACAATGTACATAGAAAGCAGAGGAGAAACCATCAGGGTCAGGAGCCTTATTAGCATTGATAGATTTAAGAACAACAAAGATCTCCTTCTCATCAAGGACATGGGAAAAGGAAAGAGGATTAGTGTAAGCTTTATCATCCAAGAAAAGTATCTCATCCAGAGGAGTGATCTGCACTGTAGACTGATAAAGATTAACAAAATGTTGAACTACACTTTCCCCAATGGCATCCATATTAGTGAGTGAAACCATTAACATCTTTAATTTGCAAGATAGTGTGATGTTTCTTCTATGTTTCAAAGTAGCATGAGAATATTTAGTATTACGATCACCAGCAATAAAAGATATATTATTGGTCTTTTGTTGAAGCTGCCCCTCTTCTAAATTAATGGCCTCAAGAAGGGTTAAATGAGCTTGGGACGTAGAGACAACCCAATATGGTGTGCTGGCATCTAAAGTCTCCAAATGATCCACAAAATGTTGAGCCTCAACCACTTTTAGATGGACATTCCCAAAGACCTGAAGATTCCACTTCCTCAAGTGTGCCGCAAGTCTTTTATGAAGTCCCCAAAGGGTGTACCAAGGGGAGCCAACAAAATCCAACTTCCAACAATGCTACAACAAACTCAAGAAGGAGTCATGAGAAGTCCAGATGTTAAGCAATTTAAATCTAGAAAATGCTGGTTTTTCATGAAAAGCCAAGGTAAGCAGGATAGGATTATGATCAGAGGAGGTAGAATTTAAATGCTGGACTTGTACAATGGGGTAATGGTTTAGAAAAGAACCATTAGCTAAAAAATGATCAAACCTTTGAAAGAGTAAACCTCTTCTCCAGGTAAAGGGGGTACCAATATAACCCAAATCAAACAAACTTGATCGTAAATAACATTATAGAAACGATTTATAAGAGCAGTATCACATCTGCCCCACCCTTTCTTTCAGCCGGTTTCATAATGATGTTAAAATCCCCTCCTACAAATCAGTTATCATTAATTGATACTTGTCCTGCAGTAAAGAGCTGACATATATAAAGGTGACCCATCCAAAGAAATCATCCATTTTGTAATGGGTTAGCACAAATTGATCATCATCCTCCACAATAGATAGAGTAATGTTTCTTTTCCAAAAAATTCTAATTTTGTTGTTTTTGTTGCCATAGAAATGAAAGCGTTTAAAATGGCTGAGAATACGGTTGGTATTAACAGAAACCATAGGCTCCAAAATAGCAAAAACAGAAAGGTTTTTGACCCTACAAAGGTGTTTAAGCCTATTAAGGGAGGAAGAGTCAGCCACTCCCATAATATTTCAAACCATGATTTTAAGCATGATGCTTGGAGGCAATCCTACTAGAAGATCTAATAGGATTGATTGCTTGTAGCTTCAATGTTGGAAATAAATTGAGCAATTTCCCTTTTATTTTTTCTTCTAGAGTGTCTTTGAACTTGCCATTCAGTTTCTAGTGTAGTGGTGGCTTGCTGTAAAGGAACCTGAAGAGGAGTAGGGGGATTAGGGTTAAAAGTGGTTGGTGGAGAGGCCAAAACAGCATCTCCGGGGGGGGGGTGAGTTATAGCCTCAGGCAAAGAGGCAGCAGCAGAAGGCAACATTGTATGAGAGACATCATATAGCACATTAACATTATCCACAGCAGTAGAGGAAGGAGAGGTAAGCAGGTCTAGAGCGGGGGTAGGAGGATGCAAAGGAGTGGGTGGATCATCCATCAAAACAAAAATGCAGAAGGTTGGGAAGTGTTAGGAGAAGCGGGCACGTCAAGAGTGGGCCCAAAAGCAGGGGTTAGGATGCCTTGTGAAAGAGGCTCAAGGGGTACAGGGTCAAAAGCAGCAAACAGTGCAAGGGGTGGTAGAGTCTGGGAAAGAGGCTCAAGGGACACAGGGTCAACAACAGTAATAGGAGGGTCCACAGGTGTAACAGATCTGTGTGAACGTTGGGGAGCAACATTGCGCTGGTTAGGATGCAAACGGTAATAGACAGAGGGGTTATGACCAAACATAGAGCAATGAGAGCAATATTGAGGGTGAGCCCCCATAACAACCGGTTGCCAATAACCCTTATGGGCAGAGCCAAACCAAACACCATCCGGATACGACTGGTTAACATCTCTTTCCACAAGGATACAGACATCAGAAGGGTGATTAAGCTCTAAAGTAGGATTGTGCACCCGCAGGGGTTTACCAACGCCCTTAGCCAAAGAGAAGAGAATTTCATTATTGAACAGATGCGTTTGATGCCTGGAAATTTAATCCAGACAGGCATTATAGGGGATTCAGATTTGGGATCGAAATCTACTGTCCATTTGAGTATCTTCATGAACCTATTGTCAATTTTCATAACCTTTCGAGAGAAAACGCTTGTGTAATCAAATATCATTGGATAGTTGTATAAGAATGTGTCTGCCATCTGAGAGTCCGATTTTCCAGTGACCAGAAAGTTTCAAAGAATCAAACTCCTTGCGTATAAGATCCAACTTTGGGTGATCATATAAAAATTTTCCCACCGGAAAGAAACGGCAAAAGGATGCAAGGATATTAGTTTCTTCATCAGAGAAATACAATGCAGTAGAGGAAGGAGAGGTGAGCCCCCATAAAAACTGGTTGCCAATAACCCTTATGGGCAGAGCCAATCCAAACACCATCCGGATACGACTGGTTAACATCTCTTTCCACAAGGATACAGACATCAGAAGGGTGATTAAGCTCTAAAGTAGGATTGTCCAGCCGCAGGGGTTTACCAAAGCCCTTAGCCAAAGAGAAGAGAATTTCATAATTGAACAGATGAGGTTTGATGCTTGGAAATTTAATCCAGACAGGGATTATAGGGGATTCAGATTTGGGATCGAAGTCTACTGTCCATTTGAGTATCTTCATGAACCTATTGTCAATTTTCATAACCTTTCGAGAGAAAACGCTTGTGTAATCAAATATCATTGGATAGTTGTATAAGAATGTGTCTGCCATCTAAGAGCTTGATTTTCCAGTGACCAGAAAGTTTCAAAGAATCAAACTACTTGCGTATAAGATCCAACTTTGGGTGATCATATAAAAATTTTCACACCGGAAAGAAATGGCAGGAGGATGCAAGGATATTAGTTTCTTCATCAGAGAGATACAATGCAGGTTTACCGCTCTTTCTACTAAGTTTTTTTTATGAAGGTGTAGGCACCACCTAACTCGAGCGCATCATAGAAAGCTTGCGGAAAGAAACAGGAGTGGTTGGTAATGGGCACCGAGGCACCCATAACCGCCTCCGCATAGTTCCTTGCCATAGAGAAGGACAAGAGGAAGAGAGAAGCGTAAAGAGAGGAGAGAAGGAGAAAGGAAAGCTCTCACCCACGCGTAGAAGATGAAGAGAAAGACGCCTCATAATCACCATGGATGCCAGAGCAGAGGTGCCCTAGCCGCTATCATTTGCTATATATATATATTTGTGGTTTCTGCGGTCTGAGAAACTATATACCCACTAGAAGTGGTTTTTGGGTTATATTGTATCCAATGCGGGCATTCGGATGGACACTACGAAGATAGAGATGATTGTGAGTTGGACACCCCCATAGTCTTTTACGAAGATGAGATAAATTTCTTGGCTAGCATCATTTAACATGCGGCTCATCAAGAGTTTCAACACCCATTATCTCCCCTAATAGAGCTTTTGAAGGGAGAAAAGTTTCAGTGGACAGAGGCAGTTCGATCCAATTTTGATACATTGAAGGAAAAAGTAATGTAGGCCCCAGTGTTAGCCTTGCCAGTTTTTAACTAGTTGTTCGAGTTGGAGTTGACACCTCTAATGTGGGGATAAAAGAAGTCTTGAGCCAGGGATGACAACTCATAGCCTTCTTCAATAAGAAGTTGAATGAGTTCATAAGAAAGTATTCGACCTATGATTAGAAGTTTTATGCCATTTTGAGGGCCCTCCAACACAGGAGTCACTACTTGTTGACGAGCGATTTCACTTTATTCACAGATCATGAGGCACTGAGGTTCTTGAACAGTCAAAGCAAGCTGACGGGTAGACATGCATCCCAGGCTGAGTTATCGGGTCACGGATGCCTTGAGCCGCCGCCATTTGCTGTTCACCTCCATGTAATAATCATGGGATTTGAGGTGGTGAAGGAACAATACAAGACTGTAGAAAATTGCTGGGAATGTTGGAAATGATGTCAAGCAAGTCACGTATGACCGTACCACTGATCTGATGGATATCTGTTTCACCAGAGCAGGTTGTGTATACCCAAATACTCGCTGAGGGAGTTTATCATTCAAGAGAGTCCCAGCAGGGGAATAGCTGGTCACTTGTAGAGATAAGACCCTTGCACTGGTGATAACATTTCTTTTTAGCCAGACTGTCGAGAGATGGGTGCGATACAACAGGCAATGTAGATTTTGTCACTTGGCCAAAATTAGGAGACAAAATACATGACTGTATACCCCATTATCAGTTTTAGAGGCTCCTTTGGTGGGTGTTAGCATGGACTTCATAATAGGTATTTCGAGGGCGTAGTGGAGCAAAGGTTAGGTGATGGTCGTGGTTGTTAGGTTCTCGAATATGACTCATTTTGTGTCGTGCCATTGGACGTTGGATACATTACATTTAGCTGATTTGAACTTCAGGGAGGGAGAGAGTGAGATTGCATGGGATTCCTAGAACCATTATCTTCTATAGGGATGTCTATTTTTTGAGCCACTTTTGGAGAACTTTGTGGGAAAAACTTGCTACTAAACTTCAATTCAGCTCAGTAGCCCATCCGCCGACAGATTGTTAGACGAAAGTGGTGATTAGGAGCCTAGGAAACCTCTAGCGGTGTCTCATCGGAAAGAACATCAAACAGTGGGACCTTCTTCTAGCCTTGGCTGAATTTTCCTACAAAAGGTCTCTGAACGAGACGATGGGCGCACACTTTTCAGATTATATATGGACGCAATCTACTCACTCCGCTCAAGTTAGTACCGTCTCTTCCTAAGTCGGAGGTTAGTGCGGATGCCGAGGCGAGGGTACAAGAGATTCAGAAAATACACTAAGAGGTGGCATCGCCAAGCATAACCATAAGTACTAGGCACAAACTAATAAAATAAGAAAGAAGGTGACGTTTCACGAAGGAAATGTGCTGTGGATCAGGTTGAGGAAAGAGAGATTTTCCATGAGGACCTTCGGGAAACTCAAGCATAGAGTAGATGAACCAATTATAATCCTCAAAAATTTGAATGACAATGTCTACAAGATTAATTTATTGAGGGATTACAATATCTTGAATACTTTTAACGTGACAGATCCGACTCCATATTACGAGGGCTCAAGCTTCCATCGATGGAGTTGAAGCCATCGAGACCCCACCAACCTCGAGAGATTGACGCGTGGCATCATTTGCCTGGCACGAAAAATGTTGTGATTGGCGACGTTGGACTGGTTCGGTCCAGACACAGGAGGTACCTACCTGTCCTTTCAAGCTTGGGATTCCCTCCTATTGGGAGTGGGGGCCTACTCCTCGTTACCTTAGGTGTGTGTGTACATATATTATTTATTTATTTAGGGCAGTTTTTGCTTTCAAATTTCTTTTAGGATAGCCGCTGATGTTTTGTTTTCCATTTTAGAGATTATTTGAAGGTGAGAAAGTGCTCCAGCTGTAACTCGTCTTGAGGTGAGGGTATTTATCGTTCTCTGCTTCACCTCATCTTTCCCTCCACTGCCATCACTATCGCTGTGGTCGTCGTCGTTGCTTGGAAACAATGTTTATGCTATTTGACCTGCCAACCGTCTCCAGCTTGGTGTCGACCTCTCCAACCACCTACCTATTTGCCGCCACCCTGTTTCTAGCCACCTCTAACCTCTTGTCGCCCTTCCCAGCCACCTCCAATCTGCTACCTTTCCCTTCCAGCCCCTACAACTTATTGCTAATCCAGCCACCTCCCACCTGTTGCGGCCCCCTTCCAGCCACCTATCACTTGTTGTCGTCCTTCTGACCACCTTCGATCTACTTTAGTTACTATTTCCCCTTAAAACGCAGCATCATCATCATCGACCTCAATCCTTGTTGTGTCGTGTTGTGTCTGTTATTTTTAGTTTCATGTATCTCGGTTTGTTATATCTATTTGTTTTTTATTAATAATATTTATTTTCCCTATTGGGGTTTGGGTTTGACTCCAATATCATTTGATATCAGAGCCAACCTAACCCTAGTCCATTGCAGTGTTTCTAGCATTCGCCATACCCAAACTTATCTCCACCCCTCCCTCCAACTTTTCTTTCCTCGACCTACACGCCTCCCACCTATCCCGTTGAGTATTTTGTCAATTGTTACAATGGCTCAAGGCCGTTGAGGAAAGGACCATGGAGGAGGACACTATCACTTCTCGACCTAGAGCGTGAAATCAACCAAGATAGGAACGGGCGGTTGGACGGTATTAATCAATTTCTCTATTTTTATTTTCTATCACTATTATTAATTCAAAAAGGGCAAATTTTCTATCACTATTATTGATTCAAAAAGGGTAAATGAAAGAGCCAACACAAATTAAATTAAAGCAGTTATACGTGGGTCATGTTATTCGTGTCTTCTATAAGCAAAGCGGTTGTGAGCGGGAATAAACGAGTCTGTGATCATTCATTTATTATCATTCAAAGTCAATATTTGAAAATTTTATGCAATATAATGCAAAAAAATGTTTAATAAATAAAATTTTCTGTATCTTATTTTGCCGCATCCTATGTTTTTAGTGTGTTTATGTTCTTCATAAATGTTTTTGATTTTCTCCCTTCCATTTTTCCCAATTTTTAAAGATTCCACGTACAGGATTAAGTGTTTAAACTTTACGAAGGAATGAATTAAAATTTTGTTCTAAAAAAAGTAAAGATCTGTTTTGGGGCGTGACTGAAAATATGAAATGTCATAGCAATAATATTGGTCTATTGAGTTAGTGGGAAAATTTCAATACAGGAGCTGTGATAGATTGTTAATTATTTATTGAACTTTGTGTTGTGATAGATTGTTGATTATCAAACACTGTGTAAACTCATGCCTCCTTCAAAACAAAGGAAATTGTTTGTTTGAACATTAGGAACAAGCTCACAATTTTCAAGTGACTTGAAATTGCTTCACTTTGAGAGAAGCTTTGACAACTTTGGTTATGTCTTATGTACATTGTTAGCAGATCCACAGGAAAATGGCTTGAGATTACAGCCATTTGATTTAAAATTTATTATTATGAATTCAAAAGCAACAATTTAAACTTTAAGCTTCCTAATAATGGCAAGAACTATTTGTCTTCTCAGGTAGTGATTAATCCGCATTTGGTAGTCTTTCGTAAGTCTTGATTGCAATTTTGATAAGTTAAAATAACTCTAGAATAGAGAATTATTATTATTTTTTTAAATTCACTATTTATGAAACGTTTAACAATAGGGACAAAATTATGGTTTATGGTTTAATCCAATTCAAATCAATTATAAAAAATGTAAAATACGAACTAAAACCATATAAGTTAAATCCTTCTTTTGGTTTTGATTTGGATATTAAACAAAAAATGATGTTTTGGATTTGTTTGACTCGGTTTATATTTACAGTTTCAGACTGGTTTTATTTAACTAGTCAGGTAGAAATTTATAGTAGAAGAAAATAATTAATAGGTCATACTTTAAGATTTTTTTTTTTTTTTTTTAATTGCCCAGGACACATCATATTTAGCTTTTTCTTTCATTTTTGGGAAATTCAGCTACGATTTTTAGCATGTTGCAATCAGGCATTGTCTGTTACTTTTTATAGTTTTTGCAGCTTCTATTATTTACCACCTTCTGAATTTCCTTTTGGTTGTTTCACAGTTTAATGAGCTCCAAGAATGTTACTTGCAAAAGAGGCGTCATGGAGCTAGCCAACTCAATAGGCAAGGAGAGAGAGATGAAAATCCAGCAAATAAAGAAGTATATCATGCCGGTCTTCAGGATTTTCAGTCAGTATTGACGACATTTACTCGCTACAGGTCTCACTATTATCATATTAGTAATATAGATATATACTGGATTAACCTTTCATGTTTTATTTCTTTTTCTTCTTACTTCTGATCTGCTGTCATCTGTCTTTTTCCTTTTATTTTTCCTTGTTTTTATTCTTCTTTTTATCTTTCTTGGATCAGCCGGTTGCGTGTGATTGCAGAGCTTAGACATGGAGACCTGTTTCACTCTGCCAATATAGTTTCTAGGTGAGTTTCTTGCATTAAGGAAAAATGCTTTATTTTTCTTATTTGTAGTTGCAAATAATCCAGCTAGTAACTACTAAGATCAGTTGTAAAAAAATGTTGTAAATATTAGACCAACGGGTTATCTTTTATTGTTCTTTACTTTATTCTTTTCATTTTAATGACATCTGAATATTTGCATGCTCTATTGTATACACTGATTTGCTTATGACCAGATTATCTGGAATTAGTAGAATTACTGCTGTTAATAATCTCAATAGTCTGTTTTGTAAAATGTAAAGAATACGCTCCAGCACATATATTTTAACTTATAAGAAGTACCAGCATGTTTTGTCATGGATGGATGAGTTACATTGTTAGTTATGTTGTGCTAACTATTTTTTCCTTTATTTCTTCCTTTTTCTTTCTATTTTTCATCTAGTAGTACATAATTAGTTTAATTTGTCATTCATTCTTGTAATGGCTATTAATTCTTATGATATTTTGTTACCTTCTAGTACTTCTAGTGGTTTTTCTATTTTAGAACTTCTAATTTAACGACAGTTTTGTATAATAGAATTAAGATAGTTATGCATATCACCCCTTAAGTAATAATTAGAACAACATAATTAAAAATGCTATGGACCTTGTATTTTACTCGTTCATTTTATCATGCCATGCAAAGGTGCTATTTTGCATGCATGATATTAATGCTTTTAGAGCCTCTGAATCACTAAGTTTGGTCTTTCTCTGTCTTTTTGTCTAGATGAAATTATTTGAGGATCTTTACAGGATTTTATTTGGCAGCCTGACCAGATTGGATCACGCATTTGTTTTTTGAAATTGCCTTTTTTTGTAACTTTCCCACTACATAGAATGTGAATAGGGGTTTCTCGCACAATGGCTATTTTTTCTGCATGCCATGTAGATTCCAGTACTTACTTGAGCATTAATGTCATGCTTCTGGTTGAATACTTATGTTCATTCCTCTACATGCTTTTTGACTCTCTCACACCTTTTATTGTATCTTCTTTTAAAATCCCATCACATAGCTAATCTATCAAGAATCATGGGCTTAAATATTTGCAAAATCTACCTAAACATCTTTAGCAAATACACGAGTTATCGCAACTATTCCTTCAACGATCATACATTCCTAACTAGTTGTGGACTCTGAAAATTCAAGACCATTCATCAAGATAACTCTTTGTATTTATTTTTATTTTTATTTTTTATTTTTTTATTTTGAGATAGCTTTAGAAGGTCAAATTTTCAGAAGGTGGATTAAATTGTAAACAAGACACTACCCAAAGATATCACCCTCATTTTGCGAGGACTTTTTGATCTGGGGTTCGAGGTTTCCCATAGGCAGAAGCCTCTTTGGTTAATGACCCCTCCCGATAACAGGAGAGCACATTCGATTAAGGCTAATCATTAAGAATTTAAATTGAACATATAATAGCAATAAACACAAGATTTAAGTTATCGAATTCATCACTCGATGCTTAAAACAGATGTTGGTGGAATGAAGACGACAACTGATCAAGATCCCATGATTCCGTCATTCCAGACCGCCGTGGTCCCTGATCCATTTAGTCAGAGGAGGTAGTCGACTCAACAACCTGATAGAAATATTTTTGTCAGTAGTTATGGGTTGTGTTGTCTCATAGATCCTTGTAGATCTGGGGTGGATATTTGTTTAAGCGGACAAATTTAAGTCAACCTTAGTTTATAGAAAGTTTTGTGTCAATCAACTGTACTGTTATGATTCACAATTCATAGGGTAGAAAGCCGTTGGAGAACATACGGGTTACGGTCGTGATCGTCATGTAATAGTGTCATTTGATGGCAACTATCCGATCAGAGGGCTCTGGTCGTATCCGCTATTTTGTGGTGTCATTTGACAACAAAACCACACAGACAACGGACTCGGGTCACGTCCTTGTTGGGATGTGAATGCTTTGATTGTGAATATATTAATATATTTAATATGATATTAGTTCGTTGTGAGCTGAAGTCGGTTAGGAATTTGTCACCCTCAACAAACTGTTGCGGAGCTTGCATTAGATTTACTTTAAGTCTTTAGTAATTGATTTTTAGTTTGTATATTTTAATTGATTATTTTGATAATTTTGATTTAAAAGATTAACTCCTCCGGTTGAAAGCTTTTATCAACTCGGTCTTCATCGAGGTATTAAATATTTTAAACTTTTTTAGATATGAAGACAACAAGTAATGCTGGCAGTTTAAGCTTTTCAAAATATAAGTCTCGTTGACTCATGTCCTTTTAAGTAGGAGGATCAGACTAGTTTGGTGATTTGAACTTATAAACTCTTATTCAGGATTTGAATATTTGTTGGAGCTTACTAGACGTGTCAATTATAGTCTTTGCGATGAGGAGAATCGGACTAGTGGGTTGGTACTTACAACTCTGTTTTATAGACAAGGCAGCCTGACGCTCACGCAGCATTCTCGAACCCAATATTTGAGTGCTCTATATATTGGTTGAAGCACATGCGGACATTGAAAAAATGTGTAATTAATTTATTTGTATAAAGCATATACAACTCAATAGTATCTTAAGTCTTGAGAGTCAACTCTCATTTCAAAATATTTCCTTCGACTTAGGATATAATCATGGACTTTATACTGATTTTGAAATCTTTCAGAGCTTGAGTATTTGCAAGGACATTATGATTTCAGGCTTTAAAGAAAAAGACTGACTTTTGTTCGCTAGTAAGTATGTTGTGAATCCATTGGCAGTGAATTTCAAGTTTTAAGAAAACTCGGTTCGAAAAATTTTAATTTGATTTGATATTCATTCTTTAGAAACTGAAGTCTGAAAAGGCTAATATCAAAATATCTTTAATTCTTATGTGCTTAAAATTTAAAATTCAAAATATTAACATTTTAAGTCTTTAAAATTTATATTTTTAAGGGCCCAGAACTTTAATTTTTTTTTAAAAAAAATCTAAGAGCCTAAATTTAAAAACCCAAGTTTTAAGGTAATTTTATACCTAAAGAGCTTAAGTATTTAAAAGACCGAGTCCCTCAATATTTTAAACCCTAAAAACTTAAAATTTTGGAAAGCTTGAATTTATAAGTCATTTTAAAATTTGAGTGAGTGATGTTTTATTTTATTTTAAAAGTCTAAAATCTCAAATGTTTTAAAATGATTACAAGTTCAAATTCACTAAAAATTCCGGCAGTCTTCCGACGTCAACCCCTATTTGGAGGCACCGTAGGATGCTAACTTTCTCAGCCATCCTAAGAGACGAGTTGGTTAGTGTTGTGAGACACTGCGGCCGGAGAGCAAAATTGTGAACTAAACCCGCCATCTTAAAAAATGCAACCAACCTTCATTGTGCCTGCACAAAAAGGTTAGCTTGCAAACTAGCATTTCCCGAGTGGTACTTTGTTTTCCCCAAACGATATTCAATTCCCCATTGACAGGTACTCACCTTCCCACGAGCAGGTGTTTTAAAATCAATTTTTTTTAAATTAGTCCGCGTTTTTTTCCGAACGGAACTTAATTTCCTGATAAACGGATACTCGCACTTCCTCGAGTGAATAATTTAAAAAAATTTCCTGCATTTGCCACAAAATATACTTTTCGAGCCTCCACGTCATTGACGGTGACGACGACATAACATTACATCAATACAAAAAAAAAAATATTTTTTATTACATATAATACAACAGATCAAGCTGTAGGAACCAAGGTGAGAGGTGCAAATGAAAAATAGTGAGTGAATGAGCTGCGGGTTTCTTTCCTCTGCTTGTAATTGAAAGGAAAGCGGAACAGTTATTCTATTGAACATGGAACCTAGGCGGGAGATATAAGTAATTAATTAATTAATTAATTAAGTCCTTTTTTTATGTAAAGTCATATCAGTATTTACTGCATCCATATTTTAATTATTTTGTTTTTAATTAACATCTAGCTCTAAATCTGTTTGCTTGCAGCATGCAATGGAAAATCTCATGCTACACCTTATCTTATTATTGTAGAAGTTATTTTTTGGAGGAAGGCTTGCCTGTACTGATCTTACTATGGGTCGAAGGCATGGCTCGTTCCTCTGTCATATGAGACGTTTCATTTGCGCATAGCCAACTTAAGCTTATAATAGCAGCGTCATGGTGCAGCCACTACTGTATCATTGATGTTTAAGCATGTCCTTTTTATAAAGAACGTCATTATGGCTTAAGTCCAATAGGAGCATCATGTTGATCCACTATTGTGTCATACATGATTAAGCATGCACAATGCCATCATTCAGCTATTATATAGATTGGTACTTGATATACTTTTATGATGTTGTATCTTTGTGTCCCATTACCTGTAGGTTTTTTTTTTTAAGGTTACAGGCTTGATTATGTCAAATAATTTATCCAAGCAATTTTGTCAGTGTTCTTGCACTCCCTCTTCTTGTGTTTCTTATGCTTCTGTTAATTCAAGTAGGCTTATGAAGTGGGGAACAATTTCATCTATGGGATATTGTGGGTTACATAGCTTTTACTATAACTCTTACCGTTATTCCTCTTTGAAGATTCTTTCTTATGCACGCGTTTTGTATTTGTTGTTTTAGATATTAAAAAAGTAATCTTATGTTTCAGATGTTTTCTGTTTTGTTTGCAGCATAGAGTTTGACCGTGATGATGAATTGTTTGCTACTGCCGGCGTGTCCAAACGAATTAAAGTTTTTGAATTCTCTACAGTAAGTTTTCTCTAGGTATTTTTATTTTTCCGAAACATCTCTGAAATTCCAACTTTAATTCTTTCCTTTGAAGTTCTTTCCAGGTTGTTAACGAACAACCTGATGTTCACTGCCCTGTTGTAGAAATGTCCACTCGTTCCAAATTAAGTTGCTTGAGTTGGAATAAGTACTCGAAGAACATTATTGCAAGTAGTGACTACGAAGGAATTGTAACTGTTTGGGACATAAATACACGCCAGGTAGGAACATTTCCTTCCGTCTATTTATGATATTTACTATATTTTTTTTGCTCTTAAAATGTGAAAGCTTCCCAATGTGCAAGAGTGTTATGGAGTATGAAGAACATGAAAAGAGAGCATGGAGTGTTGACTTCTCACGGACAGAACCATCAATGCTTGTTTCTGGAAGTGATGATTGCAAGGTAATTTTTATACAAAAAAAATTGCATTGGCGTTGAACTTCCTATTTTTACCATACAGTTTTGCTGATATTGACCACAATTTGCATAGAATATTACAGGATTGTCTTTTTTTTTTCTCTTGTATCCATCCATCTAAATTGATGCGTGCATGTAGCAGTGATGGCTGGTTGTAAAATTTTATTAAGTTCGCAAATTTTTTCAGAAACCTCCAATTTGTACCAACATGGCTGAATAATTAATTATCTGTTTATTTCTCCTGGGGAAGGGTAGGTATGAGATTGTGGGTTCATATTGTTATCGTTTAAATCATTTAGCAGAATGCAATTCATCAGCTATGAACATGAGAGAGAAAGAGAGAGAACAGATTTTGTACAGGGGTTGAATGGTACCTATGCAGTCTTCTTACGAATGAATGTGTACATGCATGCAGCGTGTACTTAATTCCAGTTATTATTGTATTTGACAATGTCCAAAACTTACTCCGAGTAAATCGTGTGCAGTTTTTACGTTAGTCATCAAAACCTTAAAGTTGATGTTAACAATCTAAAGTTGTGTCAAATGTCCTTAGAGACCTTCCATGATAATTAGGTTAAAAACGATGATACATTGTATAGGCATTCTCTTTCTGTTTTCATTAGAAGCAACACAAAACGTCGAATCGTCCTTGCTATTACCTAATAAGTAAATTTATGATGTGCCGCTTTCAAATGACAACTAGGTAAAAGTTTGGTGCACGAGGCAAGAGGCAAGTGCTTTTAATATTGACATGAAAGCAAATATTTGCTGTGTCAAATACAATCCTGGTTCGAGCATTTATGTGGCGGTATGCTCCTTATCTTTTCTAGCTTCTTTTTGGCTTTTAATCACTAGATTGTTGGGTTCATGAGGTTTTATGTCATTATCAGGTGGGTTCCGCAGACCATAACATTCACTATTTTGATTTGAGAAATACAAGTACACCAGTTCATGTCTTCAAAGGGCATAGGAAGGCTGTTTCATACGTGAAATTTTTATCTACTAATGAGCTTGCATCTGCCTCAACAGATAGTACATTGCGCTTATGGGATGTAAAGGATAATACAGCAGTACGTCTATCAAGCTTAATATTGATTCTTTTTGAAAGTAGCTCACAAAATTTTCTGTAAACCGTGTACCATTGACATTCATACGGCTTATGTTTCTTATCATCATTCATGTTCCCTCGATATACTTGTCATATATATCCCTTAATTACTCTGTATCAGGCTGTCCTGATTTTAACCTTGTCTTAAATATCCCTAAATATCATACCAGGCTTTGGGAAGAGACAAACGATATTCTGCCACTAAATTTGGCAAAGTTGTTTAAGAATACTCTATCTTTTAATTTATTGTATTTATTTTGATTGGATATCCTGGATAGCATCTGAGATGCTTTAGTCCACTTCTGCCTATATCAGAAGCAACTTCAATTTCTGTGGATATATATATATATATATTTTTCTAGGCTTATTGTCATAAAATGAAGCTTACGTTCAGGTAAGGACTTTCAGAGGCCATGCCAACGAGAAGAATTTTGTTGGTCTAACAGTTAACAATGAGTACATTGCTTGTGGAAGTGAAACAAATGATGTTTTTGTGTACCACAAGGTGAGCCATTCCCATTAATTTGATCTTTCATTCATTTCAAGTCCTTACTTTTGTAAATATTGGTTAGTCCGACCTAGAAAGAAAGTCCTGCATCATCTGCCATTTTGTGGCAACATGCTTTTCTTATGATTGATGATCTCTTGCAGGCCATTTCCAAGCCAGCAGCCTGCCATAGATTCGGCTCCCCTGACCTTGATGACACAGATGATGACCCAGGATCATACTTCATCAGCGCTGTTTGCTGGAAGAGTGACAGCCCCACAATGTTGGCAGCTAACAGTCAAGGCACAATCAAGGTTCTTGTTCTGGCTGCTTGACTCCTGCAAATGGTTTCACAAAAATGTTGTTACATAGCTATTTATGTACATAAAGGCTTAGGGAAATCATTTTTTAGAACAGTTTTATCCCTTATATCATAGTTACATTTTTCAAATGATCCTGAAGGTTGTTTATAGTTTTGCGTGTGTGGTGTTTTTTTATTTTGGGTGTCAAGGTGTTGTTAGGAAGACTTTGTGGTATATATAATGGATGTGCAGATAAATGAGAGAACAGGTGCCGTAAAGAATGTTACAATGGTTTGTTTCCATTGCTTGCAATTTTTACATTTATGCTCTATAAAATATAACTTCATTGCAATTGATGAATGAATCAGTCTTAATTGTTAGCTGCGGATGTTTGTCTTTGTAACGTGTATATGTTACTGATAAATCAAGTTTCATTTCAGTTCCTAAGATCCTGTTCCGGATCAGTTTCTTCTTTTTTTAATTGAAGTAACTGTTCCTTAAATTGAGTTCAAAATAAATGCAACCATGAATTACTTTAAAAAAAACCAAAACATTCAAACATGTAATTCGTTACTTAAACACTGAAAAAACCTTCCCACATTTCTCACCCCAAACCAAACCAGTGATATGAACATGGAGTACAACATAGATGAATGGGTTATCAAAATCAGAAAATGTCTCCAAGAAGAAATTGAAGATGGAGAAGAAGATGATGATGACGGTGATGATGTTTATAGATTTCTTATTTCCATTACTTCAGTTCCCAAATCTCTGAGATCTGCTGCTCCAGAATCATATATTCCTCAACTGGTCGCCATTGGTCCCTATCACCACTTCAGAGTTGAGCTCAACGACATGACTCGGCCTAAGCTCTCTGCTGCTAAAAGAGTTCAGAAGCATTTACATGGCCTGAAGCTTCAGGATATTGTGGATGAATTTAGCGAAGCAGAACACAAGATTAGAGCACATTACGACAGGTAATGTAAAATATTTAGTACACATGGCTTTCATTCTTTGTTTCACGGTTTCAGACAATACCAATAGGATTTGTCCAGAAACATAATATAAAGCCTTGCTAGAGTTTCATGGCAAAATCTGTTAATTATCACAGCCAGGGCTGTAAATGAGCCGAGCTTGAGCGATCTTACTCTCGGCTCGTGTTTGGCTCGTTATAATTCTGCTCGTGTTCGAAATTGCTCTTGAAGAATGTGTTCGTGTTCGGCTCGAATAAAAAAAAAATAGAAGTATATTCGTGTTCAGCTCGAAATAGACTCGGTAGAATATAAAATGTGAATAACACCGATAACACCGCGATTAACACTCGAGTAACACCTGTTGCGTTTCTCTGTGTTATTTTGCGGTATTATTGGTGTTATTTCGCAGTATAACACCACAGAATAAGACCGATTAAAACCCGCGGTGTTATTGGTGTTATTAACGCCAATAACACTGCGGACGATGTTACTCGGGTGTTCTTCCGCGGAATAGCACTGTATTATCAATGTTATTTCGTGGAATAACACGAATAACACCGCAGAATATTAAATCTATTTATATTTTTATTTATTAATTTATTTTCTTGCGAGCCAATTCGAGCCAAACACAAGCGAACAAATATATGTTCGTGTTCGGCTCGTTTATACTTCGAGCTCAAAAAAATTATTCGCGTTCGGCTTGTTAAACTTAACGAACGAGCCAGACATGAGTTGTTTAACGTACCAAACACGAGCTGTTCATGAATAACGAGCCATTTTAACAGCCCTAGTCACATGATTTCAAAAAAATCTTAATAACAGTATAAGAATTTTTTAAAACACCAACATAAAGTTACGATTTATGTGTAAATAAAATTAAAACTATCGTTGCTAGAGAAATTTGAAACTATTGCTTTTGGGGCATTTACATACATACCACTCAATTCCTATATATTTTCCTATATAACACCTGAACATTACTTTTTTACATTTATACCACCAAAATCTTTCATATCACATCAAAAGTACCACTATTTCAACTTTTAAACTAGGAAATACATCCTCCATGCCCAACTAAAGTGACATGTATGTAATAATTGAAGTTCAGGTGTTGGATATGTAAATACATAAGAATTCAGTGCTATATATGCATATATGTAATAATTGATTCTTCATTGTAATCTTCCATTATGTCTGGCATCAGATATCTCAACTTGAGTGTGGAGACATTATCATGGATGATGGCTATTGATGCCTGCTTCCTGCTTGAATTCCTTAAAGTCTATGCCATTGATGACCCAAAAGCATTGCAAGCAATCTCACCCTTCATGTCCAGAAGGAAATCAACACACAACTCAGTACTTAGAGACATTCTAATGCTAGAAAATCAAATTCCACTTTTCCTACTAAAGAAAGTATTAGAATTTGGTTGTTCTTCAGCAGATGAAGCAGATAGCTTGCTTTCAACAATGCTGAAAAACTTCATAATAGAGATTTCACCATTAAAGATAACAACAGAGAACTTCCCACAAAGTTTTGATGCCGTTAAAAGTTCTCACTTGCTAGAAGTCCTCTACAACTTTCTGGTTCCTGAAAATGCTCAGTTGTCTGAGACTCCTGAGATTGAAGATGAAAATGAAAGTATTTCATTTAACAATCAAGCTCGAGATGTTCTGAATCATGTTAAGCAAGTTTTTATATCCAGTCCAGTCAAACTTGTACTAAAAATCTTTATCAGAATGCTAACTAATCTTCCTGGTTTGTTGATATTAAAGCAGTCATTAGAGTTCTTCTCTCAGGATGAGAACTCCAGATCTACAAATTCAAACTCCTCAAACAACTGTAACATAAAAAAGCCACCTTTTATAGAAGAAATCGAGATACCATCTGCGACGGAGCTCATAAGTGCCGGTGTTCTATTCTCTCCTACAAACCAGCCATTATCTGAAATCTTGTTTGATGTAAAAACAGCAACTTTGCACCTGCCAACAATAAGCATTGATGTGAACACTGAAGTGATATTGAAGAACTTGGTGGCCTATGAGACTACGGTGGCCTGTGGACCTCTAGTATTCACTCGTTACATTGAGCTGATGAACGGGATTGTTGACACGGCAGATGATGCAAAAGTTTTGAGGAAAAAAAGAGTGATTTTGAACAGGCTGAAGAGTGATGCTAAGGTTGCTGAACTTTGGAATGATATGAACAGGTCTATTAGGCTCACAAAGGTGGTGTTTTTGGACCAAGTTATAGAGGATGTGAATGCCTATTATAGTAAAAGTTGGAGAGTGAGGGGTAGGAGGATAATTAGGAAATATGTGTTGGGTTCATGGCAGTTATTTGTGCTTGCAGCAGCTGTTTTGCTACTGTTGCTTGTGAGCTTGCAAGCTTTTTGTTTGTTCTTTAGCTGCAGTCATAGGATTAATGTTAGAAGGGGACAAATGACAGTGAAGTGATTAAAACATCAAAATTTAATTTTTATTTTATTTTGATAATTATCCAGTTACTTATTTTAATATCTATGTGTGATTTAGCTTATTGGTGGTGGAAAAGCGCTTAACAATATAATTGTTATACTCAGATATGGATCTAAGAATCTCATCAAGACCAGCATGAATTTTAATTTAGGATTTTGCATAAGAAATCAGTAAACTCAATTTTTAAACTGAATGACTAGGGTCTGTTTTCAATAAAATTGTAATAAAAAATGATTGTTTCGCATGACAGGAAATAAAATACTGATCAGATCCAGGAGATATTATTCTACTTTTACTTCTTCTTTTTTTATCAGCAAATGGGAGATCAATTTTTCATAGGACTGCAACTATTCAAGAGATAGGATAATCTTGTAAGACAATTTAACAAGTTCTTAAGAAAATAAAGATCAAAATTTTTGTCTAAAACTACAAGGACCATCTTAATCCTTCTTTCATTCAAATTACTTACTATTTTATTTCTTCTTCAATGTTAAGCAACATATAACATTGGGTGTATAGACATGTTCCATGACCAAAAGTCCAAATTTAGTGAATAGACGCCCCCCTCTATGCCAAGATCGTAGTGAGTAGAGCTAGAGTCATTCCTTCAGCGAGTTTAAGCGAATACCCCACAATGACTGCGACAAGATCCACTCAGCACCTCTTGTGGGAGGCACTGCTCGCTCAAGGTGATGACTAAACTTGGAAACCCTACCGGTCCCAGTCATATCATAAAACTTGAAATCATAGTCATCAAACTCTATTAAATCACATTATTCAAACTAATTATTGATTGCTAAAAAATATTTCTTATTATCAACAAGTTAACTCAAATAGAAGAGGAAGTTCAAAAGAATTATAATATGCAAGGAAGTATGTTCACTTTCAAAAAGATTCACTATCAGTGTCTGAGCAATGCAAAGAAAGATACGGTCGATATTCAGAGACAGAGTAATGCAGTAGGATGATTCTTATTATTGATCTTGTTTTCATTTAGATTTCTCAGCAAGATCAAGAAAGCTGATCACATCATTCCAAACTAGTGGCAAGATTTGATGATTAACTAGGAATAATTATTGCATCAGTTTTGGATCGGGATTTTAATCAGAATCTGCATGTGTAAAGACAGACCCACCCATATATTAAACTGTTAGATGAGTCTTCATCAACTCATCCAAAAATTCTTCTTGCCTTCTAGAAGAACCTTGACGGTTTAATATCGTTGTCATCTTATTGTTGATTGATCGACATTCGCCCTTTCATCACTGGTGGCAAACTGCATGTTTATCACCTTCGGCAACTTTACATACTTCTTAATAAACCCTCCAGAATATTTCTTCTGCTCCCCTAGTGCGAGCTGATCATTCCGTTGTTGACCTTTCACTCGAGATAGTTCTCTTGTAGAGTGGTGATTCCAAAATTACCATCTTTCAGATCCCCCTACAATCAGATTTTATACTTTTTTAATTCTTTTAACAACCTTCTAGTTTGAGTTTGATATTAAATTTGTGATTTATTTTGCATGATTTAGAGTTGATTTAGAGTTGCTGAATTTTAAATTTTAGTTTGAGTTTGATATTAAATTTGTGATTTATTTTGAATCCTAGTTTGAGTTTGATATTAAATTTTAGATGGTGAAAATCAAAGTTCTTCTAAGTTCATTATTTTAAATTTTTAGATTTCTAGGTTGGTGTCATCCATTTATTTTTCTTCCTTAAGTTTGGTTCTCTGTGTTTGAAGTTTTTACTACAAGAATTATGCAACTTTATGTCGACCGAATCATATATAAATCGAAGGCAAATTCTACTGTATTTTTGGTTTATCATCGTATTTGCGGTTGATTTACTTCAGATTTTTTCCACAGGTATATTGGGGGTTGGTAATATTAATTTCATTTATTTTGCGTTGAATTATTCTGGCAAAAATATTTTGCGTCAATTTTTGCATTGTTTTGAGTGTCAGACTTGTTTATTCTATATGTGCGTTGACCCTTACATCTAAAAACACCGGACGATTAATAATATCGTCGGATTACCGTCGCAAACCTATACAGCAGAAAAAAGTTCAAATGATCAATTATATTTTCATAACCTGCACACAACATATAATCCATATCATATACAAATTATATCTAGTCATATCACAGATCAACCCTTTAAAAAATATCATTAATGAAAAAGAAGATACTGTCACAAAACATCTAAAATAAGAATAATAAAGTTAACTGAAAATTCACAATAAATGATCAAAATAATGCTTACAAATAAAAGGAAACATAAAAAAAAAAATTACTCATTATCTCCCTCCTCCTCCAAGTATGCCAATGGTTGATTGCACTGACAATCTGCTAAAGTCTCTATCATGCTCTTATCTAGTCGGAATACAGGTATAATTTACATTATCTGGATTACTAATTCTCCTATTAGCGCAAGTGTCTACAGTTAATTACATCTTAAGCGACCGAAATTACTTAAGAAAACTCTTGATTAAAATTGGGGTTTAGCTAGTTTTCACAATTTTTTATAGGAAAATTAACTGCAAAAGGCTCAAAGTGGAATAATTATTTTGGAATCCAAAGGAGAGAAAGGTAAGGGATGTCATAGATACTGAGAAGACCTTAGTGACTTCCTTAACTATCCTATGGTTTGGCTTTACATTTCAGAAGCGATGTTATTTAATTTTTTACTTCTGCAATTTATTTAAAATTTGTGGTTTACAATTGCATAGTATACAATTATGCAAATAGTCTAAGAAGATGGGAGGATTTATGTTATACCGAATAACGATTCAAGATTCCTTAAAAGATTTAGAGCCTATATCGCACGACATACAATTATGCGAAAGCTTAAAAGATAATGTGAGAGTTTACGTTAAGCTAGACGAACAACCTCGATATGCTAGGGGTTTTGATGATTAAGACTATGTAAAGTTTAGTTCAGGTTCATCATTCGCTTTGTTTTGTCTTCTCATGATTGCCTTGAAGCTTGATAGCTGCCAATTGCATCCTCATCTAATTCTATGGGAAGAAAAGGGGAGAGAAAGTCATGCTGACGAGGCCTATCCTAGGTTATTGTTGTTTGTTTGTCGTGATTCTGTGAAGTGTATCTTGCATTGATGTTTATTATTGAAGTGATTAAAGGATGAATTTTTATTTATGTTAAGCGACGTCAGTCAAGATCTCATGATTTCATCATCCTGACACTGTTGTTAGTTTTAAATTTACTTACTCTAAAGAAGTTGTTAAACCTCTTTAGACCGGATGACTCTTGTTAGTAATTATATATTATCTAATTCAAGAAATCCTCATAAATAAAAAAAAGGATAAGTTATTATTGTTTTTTTATTTTATTATTATTATTATTTCTTTATATGCTTATTTATTTTAAAATAGACCCATCTACATGTTCTTTGGAGAACATACATCACCATTTTAATGACCTTAAACATTACATGTTCTTCCAAACATTTAATTAAATGTTTAAAAATTTAAATGGAATATTTACAGATACACCCTTACATTAAGCACCTTGTAAACTAGCATATAATTTTCCAAATTACTATATTGTTGTATTAGTCAGCCACCCACAGGCTAATTGATATCTCATAAGTGATTTTATAAATTTTTTTAATAATATTTTATTTTCTGAAATTATTTAATTAAATAAATGTGAAGTCATGCAGAAATATAATTTATTTTCTGGAATTATTTAATTCCACATATATATAACACCTAAAATTATTTTCACATACCAATAAACTTAAATTTTAACTTTATATACACATATGCTTGCATTTAATAATTCACATACTTAGTACTAAAATTTAATTTTCACAAAGACATGCACTTAAATTTAAATTTCATTTTCATAATATAACATTTAAAAAATTTAGTATCACATAAAAATAACATTAATCTTTTATTTTTCCTCATACATAATATGTAAAATTTAATATCAAGTACATAACACTTAAGTTTAATTTTCATATATATAACACTTTATTTTTTATTTTTCTTATAAAAACATAACACTATAATTTTACATTAACATACATCAAGCTCAATTTATTTTTACACGCATAACTAGGGCTGTCAAAACGGCTCGTTGTTCACGAGCAGCTCATGTTCGGCTCGTTAAAAAGCTCGTGTTCAGCTCGTTATATACGTATATACATATATACATATATATACATACATATATGTATATATACATATACATGCATATATATAGACATACATATACATACATATACATGCATATACATAGACATACATATACGTACATATACATATACATACATATACATACATATATGTATATATACAATTTAATTGAGTATAAGGCTACAATGATTTATAATCAATTAAAAGTATTAATGAAAAAAATAGAATAAAAATTATTAAATTAGATTCAAATGATGTTTGAATATAAATAATAATTTTTAAATATTGTGTTAATTCTTAACATCTTATGGGTGCGTGATTAAGGTTGTAAAAACACTCTTTGTTTGTGAACGGCTCGTGTTCGGATCGCTAAGTAAACGAGCCGAACACGAGCGAGCTCGTTTACATACTATTACATATTATTTTATGTGAAAATAAAAATTTAAGCCTTAAATATGTAAATACATAAATATTAATTGTTAATTAGGTAAATACATATGAATTACATTTTTTTTTCTTTTTGTGGTTTAAGTACCAACATATAACCTTATGAGATTTGCATTATTATTATTACTTTTTGTAAAGACCAAAGATAGTTGTTTATGTAAATACATAGGACTTGGGTGACATTCATGTAAATATATAAGATTTAAGTGTTATATATGTAAATATTCAAAACTTAAGTGGCATGGTGTGTAATTACATGAAAATTAAGGTGGCATGCAGGGAAATCTTAAGTTTTGTGTAGTGTGCATGTAAATTTCCTCTTATTTTTTTAGGTGTTAGATATATAAATGTGCAATGTAGATAGAAAAATGTTAGGTGGTGTGCATGTAAATGAAACAAAGAAGAAGAGAAGAAGGGAGGGGTTACGTTGCCGAGGTTTGTCGGATGGAGGATCTCGTCGGAGGAAAGTTCGCTGGCGGGGGAGAAAGTACGAGGGTAGAAGGAGAGAGAGAGAGAGAGATAGAGAGAGAGAGAGGGAGAGAGTGCTTGGGAGGGTAATATAAGTAAAAGCAAGCTCCTCCATCAAAAAAATGTGTCCTAAAAAATGTTATTTTTATGTCTTTTAAAATATCTTTTTCTTTCTTCTATTTTTTACATTATTATCATTATTATATATATATATATATATATATATATATATATATATATATATATATATATTGATCAGAAGTATTTTAAAAAATTTAAAGGATTTATAACCAATTAAAATTATTAATTAAGTAAATATAATAAAAATTAATAAATTAGATTCAAATGATGTTTTAGTATAAGCAATAATCTTAAATCTTGCCCCAACCCTTAACATCTTATGGTTACGTGATTGGGGTTGTCAAAACGGCTCTTTGTTCGTGAACAGCTCGCTAAGCAAACGAGCCGAACATGAACACACTTTTTGGTCTCAAAATATAAACAAGCTGAACACAGGCTTGCTCGTGTTCGGCTCATTTACACACCTAGTTTTATGAGCTTCCATATATCTTTCTCCTCCTTTTTTTTTTAATTTTGTGTTGCTTTTTTTAGTCGATTTGATTTTTTTTTTAATTTATTTTGTTATGAGATCCAATTGGAAATGGCCATGTACAGATTTGGATTAGTTTGAAGGAAGTGGACTTGGATCACTTTTGGATAATTTTTTGTCTTTGCATGAAAATATTTGTCCTTGTGTGTCATGAAGATTTGTTTGACTTGGGTTTTGTGTTTGGCATGGGGCTTTGGGTGGACAAGTCTTAATCATGGGGATTTGGATTTAGCTTAGATTATTTGAGTTGAATGTTATGGTTATCTTACTTATTTAAGTGTTAAGGTTACCTTATTTTACTCAGTTTAAATTTTAAAAGTTATCTTATTTTGCTTACATGTTTCAATATCTTATTTCATTTTAAATTGAAGTAATTAAAGTGTTTTGGTTTAAGTTTTTAAGGTGTTAGTTTAATTGTTCAAGTCATTTGATTTAGGTGTTTAAAGTGTGTGATTTATGTATCTGAAGTCTTTTAGAATATTTTTAGGGGTTTTGAATTATTTTAAAATAGTTTTAAAATTATTTTTGAATTGTTATTAATATATTTTCTAGAACTCTCCAAATTACTATTCTTGTTAAAATTAGTATTATTCTTTAGTAGACTTAAAATGATTTAAGTTATTTTTAAATTATTCTTAAGTTATTTTTAATGTCTAAATTGTTTTTAAAATTGTTTTTAAATTATTTTTAAATTTATTTTTTAAGTTATTTTTGAATAATTTTTAAATTGGTTTTAATTTTTTAAATTTAATTTTAAATTAGTTTTATACTGGCTTTAAATTGTTTTGAATTATTTTTAAATTAATTTTAAATCATTTTCAAATTAGCTTATTGTTATTTAAATTATTTAAATTATTTTGGAGTTAATTTAAAGTTCTCTTAAAATATATTAAATTAAATAAGCTTGCAGATGATATGTTTTATTAAAATATTCACAAAGATAACCAACATATGAGATGTTTCCCTCTTTTTTTATTAATACATAACATATTGAAAATAGTTTACATGAAACATGAGATATGCATAAAAAAATGACCACTCATGAAACATAAGCTAGGATTATGCTCGTTTTCAATTGTATTTAGGCTGAGATTAGACTAGGTTAGGCTAAAGTAGTGTTTGGCTGGGTTGAGCAAGGGTCAGACTAGGTTGGGCAAAGTTCAAGCTAAGTTAGGTTAGGGTTAGGCTAGGTTGAACTGGGGTCAGGCTAGGTTGAACTGGGGTCAGGCTAGGTTGGGCTAGGGTCAAGTTAGGTTGGGCTAAGGTCATGTTAGGTTGGGCTAGAGTCGAACTTGAATCATGGTAGGTTAGGCTAGGGTCAGGTTAGGTTGGTTAAGTTTTTGCTAGCCTGGGATAGGGTCAGGCTAGGTTTGGCTTCAAGGTGGTTTTAGTTTGGGCTAGGTTGGGTTTGGGCAAGATGAGGTTTCAGGTGGGTTGGGTTTGGGCAAGATGAGGTTTCAGGTGGGTTGGGTTCGGGTTAGGATGATTTTGAACTAGGTTGTGCTTGGGCAAGGTTGAGTTCATGGTAGGTTGGGTTCGGACTTGGTTGTATTCGTGCTAGGCTAGCTTGGGATAAGTTGAGTTCGGGCTAGATTGAGTTCAGACCAACTTAAGTATAGCCCAAACCCGAGCTTAACCTATTTAATTGTTTTCAAATAAAAAAAAATTAAAAAACCATAAAAAAGAAGATGACTTATCAATCAATAAGATGGGAAGAAGGAAGCAGACCACCACGCTAGAGAGTGGGGAAGAGAACGAGGAGGGTGAGCCCCTGGAGGTGGGAGGAGAGGGGCCTATTTATAGCGAGGGAGCTCATTGACGACAGGCAAGAATGGTTAGCTAACATGGATCGATCTATCAGAGAGATTCTGATCACTGTCAGTCGAAGCGGGAGCAGCAGGAGTTCCTACAGATCGAAGGGTTGATCGCTGGATTGCCTTTGACTGAAGCAACATGAAAGTTGGCCATCCATCGAGCGGGAAAGTCCACAAATCGCCATCAATATAGGTGTGTTGTTGGGTAGCATGTGTTAACCATAGTAGGCACGCTGCATTAGTGGCACACCTTCGAAGTCTATGGGAGCTCAACTTAAACTTCAATGACCTACTTTAATCAACTTGGTCAATGGAAAAGGATTTGAAGTTAAGCATATGAAACTAGGAGGAGTGAATAAATGATTGAACTTCTATTTTCGTGTTGGTTTCTCCTCTTTTATTCTAGGAGAGCCAATAAAGAAATCTTAAGACTAAATCCTAAGCTCTAGGGAGATCTCATATAAAAATGAGGTTAAAGTATTCATATATTTAATGACTTGAATATTGGCAATATAAACACCTTTATTTTCTAAAACTCTCCAAATTACTATTCTTGAAACCTTAAAATAAGTTTTTTTTTTTCAAAATAAAAAATATATATATATGTTGACCCTTTTACTCTTTTTGTATTTTTCCATCAAATCTCTCGTTAAATGAATAGCGTCCACGACAAACTTGCCCAACATGAATCGAAACTGTTTTTGAGAATATTTTATATTAACTTGTAATCTATGTTCAATTTCTGTCACTCATAACTTTAATGTGTGACACATTAACTTTAAAATTGACTCTTTATCCACTCATCAAAGATCTATTTAATTTTTAAAGTAATACTAAAAAGTTTCATAATCCAATAAATTCCTAAATTTTCTAAATATTTTCATACTTCTATTGGAATAACGTCATTTCCTACTGCTTTTCTAAACATTATCTTTTAAAAAGTTCTCTAAACTTTTATTTTATTAATGTGATAGTAAAAATAAAAATCTTTGTAATTATTTACTATATCAAGATCACTAAAGTTGGTCGTATTTTCACAATCTTCATTAAAAAAATTATCAAAATATCTTCCCACCTATGTTAGTTATCCTCATTTAAGAAAAACACCTTTTGATTTTTATCTTTGATACACTTTACTTGAACAAATATTTGTTTTTCCTTTTTTTTAATTACTTAATTAGTTTATATATATATTGTCCACTCTTTAATATCTAATATATTATAAAACTTACTAAAATAGAATTCTTAGCATCATAAATTGCCCTTCAACTCCTTACGATGTGCTTTATAATTTTTCCCGTTCTCTAAGCTTTTACTTCTGGGCCAATTTATACCGAATTGTCTCATTTTATATAAATTTTTTGTGCATTATTATTTTCCCACAAACTATTTTATTCATAAATATTTTTGCTTTTGATTCTCCAAACACATCTTGTACATCTTGTTTAACAAGACAAATTACTTTATTATATATAGTATTATCTTTTTCATTAACATCTCAAATCTTAAAATCTTGAATTTACTCGTAAATATAATTTCATTTGTGAGTTTTAAATGTCACAATCTAATTTTATGATAAGATTTTATACTTTTTAATATAAATTACTTTGTTATATATAATAATTTCATCTTTATACCTTTTCTTTTAAAATCCAAAACCAATAATTAATATTGGCCATTTTTTGAATGACCTTACAATCCTTATAATTTTAATGAATTATTATTTTCATAAAAAATAATCAGTTTGTGTTTTATTAGATCCATTCTTATATGTGATACTATGTTTCTCTTTTCTTAAAAAATATATCAGCAATAACAAAATCATAAGTTAAAATAAATCCAAATGACTCTACATTCTTTATTAGTTACTCTAAAATAGCCACCATGAATATTACTAAAATTTGTTGTTGCTCTACCAGCATGTCCATCTAAATCCTTTCTAATAAAATTTATTTCTCCAAGAGACATCATTTATATTCATTTATCTCGGTCATTCTAAAATTTTCCTTTTGAATATATATCTAAACTACTTGGGGAGTATAAATACTTATAACATTAATAATTTTTTTATCAACAGTAATCTTTAGAGCTATAATTATATCTTTAATTATATTAATTATTAGAACATTAACTTTAAAACTTATATATGTAATTACACCACAATTTTTAGTACACTCCAACTTGAATACCAAAGTTTAAAACCCAAGTTATTAATCTCCTCGGTCTTTGTTCCACATTTAGTTTCTTGATACATTATATATCTGTCTTCTTATGAATCATAATATCTACTAATTCCATCAATTTTCTTATAAGAGTGCTTATACTTTTTATTTCTATCGCAATATTAATTTAACATAGTAACTTCTTTATTTATATTCGTCTATAATATGAAACCCTTACTTATTTACTGCCTGTTTGGGACAGCTTATAACTACGGTGGCGTTTTTGAAAACGCCGCCGTAGTGTTTGGTTCTCGTGTGTGGAGTGTGTTCTTGATAACAACGTTTTATATTTTGCACTAAACATGGACCGCGGCCGATCCTGTGCGTTTCGCGTTCGCAACGCTCGCTATTACAGACCTGCCCTTTCTTTTCGCGATTGTTCCCTTCTGCCGTAGCCCTAGCTCTCTCGACCGTGCCGCTCGGCTCTCGTCCTTCCTTCTTCGAACTGAGAAGCCAAGGTAAAAAATCTCTTCCTCTCCTCCATCCTATGCTCTACTCCTTCCCGTCCATGATTTCCCGTCCCTCATTAGCGTCCACCATTAGCGTGAGGTAAAAAATAGCGTGAGGTAAAAAATAGCGTGAGCAAAAACCCACGATTTCTCGTCCACCATTAGCGTCCACCATTAGCGTGAGCAAAAACCCGTCCACCAACTGCTATCTTGAGGTAAAAAATAGCGTCAGCGTCCACGATTTACCGTCCACCAATAGCGTCCACCTTTAGCTTGAGCAAAAAACCCGTCCACCAACTGCTATCTTGAGGTAAAAAATTTCTTCATATCTCCTTTCCTCCTCCTCTGCTCTCCTCCTTCCCGTCCACCATTAGTGTGGGAGTACATTGAGTGGCATCAATCATGTGCCTGATGGAGACCTTTTTTTTTAACAAATTAGTGGGTGATGTGCTGCATTAGTTTTAAAATGAAGATGCTGGTCCATCTATGCTATAAAATGAAGATGCTAACGAAGACTCATATTATAATTGCAGAATTTGTTTTTTCTTATGGCTATGAAAAGAATATTATATATGCAAGTTTTGCTGCACATTTATCATTTTTAGTTTATTGACTAAAAAAATATATTTCAGAGATAAATTTATAGTACTTGGACATCAAGGGTACAAATGGCTATAAATTTATATGATTAACAATTGTAACATATGGCTTGGTTTCAAATGAATGAAAATTCAATACAATGCATGACTTGTACATGTGTTGAGGGGACCTAAATATTTGGACATTAAGGGCCTCTGAAAATTCTGAATATCAATTAATTAACTGTCGTAACTATGAGGTAGGTTATATATATCTATGCTGGTGCAGTTTATTTTTTAGAGTTATTTTCTTTCTTTAAAATTTTTCAAGTTATGTGTGCTCATCTGAAATAGCCTATCATTTTAACATTTGAAAAGACACAAAGTTACATGACATTTTTGTAATTTTGATTTGTTTCTCATCATCTTCATGTATCCAACAAGTTCGGAAATGATTAAAAGAGGGAATTTGTTGTTCGATCGATTAGCTAAACATAATATGTTATTTGCACATTGTGTGTACATTGTGTTATTTGTACATTGTGTGATTAATAACAGTAATTGGGCTGATATTTTCTCTCTCACATAATATTAATTTCATGATAGCTCGTTTCTCTCTCAGTCAACATGAGTAAACCTAGAGAGACCGGAGTATCAACCTTGTGGGATAGAGAGAGCACTATTACTTTTTGTGTATTTGTCTGAGGGAGATCAACTTGGGTAATAAGCCCACCACGTATTTTAGTAAAGAAGGTTGGCAGAATATTATTTCTAATTTCAACGAAGTGACTGGAAATGATTATGATCGCATGAAACTAAAGAACAAGTGAGATCAGTTACAAAAGGAGTGAAAAATCTGGAGTGAACTTAAAATGGGCTCAACAGGATTATGTTGGAATCCACTGAAACGAACAATTGATGCACCAGAGGCTTAGTGAGCTGAAAGATTACAGGTAAAAACAAACCTCAGATTACTGATTGCATACATTACTACATTCAAATGAATTTACTATGAAATTGCTCTAATGTTACAGGTAGTGCCAACAGCAAAAAAATTCAAATTGAGCGGCATTGATCATATTCTGTAGGTGAAGTTGGATGCTATGTTCACTGGGGTTGTCGCAATGTGAGACCATACTTTTACCCCAAATGACCAAGCATTTGACAACGCATAACCGAACATTGAAACCGAGCATATTGGTGAGTCAAGAGAAGGGCCCAGCCAAATCAACACAGATGTTCAATCCACCAGCGGACAAAGCATCCCAGAGTGGTGTCGGTAAATTTTAGGTCATTAAGTGTTGTATTTTAAATTTTAGATTTAATTTAAATATATATAATTTGGAAAGTAGTATTTTGATTTTTGAAAAATAGTTTTAAGTTCGAAAGATTTTGAAGTATGAAGTCAAACTAATCTCACACCTCAAAAAGTTTATATAAACAAGCGCCACATTACAAGCCATATATCTATCCCGAATAATAGACACACTGCTTGATAATGGGGCTCGATTAAATAAACTAATAGATTTGTGACATCCGTTTGGTCTGCGAACCAATTTTATAAGCTGAAAAATTTCCCCTACTTAATATAAAGGAATTAAGCAGGGTTTATATTACCTGGGTTCTTAAAGTTTCTTATAGAGGCAAGCCCTTATAGTTAATTACATCCTAAGTGACGGGGATCACTTAAAAAAACTCTCGATGATGATAAGTTGTTTTGCTTTCAAGAAAGTTCGAAGTTCAAGGCTTTCAAATAATTGGATTTTGGAAATTCAAAAGGGATTGGATCAAATTTGGAACAATTATTTTAAGAGTCCAAAGGAAGAGAAGTAGGGGATGTCACAGACCCGAAGTGAACTTCGGTGACTTCCCGACAATCCTATTATTTGGCTTCAATTTAAGAATTTATTTAATATTTCAATCCTGCCAATTTTAATTAATTATGGCTTATATTTGTATGACATGATCATACAAATAGCCTAGAAGATGTGAGGGTTTATGTCGTACCAAACGGCTACCTTGGAATCCTAAGACGAGTTAAGGCTTAATTTACATAACACGATTATGCAAATGCCTAAAGAGAAGTTGAGGATTTATGTCGCACTAGACAAACTACCTCAAAATCCTATGGCTTGTTGTTTAATTCTAAGAAATGTTAAGCTGATGAAGACACAAGTTTTGCTGTTGAAGATGGTCGTGCTGCCCACCGTGCTCCAAGCTCCTCATTGTTGCTGAAGGTTTAGTTTTAGAAAGTGGCAATCAGGAGATGAGAGAAGTGTTTTGGTTCAGAGAGGTTGAAAAATTAGATGACTTAGTGTTTTAATTAAAATAAATCTTAAATTTGATTAAGTAAAACCGATTAAGATCTCATGGTTCTGTCATCCCGGCACCGCTATTTTCATCGGATTCACTTAGTCCAAATGAATTTGCTAAACTCAACTGAATGAGTTCCACACTTTCATTTAGACCGTGAGAAATCTCATTAGGAACACGTGGGTTACATCATCCAACGAGACGTTTTGATTTTAGTTATAATTACAGTTTTATTTTTGTTGGTGATTAAATTTTGAGTTGTTTAAACATGTTGAGTATGATCATTTTCATACATTAGTAAGTACAGGAAAGTAAGACATTTAATAAATTGCTGAATGTAAATTGCAATAAACTTAAATGCGTACCTGATGGGCATTCCCATTGTTTTCACCTACACTTAAAATACATGTTAAGGCATTTATATATTTGCAACAAATACCTAGGTAAAGCTAAGGGAAGGTTCTGGTTATCTACCAAAATTCTAATCCTATGGCTAGTTAATTCCTATGACGTCTAGGTGCTTGTGTTTTGTTAAGGATAATTTTCTTCATCAAAGAACAATGAAGTCTCACTATTCTTTTAAAACATCCCATCAAGTTAGGGAAGTTCTCGGAACTTAATTCTGAACATCTTCTTAAACATTTTAGGGATTATTTCGAGTCCAGTTAGTTTCATTGTGGTGATGAATTAATCACCCGGGTTCAGCTAGGTTTTAATTCTTGTTCAGTGAATTTGGATGTTTGATTATCCTATAAATGAGGTGACATTTCATTTGATGCTTCATTTAAGAGTTATGATAATGAAAGTCTTTAGGGGCAAGCTAGTTCATTGAAGGATTTAACCATTCTTAATCGAAGTTTTGAATTGATGGTTTAAAGTGACTCAATTTAGTTATAAAATTTTGATTGGTCTCTTTCAAATGTTTTAAATTGTTTTAAGTTTGGAAAAGTGTTCAAATCGTTCAATTCAGTTAGGTTTTATTATTTCAAATGGTCTTACCTTTTAGATTAGTTTTAAATATTTTAAACTGATTTAAGTTAATGTTTTAATTATGAACTATTCTGAATTAACCTTGATGTTTTAAATTTGTTTTAATTTAAGTTTTAAACAATTTCAGATTAGTTTTGATATTTTAAGTTTGTTTTAATTTGATTTTCTTACTTCAAATTGGTTTTAATGTTTTAAGTTTTAGTTTGATTATAAAAAAAATTTAGATTATCTTCCTTTTATTAGTTTCAATTATCATTTTATAGCTTAATTAATAATGACTTGATGATATTTGATTAAATCATTGATTAGGAATTCAATTTAAAGAATTAGAATCAGCTTATATCACGTTCCATAATCATAATTCAAGTCTCAATTAATCTTCCGAAAGTTTAGGTGATTTAATTAATTAAAATTTCTTCTTCAATGTTCAAGGTGATTAATGAGTTTCTACCCTTTAACTTCCTATGTTTCAATCATCCAAGAGAAAAATTAAGATCAAATGTTTACCCTTCCCTTTGGTTTAGCCTAAATTTTAATTAATGTTAGAATTTCTTAATTACCTTTATGCCCTCTTAAACTTGTTCATCTCATAACTCATCAAATTAAGCTCAAATGAACTTGAAATTTTTACATCATCTCACTCACATGTCAATTAAGACATTAGAGGAGAAAATGTGAATTTTCTATTTTTAATTTAATTTCTATAATTATTTTAGTAGAAAATAGGAATTTTCAATGAAAATTCCACATCATGACTAAGAAGAAGTTTCTGTCATTAGGAAAAATAGGGGAAGTTCCTACTGACTATAGGACCATTTAGACCAATTTTGGTGATTTTTTGAATTTTATTTTATTTATTACAATTATTTTAAATTTTGGGGTATTAATTAATTATAAAATAAAGTTGATGTGGCAAATTAAGTTTTGTATTTTTTCTAAATCTCTCTAATCCTAAGGAACTCAGAGAAATAAATTTTATATTTTTATGAATTTTCTTTGAATTTTTAGAATTATTTTACTGAAAGGGTTGGAAAATCCATTTTTTTAACATTAAAAATAACCCTAAGCCTTTAAAATTCAAAATCTTTACTTAGAGGCTTGAGAAAAATTTTTGGTTGGTTTCTAAGTGATTAGGGGACCAAATATGACATTTTTTTGCATTTTAAAATTTTTTATGATTTTTAAAAATTTTTAATTATTAAAACACCTAAAAATAGGTGAAAATGGAAAATTTAGAAAAATCCAAATTTTAATTTTCTTAGTCCTCTAATATCAGAGAGTCCTCAAAACCAATTTGGTGAATTTTTTAAATGTATTTTGGGTTTTATGAATTTTTTTAATTTCAAAAAGATTATGTTATTTAGAAAATCTATTTAGTGGTGAAAGCATTTCCAATTGGCTTGAAATTTTTATGTGGGATTCCTCTGATCCTAAAGATCAGTGAAGAATGGATTTCATGTAATTTTTATGTATGGTTGTTCCAAATTAATTTAATTTTAGTTTTGAGGTTTTAGCCAAATTAGGGTTTGTTTAAATGAATTAAACCAAGTTACAATTTTCTTAGAGTCCTCTGGTTAAGGGATACTTCCCCTAATTTTTCCAATTTTTTATGATCAACATGCTAATTTTCAAAATTAATTTTCAAAAAAAATGACTCTGAACTTAGAAAATAGATAACTTTTCATAGTCATAGCCTATGGCTTGAAAAATTCAGGGAATGTTCCCAAGATCAGAGGCTACAAAATCCCTATGGTCTCATGCCATGGTGAATTATGCATGCTAATGGAGAATTAAAACATTCAGAACAGTATTAAATTAATTAAAAATTAAATACTCAACAAAATAACTTAATTCTTTTTCCACATTAATCTCCTCTGTTCACTGAGCAAGAGAGCATTTTTCTTTTAATTTTATGATATTTCTATGCAAAGATATGGATTTTCGAAGTTCAGGGCATTTAAATAAATTAAAATAACACTATTTTCCTACTTATCCGACGCGGCGCCGTGTCATCCTGGGACGGATCGGAACTCCACGCGGCGTCTCCCCATTTGGCGCTGCCATTTGAGTCAGCGCCACGTAGCCCGCGCTTTACGTTCTGTGGTCTGGCTCCATCTCTGACGTCCGTTCGATACACGCGCGATCGAACGGTCGCCAGTCATCGTCTCCGCCTGGTTCAACCCGAGAGTCATTCACCCTAAAACCTTAAGATCTCGCTCGAGACTCAACCAAATCAAGTGAGGTTTGTCTCTATCGACGCGTCTAGCCTAGACAAACACATCTATACGGCTAACATGCATTGAAATTGAATCAAACAAAATGGAGAATCGTTGGAAGGTCAGGAGCAAGAGAAGTCTCCATACCTTGGTCCAACAGGTGAAGCCATGATTGGATGTGCTCGGGACGTTCGTTGGAGTTGGAGAAGCCTACAGATTGAGTCTCTAGACCTGGTGAAATGCCTAGGTATGACTTCGTCCAAGCCTGATTTGGAGCTCTGGCCGATAGAGCAAATGCCTGGCTTGGTGAGGGGGATTTTAGTGGGGAACTTCTTCTCTATCTCTGGTGAAGGTGTGGGAAGGTTTAATTTGATTTATGTGGAGTTTCAGAGAGTGTCATGTTTTTGGCCTGAATTTCAGTTGAGAAATTGGGCTCGGTTAGAGGGATTCAGGGCAAGAGGAAAGTGGAGCTGAGCTTCTCTTACCTGGGAAGAGCTCTGGGAGCAATTTGAGGGAGTTTTGTTGAAAAACATTTCTACACCTTTCTCATGGCCGAGAGGTGGTGCTTATATGGCCAGAGCCATAGGGCTGAGTTGAGGGCCAATTGGGGGGGTGGATTCAGTTGCTTAGGTGGAGGGCAGAAAAGCTCCAGTGTCAAATTTGGCTGAGGTGGCTAGTAGGTGGAGTTTGGGTGTGCTTACCTTGGTGGCGGCTCTCGGTTTTGACTCCCTTCAGCGACTAGGCCGGCTGGCAAGGACAAGGGAGCTGGCCCTCTAGTCAGGTGAGCCAGGGGGTAGGGTTTAATGGTGATTAGTCAGCTGTGGGGAGGTTTGGGGTAATGAAAAAGAAAATTTAACCACTTAAGGGAAGAAATCCCATAAAATTGGGGACCCTTGGTCCATTGCTCACCTATCTTGGGTTAGGTGGATCTAGGGTGGCTCCTAGGGTTCACTTGGTGGCTGTGGAAGTGTTGGTTTAGCCACACTTGGTTTAATTTGGTTAGGTTAGGTCATGGGTGCAATTTGGTTCAATTGGGTTAAGGTTGGGCTAACTTGGGTTTTGGTTTGATTTGGGTCCAAATGTCTTGAGCAACAATGTGCACGTGATTTCCATAAAGAACTTTCATGAAGACATGGAATGGTTTTGAGTTCAATTGATGGATCAATCTAGTGGATTTTGAAATTTTGGTTAATTTGGGTAATGTTGGGTCAACTTGGGTCTACTTTGGTTTAAGGTGGGGTTTAGACCCAATTGAATGTTTCAAAAGGTTTAGGAGAATGTATTTAAGAGTTCCCAACATCAATTGGGAAGAAATTTTAAGGTTGGGCCAATAAATTTGGTAGATTTAGGACATGTGTTCAATTTGGGTAAAAAAGGGTATTCTTGGATTTCAAGTGGATTTAGGTTATACTTGGGCTCAAATTAGGGCAATTGAATGTTGCATGATAGAATTTTCATGGAGGGTTTAGGATTGTAATTTGTGGGGAAATGGTTGACATTAGGTTAATTGGGGGATTTTGGATCATTTAAGCAAAAATAGGGATTTTGGATTCCAAATGGAATTGAACTCAAATGTGGGTCAATTTGGACTTGGATTTGGTTTGTATTTGTATTGTGGATGTTGAATTAAAGTTTATAATTGGAATTGGGCAAAATTGAGGTCAAATGGGTTGAATTGGTTTGACATTGGGTCCATATGGGTTAAAAATGAGTTGAATTGGGGATTTTAATAAAATTGGGTCAAATTTGCAAAATTAGGTTATGGTGTAGTTGAACAAAATGAAATTGGGAATTTTTGGGATTTTTGGAATTTTTTTGGGAATTTTTGGAATTTTTAAAATTTTGGGCTAAAAAAGATATTTAGGGTATAGGGAGGTTATTTGGAGGGCATTGGGGTATTTTGGTAGATTTAATAGGTGAGAATTATTTTAAAATGATTTTTAGGAATTTTGGGTAATTTTTGGGAATTTTTGGTAATTTTTGGGAATTTTTGGAGAGTTTGGTGGTTGTAGGGGCAATTTAGGTAATTTTAGGTAGGCTTGGGGACCCAATGTCAAAACCAGAAATCTTGGGAAAATGGAATTTGGCTATAATTGAGGGAGTGAAGAAGCTTAAACTTAGCCATGGACCAAGAAGTGTTCATTTTGAACATCTCATATGTATTGTTCCTATCCCTCTTAGCCAAGGGGCTAGGGGTTTGGATCCATCCATATAAGTGCTCTAATGAACCATGAGTCAATATTGGGTAAAGATGGTTTAGGGTTTAGGATGGGTGTAGGAGTGTAGTGAGTGCAAGCTAGAACTCACCAAGACCAGGCCACCCAGCGTTGTCCTATGGCTTGACCATCCTATAGGAATTCATCCTTGTCTTCCTGCACATCGGTCCTAACCTTTAAAGTGATTTGGAGGTTGATGACCATCCATGTAGGATTCTAAAGAGAGTTAATATTTGGTTTGAATGTCTAAATGGTGTGTTTCATCTCTAGTCTTCTAGGATAGTCAAGGAGAAGTCCTAAGAGGAAAGAAAAGACCTCACCAAAAATGAGGTCAACAAGTGGAAAAAAAGAAAAAAATGAGTAGCATTCCTCAAAGGTACCATAGAGACAACCTTTGAATCATGCAAAGCTAGGTCTGAAACAGCAAAGGACAAATCAATTAAGGAATGTATTGAGCTCCTTAATGCACATCCTGGTATTAAGGAAGACAAATCTATGTATTTGAAGTATGTTAAGGTGCTTGGGAACTCAAGTCAGAGACAGTTTTTTGAGAGTTTAGACCCAGAATTCTGACTTGATTACTTGCGCTCTTTCATGAAAGATTGAATACTTTGGCGTTTAGATTTTATTTACTACGAATCTTTGTATTACTTATTGTAATGACTCTTTATTGTTTTCCATGGAGGCACATTAGTATATCTTTTATTATATTATGTTTTGATGTTCACACCCTCCATTCCACTATCTATGTATCGCTAAAATTGACTCATGTTATTTTTATTGATTTTTAAAAAATAACTAATGTTGAGATTTCGTAGAATGGATGAAGAACAATTTAGCCACAACCTCAAAGTCGCTCTCCTCCTTGTCTTGCTCTACCATTACTATCATACATAAGTTGATCGAACACCCTGTATGACATCGACTTATATTGGAGATAGATGAGTTGGTGAGTTATTACGAGACCACCCTACACGGTTTGCCAACATGTTTCATATGACGAAAGAGATATTTCTCGACCTTCTTAATGAACTTCAGAACTACCATGGGTTGCACGAATCTATAAGAATGACGACAAGAGAGGTGTTAGCGATTACCCTATATATTTTATCCCATAATGAATCCATTAGAGTAGCTATAGAGCGATTTCAACATTCCTCGGAGACCATCAGTAGATATTTCTCGGTTGGTTTGAATGCACTAGTGAGCTTGGCACACCAGGTAGTTAAACCCGAGGATTTAATGTTCCAGTCCATTCCCACACATATTGCAAATGACCCTCGATACATGCTGTTATTTAAGGTATTTCTTTAACATGAAATTAATGTACAATAATGATATAAATGCTGATGGCGTACTTCCTCAAAAACAGGACTGTATTAGAGCTATTGATGGAACACATGTGTATACAATGTTGCCTGCTACAGAAAAGGTTGCCTAAATCGGACGCTGTGGATCCCCAACACAAAATGTAATGGTCATGTGTGATTTCAATATGTGTTTCACCTTTGTAATGGCTGGATGGGAAGGTAGCGTACATGATAGTCGTGTTTTTAGGTCTGCCACTAGAAACTGAAGAAATGGTTTCTCTCATCCACTCCTAAGTAAGTGTATGTAATAAGTACGTATCGTTTCATAATTCTATTGCTAATTACCTTAACTGAACAGGTAATTACTATTTGGTCGATGTCGGATATTCCTTACAAAGGGAGTATCTAAAGCCATATCCAGATACAAAATACCATATCCCCGATTTTGAAAGATTAAGTGGAGCGGCACGAGGCAAGAAAGAATGCTTTAACAAAAGACATTCATCCTTACGCGGTGTGATCGAGAGAGCCTTCGGAGTATGGAAGAAGAAATGGGTGTATTACGTGATATGCCGAATTACTCATTTCCAAAGCAGGTGCAGATAGTAGTGGCTACAATGACACTGCATAACTTCATCCGACGACATTACTCGAGATCAGATGTAAAATTTGTAGTGGTTGAACAAGATTCGCTACAGATCCCAACCGAAGCATTTGAATTTCATGTGGGACGTAACATACCACAATTTGACATGACTTCACTTGAAGCACACACCAAAGATGGTGAAGGTGCATCAGAGATGATAGCTTTGAGGGAGCGAATAGTAGACGATATTATCCACAATGGCACTGTACAGCTTTGAGGGTTTTTTCATGTCGCGGACTTTTTTGTTCTTTTCATCCTGATTTGCTATCTTGTAGAGTTGCATAGAAAACTGTATTTTATTCCTAGACACTGCTGTTGACTCCCTAATGTGGGTTTATCAGGTTTCCTTGTTTTTCATGTTGTGGATTGGTTATTTTGCTCGGCTGTAGTCATTCTAGCTATAGCCATTCATGTAGTTGTTGTAGCCGTTCATGTTGTTTCTGGTTTGAAGATTGTTTATCTTGGTTGTCTTCTAGGGAGACTGTATGGGAAAATCTGGAAGCTTTATATATTCTAGTTGGGTTTATCTATAGTTTGATTAACTTACCAGTTTATGTTGAAACCACATTAGCCTGCTATAAAAAAATGCTCGTAGCTGTTTTATTGATGCAGTGAATTTTGAAGCTCATAATAAAATGGATTTAGAGAATGTTTCTGCATTTATCTAATTGGCAGAACCTATGTTTATATCCAATTTTTGCTACATACCACCAGCTGGTCCACATCTTATCAAGGTGGATTGTTTCCTTTTTAGAAAATGAAGGTTTAGGTGTTATATATATATAAAGTTGAAGTGTTATATATGTAAAGTTGAAGTGTTATATATGTAAAGTTTATGCAGTTCGATTGTGTCTAATTCACATATGAATGTTTAGGTGTTATATATGTAAACTTTAGCAGTACCTGTAATGAAAATGTATAAAAAATTAAATAATATGGATGTATCTCCACTTTGGATAACAATAATTTTTTGGAGCCTTTCTTGCATAATTCATCTTGATGTTCCTTACCATCATGATGTCTGCACTGTATGCAGTATAGGAAAATCCAGTGATGCAGTTTCGATATATTTCACGGTTTATACCATATTTTTGTTGGTGATAAAGCAGTTTGGATGGGTCATGTTTTTAAGGGCAACCGCTGCCCCACATGATGGGAAATTGTTGGATATGACAATTGGAGGAGGTGGCAATGCTACAGGCCATGGAGTTCTTGGTTCTCTCCTTACCTCATCTCTCTATTGGTTGATTCTGCAAGTTTGGGTGAAGGATACTCTTCATGAGAAACAGCAGCTTTGTAGTTTTGTTAATTGTTTATGAGAAACAAGATTTTGTTGCTAGCAATCACTATGTATGCACAGCAACTCCCAACTGGTGAGTTGGCTTGCCTCCACCAAAATGGAGTGGCCTTTGAACTATCAAACTAGCAACATTTATTAATTTTTATGAGCATCAATGTTTCTAATTTCTAATTAGTTCCTTATGGAAATAGTTGGAAGCTTGCACCAATGGAAATAGTTGGAAGCTTGCACCAACGTTTCCCTTCTTCTTCTCAAATGTGGTTCTCTAGTGATGGCTACCTGGACATATCTCTATTTGTATCCTAGCTATGCAGCTATATTAAACTGCTTTCTTGTTTATGGAGATATTCTGCAATATATTAGTTACCTGCAACATGTTTTATGGAGGTATTTTGCAATACATGTATTTAATTAGAATTAGGATTGAAGGTATTTAATTAGAATGAAGATTGAAGGTATGCAGAAATTTAATAATTTAGTATTCTTCTTTTATTCTTCACAATTTCCTACAATTTTTACTCTGAGAAAGAAAAGCAAAAGAAATATTTTATTGGTCTCGGTTATTGTGAATGAGAAGGTTGGATTTCATGGAAGTATAATGTTTATGGTGATTGAAAATGCTTTTATTGTTTAGAAAGTTTATGCATAAAGTTTGAAATTATACATCACTTGAATACCAAAGAGTGGCATATATGTTGAAGTTCCATTATTAGAGCTTTGTTATTCAAAAGTTGCGGTGTAAATGTGAAAGGTTAGGTGTGAGATATGTAATTATCTTATGTGGTTGTGAACTTTTTTATTGAATACTTGAGTCTCATGCACTTTAATATCTGCTTAGGTATGTTAGATCACATTTTGTACACGCATAGTTGTATGGCTTCTATTTTTTGTTTTTATTGATATTTTGATGTAGAATGTAATATGTAAGTTTCAGTTGTAGTTGCAGTTAGGCACTATGCTGTTTTCCAAAATTTCATGTGTAGTTAATGTTGGCAAATATGAAATTATTCATGGATAAACATTATAAAACATTAAAATGAGAAGATGAGGGTGGAAGAAAGAGCATTTTATTAGCATTATCAGTTAAGAAATTGGATCCTTAACTGATATGGGAGAAGAAGGACTATTTTTTTTCTCTTTACCACAGTGAATTTTGTCAGGAAATTGGCAAAACTGAAAATTTCCTAGTTGTCACGTGCTTTTGTTGTTTCTCCCTTCGTGTTCCCCTTCTATTGGCATGGCTTGTATTACAACGTATTTCTTACAAAATCAAACATAATATTTTATGATTTGAAGATATTAGTTGTACATAATTTAAGGGAAAGCTCATACACTCGTACATCAGTTAGCCTTAGCTTTAGAAGGTGATTAACTGCATGATCTTTTAGATGAATTTATCAATAAATAATTTCCTTGAATTAATTATTGTATTGGCTAATTTAAATGCATATCTTCAGATGTGATTCGTTGAATATTTTATTTTATGGAACAAAGATGAATGTGATGTGTGGTTTTATCTGATTCTCCACTTCTCCACTATGAAATTTGCAGTAAGTTGGCTTTTTCCATTTACACAAAGCTTAACTTATGGGAATGATGAAGAAGGTGAATACAATTTATCATTATTTGGATCTCAAACATTGATTCAACAGTATAGGGATTGTAAAAATTTAATGAGTGGGGTGAAGCCTATTAAATTGTTTCTTCTTGCTTACTAGGATGAAACAATCATTGTTGTTCATAAAGCAGCTTAAACAAGCGTGGCTATTCATAATGTTCCAGATTGCGTTCCTTGTCTGGGAGCTGGAAAATATGAGGAAGTTGCACAAATTACAAATACATTTTATGTAAAAGTTCAAGCAAATAGGTATGCATGTATGTGGTATTGTAATGTTGCAAAATGTGTTCCTTATCTGTTATCCAATTTCAGTAGACTTCCATTTGTTTCATTATGGTCATAGTTGATTTATTTGTTTGTTTGCTCATGGGAAAAAAACGTTTGTTTGCTCATGGTCATTTTGAGTATGAAGTGTGTTATGCTGCCATGGAGATTCATGCTAGATCAAGACCTAAATTTTAGAATTATTAACTGCCCGTTTGTTAGCAGAAATTGAGCAGGTCATTTGTTTGCTCATGGTCTTTTGTTTCCTTGTGACGCGTGCAATATATGTCTTTATATAACTTTCACTGTGCTATATAAATACATGGGGCTTGTTTGGTAGCAAAAAATTCGGCACTCTATGATGTACAATTATGCAGAATGCTTTTATGGTAGTTTTGTATTTATATATTTATTGAGGGGATCTGTAATTTCGTTATTCTTATGCATATTTCATTTGGTTGTCTATACACTAATGTTTCCCATGGATTCAACCACCTTAACAAACAATGTTGAAGGTCTTAAAAGCAGGTGGGAGAAAGGGGACAAAAACAAGCTCTGTCTTCAAAATGATTTGTTGTTGAAGTGGGTAACAGGAAGATGAATTTTTGGCTTTAATTGAATAAGTTAAATGATATTTAAATGAGTATTCATCTAACATAACTCTTCTCAGCTGTGATGTTATAAACTGTTTTGCTTGAGAAAGATGAATATTTGCCCAATCATGAATTGGATCATGAACACTTGCTCTCAGTACTTTGGGTGTTGGATATGTGAGTACATAAGAATGGTATGGTTTTTACTGTAGAAGGCTTGTGAGTGGCTTGGTATGATATTTACTGCTTCATTTTTTAGAATTGCTTTATTTTCTAATTTGACCACTGTGGAGCAGCTTGGATGGCCCCATGATTTTGTTGTCGGCAACCGCTGATTCAACATTTTGGTATGTGCGTTGTCTTTATTTTCATTAATTTTTGACTGAAGCATTCTCTTTTTAATATCTGCAGGACGATGAGTTCCAGGTATTTAGGGAAATCCGGGCAAGTGATGTCCCGCTGCGAGCTGACGTCCTTGTTACTTACGTCACGCAGGCAACGTAGCTATGGACGACAGTTTTATTGTTGCCCGAAGTGGAAGCGAGGAGTCGGAGGATCCGCAAATTTTTAGGTGGGCAGACACCCCTTTTGGTTCAACTTTCTTGCAATCTGACAACGTTGCACGGGGTTCCGCATTATCACAATTGGAGAACATCACTTCGAGTGCTTCTGAACCGCATAACGTTGTTGGGCGATCGACCGTGCAACAACCGAATAATGGTTCTCATGAGATGTTCCTTTTGCAGTTTAAATTGAACGTTATAATCCTTTTACAAGTTGTAGTTGCAATATGTATTTGAGTTTTAATTGGGTATCTTAAAATTTTTTTTGAGTGAAGAGAGCATCAAAATTATAAACTGTTATGTTATTATTTTGTTTTGACTTATCAAAATTATGAACTGTTATGTTATTATTTATTGGTATCAATAACATTATGAAATTATTTGGTTTCAGTATCATTCATCAACTACTCTATTACTATATATTTACATATCTTGCACCTAAACTTCAATTTAAATTAATTTTAAAATTTGTATAAAATGTTAATTATTGTTAACCATAAATTTTAACTTATAAATTTGAAAAGTATATCTTTTGTTAAAATAAAATTTTATATTTAAAAATAAGATTTTATTTTTAAAAGTAATCATTTATAAATTTAAAATAAGATTTTGTATGTTAATTAAAATTTATTAATCTTAGAGGAGCATAAATTGATATTTTTCCACAAACAGCTACAAATAAATTGTTTTCAAATCGCAAAAACCAAACAATTTAATAACTTATTCATTTCAGGGGCATAACAACCATTTATCCACAATCAGCTGCAAATCAGCTGTTCTCCAAACGCTCAAACCAAACAACAAACAATTTATTCTGATCAGCTGCTGATACAGCAGCTCTTATCAACGAACTTATCGGAATAATTCGCTTATCCGAATAAAATTGGATAAATTGCATGCCCCAACTGACCCTTAACGTGACATTAAGCACCAATGAATCTGCCATTACACATTTTTACCAATATTTTGTTCATTAGAGTTCCAGATCCAATATATGTTCAAATATTGATATAACAATTTAAAATATTGATGTCATAATTTTTCAAAAAATTATTTATGCTGGTTATTGATTGTCTAACACAACTCTCCAATTTTCACAGGAGGAGTGTGTAGGACCTGACATTATATATATATATATATATATATATATATATATATATATATATATAGTATAATAGTAATAATATCGGGATGACGGCGTCCCGAGCTCTGGGGTTTCGCCATGGCGATTCCCGGTGATTCGAGCACGAGTGGTCGTCTTCGTCTATCGATCGGCCTCCAGCGTCGATCGACTTCTCTGTCTTCATAGTCGAGTTCGTCCTTCTTCTACCTCGATGACTCGTTTCTTCGTCGTCGTCCACGCCGGAGTCGTCTGCTGCAGCTATCTCCTCGTGTCCCAGCGGCAGTGCACGGCTGCTGACCGAGCCTTCGGCGTAGCAGTCGTCGTCTGCGTCTGCTCGACCTATTTGTCTCGGTCGCAGGCTAAGACTGAAGTGGGGTTGCTCTGTGCTGCTCTTGATTTACCGCTGTCCTGCGGTGCTGCTTCGTCGTTGGCTTCCGACAGAACGACGAGTTCCGTCGTTCTTCTGCACGACGTCTCCACTGTAGGCGGGATCTGTGCTTGCAGTTTTTCTCTGGGATTCTAGGCTCTGTGCGAGAAGAGGGCTACAGCGGCTACTGTCGCTCCCTGCTATTATTGCAGGGGCTGCTTTGTGTTGCTCTTGAAATTTACTGCAGGGGCTGCTCGATCTGCGACCTGTGTCTGTCTTTATGATAGCTAAGTCATCTTATCTTTGGAGTTGTGGGCAGCAATTCCCACAAGAACTTGGATCATCTCTTCTTTCCACAAGAATTTCATGACACTGTGGCTGGAAAAAGACAAGATGCTTTTATCGAGTCTATTGGTGTTAAAGATGGGAAACTCCATTGTTATCTTCACCACTAGGAAATGAAGATTCTATCTGATGATGTTAAGTTCACTTTAGTTGGGAAATTTCAATTCGGTCACCCCAAAATGGATTTAGTCAGAATTTTTTTTGAGAATTTGAAGCTCATTGGAGGTTGGAAGTTGGGAGTTTTGGATGGCAGACACTTATTAGAATTCAGAAGGAAGAAGATTATGCCAGAATTGTTGCTCAACAATCTGTTTTGGTTGCTGGCACCCACATGAAGCTTATTAAATGGACTCCTGATTTTGACCCATCTAAGGAACCTCCTATCGTTCCTATGTGGTTCAAACTTCCGGGACTCCCATTTCATTTGTACAATCCACGCGCTTTGTACAACATTAGCCAAGCTCTCGGTACACCTCTCAGAGTTGATTTACCTACCTTTGATAGGGTCTCGCCAAGCGGTGCCAGGGTTCAGGTGGAGAGGGATTTCACTCTTCCAGATGTGTATCGTTTTTGGATTACAGATGGTCAGTATGGGTTTTGGTAGGAGGCTGTGGTGGAGAACAGGCCTCTCTTTTGCCAGTATTTTAAAATATTCAGGCACATTAGGGACACTTGCTATAGGCTGCATCCTCCCTCTAGGAAAAGGGCTTATGGGCCTTCTGCTGCTGTTGGGATTTCCCAACGAAGAGTCGATGCTACCTTGGCTCGGGAGATTATGGTAGCATATGATGCGATAACGGTTTAAACTCGGTGACGAAAGTTGTAGAGGAGACTCCTCAGCCGGTTGTACAAATTACCGTTCCGGTGACTACAGTGTTTACTAAACATCTTTGGAAATGTGGCCGCTTCCTCTCGTGGCGCAAGACGTCCAGGGGCTACTTTAGCCGTCAGCTCTAACATGTACATCCGAACTTTCGAGCGGGAAAGAAGAAATCTCCGACGAATGCCGAACCCACCGGTATGAATCGGCGGGATCGATCGACGGAAGAGGAAGAAGCGGATGAAGAAGAAGCGGAAGAAGTTGCGATGAAGAACATTGACAGGTTTATCATTCTCAATGGAAGAAGCCTGAATATACACTTCTAATTGATGATACCTTAGTTACTCAGGGCAATGGAGTAGCTTTAAAGAGCTTACTTTATGGATCACCAAGGCACAGCGAGAGTATCATGTTCTGGTTCTTCGGCTTTATTTTTACACTTTTTCTGTTCTGATCTTTTAGATCTCTTTGTTAGCATTGTATCGTAGGGGTAGGGCTCCATTTATTGGGCCCTCACCTCAAGCTTCTGTAACCACTTTTTATTCAATCAAATTGGCCCTAGGGCTTTCTTAAATAAATAAATAAATAAATAAATATATATATATATATATATATATATATATATATATATATATATATATATATATATATATATAGTATAATAGTATGAAGGTTTGCAGCGATTCTTTCTAAATATTCTCGGTTGCTGTAAGGCGAAGAACAGTTAGAAGCCTGCTTCGTCCCAAATCTGCAAGTACTCACAGCCATGTCCGCCTCAAGGAAACAATCCCGGGTATATTGCGCTATCTCCAGCCTATATCTTCTACATGTCATTACTGCTGACGTTCGCGCGTCTCTCAGGTATCTCTCCGCGGTTCCAGCGCCAGCGAAATCTCCCGGGATGCCCTTCTCGAGAAGGTAGCCAACGAGCGCAAGCATCGTAACTTCACTCGCCGCGCCTCCGCTGCCGCTCTCTTCATCCAGGTGCTCCCTCCCTCCCTTTTTCTATCGCCCGAATGATGCGGCTATTGCCTTTTGGCTATTGTTTTCGGCTTGCATCGTTCATGGATGCACTGCATTGATTTGTCTTCGAAATACATACCTACCATCTAAATTTTAAAGAGAAATTGCGATCTGATATGTTTTGTTGTCTGCTATATATTGTAGCTTCAGCTTGATCGGCACATCATTTTTGCAAACTTATCCCTTACGCTTTTAGTACGGCAACGAATTTTTGTTATTCAGTAATTCTCTCGTGCTCTTTAATGTCCTCCTTGCCTTCTTCCTTCAATCTCTCCTTCGCCTTCTTCCCGGTCCGTCTTTTCTCTTCTTCCTTTGTTACTGAAGGGGCTAGTCATCGCTCGGCTTCCCACTGGGCGTGTTCTAGTTCCTCCGGGTATGTCTTCCCACCACCACTTCCCTCCTCTTTCTTCTATCTGGTTCCATCTCGTCTTTTGTTTTTATCATCCTTCTCAGTGGTGAGAAGGAAGGCATTGTTTTCCTGTGCATGCTTAACCTTGTCTTTGAGGCTTCTGCATTTAGTCTTGAATTCTGAAACCTAGAACCAAGCTTACATATTCTATATTCTTTATGATTCCGGGGATTTCCATCAATGACCCCACTTGGATCTTGAATTATTTGTGGTTTGAACATGTTCTTTTGGACATATTTGTCATATTTCTTCCTCTTTTTTTTTTTTTCAAGAAAACATAATTTGAGACTTTTGGTGTCTTGTTGTGTATATGCATACACACATTCATACATAAATGGCTAAACTTCTTATCTTGTAACACTAATGGTTTCTAAGTGACATTTGGCTAGGGGAAGAAATCCTTGATTATTGAGAGTTGAGAATACCTAGATAAGTCTTCAAATGGTAGGAATTCCTGAAAGCAAGTTTGATAACAAATCCTCTCTTACGTATGATGACCGCTGACTTTGAATTGCGCTTTAGTACATAATATAATTTTGAAATCTGAATGAGTATCAAGTTTCTTAAGTAACAAGAGATAATAGGTGAAAGCTCGTGCTGAATTTCAATTCCTAGAATGTCATTGCTGTTGTGACTAATTTTGTTCAGAGCAGTAGTTGAATTCCTGTTAACAACTTTCAGAAGAAGTTGTATAGGGATATGAGTGCTAGCAATAAAAGAAAAAAATTCTAACTCTACAAAAAGAAGTCAAAAGTAAAAATTTTAGCATTTATTGCGAAAAACATAATTGAGCAGTAGTTCTTTAAGGATACTTGCTCAGACATACTTTTTAGTCATGGTACCTAGCTTTTTCATTAGCCCGTGTTGGGGTGTCATCATCTTTTCTTCCATTTTATCTTATGTCAAAAACAAATTCTATCATTTTTCCCGCTTTAATGAATTCTTGAACTAGTTCACAAAGATTTTGACAATCCTCCATATGTTAATCATGCACTTAATGACAAGCATAATGTTCTTTGTATCTTGAATTTGCAATTATGAATATAATGGAGCCGATCAACAAAAACATGTTTTTTAATCTGTGATCGTGTTGACTCCCTCAACTTAGGAGATTTACTAAGGAGCATGGGTGATTGCTCTAGCAATTTATTTTCTTGTTGTCAATGTAGCTTGTTGTTCAGCCTTGGCCTTTGGAGAGTTCTTCAGAAGAAAGGTGTTGATATGATCCATATTCATGTTATTAAAGATATGTATACTAAAGCTGTTATTTGTGTTCGAACTGAAGGAGGATTGACCAAATATTTTCCTATTTTTGTTGGATTAGATCAGGGATCGACTTCAAGCCCATATCCTTTTGCTTTAGTCATGGATGGCCTTACTGGACATTTACAAGAGGATGTACCTTGGTGTATGTTTTTTGCCAATGATATCCTTCTCGTGGATAAGTCGAGAGAAAAAGCTGAGGAAAAACTTGATTTATGGAGGTCTACATTGGAGTCTAAAGGCCTTCGTTTGGGTAGAACTAAAACTGAATACATAGAATTTGATTCTAGTAGTAGAAGCTCTAGTGATAGAAGTGTAACTTTGGGCGATTATTAAAAGGTGTGAACAATTTTGATATCTCGGGTCTATTGATCAAAGCGATGGTGATATAGATGGGGATTTTAATAGTAGAATTCAAGTTGGTTGGTTGAAATGGAGAAATTATTAGGGCTTTTTGTGTGATAGAAAATTACAACTTAGACTGAAAGGAAAATTTTATAAGATAGTGGTGAGACTTTCAATGCTCTATGACACTAAATGTTGGCCTTTAAAAGAGAAGCATGATACTAAGTTAAGTTTTGTCAAGATGAGAATTATTAGGTGGATGAGTGGCTTCACACTTAGAGATAAAACGCGAAATGAATAAATCTGTGATAGGGTTGGTGTAGCTCCAGTGACATACAAAATTAGAGAGAACTGTCTTAGATGGTTTGGTCATCTTAAAAGTCGACCATTTGATCATCCGATTAGGAGAGTAGATGTTTTAGATTCGACTTTTGTTAAGAAAAGCAGAGGTATACCTAGGAAGACTTGTGCTTATTATATAACAAATGACTTAATTTATTAAAATTAAATGAAAATATGACACTAAATAGGACGCAATGGAGAAAAATGATTCATGTAGCCTACCCCACTTAGTGGGATTAAGGCTTTGTTGTTGTTGTTGAAGTTACCTCTATCTCTGATTGGTGGGCACCGTTTCCAATGCGAGCTCTATTATGATTGGTGGGCATCAGTTTAATTCATCTTCAATTTTAAGATTATTTGCTAGTTTCAACATTATTAGCCATCTTTCTGATTGTTCTAGTTCTATCTTGTACTTGACCGATCATTGTTTCAACCTTTGAGTTGGCATGGTAAGGGCGACTTTTGCTTCTAAGATCATTCACATTCAATTTCTTCTACGGAAGCAAGTGATAAATCTTCACACTGACTCCTTCGTCACTCGGGACTGCCGCTTCCTCCTTCCTTCCTCACCTTTCCTTTCTCTCACCCTCAACGTTTCCTTCCTAAGCACTTTCCTATTCTAAATCCTTCCTAAAATCTGGATTCATGATTATATTTTATTCTCCATTCTTATTTTAATTCTTTTCTTATTTTAAATTCTTTTCTATTTTAATTAATATTATTAAACAAGTGGCTAAAGATGTACTTGGAGAATCAAAAGAAAAAGTTTCTATAAATAAAAATAATTGGTGGTGGAATAATATTGTGTAAGAAAAGATAAAATATAAGAAGTTATGTTATAAAAATTGGTTTAAATGTAAAAGCGTAGAGAACTGGGAAAAATATAAAACGACCCGCATGAAGTCTAAAGAATAATGCGTGATCTTAAAAATTCAACTTTTAGTGATCTTTATAACGTGTTAGATACTAAGGACGGTGAAAAATATATGTATAAGCTAGCAAAACAAAGAGAAAGAAAAGTAAAGATTTAAGCTCGAAGTAAAGTGTATTAAAGATGAAAATAAAAAAGTCTTTTCTTAGAAAAATATATTCGATATAGGTGGGTGAGTTATTTTGATAAAGCTTTTTAATGAAGATGCTGAAAGTACGATCGACCTTAGTGATCTTAATATCGTTAATAATAATAAAACTTTTCATTTTTACCGTCGCATTAGTAAAAAAAAAGTTGATGACGCTTTAAAAAAAACCAAGGGTGGAAAGTATGTAGGACCTGATGATATCCCAATTGAAGTGTGGACATGTTTAGGTGATTTGGGAGTTTCTTGGCTTACTATACTTTTTAATATTATTTTAAAAACTAAAAAGATGTCTGAGGAGTGGAGGAAGAGCATTTTGGTCCCCATTTTTAAGAATAAAGAAAATCCACAAGAGTGTGCAAATTATAGAGGAATTAAATTGATGTGTCATACTTTAAAATTATGGGAGAGGGTAATTGAACATAGGTTAAGACGTATTACGAAGGTTTCTCATAATCGATTTGGATTTATGCGGGCGAGTCTACTTATGGAAGCTATACATTTATTGAGAGGTTTGATGGAGAAGTACGAGAGATAATAAGGAGGATCTACATTTGATTTTTATTGATTTAGAAAAAACTTACGATAAGGTTCACTAGAGATGTTCTTTGGAGAGTCCTCGAGAAGAAAGGTGTTGATATGACTTATATTCGAGTCTTTAAAGATATGTATGCTAGAAGTCATTACGTGTGTTCGAGTCGAAGGAGGATTGACCAATTATTTTACTATTTATGTTGGTTTACATCAAGGATCGGCTTTAAGCCCATATTTTTTTGCTTTATTTATGGATGGTCTTATTGGGCATTTACATGAGGATGTATCTTGGTGTATGCTTTTTGCTGATGATATCCTCCTCGTGGATAAGACGAGAGAAAAAGCCTAGGAAAAACTTGAATTATGGAGGTCTAAAGGTCTTCGTTTGAGTAGAACTAAAACTGAATACATGAAATGTAATTTTAGTAATAGTAGGCCTAGTGACAGATGTGTAACTTTGGGTGATCAAATTATTGACAAGTGTGAACGATTTAGATATCTCGGGTCCATTGTTCAAAGCGATGGTGATATAGATGGGGATGTTAATGGTAGAATTCCGGTTGGTTGGTTGAAGTGGAGGAATGCGTCCGGCCTTTTGTGGGATAGAAAAGTACCACTTAGACTGAAAGGAAAATTTTATAAGATGGTGGTGAGACCTGTAATGCTCTATGATAAAAGAGAAGCATAATGTTAAGTGTTGCCGAGATGAGAATGATTAGGTGGATGAGTGGCTTTACACTTAGAGACAAAATGCGAAATGAATATATCCATAATAGGGTTGGTGTTGCACCAGCGACGGATAAAATTAGAGAGTCGCCTTAGATAGTTTGGTCACATTAAACGTCGACCACCTGATGATCCGATTAGGAGAGTAGATGTTTTAGATACAACTTATGTTAAGAAAGACAGAGGTAGACCTAGGAAAACTTGGGCTTATTGCATAAAAAATGATCTTAATTTATTAGAATTAAACGAAAATTTGACACTAAATAGGACGCAATGGAGAAAAAGGATTCATGTAGCCGACCCCACTTAGTGGGATTAAGGCTTTGTTGTTGTTGTTGTATTTATTTTTCTCTTCCTTCTCTATTCATTGTTTTTCCTTCCACAGATCCCAAACCATCAACTATGCCGCTAATGAGAAATATGCCCGAGACTACCCAGAAAGAGATATAGCGAGTGCTCTGTCGCCTCCAACAGAGGCTTATGGATATTGAAGAGAAAATCTAGTAGGTCACCCTCGACCGTGATCTGGAAGCTCAAAGGGAAAAATGATAAAATATGAAGATGAAGTAGGAATCACGATGTCAGTTCTTACCAATTTATTACAGCCAAAAGTTACAAACTCTAGCATCCAAAGAGGAAAGACTGTATCACCAAACGACCCCCTTGCTACTATCCAATGAAACCAATCTGCAAGTCTGCAACAACCAGAAAATTTTGCAAGTGCCACTGATTCAGATATGTGGAAGCAGAATGCACAACCAGGAGAGTGATTTATTTCACAGAGCAGAGCGTTGTTGAAACCTGGGGTAAGGACACCTAAACTACTGATGAGCATTTCGAACGAGAATTTTTATCCGATGTTGTCTTCCCCCAGGGAACTCCCTTATTCGTGGATACATCCAATGTCTTTCCTCTATGTGATCAACATGAAGCATGACTTTTTATGAGATTGTGATTCCTACTCTCTTAGAAGACAGTGAACTTATTTATTGGGACATGCAAATGTCACGTATATCAGAATGTCATAATTTAAAATTTCAGTGGATGGTCATAGTAACAACCAACTGATAGCATCATAGGCGGTTACACTTACAGCCCTCACCCTCAGTGTTCCACATGAAGAGGTGAAAGATCTGGATGAAACTCTTGTTATTGGAACGAAGCGGAAGATGTCAGCTTTTCAAAACTATAAAAGTTAGAGGGAAAACCCAGAAGATAATAAGATCACCCATTATCCAAACTTTTGCAAACCCTTAAACCCGCCGAGGCCCATGTTGTCATATAGATGAGAAGCATATGATATATTTACTTGTTCAAAATTCGGCTCAGGAGAACCTACGTGGATGTGTACCTTCGGCTTAGATTATGTTGAACAAGAACAGATCGATAGGGAGGTATTCTCGTAGGTGGGAAAAGCTCCTCAGATGCTTTGGGAGCCAGAGCAGACTTCAGTGGGATCCAGGAATGGCCATAGAAAACCAGAAGCTTCGACAAATGAAGTCAAAGCTCCTCCAACCCGGGAGACTGACGCGGGGCTTGGGGGGACCTACCGGTCCTTAAAGTATCGGGGCTGCCGCCCCCTCCTTCCCTTTTTCCTTCCTTTCCCTCTTTCCCTTTTTCCTTCTTTTTCCTCTTTCCATTTTTCCTTCCTTCCCCTTTCCTTTTCTTCTTCCTTCCTTTCTCACCTTTCCTTTCTCTCCCCCTCAACCTTTCCTTCCTTAGCACTTTCCTATTTTAAATTCTTCCCAAAATCTGAAATCATGATTATATTTTATCCTCCATTCTTATTGTAAATCCTCTCCTAAAATCTGAAACCTGATTATATTTTATTCCCCTTCTCTATTTTCTTACCTAAAATAAGTCTAGTCTCTTTATAAAAATGGAATGATGTGCTTAGAGTTAGGAGTCTTGTTTTGATATCTAAATTCATGTTTTAGCCTTAGTATTTCCCTTCTAGGGCTGTATCCGACGTCGGGATAGTGCTCTGTCTGCCCCTCATTCGAGGTGGTGATCGTCTCCACCTGTCGGGGTGGTGATCCAGCAGTAGGCTCGACCTCACCGAGATACTTATCTATCCTTCTATCCTTCCCGCTGACGCTCTCTGACTCCAACATCCCCAACAACTTCCAAACCCGCCTGCACCCTTGTCGGCTACCTATCCAGCCTCCAACGATGTTTCCGCTTCTCTCCAGCTGCGGTTTGACACCGTTACTATCACTAATCTGTTATCCTACTTCTTTCACAGCAGCCCCACCTCTCCAGCCTTCACCGCAGCCGCCAATCCAACCTCCCCTCACTTTACTCCCTCCTTATCAAGCGTGTCGTGTCTTCTTTGTTAAGTTATTAGTTGTAATCTTTTATTTTGTACATTTGCTTTGTGTGTTGTCTTTTATTATTTTGAGTCTTCATTGTAATCGTGTTTTAAGTCAGTAATAGAATTATGTCTTGCGTTGTGGTTTGGGTTAACTCCGGTATCACTTAGTCTCTTGTTTGTTTGTCAACAAGGTTTGTGAGCTTCTCAAATTGTTTGGGCTTTTTGATGAATCGAGTGTAGAAATTCTCTTGAACTTGGGGAATGATGTTAACCACTTGAGATGAGATTGCTTAATAGTGGATGGTGCCAGAACACTCGACACTTAAATGCGTTACTGATATTCAGTAGCGAAGTGACTGATTTGAAGTGAGCCATATGATTGACATGTTTCGATCTTCCTTTATGGGATTTGATAGAATTTAGAACTTCTCTGAAGCTTCCAGCTTCAAAATCACTCTCGGGAATGTAATTTTTTGTTGTGATTTTCTCTTCTTGGTTCGCAAGGAGCTGATTCTTCGCCACCGTTTAGGTAGCAGGTCCATCCAGAGTAGGGATTTGAGGTAAGTGTCCTCACATTTTCTGGTTGTCTTTGAATAATCAAATTTGAAGATCCTTTTGGCATCCTTTCACCCGGGCCTGTTCTTGGCACATGCTCCAAAATTCTTTGTATCATCCTTGTGATCCTTTCTTTCATTTCTGTAAGTTTTCGTGTTTGCTTTGAAATTTTGGTTTTTCGTATTCCCCGAGGCTTCTTTATTTCACTGGTTTCCCTAGGCTTCAGCCTTTTCCATAGGGGGTTATGGTGTTGATTCAACGGCACTATTGCAGGTGATTATCCCATATATCAGTTTGGCAATTGGATTCGATTGACTTCATGATAGCTTGTTGTTAGTAACTATAATATATAAGTTCTTTACTAGGTATCTCGTGATAATTTTTCTTTCACGACCTTAGGTAATTGTATATTTATATTGTTAATTTGTTTTTTTGTAATATTTTGCTTTCATGTTACTTCAATATAAGATGAGGTTTGGGGTGATTTTTTATCAAATTAATGGCTTTTTTTTTTCATATTACCGTCTTGCCTAAGCTGTGTGTTGAGTTCCTTTCTTTCTTGTTTGCTTGGTTTCGAATCATCTTTAATTCACTGTGATATATTTCCCTTTTGTAATTCTCTGATGTGAGCTTTTTTGTATTTCTGTGATTGAATACACTGTGACTTTTCTACTACAATAACACCCAAACTTTCCTTCACTGTATATCCTTTATCTGCATAGTTCATGGTGTAAAACTTTAACTATTTTGCTATAAACTCCATGCCACACCCCGGGTTTGGAAGGTGGTACACCTTGTCAACACAGGACATGATGAAAATAATTGAACTTATTTTGAATTCTTAGGAGAATAATGATTTGCAAATAATAATAGAAAGAAATAAGAGCTCAATTTTTTATTCCATAAATAGCGATACACTCGATACAATTAAAAAAAATTAAAATAAAATAAAGAAACAACTACTCAACCTATAAAGAAGATATAATAGCTTAATGAAACTGAAAAAGTCCCAAAATGAAATTTAAATCTGGGAAGTTTGCTCCGGTGCAGATGGTCCGATAAATGACTCGCTGAAATCTATTATATAAAATATCAACAGGTGATTTTGAAAATCAAACTCAATAAATAATAATATTAATTAATGCATAAACAGTAACAAGAATGAGGCATGCAGTATGACCAATGAATATGAACGATTTATTATGTGTATAAAAGAATTTACAAGGACTATCAAATGCTTATGATCATGAATAAGAGTTACATGAATACATGCACTTTTCTGATGGTATTTATATGTTACAATATCATATGTTATGATAAATAATAAATCGTTTCACACCACCTGATAATATATAATTTAAGTATATGCATGTACATATAAATATATTTATATCTAGATAGTTGGTTTATTACGACACCCTAAAACCAAAAAAGGTAGGCACCAATCCCAAGGAAACTAAATAGTGTTCTGCAGAGTCGTCACTCTGTGGACCCGTCAGTCGGCTAGCCAACATCCAAATAGGTTTAATATCAACATAATTATATTATCATATTAGATATATTTCATGCATCACAATCAAATCACAATAATATAACTGTAAACTGTCTGCCAATATTTATAACCAATGATGGAACTGTAATAATAAAATTTCACATATTCATGCTATAAAGAAATAATAATTACTTAATCATGACATGCAAAATCTATGCTGCAATAAAACAAGACTAATTACATAAAAGTCACTTATGAACTCAAATGAATCTGTTGGAATTATATTCACATAATTTAAATGGTATGAATGACAAATCTAAAATTTGCTAGGTATTTAAAACAATCAACAAGGATAACACCCTTATTAGACTGGGCTACATTTATCCCATAATAAAGAACAGTTATTTACCTTGAGGCGATAAACGTGATACTTTTATGAATTCGACGGTCCGACTATCGATCCTACATCAATTAGAAGGTAAGTTTTATCATGCAATTATTACTTATATATAACCTAATCGACATTCATTATTATGATTATTATTATTCTTACTGCATTATCATTATCATTATCATTATTATTATTATTATTATTATTATTATTACTATTATTAAAAGTAAGAACTTATGAACCTAATTAAACTTTAACTAACAATTAAAAGAATATTTTAGTTTTGCTATATTTTGATTAGGAGGAAAAATTTATTTTTGAATAAAGTTTATTAAAAAAACAAAATAAACAATAAAATTATCGTTTAATCTTCTGTTTCTTAAATCTCGTTTCCTTCTCTGCCATGAATTGGGATTTAGAGAAGATGAAGTGCACGAGAGGGAAGAAAGCAAGGGTTACCTTCCTCAACGGTTTCGGGTAGGAGCGAACAAAAGGAAGAGGAAGATGGGAGTTTCGGGTTTTAGTATACCGCAATCCCGTTGTTGTCTTCTCTGTTAGCGAGGAAGATAGAAGGGAGATCAAAGGGCTTCGATAGAGGGTTGCAAGAGGAAGCAAGGAGTTGTTTATGCCTTAGCCCAAGCTGGACTCTTATAGTTGGAGAGGCAGTGCGATTGAGTAGATTGGGAAGTCGGTAGGGAGATGGCGGGGAAGAAAAGGAATGGTCACACATATGGGAAGACGGTGAGGATGAAGGAAAGAATTTAATCGCGTGGTTGCGGGGGAGAAGAGCAAGGTAAGTTAAAATTTTAGGTTCTTACATGCTACCATCCTTAAAACAATTTGGTCCCCAAAATCACACCCAAGCTCAACTGAACTAGTGGGAAATTTTTTTTTTATGAGTGTAGCAGGTATACATGTTTTCTTGATGACAACTCACGGTCAAGAAAATACTGGGTGACATACATGAATGAGTCAAATGACAAGACTAATGCAAAATGCAAAGGTATTGAATAACCCAATTTGCAAAATGGTATGAATGAATGTTATGCTCTTGTCGGCGTTGTTTTGGGTGTGAAGTGCCCGTAAGAAGCTGTCGGTCGTCGGAATCGAAATCCTGTCGCCCGCTTCGGAAGGACGCTTTAATTTACATGTGCATATATAATTTTTAGAAAAATATGAAATCAAACTGACCCAATATTTTTCATAGTTTAAATGAAAGAAGCTCGTATCTCAAGCGCACGTATATATCCGAAGGATAAACACAAGACTTGAGGTGAGACTCGATCAAATAAACTAAGAAATATATGACGTCCGTTTGGTCTGCGAAACAATTTTATTCTTAAATGAGTTCACTTATTTAATATGAAGAATTAAATATGGTTTATTTTAAATTGGGTTCGGAAATGCTTCCATAAGGGTAAGCACTATAGTTAATTACATCTTAAATGACCGAAATCACTTAAGAAAACTACTATATAAAAATCGGGAAATATTATCTTGAGGAGGTCGAAAGGATATGACTTTTCAACGAAATCAGACAAAGAGGTGTGAAAGGGGATTGACTCAAATCTGGAACATTTTATTGTAGAATTCAAAGGAAGAAGAACTAGGGGATGTCGGAGATCCGAAGGCGAACCTCGGTGACTTCCCAAGCTATCCTATGGTTTGGCTCGATTTAGGAGATATTATTTAAATGTTTGATCACTGCCGATTTTATTTAATTGAGAACTACGTTTATGTGAAACGATCGCACGAATAGCTTAGAAGATATGAGGATTTAGGTCGTAACGAACGACAACCTCGGAATCCTAAAACGAGTTGGGGCTTATATTGTACAGCAGAGTTATACAAAGGCCCAAAAGAGGTTGAGGATTTATGTCGCGCTAGGCGAACAACCTTTAAATCCTATGGATTGTTGTTTAATCATTAAGGAATGGTTTAGTGCCCGTTTGGGATAGCTTATAAGTGCGGGGGCATTTTTAAAAACGCACCCGCACTGTTTGGTTTGCAATTATCACAGATTATTGAAAAACTGTGTTTTATTTTTTGTATTGCACGCGGCCCGCCGGGGGGGGGGGGGGGGTTGGAGCCTGCGGGCCGCGTATTCGATCGCGTATGCGGGAGAAATTACCCCGTGACCCAGGGTTTCCAATCGATCGCGGAGGTGCCCGGTGTGAATCTTCCTTCCTCTTCGCGTGCCCCGTTCCCGTCTCCGGTGCCTCTTCTTCCTTCCCCCTCGTTCGGTCCGGACGAATCGTCCTTCCTTCCTCTCCGGTGCCTCTTCTTCCTTCCTCTTCCTTCCCCCTTCGTTCGGTGCCTCTTCTTCCTTCCGTTCCCGTCTTCGGTTCGAATCTTCCTTCCTCTCCCTTCCTAGCGCTCGAGCAGAGGCAGAATATTTTGCCTCTATTAGGACATGCTTTTGCTTCATTAAGGTAAGAGATGATGAATCATCTATTGATCTTGAAATAAGATAGAAATTTTCATTTCACTGAAACTTGAAGATGGCCAGAGCGAAAACTTCTTATTTATTTCTGCAGGACAATTAAAGGTATAATTTATTGCTAATTATAATTGAATTATCTTTCTGCAGCTTTCTATATGTTCTGACAATTATTTGAGCTCTTGAAAATGTATAAATTATTGCAATTGAGTCGAAGTTAGCATATTTCTTACTGTTTGCATCTGAGAAAAAACTCAAACTCATCAGCTAAACAGCTTAACCAAAATAGGGTCAAAATTGTCATTTATTCAGAATCAGCTGTTTTCCAAACGCGCAAACCAAACAAGTGACAATTTATCCAGGATCAATCATGAATCACGAATTTCTCCAGATCAGTGAATTATCCGAATAATCCTGGATAAGTTCGAACCGCTCTAAACAGACCCTTAGTTGGTGAAGACATGTTTTGTTGTTGAAGATGACCAGATCTTGCTACCATGGTTCCAAGTTCATTCTTAGTGAAAAGGTTGAGTTTTCAGGTGTGATACGATATCAAATCAGTAGCACTATGGTTGAAGTTCTCCTAAACATCCTATGCAAGTATGTTTAAATGTTAGTACAGATAGATATAGCAGGGTATGTAGACGTAGAAAACACTTAAAACATGCAGACGAGTATGGTACAACGTCTTAAATAGAACGATACAGATACGAAAAAGTATACTTAGTAAATATAAACAAACCTGTATACCTGTGAGATTCGTTATCTTCTTAAATATAGCAAGCTGGAGTGTGTCACACAAGTGAAAGCCATACAGAAACATCTTTTAGAAAACTCAAAACAAGGACGACGAATGACTCGCGGTAGAAAGTCTCGGAGAAAGTAAACGAAAATCGAAATAAAATTATCAAAACCTCGGGAAAGTCCCAGAAAAAGGACCACGAGTGCTTCATCAAAATCATACGAAAATCCGAAGAAAACCGCAAGCACTCGGGTCGAAGTAAGCTCGAAACCATGTAATCTTGTTCGAGGGTCGTCGAAGGCTACTCGGTCACCCGAGTGTATAGAGCCCGCTACTCAGCTAGAATGGTGTCCTACTAAACTTAGCTCAGGAGGGTGTTCCTTAACCCAAAAACTGATAATCAACAAGTGGACAACCAAATTTCATAATATGGTTTTAAAATTTATGTTATTAGCATACACGTGGATTTCAGGCATACAAAAGAGAGTTTTTGTCGATGTTTTGGTTGTAGTGAAAATATATTTTTGTTGTAGAATGTAGTATCATATTCTTATCATATTTTGAAAATTAGGATTGTCCATGAGTCGATTACTTCGTCGGGTGTAGGATCACTAACAATCCTAAGAAGGTATGGGTGCCTCGCTAGCCTTATATGGTGAATGATACCGTCATCCTACGGTTCACCGGGGCCCTGGAACGAGTCCTGGTGTCGTAGGATGGGATATCATTCCACTCTACCATCGGTGTGCCTTTATCATCAATACCATCACTGCCCCAAAACAAAACAAAAAAAATCAATTCCGAGTGAAGCGGAGAAAAAATGTCAATCAACGGGAAGGGGAAAGAAAGGAGATTAACCCTCCTAAAAACAAGTAAGAGTAAAACACTGAGAACAAAACCCGAGGTCCTTGAATCAATCCCGAGGATATCATTTTCTCACTTTTGCATAACTGGATCGACCCAAAGAGGGTGTCCCTTCCATTCTGATAAAAAAAAGTTTAAAATGAAATCTGAAAATCTTTTAAACTTCATAAATCAAACAGGAAGAAACAACTCGGGGAAACCCGCTACTAACACCTCCAAACCCATGCCAAAATTAAGATTTTCCAACTTCCAAATTAATTGATAGCTTCAAAACATCAAATCTCCCTAACAAGTCCACAAAAAGACTCATGGCCAAGGCAACAAAGGCCAAAGTAGTTCACGGCCACAACAACGACAGGAAAGCTATCCCAACACAGAGCTTTCAACACACAAGAAAGTGTATGGGCAAACTCCTATAAACTTCCAAATTAGCCCCGATTCGATCAAATGAGACATCGAAGGGATGTTCCATGTATAGTGCTCAATTCTTCCCCATAAGCAAACCAAGGGGAGCTCCATATCATCACAATTAATCTCCTAGGCAAGGGTAGCAAAAAGTAAGGCCACCATGATTTAAATCATCACACTAAGGCTCACGGGCAAGGCTACGACGGGGGGGGGGGGGGTTTGTAGCCAAGGTAGTAACGAAAGGCCCACACTAGCACTTCCAAATCATGCCAACATTAAGACTTCCGAACTCCCAATTTATAACTTGATATATCACAAAAGTGTAAAAGCCCCCAATGAATCCAAACAGAGATTCTCAACTAAGGTATAAAAAGGATAAATAACCTTGTATAAGGCTTACAAAAGGATTCGTCACAAAGCCGCAACCACAGCCTAACACAAAGTCGCAACAGGAAATCATTACAGGAGTGAAGCCGAGCCAACACAAGGTTCAAACCCGAGCCAGCATAAGACCCAAAATCAAGCCATGAATACGTCTTTTAAAGCATTAAAATGAGAACCAGCATAACTTATCAAAGCAGGCTCTCGGTTAAGGGCCAAAGTGAGCAAGCCGAGCCCCACATAAAGGCCAAAATAGGTCTTTTAAAACATTAAAACTGGGGCAGCATTCATATATATCAAAATAAGCTCTTAAGTGGAGGCCAAAACAAGCCACCCAAACTCCCTAAATAAAGCTTAATAAAAAAAAATAAATCTTTTAAAACTCGATATAAATTTAAGCAAATAAAACATAGCCCCAACATGAAACCGAAGCCCAAACTTCCATTAAAGCCAACACCCGAACTCTTTCAAGATGATTCAATGAGGCTAAAACCAAACCAAACATGAAGCTAAAACAAATATTTCCATGTATTCCAAATATAAAGCCGCCATATATTTCAAATGAGAGTAAGCATGGAAACCTTCCAAGCCGATTAGGATCTTTACAACATGCATCTTATCAAAGTGAAGCTACAAGGAGCTAGAAATAAGCCCCACATGCATGTTAAAAAGCTAAATAAATCCTTTCATAACTTATGCCAAACCAAAGAAAGCAAAAGGGGATCACAATATCCATCTCAACATGCTTAAAGAAGGAACCATTCTTGCTCCAAAGTCACAAGCCACGAGGCACGCTAGCATGCATATATATATATGTGTATTCTTGGAACAAATAAAGTTTAAAATTTTGAAACCAAATCTTCCATACACTTGCAAGGGGAGGTTAAACTTGCCTTAAAATCATATTTCCATGCTTTTAGATTACTCTAAATAGCGAGAGGAAGAGAAAGGAGCCCACTTCATGGTATATATATGTATATAACAATTTAAAACAAGTACTCGATTCTATCCCTAAAACTTGCTTAAGTCTCTCTTCTCATGCTTCAAGCAATAAAACACTCCAATCATTTGTATAAGATCATACTAGCATGCCATTAGAGAATGAAAGCTAAGAATCATCATTTTAAACAACTAAATAAAGCATTCCATAGCATGTAAATACCCAGCCGAAACAGTAAACAGGGAGGACCGAACCCACAGCAAGCTCACGGGTTCCCTGGGCCAAACCGAGAAATAGATAGGGGAGATAAGGGGTACCAGCTAGTGTAGAATACACAAAGGAAGCAGGAAGTCCAAGCCTCAAACCAGTAGCACCTCCCCTTCTCTAGAAAAATTCGGCCAGCCCTAAATTCACCGAAAATGGGGTATTTATAGGCAAAAAGGGAAAAGGAGTGCCGCAAGGAGGATCAGGCCATGCGGGAAATGCCGCAGGGATAACGCTCGCGGCAGAGATGTCGCAGGAAGCAACTTGCTTGCGCAGGGATAAGATAGGCGTGATCGAGTGCGGCTCAAGGAGTAAACGATCGCAAAGGAAGAACGCTCCAGCATGAGAGAAGGCTCGAGGAAGGAGTCTCGGCTGGTTGGATCGCGAACGAGAGAGGGAGACGGGCCGAGTGTTCGATCGCGAGCGGGAGAGGGCGAATGCCGATCCAACGGGAGAAGAGAAACTAGGGCTAAGGCTTTTAATTTATAAATATATAAATATTATTTTTATAATTATATTTTAAGCCCTAATTTACAACTTCTGCTCCCGACAGGCCATCGTCACAAAGTGAACGTCAATTTTAGGTAAAATCGATGTTCCGGACGCATCTGCGCAGTCCGTTTCGTCATTCGAGGTCGTCTGGGCATCCTCGTCGACGGTCAAGTCAAAATCACATCGAAATTCGGTCTAGTCACAAATTTTGACTCTCGAGTTGGATCAATCAGAATGGTGCATGTGTGTAAGACGTGCACGAGGTTGTCCTAATGTCCAGTGGTCCTATAGGGACTCGATTTGAACTCCTGACGTCAACTTCGACTGGCTATAGACTAGCGGTACGGAATCTCGTACAGGATTTTAAAGAGTAACGAAGTTGTTTCTAGACACTTTAAAACGAGGTGGGTCCCATCACTAGGAATCTAGGATCGTCGGGGAAGCTCCTGAGGCTAGAATCCTAAATCTAGGAAGAATAGTAAACCTCGACAAAAAGTGAGGTCAACAGCTCCAAAGTTAAATAATTCCATTTTCGGTTGTTTTAAAATAGAGATAATACTTGTCACCGCAACAGGGTTTCATGAGCTTCTTGTGGAGTCATAACAAATGCCCGAGGTGGAATCGCCTACCCGGGCTGCTCCAGAGCATGAGATTGCTGAGGCTGTTACTGAACTATTGAGGGATGTTGATATGTTAGGGGTGGCTGCTGGTGTGGTTGGTACTGCAATCCAAGAGGTTGTTGCTGATATAGTTGATGCAGCATCACTTGTTGCGGCTGTTGCTAGGGCTGAATGTAGTATTGGCCTTTTGTTCGGTTGTCACCTTATTTATGATGCCTACCTTTACTAGATTTATGCCACCCATTCTTACTTGTTATTGGTCTCCTAGTTTAACGTTTGCTTAGTTTGGGGTGGGAAGGGACAATCTTTGATCTTGTGATCAATTTTGTAATAGTTAAAACACTTGCCAATGGTTAGGTTGCAAAGTCCAAGGTGTCTCTTCCCGTAGTGAGGACGACTAGAATTGTTCTTAGGTTTATCTTTTAGGTGCTTCTTTTGTGGTTCTTCGTGCACTAGAGCATTAATATCCTTTCGTTTTGCGGTAGTCTTTTCTTCACTCACATCCAGTTCTATCTCGGCATGTATGACTCGGTCCACCAACTCTTTGTATGTAGCACACTTGACCGTAGATAAGTACCTTTGAATATCTTCTCTCAAGCCAATAAGTAGGTGATAGATCTTTTGATCTTCATGCTGATTAATTGAGGGGATGACACAGGAGATCCTGACAAATTACGTCTCGTACTCTCGAACGGTCTTCGTCCCTTGCTCCAACTTCCTCAAGTCATGAGCTTAGCTCGGTCCGCCATAGAGAAATATTGTTTCATGAATAATCTTTCGAAATCCGCCTAGGATACTGGTATGAAAATATTGTGATGGTGACTTTCCCATAAATCATCAGCTCCTTCGTGCAATTGAAATGTCGCAATGTCCACTTTACTATCTTTAGGACACTTTATTCCTTTAAATCTCTTCTCGATATCATGGAGCCATGCATCAGCCTCGATTGGGTCCACTGTGCCATTGAAGGTAGGAGGACTTGTCTTCAGAAATTGGTCCATCACTCGATCCATAGTACTCACTTTGGCTATCTCCATTGATTGATTCGGCTGCGTCTCCATGACTGCCATTGGTGGAATTGGTTGAGTGGCTTGTACCGCTAGTTGCACAGCTTGCTGGATAGCTTGGACCACTTGTGCAATTTGGGCCGCAAAGTTAACTTGTACTGCTTGGATAACATTCTTTGTTACCACCTCCACGATTGTCGCCAAGTTGAGATTTTATGCTCCAGCGGTCTCGGTGGTTTGAACAGGATCAACACGACGACGATTAAGGAAGTGGAGACCCCTAAGAACAGGCACCTCATTTATAGTAGTTTTCCGGACTTCTCTTCCATGAGTAGTTGCAGCGTCACAATTGAAATATACGCAAAATTAAAATTGATGGATTCACCTACTTACAAAGATAACTATCTGGTACACAACCCTAATAAGTCAAGGATATGAGATGCAAAGTCGAAGAAGGTTAAATATAAAACACAGGCTCTGATAGCATCTGCCACACCCCAGGTCTAGAAGGCTTTATACCTTGACAACACAAGACATGATGAGAAAAACTGAATCTATTTTGTATTCTTAGGAGAAAATGAATATGCAAGTAATAATTGAAAGAAATAAGAACTCAAATTTTTATTCCATAATTAGAGATACAACCGATACAACTGAAAGAAACTAAAATGAAAATAAGAAAGCAACTACCAAACCCAGATAGAAGATACAATAGCTCATACGAATCTGAAAAAAATACCAAAATAAAATCTAAATTTGGGAAGTCTGCTTCGACGGCGAGGGTTCTATAAATGATCGGGTGAAACCTGTTATATAAAAATATCGACGGGTGAGTTTGGAAATCAAACTCAGTAAATAACTACTATTTATTAATTGCATAAATGATAACAAAAATGTGGCATAAAACATGACCAATGAGTATGGACGATTTATTATGTGTATAAAAGAATTTTCAAGGACTACTAAATGCTTATGATCATGAATAAGAGTTACAAGAACATATTCATTTTCTGAAGGTATTTACATGTAACAATATCAAGTGTTATGGTACATATATGTATAATAAAACGTTTCACACTACTTGATAATATATAATTTAACTATATGCATATAAATATACTTATATTTATATTTATATAGTCAGTTTACTACGACATCCTGAAACCGAGAAAGGTAGGCAACAATCCTAAGGAAAATCAATAATTTACCGTAAAGCCGTCACTCTGTGGACCTGTTGATCCTGCTAGCTAACATCCAAAAGTGTTAAATACCGACATAATTATATTATATTATTAGATATATTTCATGTATCACAATCAAAAGACAAGAATATAACTCTAAAATATTCACCAATATTTATAACCAGTGTTGGAACTGTAATAATGAAATTTCAATAGCCATGCTATAAAGAAATGATAATTACATATCCATGACATGCAAAAACATGAATCTATGCAACAAGAAAACAACGCTAATTACCTAAAAGTCATTTATGAACACAAATGAAATCTGTTGTAATTATATTCACGGAATCTAAATGGTTTGAATGACAAATCTAAATTTGCTATGATTGTAAGACAATTAGCAAGGATAACACCCTTAACTACAAAGACGTACGTTTATCCCATAATAAAGAGCAATTATTTACCTTGAGGTGATAAACGTGATACTTCAACGAATTCAACGGTTCGAATATCGATCTTACATCAATTGGAAGGTTAGATTAAAAATGCAGTTATTACTTAGATATAATCTAATCAACATTCATTATTATGATTACTATTACTCTTATTATTGTTCTTACTTCATTATCATCGTCGTCATCATCATCATTATTATTATTATTATTATTATTATTATAATTATAATTATTATTAAAAGTAAGAACTTATGAACCTAATTAAACTTTAGCTAACAATTAAAACAATATCCTAGTTTTGTTATATTTTCATAAGTAGGAAACATATATTTCTGAATAAATTTTATTAAAGAAACATAATAAGCAATAAAAATATCGTTTAATCCTCTGTTTCTTAAATCTCGTTTTCTCCTTTGCCATGAATTGGGATTTAGGTAAGATGAAGTGCGCGAGAGGGAAGAAAGTAAGGGTTACCTTCCTCGACGGTTTCAGGAATGAGCGAACGGAAGGAAGAGGAAGATGGCAGCTTTGGATCTAGTATATCACAATCCCGCCGTTATCTTCTCTATTAGCTCCAATCGTGACAATATCACGTGGGTTCGGTCACGAAGTTGTCGTTTTCTTGCGAAATAGGAGAGGAAGATCTGGAGAGAGAGGAAGATAGAAGGGAGATCAAAGGGCTTCAGTGGAGGGTTGAAAGAGGAAGCGAGGAGTTGTTCATGCCCTAGCACAAGCTCGACTCAAAGATCGAAGGGAGATCAAAGGGCTTCAGTAGAGGGTTGCAAGAGGAAGTGAAGAGTTGTTCATGTCCTAGCCCAAGCCTGACTGTTATAGCTGGAGAGGTGGTGCGGTTGAGTAAATTGGGAAGTCGGTAGTAGATGGCGGGGAAGAAAAAGAAAGATCACACATATGGGAAGACAATGACAATGAAGGAAGATTTGAATCGCATGATTTCGGCGGAAAAGAGAAATGTAAGTTAAAATTTTCGGTTATTACAGTTTGAAACTTGTTTTTCTTGATGTTGTTTCAATCGAGAATTATAATTTTCAGTTAACTAGAATATAGGTAATAAAATTTAAATGAATTTTAATTAAATGGTGTAACCGAGTCGAGCTAACCCGTGCGTCTTCTTTTGCTTGGTTTGAGTAATGGCCCATGAACTGAGTTTAATGAGCTCAAGTTTGAGCTAACTCCAACTCAACTTGTCAGCTCATGAGCTGGCTTGTTAAAAATCATTGATATAAAATGAATTTGAGAAATATTTAAATTCAAATGTATAAATATAGAGTCATAAATATTTAAAATGGAGACTTTTAATTTTGGGGGAAATTTACATACATAGCACACAATTCTTTTGCATTTACATATCTCACACTTAAACTTTCATATTCACATACATAGCACTCTGTGCTTTGAACCTATGCGCGAAAATGTGTGTTTGACTTTGAAAAAGTAACAAGTGTTATTTTGATGTAATATTAAAGATTTGAGTGCGGTGTATAAATATGAAAGTTTAGAAGTGAGATATGTAAATACATTAGATTTGTGTGCTATGTATGTTATAATTCCACATTTAAGTTAGTTTTTCTTTTAAAATTATTTTATCATAGTAACTGCTTGAATGTGAATCATCTTCACTTTTTCATATGAATGAGCGTCCCATGAGCCGACTTAAAGCTGAAGCCAGGTGTTTCCCACGCTTGACAGGACTTATTTACACCTCTAACGGTAATATACCTCATGAAGAAATTTACTTGATCTAAGTTTTGTTAAACAATTTATTTCAACTTTTTATTATTCAGGGGTGTGGATTCTTATCCTTGCTGTCTTTAAAACATGTCTTTTTTCCCAAACTCTTGAGATCGTAATTATTTCTGTTTTGATATTTTGTCCATGTTTCTTCTCTAATGGAATGAAATCTCTTATAAACTTATTCTTGCAATAAAAAATAATTTTGCCCTTCAATTTGTTTAACATAGTTGCTAATAGAAATGACCCATTTGAAGTTTTCTCATAATTAAAGGATCCCGTTGTTTTTTTTTTTTGGCATGGAACTCTGGTTGTTTTTTTTTAAATGAAAATACGAGGGACAATCACCAACAGGACCAGTTTTTCATGATCTACATCTAATTAACTCCGATTCAACGCTTAACATCTCATTCTTGGTGATATGATTGAGTTTTATTCCCTTTTGATGCATTTTTAGTATAAACTTCATCCAAGTTATATTACTCTTGATATCTGAAATTCTATCATTAGTAGCAATTTTACTTTTTTCGAGATAGCTGATTGACTGAAAGGCTTTCGATTCTGTTGATGAAATAGATTTTAAACGTTATTGTTCATTATATTTAAGTTATTAAGTTACATGATTCATATTGGCAATAACCGTTCTATATTCATTATGAATAATTTTAATATTTCAACTTATTTCAGTTTTGGATTATAACCGGTGTATGTTTTAATTTTCTGCCCAATTTCTATTGCTTCTAGCCTTAGTTTTAGTCTCCATAACAGAATTTGCAAGAGTACCGATTAGTAGAAGGAAATAACCTATTTGGGGTAGCATTTTTGTGACAAAAAAAAACTACGATCACGAACCTGACTGTTGTCTTTCACTCATATGCAGATAAGATGGAACTATATCCCTTAACAGGGAGAAGGTACCATTTGCAACCTTTGTGTAGTATAAGAACTGCGTGTTTCCTTTTGTTGCAGAGTATGTTGCATGTTTCATTTTTTGGCAGAGTATGTTGCAATGGCGTGGACGTCATGGTACCTCTCATCCCAACTTTGTTCCTAATTTTTTAGGTTCCGGTCCAACTAGAGCTCTATCTCCAGCATTAGTTGATAAAAAATATATTCAGTCATATTGGTTCTATATCTTAGTTTGAATGATGAATCTTCATTAGTTGTATATAAATGTCTATGTTCTTTTCATATTCAATTTTCTTCTACAATGTCCTATAGTTATTTTCTTCCATCTTTTTTGTAAATGACATATTTATGTTATGCCTGAATTACCTTTGGCCAGCATGGAAATGAACTGTGGTTCCATATGGACCTTGCATTTCTTCTTTTTAACGTCAAAGATTGCCAACATGTGCAGTGCATCATGCAGCTATCTATACAACTGCACTGCTGTGGTGTAAAAGCTCCATTGCGTGTGCAGAAATGTGTAACAATTTATCATGCAATAACTGTTATTTCTTGCCAAATCTCCTTGCAATGTATTTGAATTGAGAATCTTGTTCACGGGGGGTTAACTTTGCGTGGACGTGATAGTAGTTTTGATGCTTTAAATCAGCTGTAAAAGGAAAGTTGTAGTTTCCCTCTTTGTAGTTATTAAACTTAAGAGCACTTAAGCAGTACAATTTGGTATATTTCTCTTCATATTATATATCAACGTTGTAGACATTTCAGTACATTGGTACAAGATGTTTGGTTTACGTTGGATCTTTTCATCTTCTCTGCATCTCACAATCTCTCTCTCTCTCTCTCTCTCTCCAGCGAGTTTGGAGGCGATACTATGTGATTAAAAGAGCTGGAGAGCAGCTTCAAGAGGAGTGGGAAGTTTTAGCAGATGGTTTTAATAACCATGAAACTGTTGGTTGGCTTTCTAGCAACTTGATACGGCCTTTTCTTTTCTTCACCAGTTATTCTCTGGCATCTCACCGAAAACTGAATTTTGCTGAAGTGAAGTGCATCTCTATGTGTTTCAGGATTCTCTTGCAAAATATAAACACGGCTGGTACCCCATCTTTTCCTTCATTGATATAATTTAAAGGCTATGCCATGCATTTCTTGTGATGTTCCTATATCAGAAATTTCTTATTGCTAATTATGAAATGATATTTTTAATGTGCATGTGTAGTGATTGGGAAAGGCTTCATTGAATGCTCGTGTTTATCTTTCTATTAGCAACCCTCCTAGCTGCTACATTCTTTTCAGTGTTATCTATTTTTTGTAGAGGGACTACCAAAATTCTGAACTTCGATGATTTCATTGACATAGCTGATAGTTCTCTTCCACACCTGAATATGCAAGGCCCTCATCCCAAATATTTGGCTTTCCGAATCCTAATTTTCCATTCTTCTTTGTTGAGTGCTATTGTGACGCCTCGTTTCATATTCTCTAGGAAGTCAAAGAGAGGGAGAGGAAGCAAACATTCGAGGACTCGATAGGTTATATTTCGCTCAGTAAATTGGTGTAATTAGATATACTTGTAGAACGATGCATACAAAGGAGAGGAGGATGCTGCCGCAGGAGGAGGCGTTGAGCAGAGGAGGCGTGACGCTAGGGCTTTCACCAAGCCAAAGGCGGCGACGTCGACGTCTTTGACGTCTTTGATCAGTGTAGACAACAACCGACACTAGGGCTCGACGAAGGTGATGAAAAGCAGCTTCTGGTGTGAAGGACTGGTATTCCTACAATGTAAGGAAGAGTGGTGTCCTAGCCGATTGAAGGAAGATGAGAGGTAGGCACCCTCGTGTGTGTCAGAAGGAGGTAGATCTCACGTGTAGTGGGGAAGAAAATTTTCTTCGAGTGGATTACGGCTCGACCGAGAAGTTTTAATAATTTTAAGTTGACTAAGTCAAAAAGTTATATATATATATTGTAATGTTAATAGAAAATTATATTGAATCTGGACTTTTGGTTTAGAATTTCAGCTTGGAGGGAAATAAAAGTAGAAGTGCACGAACTAAAGGAGGGAGTTTGTCGTGAGCAAACATTGGTAGGGTAAGGTTTGAGTTTATATTAATGAATTTTTAATATATATATATATATATATAGAATAGCAAAAACAAAATTAATTAGGATTTCATAAAGTAAAATGATGAAATTAATACTTAAATATTGTAAAATTAATAATTAATTAAGATAATATGAATAAATTAAATTTTAATAATATATCATGTTATTATAGGCTTCAATTTTAGAAGAGTCGATATCAATGTATATCGAAATATAAATTAATCGACATCGATGTGAGTACTCCCACTTTTAAATTATAGAGCACTTATTTCATCCGGACTCCGCACACAACTCTGCGTGCGGAGTCCAATCCGCGATATACACGTGGATTTCAAGCCCCACTAGAAAAAATGGAGGCAAAATAAAACATTTTGCTCGATAGGCCCGACCTGACGGACTCAAGAAGCTGAAAAGTGGCTTTTTGTAGAGGGGAATCCCTCCAAAATGTATTTGTTGCCTTTTTTGTGCTGTCGCTATCCTGAAAAAGCGAATTTTTGTCGCTAGGTCCGATCTTCAAGCTGGGCTTAGGGTTTGCAATTTGTGTGGAGAGGAAAAATATTGCTAATGGAATCAGAAAGTAATGTGAAGCAGCCTCGAACAAAAGAAAAATTATTCCATCCGGACTCCGCACGCAGAGTTGCGTGCGGAGTCCTATCAAAATAACACACCTGCAATGTGGGTCCCTCAACAAAAAATTTAAAAGATGCAATTGTTTAAATAAGCCCGACCCGAATTTAGCCCGCCGAAACGAAACGACAGAGCAAGTCAAAAAAAAATTTTTGGCTTTGTCGGGTCGGCCTATCGAGCAAAATGTTTTATTTTGCCTCCATTTTCTCATGTAGGGCCTGAAATCCACGTGTCTATCGCGGAATGGACTCCGCACTGCGTGCGAAGTTCGGATGAATTAAGCGCTTTGGAAGAAAAATTATTCCATCCAGACTTCGCACGCAGAGTTGCGTGCGGAGTCCAATCAAAATAACACACCTGTAATGTGGGTCCCTCAGCCAAAAATTTAAAAGATGCAATTGTTTAAATAGGCCCGACCTGAATTTAGCCCGCCAAAACTAAACATGGAACGAGACAAAAAAAAAACTTTTCGAAGATTTCGTCTGTTTGGCTCTCGGTGCTATGTTCGGCGCCCGATTTTCTCGGCTCCATTGCTCGCTCGATTTCCTCTCCTCGCACGTTAGGGTTTCCGTCGACTCCATTGCCTTTCGCTCTCACTCCCATAGGCTCTTGGTGCTACGTTTAGCACTCGGTTTCCTCGGCTCCATTGCTCGCTCGGTTTCCTCTCCTCGCACGTTAGGGTTTCCGTCGGCTCCATTGCCATTCGCTCTCACTCCCGTCGTTCGGCCAAGAAAGGGTGAGTGAAAGTAGAAGCACTGACAATGAAAGGCCGCAAGGACAGTGAAGGAAGAAGCGGCCTCCCGAAGTCTCTTAGGTAATATGCCACTATGTTTATGCTAAATCTCTTAGGTAATATTGTTGTATTATTGTTGAATTATTTTGTGTTATTTTTGTGATATGTATGTGTTATTGTTGTGTTATGATTGCATTATTGTTGTGTTATGATTGCATTATAGTTTAGGGTACGTGTTATAGTTGTGTTATAGAATTGTTATTGTGATAATGTTGTGTTATGATTATTTAAGAGTTGTGTTATGGTTATTTTAAGGTTGTGTTATAGTTAACTTAGGATTTGTCGTGTTATAGCTGTGTTATTCTTGTGTTATTAATGTCTTTATAATGTTATAGTGTTTTATAGACGTGTTATTGTTGTATTATGGTGTGTTATCTTTGAGTTATAATTGTGTAACTGAAATGTTGGTTGAGTTATTTTTGTGTTATTGGTTGTTAAGATTGTATTATGGTTGTGTTATTATGTGTTATTGTTGTATTATTGAGGTTTAAATTATATTATTGTGGTGTATCCTGTAATAATGCAAGAATAATACCATAATAAAACAAAAATAACACAACCATAACACACCCATAACATACCCATAACAAACCCATAACACACCCATAACACAATCATAATACTGCAATAACACAACTGTAACACAGTTAAACACATTTATAACACAATGATGACAACTATAACACACGATAACACAATTATAACATTCTATAACAGAACTATAACACACTATAGCATAATCATAATAAACTATAACACAATGATAACCCAACGATAACACAATGATAACCCAACGATAACACAATGATAACACATATAATAAACTCATAACACACTATAACAACATGATAACATAAATATAACACAATGTCGACACTATAACGCAACATTGTCACTATAAAATGAGTGAATGAAGAAGGATTTCCATAAAATAATATTATCTTTTACATTATTGCTCTTGTAGGGTTATGAGCGCAAGAATATTCAATTGTAGATGTCGTCCTTCATGAGAGGGGAGCACTTGATACCGTTAGAGACAATCTGCCCGAGGATAGCATGAATTTCCTAAGAGAAATTAATGTCATACAATTTTTTGATATGCCTCCTTATCCCTAGAATAATACGTTGACCCTACATATCATGAGATTTTGGAATAATGAGATGAAGACTTTTGTCATGGGTGGTAAATAGTCAAATTTCACCCTGACAATGTTGCACTGTTATTGGGCATGCCGAACAGAGGACAAACAGTTAGTTGGAGGAAGACTCCCCTGGTTCGTGTAGGTGAGAGAGCAATAAATGACGATTTGACGACGTTTTAAGGAGATTCTGCAACCCCTTTTGAAAAGTTATTTCTTAAGTTTTTACTAACAAATTTATTCTTTCCCTCAATCAATTTTGCTATGCCCGCAGGACTTTATGCTTTAGAGAGAACGTCCAGGTGTTCTCCTCGTATAATTGACCAATTCCAATATGTGATTTTATGATTAATTAACTCAACATTATTGCAATTAAAATTAGAAACAATCAGCCACTTGGTTACATTACCGGATTTGTTTTTATTTTATCTGTAAGTTCATTTATTCTTTCTTTTTGACTTTATGTTCAAATTTTTATTTGTCATTCTGACGGAAATGTTTTTATATGTCTTATCTGCAGCTTTGGTTTTTCGAGCACACATCTCTTTTTACTCCTGCTATACCCGAGGCTCGATCTCGCATATTGAGGTGGCAAACAAATCATGGGTGGACATCATCAGAGATTCATGCAACATTTCAGAGGATGATCATGCTCAGAAAAGTCATTTATAGATTTAAAATAATTTCTTGACTGAATTTACGTATTACAGTATTATTTTCATTGCAGGTTAACGACACATTCATAGACTTGAAGGAAGATGAGATCCATCTGCTGTCCAATCCTGAGCAGAGGCCACATAGCTCTGCTACTGTACTTCCTCCACGTGAAACTCCGGTCGGCCTACCGTCACACACATCCCCAGGCGGCGATCCGATCGTTTCAAGTGAGGTCACCCTACGTGCAACACATAAAAGGGGAAGAAATGATTTTGAAGGAATAATCGAGCTACTTAAAGCTCAGAATGAAATTAGTTTAAATATACATGAATCTGTTAATACGATTAATCAATAATTGAGCCATTTTGAGGACTCTTTGTCGACTATAAACACTGTGAATAAATGGATGACTAACGTTGAAGGGTCATTGTCCTCCCTGACTGCTATGGTTCAGAGACTAGAATAAACCAGAGGGAACGATGAGAGAAGAAAGATGAGGAAAATGTTAAAGAAGTTAAATGTACAAATTCAGGGTACAAGAGAGTTTTTAGGCCATGAAGGGCAACAGATCCAAAGAAGTTTAGAAGATGATATTCTTACTCGGGATCAGACAGTTGGAGAAGAGGCTGCTGCAGTTGTCACTCGGGATCTTCTTGTGTCCCTTGCTCATACAATATGTGTATCATTCTATTCCGTACACTAACGCTCTCATACGGTATGTTTTACTTCCTAGTTCTCATAAAAAATATTGCTCCTTTGTAGACCCCTCTTGCATTGTCTGTGATAGCTACTGATGTCCGTGAAGGCATAGATCCAGTAAAAGATGCAGGAGACAATATTCTCACAATGGTTGAGGCGCTACCAGATAGTGAACACCCAATAAAAGAGGTGCAGTCAATTATAGAAGAACCCGATCAAGTGGTACATTTTTTTTCTCCTGCGCCCCTTGTGGTAAACATATCTGTGTTTTTTTTAGCCTTTTATTTAACATAATACCGTGTCTAAAACTGTTTGTTCTTTTCTAGGCTCAAGTGGGTTTACAGTCAGATACACCAAAAGATGTCATTGATTGATGATCAACCAACGAAGACACCGAAAACTGTTTAAAACAGATAACACAGACAATTTGTTCGCGACTAAATTTCAATGACATTGGCTGGCTTAGGAACCTCTGTAGTAATCCCATCACTAGGAACTAGCCCGATTGTCATCAGCAGCCAATGCAGCACCTCCTTCAGAGAGAGCCAGACAATAATGGTACCTTTTATTTATTAACAGAGTTTTTTTTTTTAGTTTGGGTATAAAATTATTGGTACTCATAATTGTTTGGGGATGCTTACATTGAATATCATGATAGATCTTTAATAACACGGGAGGTGCAAGATGTTATTGATGACTGCATTGCCACATACATGGGCGAGTAAGTAACTATTGACACATTTTTGTTTTATGTAGTAGTTTGAAATGCAAATGTGTCAATCTTGATTATCTCAATGATGCAGACATGATTATCTTTTGAACAAAGGACATGAGAGAGCAATTGATCGAGTAGGGCTGGAGGACGTACTACTAAACAAGTGGTTTGGAAACGAATATGTCGATGTGTTTTCTGACATATTGGAAGAAATAATTAAGATGTCACGTGAACTATACCGACTATACATCTACGTAACGCCCCAATATTGGGTAAGTACACAAGTTTGATTTTTTCATATACATGTGTATCATATCATCATTTTAAACAATATTAATTATCATCTTTTGCAGATGCATAAGACAATGAATAACGTCACTTTTCTGCGTCACATCACAAAGGAAAGTGTTAAGGACGCAGATGTTATTTTATTTCCGATAATTCACAATGGTCATTGGACTTTGTTGGTGAACGAGCTCAAGTTGAAGAAGTGGAAATTATATGATTCTCTGCCCGACAGTATACATTTGGATGTTGCTCGCGAAGTGGTTAGTATATATGAATCATTTATATCTATTTTCTTTTTTAACTCGCATCACATACGCAAATAACACTCCGATAACGCGATTACACATATAAACACTAATATCACATCTATAACATATCGATAAGCTCACGAATATACGCATCGTGTATGCACATCTGTCTCATCGATGACCTGAGACACAATACCTCACCGATAACACATCGATGACTCACTGATAACACACCAGATAACACAAAAATAACACATCGCACCGATACTCTCACAAATAACGACTCGACAACACGAATAATACGTCAATAACTACGATGATATAGCGTCGATATATACAAAAATAACACAGCACACCAATACCTCACAAATAACACTCCGACATTAACTCATCGATAATTTTTTTGGCGGCGCAAACTTTTTACAAATCAAGCTCGACATGCTTTTGGCAGAGCCAAACCTGAGAAATGGGAACTTTCACTTGTTAAGGATGTACTAACTCAACGCAATAGTCTCGACTGCGGCATGTTTGTATGCAAATACGTGGAAAAATTAGTTCTGAAAGAAGAGGTCGGTTGGAACAAATATCTTAACTGGCAGGATGACAGAAATATATATAACTGAATTTGTATTCGCCTTGTGTATGTGGTCGAAGAATAAAACCGATTTAATTTTTCAATATCTCCCTTCGTGTTATAAGTATGTTGCGGCGATATAACATGCAGAGAATATTCCCTGCGTTTTATTTAGCGCGGTATGTAGTAAATTTATGTGGTATTACTGTGTTATAACGCATTATAATCTCAAATTTCACGTTATTATCGTATTATAACGATAAATTACCTCTTATTAATGTGTTATAACGCCTGATTACGTGTTATAACGTCTGATTAAGTGTTATTAAGACGTTATACCTCACAATTTACGTGTTATATAACATATCAGATTTTCATTACAAATCACAAAAAAAAAACACATTTAATCATTAAAACCTTATAAAAATGATTAAATTATTTAATTTTTATAACCATATAATCATCAAAACAATACTATAAATACATATAACCATAAACATTATGTTATGACTATTAGTGAAATACATTACAATAAATATATATCATTTATTGAGTCCATCTACAAACCCGTATATCCTATTGTTGGTTTTAAATGCATCGTAATCCTGTAAAAATATAGAAATTAGAAGTGAAATAGAAATCAAATACTGATGCTACTAAACCTGCAAGTGACTTTAATTATGTAATATAAGTGAAATTTTACACTTGGCTGAGACAATCTGACATTTCAATTAAATTTGCCTCATATGGAAAATCAAGTCCTCGGGTTGTTGATGCCTCTTGAGCTTTTCCTACATGCAGTAGTCTATGTAAACTCATGAGCAAAATGCATAGCTTAACATATCTAAGCATATTGAAATACATACTCTTTGGTCGCTTATTTCTCTCCCAATATCCTTTCAACCTCGATGTAGGTAGGGGTGTAAATGAATCGAACACGAAGGAACAGAGCTAGTGTTCGTGTTCGAAATGTTCGAACACATCACTGTTCGTGTTTGGTTAGTTTAAAAAACCGAACAAAAAAATTTGTTCGTGTTCGTCTCATTTGCTTATCGAATAAATCGAACACGAACTTCCTAGCAAACCGAACCCGAACTGTTCGCGAACAACGAGCTTTTTGTGATCACTAGCTTTAATAGCATACTTCATCAAATGAAACGAAATTGATCGAAGTATTCAGTGCATATCGGGTAATCTATACTTCCTCGAAATGAAACGAAACCGAATAAGGCGTTTAGGATTTTGTTTAGGGTTATATTTTAATATATAGTATAGTATATTAATTATAATATTATAATATTTATATTAATATAATTAATACTTATAATATTATTATTGTTATTAATAATTTATCATATATTATAATTTATAGAATTTTAATTATTTAAAATATGATAAATTTTGATAATATATAATTATTTTTAAAATATCATAAATTTTTTATATATAATCATTTTAAATTATTTTATATTTCGAACAATAACGAACGAACACGAACAAATACATCACTGTTCGTGTTTGGTTCGTTTAACAAATCGAACAAAAAAAATTGTTCGTGTTCGTCTCGTTTGCATATTGAATGAATCGAACACGAACTTGGCGAACCGAAAACGAACTGTTCGCGAACGAGCTTTTTTGACAGCCCTAGATGCAGGAACTCCTTTCGACCTCATCTTGGCTGGATTATTCAAATTGAATTTTGCATTTGGCGTTTTCCCCTTCTTTGTTTTCTTCTTTGTTTAAGTTGTTTTCTCGCGTGTTACAGTGCTGCATTGTAACACGCAGGGAATATTCCCTGCGTGTTATACCACCTCCGCCTAATAAATGCACTTAGCTGCGGTATAACATACAGGGAATATTCCGCCAGTGTTATTTATACCGTAAATTGACGTAAATTTTGTATGAACTAACTGGATAAAAATAACAGTATTTTATGACTAATTTTTATCATTTATACTATTATGTACTATTTTATATCTATACCATAACAAGATAAAAATAAAAACTCAGCAAATTCAGATAATATTGACACAAAGCACTATATATAAAGCACGGTACATATTTCAAATTGATCCATAAAGCACTGTACATAACGATTCAAAGAAATCAATGTTTGTACATGTACAAACTATGACTGATCCAGGAGATATTCAAAAATTAAATCAGCTTTATTCTTCGACCACATATACAAGGCGAATGCAAATTCAGTTCTATATCTTTTCATGTCATCCTGCCAGTTAAAATATTTGCTCCAATCGACCTCTTCTTTCAGAACTAATTTTTCCTTGTATTTGCATACAAACATGCAATAGTCGAGGCTATTGCGTTGAGTTGGTACATCCTTAACAAGTGAAAGTGCCCATTTCTCAGGTTTGGCTCTGCCAAAAGCATGTCGAGCTTGCTTCGTAAAAAGTTTGCGCTGCCAAAAAAAATTATTGATGAGTTAATGTCGGAGTGTTATTTGTGAGGTATTGGTGTGTTGTGTTATTTTTGTGTTACTGGTGTGTTACTGCTGTGTTGTTGATGTGTTATTGGTGTTGTCAGAGTGTTATTTGTGAGGTATTGGTGTGATGTGTTTGGTGAGTTATTGGTATGTTATTGGTGAGGTCTTGGTGTCTTGTGTCATTGGTGAGGTATTGGTGTCTTGTGTCATTGGTGAGGTATTATTGTGTTACTGATGTTTTATTGGTGAGTTATTGATGTGTTATAGATGTGTTATTGGTGTCTAATTGGTGTGTTATTGATGTTTATTTGTGTAATTGGTGTTATCGAAGTGTTATTTGTGAGGTATTGAGGTGTTAAAAAAAGAAAATAAATATAAATGCTTCATATATATACTAACCACTTCGCGAGCAACATCCAAATGTATACTGTTGGGCAGAGAATCATATAATTTCCACTTCTTCAACTTGAGCTCGTTCACCAACAAAGTCCAATAACCGTTGTGAATTATCGGAAATAAAATAACATCCGCGTCCTTAACACTTTTCTTTGTGATGTGACGCAGAAAAGTGGCGCTATCCATTGTCTTATGCATCTGTAAAAGATGATAATTAATATTGTTTAAAATGATGATATGATACATATGTATATGAAAAATTAAACTTGTGTACTTACCCAATATTGGGGCGTTACGTAGATGTATGGCTGGTATAGTTCACGTGACATCTTAATTCTTTCCTCCAATATGTCAGCAAACACATCGACATGTTCGTTTCCAAACCACTTGTTTAGTAGTACGTCCTCCAGCCCTGCTCGATCAATTGCCCTCCCATATCCTTTGTTCAAAAGATAATCATGCCTGCATCATTGAGATAATCAAGATTGACACATTTGCATTTCAAACTACTACATAAAACGAAAATGTGTAAATAGTTACTCACTTGCCCATGTATGTGGCAATGCAATCATCAATAACATCCTGCACCTCCCGTGTTATTAAAGATCTATCTGGATATTCAATGTAAGCATCCCCAATATGAGGCTGTAAAGTGAAACTGTTATGAGTACCAATAATTTTGTACCCAAACTAAAAAAAGAAAAGCTCTGTTAAAGAATAAAAGGTACCACTATCGCCTGACTCTCTCAGAATGAGCTGCTGCATTGGCTGCTGATGACAATCGGGCTGGTTCCTAGTAATGGGATTACTACAGATGTTCTTTAACCAGCCAATGTCATTGCAATTTGGTCGCGAACATATTTTATCTGCTTTAGACAGTTTTCGGTGTCTTCGTTGGTTGATCCTCACTCAATGACATATCTTTTGGTGTATTTGACTATAAACCCTCTTGAGCCTAGAAAAGAACAAACGATTTTAGACACGGTATCACGCTAAATAAAAGGCTAAAAAAACACAAAGAAATGTTTACCACAAGGGGCGCAGGAGAAAGAAAATGTTCCACTTGATCGGGTTCTTCTATAATTGCTTGCACCTCTTTTATTGGGTGTTCACTCTCTGGTAGCGCCTCGACCATTGTGAGAATATTGTTTCCTGCATCTTTTACTGGATCAATGCCTTCTCGGGCATCAATAGCTTTCTCGGGCATCAATAGCTATCACAGACAATGCAAGAGGGGTTTACAAAGGAGCAATATTTTTTATGAGAACTAGGAAGTAAAACATACAGTATGAGAGAGTTATTGTTATTGTACGAAATAGAATGATTTACATACCGTATGAGCAAGGGACCCAAGAAGATCCCGAGTGACAACTTCAGCGGCTTCTTCAACTGTCTGATCCCGAGTAAGAATATCATCTTCTGAACTTTTTTGGATCTTTTGCCCTTCATGGCCTACAAGCTCTCCTGTACCCTGAATTTGTATATTTAACTTTTTTAACATTTTCCTCCTTTTTCTTCTCTCATCGCTCCCTCTGATTTATTCTAATCTCTGAACCATAGCAGTCAGGGAGGCCAATGACCCTTCAACGTTAGTCATCCATTTATTCACAGTGTTTATAGTCGATAAGGAGTCCTTAAAATGGCTCAAATGTTGATTAATCGTATTAACAGATTCTTGTATATTTAAACTAATTTCATTCTGAGCTTTAAGTAGCTCGATTATTCATTCAAAATCATTTATTTCCATTCTATGTGTTGCACGTGGGGTGACCTCACTTGAAATGTTCGAATCGCCACCTGGGGATGTGTGTGACGGTGGGCCCACCGGAGTTTAACGTGGAGGAAGTACAGTAGCAGTGCTATGTGGTCCCTGCTCAGGATTGGACATCAGATGGATCTCATCTTCCTTCAAGTCTATGAATGTGTCTTTAACCTGCAATGAAAATAATACTTTGATATGTAAATTCAGTCAAAAAATTATTTTAATTCTATAAATGACTTGTCTGTGCATGCTCAATTCTCTGAAAGGCTGCATGGATCTTTGCTGCTATCCACTCATGATTTGTCGGTCACCTCAACATGCGAGGTCGAGCCTCGGGTACGACATGAGTAAAAAGAGATGTGTGCTCGAAAAATCAAGTTGCGGATAAGACATATAAAAACATTTCTGTCAGAAGAACAAAGAAAAACTTAAACATAAAGCCAACAAGAAAGAATAAATGAACTTACAGATAAAATAAAAACAAATCCGGTAATGTAACCAAGTGGCTGATTGTTTCTAATTTTAATTGCAACAATGTTGAGTTGATCAATCATAAAATCACATATTGCAACAGGCCAGTTATACGAGGAGAACGCCTGAACGTTCTCCCCTAATGCACTAAGCACTGCAGGCACAACAAAATTGTTTGAGAGAAAAAATAAATTTGTTAGTAAAAATTTAAGAAATAACTTTTCAAAAGGGGTTGTAGAATCTCCTGTAAACGTCGTCTAATCGTCCTTTATTGCTCTCACACCTGCACGAGCCGGGGGAGTCTTCCTCCAACTAATTGCTTGTCCTCTGTTCGGCACGCCCAACAACAGTGAAAGATGGTCAGGGTGGAATTTGACCATTTTACCACCCATGACAAAGGCCTTCCTCTCATTATTCCAAAATCTCATGATATGTAGAGTCAACACATTATGCTGGGGATAGGGAGACATATCAAAAAATTGGATGACATTAATTTCTCTTAGGAAATTCATGGTTTCCTCGGGCACATTTTCTCTAACGGTATCAAGTGCTCCCTTCTCTACAGAAGGACGACATCTACAATTGAATGCTCTTGCACTCATAACCCTACAAGAGCAACAATGCAAAAGATAATATTATTTTATGGAAATCTTTCTTCATTCACTCATTTTATAGTGACAATATTGCGTTATAGTGTCGGCATTGTGTTATGTTTATGTTATCATGCTGTTATAGTGTGTTATGATTTTATTATGTGTTATTGTTGTGCTATCATTGGCTTATCATTGTCTTATAGTTCTGTTATTGTGTGTTATGGATGTGTTATTGTTGTGTTATAGGTATTATGATTTTGCTATAGTGTGTTATAGTTGTGTTATAGTATGTTATAACTGTGTTATCGTGTGTTATAGTTGTTATCATTGTGTTATAAATGTGTTTTACTGTGTTACAGTTGTGTTATTGTAGTATTATGGTTGTGTTATGAGTGTGTTATGGGTATGTTATAGGTATGTTATGGGTGTGTTATGGTTGTGTTATTCTTGCATTATTGTGGTATTATTCTTGTATTATTGCAGGATACACCACAACAATACAATTTAAACCCTAGTAATACAACAATAACACATAATAACACAATCATAATACAATCTTAACAACCAATAACACAACAATAACTCAATCAAAACTTCAGTTACACAATTATAACTCAGCATAACACACCATAATACAACAATAACATGTATATAAAATACTATAACACTATAGCACATTAATAACACAGAGTAACACAGCTATAACACGACAAATCTTAAGTTAACCACAACACAACCTTAAAATAACCATAACACAACCCTTAAATAACCATAACACAACATTATCACAATAACAATTTTATAACACAGCTATAACACATACCCTAGACTATAACACAACCATAACACAACAATAATACAATCATAACACAACAATAACCCATACATATCACAAAAATAATACAACAATAACACTAAATAATCCAACAATAACACAACAATATTAGCTAAGAGATTTAGCATAAATATAATGACATATTACCTAAGAGACTTCGGGATGCCGCTTCTTCCTTTACTGTCCTTGCAGCTTTTCATTGTCAGTGCTTCTTCTTTCGCTCCCTCTTCTTGGCCGAACGACGGGAGTGAGAGCGAATGACAATGGAGCCGACAGAAACCCTAAAGTGCGAGGAGAGGAAACCGAGCGAGCAATGGAGCTGTGGAAACAGAGTGCCGAACGTAGCACCGAGAGCCGACGGGAGTGAGAGCGAATGACAATGGAGCCGACGGAAACCCTAATGTGCGAGGAGAGGAAACCGAGCGAGCAATGGAGTTGAGGAAACCGAGCGCCGAACATAGCACCGAGAGCCGAATAGATGAAATCTTCGAAATTTTTTTTTTTGTCTTGTTCCGCCGTTTCGTTTCGGCAGGCTAAATTCGGGCCGGGCTTATTTAAACAATTGCATCTTTTAAATTTTTGGTTGAGGGACCCACATTACAGGTGTGTTATTTTGATTGGACTCCGCACGCAACTCTGCGTGCGGAGTCCGGATTGAATAATTTTTCTAAATTATAATATCATTTTTATATCTCTTCTAAACCAATTGTATGAATGGCATTCAGGCTTAATTAGTGAAATTGATTTCCTCTATTTTTAAATTTTATCGGTCATTTCAATATGAATATTTGTATTCTCACATTATGAATATTAATGCATTATAGTAATAAATTTTACATATCGAGCGATGTAATATTGTGAATGATATTAACTACATAAATTATTTTTCTGTGTATGCTTGACTATGATGGAGTCACCCCTTTATGATAATGATGGGGAAATGCTAATGTATCTGTACACATATAGAAAAGTATGTTAATGTTGAAGTACCTTAATTGGTACAATTTTTAGACAATGCTACTGTGATAGCTGTATAAATATAGAATGATATAGTAAAACCCATTGAATTACATGAAATAACATAAGTGATTATATTCTTAAATTATCAAAGGCCTTATATTGATTTATTAAAAGCTTATTTGGCATGCACATTGCTTTCTTTTCCCATTATATTACTATAGTTTAGGAGTGTAAGTATTCACTTGTTTTTGTTAGCCTACTATTATTTTAAACTAACTTTTATACGTGTAATTAATTGATTAAAAGATAAGCAATAGAAAAGAACATGTTTGTAGAAGATACAGACAACCTTTAATGAGGTAAATTTAATTTTACTTCTTTAGTATAATTTTTTTAGCGGCTCTTCATTTAATTAAATGTTTATTATAGAAAATGAATATAGAGATTTTTATTTTTCACTGTCCGACCGTCTGTAACCTTCTTGATTAATTTAAAGTCCCGGGCCGAATTGTTGCAGCTTTAATGTATTAAACTTATTCTTTACTAATTGATTTGAATGACTTTTACTTATGTTACCGTAGATCTATCTTTTCTCATTTTTAATATAGTTCACTTTTTAACTATTGGATATATCGAAATTACTTAAATCTATTTTCATTTATCTTCTTTAGTAGACATCACCTTATTCATTTTTTTCTTTTTGATATATTCTTTCTTTAATTTACTCTTTCTAGTTTTGTCATACATACATCTCAACATTTTCATTTCTACCACACTCGACGTAGCAGTCAATCACTTTTTTATTGCCCACGCTTGGATCAAAATAGATAAAATGGCCAAAGTTGTTCTTTGCCTTTTTTGTGAGGGTCTATTTTAGTCCCAAATTTTGTGAAAGGTCTATTTGATCACATTTTTTAAGCAAGAAAAAATTTATCTTGCTGCCTAAACTTACAAAAGCTCAATTGATTGATTTTAAAAAGGAGGGTATTTTAGAAAATTATATTTTCTTCTCAAGTTTTTAGTAAATATAATTTCAAACTTAGCTTTCTTTCTCGAATGGATTGAGATCGTGCAAGTTATTAAGTAACTCGATTTTTTGTAATAAATAATTTTGTAAATAATTTTATTTGATATTTTTGTTATCTTGATTTCAGTGTAATATAACACATTGAGTTTAATTTTTTGTCACAATGGATCCAAGGTAATAAAAATATCAAACAGATTAATTTATTACAAGAAATCACCTCGCACTGGTTTTCTTGTAATTTCATTTCACTCTTATGTAGGAAAATTTAGCTGCTATAACAAGAAAAAAGAGTAATTAAGAAATTAGGTTTATTAAAGATTAAAAAATCTATTTTCTTAAGATATCATCATTTTTAATTAAATTTTGTTTCTTTTAATATATATATGATGAGAATATTTTGGTCCTAATTTAAATAGTTGGAAAAAGATCTGTTCTTTATATAAGTCTGGGACTAGATTAACCTCTCATAAATTAGGGGATCACTTTGATTTTTTTCTGGATAAAATAACATCATTATAGTTTGATAAATTTTATCTTTAACTTCCATGCCTTAATTATCTGTTATAATCCATGTAATGTTATTTCTTCTACATTAAGCTGTTTCTTTTTATAATTTATTTTCAATCACACATTATAGAAAGTAATGCATCTTTACTGCCATAATATTAAACAGAGTGACGCGATCTTGTCTAGATCAGAAGAAATTGTGGTGCAATTTTATTTCTTGCATTTGTGCGGATTTGGTCAGCTTAGTGATGCTTGTACAATGGGTGTGCTTTGTAGTGGTGTTTTGCATTTTGCATGAACGGACACCAATAAATGAAGGATATAACTAGTTTTAGTGTGAAATATCATAATCAGAATCTCTCTCTCTAACTTCCGGATATTGCACTAGAACTAGTATCAATTCTTCTTTTGTCGGAGGTTAGTATGGATGCCAAAGCGAGGGTACAAGAGTTTTTGAGGCTATACGAAGAGTTTAGGAAAGAGATCACCAGACAAAATCACAAGTACCAGGTGCAAGTTAATAAAATCAGGAAGAGGGTGACTTTTCAAGAGGGAGATCGAGTCTGAATCTGACTAAAGAAAGAGATTTCACACGAGAAAGAGAGATCCCACGAGATTTCTAGGGAAACTCAAGCCTAGAGCAAAAGGACCTTTCAGGATCCTTAAGAAGCTAAATGACAATACTTATGGGATCGACTTGCCAGGGAACTACAATATTTCTGCTATGTTTAATGTGGTAGACTTGACTCCATACTATAAGGATTCAGAAGCTTTAAAGTTGAGGTCAAAGCTCCCCCGCAATGGTGAAACCCCAACAACTATATTGGACTATCTACGAGGTGGAAAGGGGAGCTGCATTTGTGTACCACTGTAACATAGGAGGGTTTGCCCACCTCCAAAATAGGTTCAGTTCCCAGAGAGGAAGGGATAGCTGCGATGACACTGTAGGATCAGAGCAACAGATGACTGAAATTCCGGCACATACATTACCAGAAGTGAAGCACCGCGACACAACCGAAGCACGCAACACTGCGACACGACTCTGCTGCTCGACACCGTCTCCACGAACGGTAGGCACCGACACTGCTTTGTCGCCAGATGAAGCACGCAACACAGGACGCGAGCACTTCTGCCTGACAACGCCGACGACGAAGACAAACAGGAAAAAAGAGAGGACGTGAGAAATCCCGTGAAGCGGTGCGCTAGGGTTCGCTATGAGGCAAAACCCTAGCAGAGCGGGCAGCATAGGACGCGAGCACTTCTGCCTGATAACGCCGAAGACGAAGACGAACAGGAAAAAAGAGAGGACGTGAGAAATCCCGCGAAGCAGGCGCTAGGGTTCGCTATGAGGCAAAATCCTAGCGAGAGCGGAGCGGAGACGACGACATGGAGCGGAACATATTTAGGGATATATATATATATATATATATATATATATATATATATATATATATATATATATATATATATATATATATATATATATGGCGGCGGTCGAGAGCTCTGCTAGGGTTCGGTATCCATGGTGGTTCTGGCCGTGGTGGAGGCGTTTCCCGGCGGCCTCGACGGTATCTCGCGCGACTTCGCCATGTTTCGGCGAGTCGTCTCCATCGTCTACATTGTATCTTCAATACGATACGACACTCAGTCGTCTTCCGCGCAGGATCGCACGAGCACGGGTGATCTCAGCTGCGAAGTCTACATCCTCGCAGACTCGCGCGAAGCTGTCTGCTGCGACGTCTGCGCTCCAGGATCGCACGAGCACGGGCTATCCTCCTCGCAGGCTCGCGCGAAGTTTGCTGCGACGTCTGCGCGCCAGGATCGCACGAGTCTGACAGCTGCACATCTTCCTGCGGTCAACAATGGCCTCAGGCCGTTCTTACGCCGCCGCCCTCGCCGGCGACAACTCCGCCCGCGCCCCTCCACGTGCTAATATGTTCCGCGGAGGTTCCGTGATGCTTTCGAGCGAGGTGTCGAGAGTGGGTTTCTCAAAAGCATCCGCAAAGACGGCGAACCCGCAATCTTGCTCACCTGAGGAAGAAATCTCATCCTAGCCGCTGCCTTGTAAGTTCGTTTCTAGTGGGTAAGTTCATCTACGGTAATCCTAAACTTGAAGCTAATCCGAAAGAATTTGAGCAAATGAAGCATCGATGGAAGTTGGAAGATAGGAAGATCTGGATGACTAGACACTTTCTCATCCGATTAACGGATGATGCGGATTATGCCGAGTGTTGCTTCGAAGACTTCTTCGGATAGACGATCGGGTGATGAAGGTCGTTGAAATGGACGGTGGATTTTGACCATCGCATCGAACCTCCCATAATTCCAGAGTGTGGCTACGCTTCCGGATTTGCGGTACGTCTTTATGATCGAGAACTCTCTTCACTTTTGCAAAGATATATGGAACGCCAGCTCCGCACGTATCCGCCTACGGAAGCATCTATATAGACCTTCGAAGCTAGAATATTGATTGAACGAGATATTACTTTACCCTTCCCGAAGGAGCTTTGGATCAGCACACTGCATCGGGGATTTTGGCAACCAGCGGAACTCGAATGAGTACTCTCCGTACCGCACCTCGCCACTCTCACCGACGAGTGTTACCACTTGCATCCGAATCTATAACCTCCCCGTACAAACGTTACTGGCCCACACATTCCTGCGACGGATATACCGTCTTCCCTAGTTTCAGAACAGGGTGACAAGGATCGACCCTTGGAGGTACATCAGGTAGTTGCTATTGATAGGCAGGACATGGCAACATCTCAGTCTTCTTCTACTTGAGCAGCTATACTACCACTTCAGGTTCCCACTACTATGGAGGGAGTTCAGACTCCCCACCTTGACATATCTGAAGACAGGGATGACACAAACACTCATAATCAGACGACGGAAAAGGTGCCTACTTCTACGGAGGAAGATCTACTGGATAATAGTACCTTGGCTGTTCTACCCGCTCAAGGGGTAGGAGAGTCCCAAGTATTGGAACCAATAACTGCAGCAGCCTTTGATCAGACGCCTCACTCCTTGGAGGAACTGTGGCAAGTGTATACCTCCCGGCGGAAGAAGAAGACTGGGGGTACTATGCTACTTGGGAATCTTATGGATAACACTTTGGTCTCTCCTGGTAATGGAGAATCACTCAAGAACTTGATTATTGAATGCGCTACAAGAACCCATGGAAGAGGAAGGCTTTGGCGACCTCGTCAACTCAGAAAGTTTTAGTTGCATGATTTTCTTTTGTCATATCTGTTGTACTGTTTGTTTGAGCTTTTTGCTTTTTGCTTTTTATGAGTAGAGTTCCATCAATATGCCCTCTCCTACTATTTTTTTTGTAACCCCTTTTTTATTAATGAAAATGGCATTAGGGCTTCTTTTATATATATATATATATATACATAGATGTATATTTAACAAAGGCTAACGCATCATATAGATCGTCTCATAAGGATTGCATCAACAAATTTTGGGTTCCTCTATCTTTCAAATTCCAATATTATTTTTTGGTATAAGCATTTGCGACATCTAATTCCTCATATATGAAAAATTTGTATTCAATTTATTTATCAACAAAGATAGTCTTCTTTCAATTGCCAAATATGTGTTATTTCTAAATAAACAAACCATCCAAAACTTTTCATTTTATTCCTAGTGATATTTAGGGACTTACTCAACCTACTAATTTGATAAGAACCTTCTGGTTCATAACCTTTATTGATGAGCATAAAAAGTATGTTGGGTATATATCATGAGAGAAAAATTTAAGTATTTTCTTTGCTAAAAAATTCCTTAAAATTATTAAAATTAAAATTTAAAGTTCTAAGTCATCTTTTTTTATGACAAAAAAGAGAATTTTTCTTCCACATTTACTCGATTTTTGAAAGAGAATGGGATTTTCCATTAAAATTCTTGTTCTATACCATTCTATAAAAAGGGGTGATTTAGAGAGAAAATCAACCTTGGTTGAAAATGGTATGGGTTATTTAGAGAGAAAATCACCAACAACAACAACACCAACACCAACAACAAGCCTTTATCCCACTAAGTGGGGTCGATTACATGAATCCTTTTTCTTCATTGTGTCTCATCAAGTGTCATATTTTCATTTAATTCTAATAAATTAAGATTATTTTTTAAACAATATGCCCAAATCTTTTTAGGTCTACCTCTGCCTTTTTTAATATATGTGAAACATCTACCCTCCTAATCGGATCATTAGATGATTGACTTTTAATGTTATCAAACCATCTAAGATGAATCTCTCTAATCTTGTTTGCCCCTTTGCTACACCAACCGTTTTACGGATACTTTCATTTCGCATTTTATCTCTAAGTGTCAAGCCATTCATCCACCTAAGCATTCTCATCTTAACGACACTTAACTTAGTTTTATGCTTCCCTTTTAAAGGCCAACATGCTGCACCATAAAGCATTGCAGGTGCACCAACATCTTATAAAATTTCCTTTAAGTCTAAACGGTATTTTTCTATCGCACAATTGCATGATGCATTCCTCCACTTCAATCATCTAACTGAATTCTACTAATAACATTCCTATCTATATCACCATCATTGTGAACAATAGACCTGTGATATCTAAAACATTCATATCTTTTAATGATTTGATCACCCATAGTTACAACTCTACAACTCGATCTTCTACTACTAATATTACATTCCACGTATTCAGTTTTAGGTCTAATTAAACGTAGTCCTTTAGAGTCTAATGTAGACCTCCATAATTCAAGTTTTTTGTGAACTCTTTCTCTGGTCTTATCCACAAGAAGGATATCATCAGTGAAAAGCATACACTAAGGTACATCATCCTATAAATGTCCAGTTAGAGCTTCCATTACTAATGCAAAAAGACATGGGCTTAAAGGCTATTTCTGATGTAATCCAACAACGACAACAACAATAACAAGCCTTTACCCAACTAGGTGGGGTTAGCTACATGAATTTTTTTCCTTCATTATGTCCTATTGAGTGTCATATTTTAATTTATTCTAGTAGATTAATATCATTTTTTGTACAATATGCCCAAGTCTTTTAATGTTTGCCACTACCTTTCTTAACATAAGTAGAATCTAAAACATATACTCTCCTAATCGGATCATCAGATGATCAACGTTTAATGTGATCAAACCATCTAATATGACTTTCTCTAATTTTGTTTGCCATTGGAGCTACACAAACCTCTCACGAATATATCCCTTTAACACTGTCACTTGGAAAATACTTGGTCAATCCTCCTCCTGTTCAAACACAAGTAACTACTTTAGTATACATATCTTTAATGACTTGAATATAAGTCATATCAACACCTTTTATTTCTAGAACTCTCCAAAGAACTTCTCTTGGGACCTTATTGTATGTTTTTTATAAATCAATAAAAATCATATGTAGTTCCTCACTCTCTCTGTACATCTCCACCAAACTCTCAGTAAATGTATATCTTCTATATTAGACTTTTCCGACATATATCTAAACTGATCATGAGAAATCTTTGTATCATGTCTTACCCTATCTTCAATTTCTCTTCCCATAATTTTAGTGTATGACACATTAATTTAATTCCTCTTTGATGCATGCTAGAGAATTCGAGGCGGTAGAGCAACAAATTATCGTCTTCACGTTGTACGAAAATTCAGCACGCACACGGATGAAAGAGAAACAAACGATGAAGTCTCCAAAGGTTTTACGTGGAAAACCCGTAAATAGAAAAACCACTGGGCCTGGCTCAGCTTCGAAGTTTCACTTTTAATTGATGATTACAGAAATCTCTTACCCTACAGATAAAAAATAATAACTATATTTTTTCAGATTCCAGCGTCGACTGACGACGTTTAGTTAGTGGTGATTGACGATGATGGTTAGCGGTGGACGACGACGGCTGACGGAGGTCAACGGAGGTCGACGACAGTTGACAATTGTAGGCGATGGTCGACGGAGGTTGGCGGTGGTCGATGATTGTAGACGATGGTCGATGGAGGTAGGTGTGGTCGACAGCGATTGACGGTAGTCGACGACGGTTGACAGTGGCCGATGACAATAGGCGGTGGTCGACGACGGTAGGCGGTGGTCGATGAAGGTTGGCGGTTGACGACGATTGGTGGTTATCGACGGCGATCTACGGCGGTTAGCAGTGGGTCGATGGAGATTGACGATGATACCCAGTTGCACCTTCTTCGCAAGGCCTCAGCTTCTCTCTCTAGGCTTCTCGCTTCTCATGTGAGGGGTGGAGGTTTATTTATAGGATATTGGGTGCAATTAAAGCAAAAATATGAATCATTTTGATCGGATGGTCCAGAGATCTTCCCTTGAATAGATGACGTTTTAGGGGCATTTAGATGTCTTAATGACGTTGGAATTGAGTGATCTTAGGCTCGTTGGATTCGTCTTGTTGAGACGCTCGATTCGACTATGAACTTGTTAGATTCGACACCCGTTTGACCTTCCAAATGTGTCAGAGAATCTTCCAACAACAATTAAATGAGTTGATCCAAGCTTGATTTAACTCAGATTGGACTAACTTTGATGTCATTAAGTTCCTCTCATTGAGCCGATCAGTTTGACTATAATTTTGTTGAAATCAGATTTCTGGATGACTTTTTATCAAGATTTGAACATCCCCTGCTCAAAATATTTTTTCGTGATTTGCGCCATGCTTCGAGATTCGTGGCGGATAATAAAAATTTGTTAGTGGCGTATTACTCTTGAATTTGCACACTCTTGTGAGTCCCCTTTATTCTTAAAAGTGGGGACCAAAATACTCTTTCTCCTCTTAGTTGGCATCTTTTTAGTTTTTAAACTAATATCAAAGTGTTTAGTAAATTAAGAAACTCCAAAATCTTCTAAATATTTCCATACTTCAATTGGAAGATCATTAGATCCTACTGATTTTCCACCCTTCGCATTTCTTAAATCCTCAACTTTTTTTTACTAATGCGATGATAAAGAAAAAGTTTTATTATTATTAGTGATATTTAGATCATTAAGTTGATTGTATCTTCATAAACTTCATTGAAAATTTTATTAAATTATCTTTCACCTATGTTGAATATTTTCATTTAAGAAAAATAATTTTTGATTTTTATCTTTTATACACTTTATTTTAATTAAATCTTTACTTTTATCATCTCTATGTTTAGCTTATGTTTAGCTTAGTCTATACTTATATTTTTCACTTTTTTTAGTATCCAATCTGTTATACATATATTTTTCATCTTCTTTTGTATCCAATCTATTATAAAGTTCACTAAAAGTAGAATTCTTTGCATCATAAATTATTCTCTTAGACTCCTTACGAGCCATCTTATATTTTTTCCAGCTTTCTGGGTTCTTCGATTTAAAATAATTTTTATAACAAAACTTCTTATATTTTATCTTTCCTTGCACATTATTATTCCATTATTAATTATTTTTATTTATAAATAAATTTTTTTATTCTCCAAATATAACTTTTACCACTTGTTTAATAGTGATTGATAGTTTATCTCACATAGAATTAGCTTATTCATGAATATCCCAAATTTTAAAATGTTGAAGTTTACTTGTAAAAATAATTTTATTTGTTTAGGTGCCCCTAATCTAATTCTATGACACTGTTTCATTGTATTTTTAATCTTCTAACTTCTTATCTTAAAATCCAAAACTAATAATCGAAGTTGAGTACTCAAATTTTATTCGAAATGACCTTATAATCTTTACATTCCCGACCATCTCTTTTTCTTATAAAATATAATTATTTCTGTTTTACTAGATCCATTCTTATAAGTAATAATATGCTTTTCTCTTTTATTAAAGTATTAACAGTAACAAAAACATAAACCAATAAAATCTAATATGGTTCTACCTTTCTTATTAATCACTCCAAAATCGTAGCCCCCATGAATATTTCTAAAATCTTCTACCATTCTACCAACATGTCCAATTAAATCTTCTTTAATAAAAATTTTTTCTTCAAAAGGTAACGTTTGTATCAATTCTTTTAGGTATTTTGAATCTATATCTAAACCTACTCAAGGAGCATAAGTTTTTATAACATTAAAATCTCAGCAATAATCTTTTAAGGCTATAATTTTGTCTTCAATTCTATTAATTTTTAGAACACTATATTTCAAACTCTTTTTTTATAATCACACCCACACAATTTTTAGTGCAACTCCTACCCGAATAGCATAGATTAAAATCTAAGCTATCTCCTAGTTCGGAATAGTGCCACCTTCCTTCACTATTCATGTATCGTCGTTTGTCTTAGCATTCAGTTTTTGTCTTTTTTGTCTACAGAGAGTTCCCGATATCTCTTGTTCTCTTTGAGAGTTGTATTCGACGGCGAGAAGGTACTTCGATTGTAACTCATCATCCGGTGGTGTGTATCTTCCTTCCTTTTCATCCCCGAACTCTTCCTCGCTAGTTCATCTCCTTTTACTCGCCGCTGTCTCCTTTTCCTCTCATTTGTTGGCTGCCAACCTTGCTGCCTGCTCCAGATTGGATTGCTTTCAGGACTCCCCTGCTGTTCTGCAGTTGGCCTCCCCGCCTCGGTCTGATACGTGACCATCAACCGCCACACCCTTTCCCTGTCAACCCATCCCACTGCAGGTCTGATCCTCCCTGGCCCTTAACCTTGAGCCCTTGCTGCACCTTTCAACCCACCACAAGCCAGTCATCAGCCCTTCTTCGTTCACATGTACTCCGCGCCTTCGTACTGCTCAATCTACGACTACCCACGACCAGTCAACACCAGTGGGGGACAGCTCTTGTTGGGATTTTTGTGTCCTTCTTGTTATTATTTCCCATTTTGGTTGATTGTTTGTAATCCCCTATTTGAAATTAAGTCCAGTATCAATGCTGCTCCTTTGCAGATCAATCGAAATAAAATAAAATTTTGTACATTTTTCTCGCAAGAATACGTTAATGTACGTTTACTTCAGATTTTCTTGCAACAAAAAGAAAAAAAGATGTTAAACATTGTTTTTTCAGTATATATCTTGCTCAACTAGTAATATAGCGGAAATATCATGATGTTGGCTTGCAGATTCAGAGAAAAGCTTCTGCTCCCTAGCTGTTGGTACTGCTGAAGAGAGATCAACATGGTTTTGCCAAGCAAAAAAACTTAGTTTAGTATCTTTTGCTCTTCTTGCTGAGTGTGATTCCTCTTGTGATGATGATGACCGAATGATATCACTTACTGCTCTAGGAATCCGTCTGGTTGTTTCTTTAACTGATTTGAAACAATGGAAATGTTTAAAAAGTGAAAACATTGGAGAAGCCGATGCTGCTGTGAAAAGATTGATTTATTTTCTGGTTAGAAGCAGTGTTATGTACTCGAGTTTCCGGAGTTTCCTGATGAAGCTCAAAATTTGTAATGTCTGTGAGGAGTCCAAGAATATTACACCAACAGAGAACATTTTCTTGATTACAGCAAGCACACTAACTTTAGCTTTGCGTCCTTTTCAATCCAAGTCAGAGAAAGGCAATGGTGATGCCTTTGATCCTAGAATGGCCTTTGAACAATACTGTATATTCATACTGACAGTTCCATATCTCACTAGAAGGCTGCCAAATCTCCTTGTTCCTGCTGTAAGGCATCTGTCTGTACTTTCTCCATGCTTTAAAGCTCTATTGGTGAGTATTTTTTCCTATTAAAATTTTTTTATCTTTGGTAATATATAATTAAACCTCTTATTTGATGGAGAGGGAGATGAGTCTAATCTTGTCTTTATATATGGCAGGTTTTGATTTTTATGTTTCCGTGCAATTGTGAACCATTTTTTTTTTTTAGAGTTGTTTGGACCCATCTGGTTGATAAAGTTCTTTTCTTTTTCTTGTTTTTTCGGGAAAGAGATGCCTGAGAATTGTTTATTATTTTTCTTATTTAACTCAATAACACCCCTAACCACTAGATCAAATGAGCTGCACTAATTGCTCAGCTACTACCATTTTGTCCTCACCCTGTTATCATTTTATGCTACGGTTCTTCATGTCTCTTTTTGTGGGTTTATTTCTGAAAATCTAAATTCTTCACCCTCTCTTTGGTTTTAAGGTAACTTATTAAAACTAGTGATTTATTGCTTATTAAGGTTGCCTCATCTGCATTAGCAGACTATGCACCTCTTTGCTGCTTTGTAAAAGTATTTTGATTTTTAGAACTTGCTCTTGCTCTTGCTATGTGCTGTCGTCATAGGCTCAACTTGAAGTCTATGAACTGATCAATTGTGGCAGGTGCTGGCAGGTTTCCAAGGATATAATATTTGTTGAGATGTTAAAATTTGAAAATTCAGAGATTTTACAATCTACTGGTGAATTAGTCCCTTCTTGTGGCTGGGCTCTTGCCAACGTTGTAGACCTTGTAACTGAGTGTAACCACGATTCTGTTGACTCAGGGCACTTTATTCATGGTCTAGATTGTATGTTGTATGTTCAAGTTATAAATTCCATCTCTGAGAACCTTTTAGACTGTCTTGGGAATATTGGAATACTTGCCAGAAAGGAGCATCGATATGTTGAGATGGATGACCCTTCTTCACAGGATAATAGTTTGGTGAAATGCAATGGGCCAAAACTGGCATATGCAGACTTTCTAAGTCCGGTGCATCAGCAATGGCATTTAAGGAAGCTTCTGTCCTTGATACAGAAGAATGAACAAATCGAACAAACAAATTCTTGTGAATCAAATCATGACACCGATGACACTATGTACTTGAGACTAATAGATATTGTTTATTTTTATAATTTTTTTCTCAGAATATTCTCATTTTTAAACCCTACCGGTGGATCACTGCCAATTCTTAATGTGCTTTCCTTCTCTCCTGGCCTTGTAACACAATTGTGGGAAACTTTAGAAGATTCCGTTTTTGGTGGAAATGATTGCAGGCTCCTTGAAGATCCCTTAAATGTTTCTAATTTTGGCAGTTGCAACTATTCTAGTGGGGATAAAAAGCAAAAAATGGGTATGAAGGATACTGGAAGCAAGTTGGTCAACATATTTCAGAAAATTGCGGGGAAATCTACCGATTCGAATATTACCCTAATAGATGGTACTTCCCATCATAATCAAGCTTGTCTAAATGCACTTCATACATGGGATGTTCAAGGTATGAAGAGGGGTTCCCAAGGCATTTCAAATGATGTTTCATGCGTCTTGCATCTTTTTTGTGCTATATATGCACACTTACTTTTGATTCTAGATGACATTGAGTTCTATGAAAAGCAGGTATGGTGATGCATACATTTGTAGTAGATTCCAAATTTATGATGGGCTCTGAGTTTTTTTAATTTTTTTTATCTTTTTTTATTTGTTATTTATTTGGTTCCTACTGTCTTCCTTTTTGAGCTAGGTTCCCTTTACTCTTCAGCAGCAGCAAAATATCGCATCAGTACTCAACACATTTGTGTATAATTCTCTTAGTCACAATGCTGTACAAAACAGGAAGCCTGTTGTAGATGCGGCAGTTAAATGTCTTCATTTTCTCTATGAAAGGGATTGCAGACATAAGTTTTGTCCATCTTCTCTATGGGTAGCACCAGCTTGCAGAGCTCGCATTCCAATAGCTGCAGCTGCCAGAGCTCATGAAGCTGCACATTCAAATTTGCAGCTTGGGGATGCTTCAACTATTCCAAGCATGAGCTCTGTCCTAACAACTGTTCCTCATGTTTTTCCATTCGAGGAAAGGTAGAACTATTCAACTGTTTTTTACCATGTCATCAATCATTTGTTTGATACAGACATTGTTACCAAAGTTTCCATCTTTGTGCTAAGATCTAAATGTACCTTGGGAGGACGCCATGGTGAAGAATTTATCTTTTTCAAACAAGATGACATTTTTTAATGTATTTTTTGATTGAAATCCTAATGATGTATTTTTTCTCCATGGATTGCCAACTATAATCCAGTCAAGATAGTCCAGATTGTATAATATAAGAGCTAGCATTCAGAAATAATAAAAATAGACATACAATCTAATTTAAAAGAAGGCTCTTCAAGATTGTATGATTTTGGAGTTAGCATTCACAAAAATTCTTTTAAAATAGAGTTCATCTTGCATAAATCTATAATCACTTTTTATTCACATCATGTTTGCCATAATAACATGACAATTCATTACATGCACACAAGACAAGCCAAATGTGATATTAACATGATAACACTACTACATAGGGTGCAACATTAATGGTTATTGACAAAATTTTCAACTCCAAAGAAAGGGATGAAATAATGAGTTTGAAATTTTTTTTGAAAACACTATCTAGATCAAGTTGCATATTAGTAATAAGAAGGGAATTGTTTTTGATCTTACATTAAACATCGACCATCTGTTGATCAGATTAGGAGAGTAGATGTTTTAGATTCGACTTGTGTTTACAAAGGCAGAGGTAGACCTAAGAAGACTTGGGCTTATTGTATAAAAAATGATCTTAATTTATTAGAATTAAATAAAAATAGGACACTAAATAGGACGCAATGGAGAGAAAAGATTCATGTAGCCGACCCCACATAGTGGGATTAGGGCTTTGTTGTTGTTGTTGTTGTTATTGTTGTTGTTGTTGTTGTTTTTGTATTTGTCAAAATAAATATAATAAAATGTGAAGTTCTCATATTAAAGCATATTTCACTTTTCCTGTTATTTTAATAGCAAGCAATATTTATGAAGTATCGATTTGGAGACCTAGATAGGAAGATGTAATTTGGTTTAATCATTTATGGTAATAGCAAAAAATAACATATACTATGCTGCTTATTGTGGCATGCCACTTGCGCTATTTTTATGGCCTGGTGCACTTGGTTAACTAGCTCGTGCTATTTGTTGTAAGCATGGGTAATAACGCATGGAGCATAGCCCCCATAATGCACACTATTTTAATTTAGCCACCTAATTATTATAAATGTGAAATTTAATTTTATATGCCTCATACTAATGGATACTTTCCAAAAAATTATTTCAGAATAGGTTATCCCCAATAAGGGATAAATGTTATATTCACAGATTGCTTTTTTAGGTTGAAGTATTTGAAAAAGATTCGAACATGTTCAATCATTGGATGGCTGTAGTCCCCAACCCCTAATGTCCTTCACATGTCGCACTTTCATTGATGGCTTTTCTAGCTTGCTCCCATCACGACTGCTCTTCTCTTTCACTCATCCATTGAGGTGCTGGTGCAAACATCTCTCCCCTCAAAACATCGTTGGTCTCATCAACATCTTTCTCTAGGAAGTTCTATTTCAAACATCTCATCTTGTAAATATGTTATCAATTCTAACTAATGTTGTTGCTCTTATCAAAACGTTTCCCCCATGATCTCCAGCTAACTTTGCCCTATTGGGAAAAAACATGCATAACGTTCATCACTTTGTTCTATTCTATTGCGAATGCTGTCGCTCGGTTGGATTCAAATGTGACTTAAATGCAAGTGGCTGTGGTGTTACTTGAGCTTAAGCATCACTTTGATTATTTTTATTATCATGATGGTTCATTTTTCAATTTATGAGTTTCATATTTAACTTCATTTTTATTTATAATTTTTTGATATTTTGCACTTGCTTAAAATGGCGTGTGTTTTGCCATTCATTATGTGATATGGATCCACTTTGACCTTTGTGCGATTTGCTATTTTTCATTAACTAATTTGGGTTTGACACAAGGTTTGACTTGCTAGACTTATTTGAAATTTGATATTTGTGGTTATGTGTCCCAATTCAATATTTTTGTGCTTTACCAAAATTATAGATGATATCATGATTATGTTAATTCCTATCACGAAATAATACTTGAGCAACTATGGTGGAAAGGAAGGATTTGGTGCCGATTTGTTGACGGATCATTATTTATGATGATTTTATGTCATCTTTTCTTCTAGTAAAGTGTCTTGAAAATTGATTTCCTTTGTAACATATAATGTCGGTAGGGGAGATAAAGAGATATGACTAGCTTGTGAGATGTGCTAATGAAGGAATGAAGTGTGGATACCGATTTCTATTTGGCAAGGAAATTCTAAGTTCAATGGAGAGATAGCGAGGGAAGAGATTGGTATGTGGAGAATCACATGAAATAAATTAAGAGTTAGAATCATTTGAAAAGAGAGACAGAGGAGTTAATATTTGAATTGCAAATAATTTAATAATGACCATTTAACCCTTATTTATAGAAATATAAGGCTAAACTAAATTTGAACTTAAATCTAATTAAGTGCTAAATTCCTATTAGAATCCTAATAGTTAAATGAAATCATTGAAATAAATCATAGAATAATTTATAATACTAGAATATTATAGAAATAATCTAAATTTATTTTTAAAGGATATATTGTGTTGCATCAATAAGGCTTCACAATAATTTTGTAGATGCCCGCGTTGCTTAAATAAGTTCACCTAATGAAGCAGAAGTTGTTTATGATGCACTTCATTTGATCATTTGAAGAATGAAGGCACCCGTTATATATTACTCTGGTTCGATACTTCGCCATATTATTGAAGCAAAATTACAAGCTTTATCTTGAAGACTAACACAACGTTATGGTTTGACGTAAAAACATTTGAGTTGATTGTTATCTTGAATAGCGATTGATATATTTGTTAAAATATCAATAAACATGGATTGAGAGATTTTTTTTAAGTTTTTATTTTGTGGTTATAATTTATTTTCACTTGGTTTCTTGTTATTTTATATTTATTTCATATTTTAGATTATTTGATTTGCTATGATAAGAGGAAAGAGAATTTATGTTTACATTTATAAATAACCCCTTAACCTAACCCTATTTGGTGAGATTAGAAATACTTACTTTTGATTTTTATCTGGTACCAGATAACTAGATTTCTCGTGACAAGCCTTCAATATCTTTGACCACTCTTTCTCATTTTTGTGACTCACCTTTGACATTATAACCTTCTCATCCGTCGTTGTCAGACTCATCGTTGACATCTCAGCTCACTTTTTTGACTTACCATCATTATGACTCGGTTGTTCAACTCATCTCCCTCTCATTATATCATTCATTGCTTCAACTGGGAGCTGCAGGTTTTCGATGTCTACTTGATGTTGTGTCCCGAGTCATTTAACTTTTGATCTATTAACCGGGCATCTAGCTTGATCTTTTGATCACATGTAGATGAAAATTTTAAACAATTGTTGTGATTGCTTGTCGATCACTCGCTTTTTCTACTCCAATGATCTTCCTTCGTCGATCGCCGATCACTTGTAGTTGTCGATCCATCAACTAGTGCAGCTTAGCTACATCATTGATCTCTTGCTGCCTTTTGCAGTCACCAACCTTTAGTATTCTTTGATGATTTTTTATTTTTTTCATAGATTGAGTGCATTGTTGTACCATTTTCTCCCATATAGTCATAGTTGAAAGGAAGAGCGCTACTTCTGAAATGACATTTGTTTCAAAAACCTTCATTCCAGGTCCAAGCGGAGGATCTAAGAGCATTTATCTTTCCATCATTAGTCACAAGCAAAATGGCCTTAATAATCTGTAATGATCCCATTTAGTAATGTATATTGTTACACCCACGCCCGTAACAAATGTGGGCGTAACAAGACTTCCATATTGGACCAGTTGGATGCCCCCCAACTGGCCTGCCTGGTCTGTCTGCATGGTGAGAAAAGGGCAAGCGGCAATCTGTCGTGGCTATAGAAGGCAGGGAGCGGCAATTTGTTGTGGCTAAAGAAGGCAGGGAGCAGGAGGGTCAACGAGGGCTTAATCTCATACTCAAGAAGGAGAAATTAAAGGATTTTAGAGGGAAAGTTGGAAGGAAAGTTTTGAATTGAGTTTGGAGGGAAAGTTGGAAGGATTCTATTAAAGGAATAACCTAGGTTTTGTCTTTTTTATGTGTGTTTTGTTATGGCTGTTGTTTTATTTCTTATTGTGGTGTTTCTAGCGACATCTAGGGTGTGGAAGAAATTATCTACCTCTCAAATAGTAGATCAGCTTTGTATCTTGTTTGTTTTCCTTTGACTTTTGTAAGAGCAGCCTTTATTTGTTTTTCCCACTATCTATCGCCATTTCGACATGGTTTGTTCACTGATTTTGGTTCCGAGGCGTATTATATATATTTGGCAGAAAAGCAAAGATGATTACTCATTAGAGTTGCAACAACCCTGAAGAAAAAGATCTAGCATTTAGAATCTCAAAGCTAAAAAGTAACATGGTAATATTTGAACTCATTAATTCTGTCAAATGAATTATGAAAAAATTTCCTTATCTATGACATAATAAAAGAGATAAAATGCATCTATAGATACTTATTTTAGTTTGGAAACTAATTGAAATTATTTTCTATTGAAAGTACTCTTCATGAACTTGGGGAGAATTCTCTATCACGGAGTATTACAATTCCTTCAAATGCCATTAGGCACAATTTGATGTATCAGAAGTGCATGAAGATTAATATTTTAGAGATGCAAGATTATATATTAAAATCATTAAGAAGAAATCATTTCTTAAATTTATTTTGATATCGAAAAAGGATCATGATAAACAAAATGGGCGATGGCTAGGAACAAAGTTAATGCCCATAATGTCACTAAAGATTGATGATGGAATCCTCAATTTCCTCATATGTTGAAGGGTGTTGCCTTGCTGTTTGTGGTCCCTAATGACATCCAAGCCTCAACAACATCGTTCACTCCATGAACACTTGCTTGACAATACATAGTGAACTGACACATTGGAATTTTTTACTTTTTCCCAATAACCAAAAGGGTTATTGGACTAGTCTATATTAGATTTATAACGACAATCCCTAGCCGTTATTACTTACTATTAAATTTTATTTCCTCATTTTGTATTTTTGTTTTATTTCTTTATTTTTTATTTTAGTCTGTTTCATTTCTTTCATTTATTGTCTATTGTAATTGGGTTTAAATAACTCTTAAATACCTCTCATTCTATTAATAATATTACACTGCTCTATTCCAAATCTTAACAAGGTATCATGGCTTAACCATATATCCAGCAGCTCGCTGGATACCTTTGCAGATGCTGCCTGCAGTTAACTCCTATTTGTCTGCAGTTAATTTCTATTCAGAGGTAGTTAACTCCTCTCCCATCGAGAAATTTTTGCAGTATAGCTTCTTGCAGCGTGGCCATTCCCTGCCGCCACCGCCAGTCCTCTGGCTTCCCGCTTCTCCCTGCAGTGCGTTTTTTCCCTGCAACTTGTTTTTTCTCCTTTGTCAAAAGCCACATGCAGGTGCTGTTTTCTTAACCCGTCTTCCTTGTAGGTGTCTGGATTCCCGTAGTTGTATATTTCTTCGGTGACCGTACTGGAATTTGTCAATGGTTGAGAATCATAACCATATCTTCTTTGGCTCAGTCTGAATTATGGCCGATTCCTCCAAGACTGAGCCACCTTCAGAATGTGTTCTTGATTCCACCAGAGGATCAACTCCAAACTCCGCTCCATTTGAGATCGAAGGACCGGTAACCAACATGAACTTCTTGATCCCATCCTATAAACTAAACGTTAATAATTTTCTCAATGGTCTAAATAATGTCTTTGTTTATCAATGAACGCGGAAAATTTGGTCACCTCAAAGGTATGATTCGCGAGCCTCCAAAGACTTACTTGACATATAGAGCTTGGGAAGTGTAGAACTCCATAGTCATGTCGTGGATGATCAACTCCGGAGACTTCGATTAGTTGTTCATATATGTTCATCTCTTCAGCTAGTGCCCTCTGAATGACTGTCCGTGATACTTACTCGGATGTAGGAAACTCCGACCAACTCTATGAGGTGTCTAAGAAAATTCGGGAGGCAAAACAATGGTCAAGGACTGTGACACAGTGCTATGATGATCTTGTTGCGCTATGGATGGAGATGGAATGCGACATGTAATACGACTACATGTGGGATTCTCCGATCCACTTTTTCTTTCCAGAAGATTGTAGAAAAGGATCACATGTTTCAATTCCTGGCTGACCTTAACAAAGTCCTTGAAGAAGTTCGGGGCCGAATTCTTGGTCGAGGCCCCCTTCCGCTCTTGTTGTTTTCATTGAGATTCATTAGGAAGAAAGCTAGAGACTTGTTATGCTCAACACTCCTTCAGCCGACTCGTCCTCCTTGATCTCAAATAGTGCTGATCCCTCATGCATGCCACCTCGGACCGATCACCCTACTTGTGTTTATTGCCACAAACCTAACTATACTCAGGACAAGTGTTGGAAACTTCACGGTAAACTGACATACAAATCTTTGCTCAAATCCTCTGCTACGAAAGGTCTCACGGCGATGTCTGAGTCTACCATAGTTCAATTGACTCCAACCTGGAACATTTCGTAATCCTCTGAATCCAATGGAATAATTGATCAAAGTTATAGGAGCCCATCAAAGTTGTTTAGTCCAACATAATAAAAGTACGTATTAAAAAATCTGCACAAGCTTCTAAAACTATAATGCAAAAGTTATATAAGTTTCATTTGACTTATCGACCCAATGCTCATTACCCCTTCCAGAAAGTCAATAATGTAGAGTGAGCAACAACAAGTAGAGCAAAATAAATGAGTTTAAAATAAGATTTTATTGATGGAAAAGAAACGTGCATACTCATAAATAACTCATGTACATGTGCACAACGCATGTCATAATATGCTATAGTCATATAAAATATATAATGTGATAATAAGAATATTAAAAAAAAAGTAATTATATGAAAAAAATAAATTGTAGGTAAGACACTTGCTGTGTAGGTGTCGTTCGAGTGAGATCACACAGCTCATGAGAACAGTAAGATGAGGTTTTGTGCCCGTCTCCTTTCATTCGAACTCATGCACACAGAGAGTGAAGGAGAGTGCGATAGAGATGAGGGGAAGTGAAAGAGAGAGAGAGTGAGGCAGAGGAAGGAGAAGATAGAAGTGATTGAGTAGGAAGAAGCTAAAGGAGAAGCATTAGCTACATTTGGGAGAAGAAAAGAAACAGGAAGTGGGGAAGTCTACCTGTAATCGAGCCAGTGGAGAAGTAGAGTTCATGCGGCATTTTCCTTGCCGAAGGGAGCTCGAGCACAACTTGATCGAGTGTCGCGAGCAGCAAAGGAGGAAAGCTCGTTTGAGCACCTAGAAGGCTCGAGCAGCCTACCCAAGCAAAGAAGAGGAGGGGAGAGCCTCCGTGCCTTACTTGAGAGCTGGAAGAGGAAGGAGGCGGCGGGGTTTCCTTATCGTGCGACTCTCGGAGGAAGGAGGAGGCGGGCGATTCAACTTGTGTGGTCCGCAGAGGAGGAAGGGAGGCTTGGCGGCTGCTTTGAGGCTCGATCGAGAGTTTGGGAAGGAAGAGGAGGGAGCTTTGCGTGTGGGAGATTTCAACCGGGTGAGGCTCGTTACGAAGGGCTTAGGGCACGACAAAGGAATAATAAGGTAAACACATATTTTTTTGTTCAAGTTATTAAATGGTAAGAAAGTAAAAGCATATTAGCAAAATTTCATGTTAAATTAATATTAATTTATTAACAATTGTATAAGGTAATCGATGAGACAAAGCGGGGAAAAGAAAATGTTACTACAGGAAGAAATTCAGTTATGAAGCTCAATTTAAATCTATAGTTAATTTTTATACAACTAAAATAGGTTTATAAATTAATTTAATTTTTTCTAAGTTATGTAAAAGCTTAGGAAAATAATTTTTTTTCAAATGAAAATTTTTATAAAATATAATACTACAAATTGATGAGGTAACTTAATATTAAAAGAAAAATATGGTTAAATTATTTAGTTGTACGTTTCCAAAAAATAAAAGAAATTAGACGACGATATTTATAAAGGTATATGTAACTGTGTATGTAATTAGTTAAATAAATAAATTATAAACTAATAATAGTAAATCTAGAATTATTAGGAAAGAAGGTTAACGCTGAACAAACAGTTAACTACATTTAAGTTGTTATTATAGGTGTACTTAAGGACTAGACTGACCCGAAGAAAAAAGATAGCAGAGGACATTGTTGAGGTGGGTAATATGTTTTTACTTTACAGTAGTTTTGTTGATTTGCACATGTTTTACTATTTCTACCTTTTATTTTTAACATGCAAAAAAAATTATGTTTCTTTCAAATGTTAAATGCAAGTTTCTTTTAATGTTAAATATAAGATAAAAACAAATAAAATATCATATATGCATGCATATGAAAATCACTCCTAGATGGTACTAACAGGGGAATGCATTATACCTGTGGACAAAATAGAAATGAGAATGGATTGCCTAATTTTATGTTGAGTTGGAAAATGTTAAACATATATTTTTATAAACTATACGTTTATACGGTGTCTCCCAATTATCATAAGTGTAACCTAAATAAATGAAATGAAATATATATTTTTTACTATCTTTTACGCACAGCTTTTATTGTTACCGCACTTTTACATAAATATTTTAAAAATGAGAATTATTGTAATTTAGAAACATTTACCCACTGAGTAGTTTTAACTTAAATCATAGTTGCTTACATTTTTACAGGAAAACTTGTTGTAGATTAGATGGATCCTAAGAAACACTTATATATTCGCCGTGGAGCGCAAGCTGATAGGTATTGTTGTTTAATTTATTTTCTATTTGAATGTAAACATTTAAATATGAACAATCTATTGTAAATATAAGTTTTATGAAATGGAATGACTCTTTTGTATTCTGAATTTTATTTTTGTGATCAAATGAAACTGTAAGATATGTTTTGTTCGTCCGATCATCAGTTCCCGCCTTGGTAATTCTAAGATTAACGGGCCAGGTCCTGAGATGTAAAATAAAAACATGTAATGTAGAGAATCGTGATTGTTGTATAAAACATATATTTCATTCATTAATGTGTAATCATAAACATTTTTATAAGCCATCAATTTAATCATAGGAATGTCACTTGTAATTTTATAAGCCTCAACTATTTTCATGTCATATTATGTCACGAGTCGTTAGCCAGCCCGAGGACCACGTTAACTATTGATAAATGTTGGGTCCCAACATAGCAGTTAGCAATAGCCCCCTAGTACCAACGATTCTCTATCCTCCATCGCTGTCTTACCTTAACGTTTTACAGAGTTTCGTTTCTGTTTGAATACCGGGAGTCGAGAATTCTAACATTTTCTATCATCCATACAAGTTTTCATGTGATAGCTAACTGATAATATCATTTGTCACATTTCTTATTTGAAGTTATTTTAGGAAATAATTTATTATTGTTAGAAGTTACGAGGATTATATTTATTTCTTTGAATTGGATTTACTTTCTTACTTTATATTTATTTTCTTGGATTAGATTTATTTCTTTTTCTATTTTATGATTTCTTTATTTCCAATTAATTATTATAAATTAACCAATTGAAGATATATGTGTTATATCTTTCTTTTCATGTTATTTCAATTTTTTTGTCTTTTTTATTCTAGGAATCATGTAAGGGTATTTATACCCTATTTTCATATTGATAAAATAATTCTGAAAATCAATGTAAAAATGAATTTTGAAAATCAATGTAGTATCAAAACCTTGAAATAGAGTCTCATGCCACCAGAAACTTCCTATTTCCTGCAGTCGGCAATCTTTGCCGTGTTGTAGGCCTTTTCTTTGCATTTTCTTTTCAATTTTTCTACCGGAAACTCTCTCATTGCAGGCCCTGCCGTCGAAACTCTCTCCTGCAACCTTTCTTGCTGTAGGAATTCCCTCCTACGGCTTTTTCTGCTGCCGGAATTTTCTGCTGCAACATTTCTCGCTGTCGGAATTCCTTCGAGCATGCTTTCCCTCTGCCAACTCCTTCCATTGCAGTCTACTAACTGTATGAACTCTCGGTGCAGGCCCTAGCCACTAGAAACTCCTTACTGCGAGAACTAGCCGTCGGAACCTCCTACAGGCCGCCTACTTATGTTTTTTCCAGCCGTTAGCCCCTTCCTGTTGGAAACTTCTGTCCCTGCAAGGTTCGACTGCTGGATTCATTGGTGGCTATCCCGTCGCTGGCTTGAAACTCCCGCTGCTGTGGTTTTCATGCTGGCTTCTGCCGCTGAGCCTCCCTGTAGGCTACTACAGACTTCCTTGCTGTTTCCCAACAAGTTTTTGTTGTTTTTTTCCCGTTTCATGCACACCTTTCTTTTGCCGCTGCAACACATACGATTCAACTATCATCACATTGACTCTTCTTCTCATCCGCGACAGCGATGAACTCTACTGCTAGATCTCATTGTCGGATTGCAATCGCTGTAGATCTGAGCGAAAAAAGCACCTACGTTGTGAATTGGGCTGCCTAGAACCACCTTCGACCTGTTGATGTCGTCATCTTCTTTCATGTTTTCTCCACTTCTATTATGTATGATGTTGACTGGGGATCGATAGATTTCTCTGTTTTAGATGTCGCGACTGCTACTAAAGAGGTTAGACTTCGAGCAGTCGCAACATGAGCTTGAGGAAAATTTTGACGCTTTCACTATTACTAAGGCACAACATCTCAATATGCTGCTTCTAGACTCTCATATCCCTTTCAAGGTCCACATTGTAAAGGATAATTACATGAAGGAGAGGCTCTGCCTCGAGGTAGATAGGCTTGGGCTTAGTGCTGTTATTATGGGCAATTGGGGATTTGAGGCATCCTAGAGGAGCGACAAAGGGAGACTTCATAGCGTCAGTGATTATTGTGTTCACCACTATGTTTGCCTTATGGTGGTAATGCACTACCCTGACAAAGCTGTAGGGGGCCTGACTTAAGATGCGATCACTTAGAACGTTTTAAATACTATTGTGATTAACAAGGCTCGAAGTTTTTTCCTGCAACAGGTCATTCTCCAGAGTTTTTTTATTGCCCTAGCCCAACCTCCGTGCTTTTCTTTATAGCAAGTCCCTTTCTGGAGTCTTTCTTCTTGCCACAACCCTACTTTCGGTGCTTTTTCGGAGCTTTCTCTTGTAGCAGGTCCTCCTCTTGAGCCTTCTCCTGCACCAGGCCCTCCTCTAGAGGTTTTGCTTGCCACAAGTCCTTTCTAAGGCCATATCATGCAGGTTTCCTGCATGTGTTCTTCCTTTTTACTTGCAGGACATACACTGCAGCTTTACCTACAAGTGTTATCTTTTTATTTTCCTGCAGGCCATACTCTACCCTGCATCATTTTCTGCAGGTGTTATTACTTTTTACTTGTAGGACCATACCCTACAGCTTTCCCTACAGGTGTTCTTTTTTATGTGCAGGCCCTACCCTATAACTTTCTCTACAGGTGTTCTTGCTTTTCCCTGCATCCATGCACTGCAGTTTTCCCAGTGGGCTGTCTATTTCTCTGCAAACTTCCCATGCAATATTACCTTTAGGACCTTTCGCCTACGTACAGATACAATGGAAACTGTAGTCAACTAGAAATTCAATTTTTCCTGTAGGTTGTCTACTTCCCTACAAACTTCCCTACAATATACCCATAGTAGTCTTCTGCCTATCTAAAGACACTGCAGAAACTGTAGTCAACTAAAAATATCTCTAAATACTCTTGGGGTTGATTACTAAGGGATGAATATTTCAAGTTCTATTTCATAATGAATCTGCCTCTCTCATTGTTTGATATTTTCAAATCCATGTTGAGCATGATTGCCAAACATGTTTCAACTTGAGGGGGAGTATAAAATTTATATTAGGAAATAATTTATTTCTGTTAGAAGTTATTAGAATTAGATTTATTTTCTTGGATTGAATTTATTCTTTAAATCAGATTTATTTCTTTATCTAGTTTAGGCATTCCTATTTTTTGTGACGTTTACTTTTATCTGTGATTAATTATTATGAATTGATTAATTGAAGATCTAGATGTTATATATTTCATTCGTTATTTACTTTTTGTCTTTACTATTTTAGGATTCATGTAAGTGTATTTATACCCATTTTCATATCAATAAAGTAATTCCATTAAATTCTGAAAATTAATATTTCTTAAATTATAATTCTTGTAAGAAGCATTCATCACAGACATTTAATATATGTGCATGATCATAATAAATGAATACCTACAAGCAATGATTTCATAAGCATGTTCATCAAATTCATAACATTGTAAAAAGAGAGTTATCGTAAGGGACAAATCAAATTTGCATTCCTATAATCTATGCATATATTTATTCACAATATGCAGAAATCTAAATGCAATAATGTCAACACTTAATCCCATGAAATCCTATAGAAAGTTATTTCTCTTAAATTAGAAAATAATTATGTTATCATAATTGATAGAGCAACCCTATGACTAGTTTTCCCAAACTATTCGTCTAGTGTGAACAACATGAAATTCATAAACCTTGCAAAAATTATTGAAATTCTCAGCATAAACTTAATTATGAAGATATTTCATTTTCAAAACTTACTTCAAACGGGCTTTCTTGCATAAGTCCTCCCAAAAAAATTCTTTTTATTCTTTCCTCCTTCCTTTTACTTCCTCCCTTCTCCTTTCTTTGCTACCTGTGGAATTGGACCTAGTGGAGAGTGTAACTCTTGGTCCACTAGCCCTACAATTGTTCCTACCTAGCTATAGTAATAGGAATCACAGAGAAGGTTTGAATTCATAGCAAATGTCGAAATAGAAATTTTGAGGAAATAAATATCTGGAATATCATAAAAAAGGTTGCATATTTTCGATTTCTTCTCGGAACTCTGAAATGTCGCCTTGCGGCTCCTTGGGGTCGTACAATTGCATCTGTTATAAGGACTAGTTGCTGGATCCTTCTGTCGAGCGAAACCAAGAACAAGAAGAGGGAAGGGGTTGCAGAATATAACTTATTCCCGTTAACTCAGCCGTTCGATCCATCAGACCAATGCATGCGCAGCTAAGTCCAAAGAAATTCAACCGAGAACAGTAGAGATGCAGTATTAAAGAAAACAAAAGATTAATTAAATTTAATTAAACATATAACTACACCATTTTATATCTTCTCATCCCTTTAAAAGTCATGCATAATGCAATATATGAAATTGATGCACTTGTCACGTTTAAATTTTATAAAATTAATTCAATCAAATTTTGAGGAATATGAAATTTGGTGTATATCTTAAAATTGCCATAATTGGGCTTTACAATGCTCCCCTCATAAAAATTTCATCTTAAAAATTTCTGAATTATTTAAACATAATGGAATTTTTACGTGGATTTCCTTTTTTTTCCATATAGCTTCTTTTCAGGCCCGTGCTTCTACTTTATCTTGACAAAAGGAATTGTTTATTTCTCAACTTCTTAACATCATTTTTTAAAATGTTTTCAGACTTCTCAATATAAGTTAGATTTTTCTTCACATCATTATCTTCATATGAAATCATCTTGTCTGAATTTGAAATCAATTTTCTTCTCAGAATTGAAATGTGAAATATATTAGGAATATCTCAACAGATAAAGCTAGTTTGGCAATTGGGCCAAGTCTTTCTATAATTTCAAAATGATCGATGTAACTGGGACTCAACTTGCTTCCCTGACCAAATCTATCTATACCTTTCATTGGTTTGACTTTCAAAAACACAAAATCACCAATTTCAATATCTACCGCATTGTGCTTTCAGTTGTTATATTTCTACTTTCAATCTCAAGTAGCTTTCAATTTGTCTTTGTTTAACTTGATTTTCTCTTTGACTTCATCAACTAATTCAGAATCTAACATTTGACGTTCACTCACTTCAGCCCAATTTAATGGAATTCTCCATTTGCTGCCATACAATGGTTAATATGGAGCCATTTTGATTATGAATTGATAGCTACTGCTTATAACTTGATCATCAGGATGCGATATTCCCAACTGCTTCTAAAGTCAACGACACAAAGCCTTAACATATCTTTCAATACTTGAATTGTCCTTTTTATTTGTCCGTCGGTGTATGGATTAAATGCTATGCTAAGATGCAAATTTGTACCCAAGTCTTGTTGAACGCCTTTCCACAACCTTGGCATGATTTTTTCATCTTTGTCAGGAATGATAACTTTTGGAAATCCCTACAATATAATAATTTCTTTTACATCTAATTTCCTCTACTTTTCAATCATATATGTTTGTTTGATGGGTACAAAATGAGCTGATTTTGTTATCTCTCAATAATGACTATTCTAGTCGTGACCCTGTCTGGATTGGGCAAATCCCATAACAAAATCCATAGCAATCTCTTCTCATTTTCATTCAGGTATAAACAATGATTTTCGCAATCCGCTAGCTCTCCGATGCGCTATTTTTACAATCTGACAATTTTGGCATTTGGAGACATATTTAGAAATATCCTTCTTCATACATGTTCACCATAATATCTCTTTCAAATACTCGTACATTTTTGTGCTGCCTGAATGAATTATGTAGAATGAAGAATGAGTTTCATATAGAATTTCTTGTTTTAGTTCAGAATTAGCAGACATCCATTACTACTTTTTTCTGATTACATCATCTTCATCAACAGTCATATCCAACATATTTTCTGATTGAAGTTGTTTCATGAGTTTGTGATATTTATTTTTAACTCTTTGAGTTGTCTTGATTCTATCTATCAAAGTTGGTTGCAATGTCAACTCATGTAAAAACCCCATATCACATTGTCTTCTGATTTTTACCAGCAAGCCATCAATTTCTGTAAGCAATTTTAGCTCGGGTAATAATCCAATTTGCATTACATGTGTATTTAAAGATTCAAAGCATTGACAACTATATTTATTCAACATGGACAATATTGTATATCCAAATCGTGCTTTTTGATCAGCTCTATTCATCTCCTCTACCTCGTATCTTGCTCTTTTTTGTGTAAAAATGTATTTCAGATTCTGTTGATCGTTGAATACTTTGCGCTTCACGCCAAATCTTGAGAGCAAATACTACTACAACTTATTATGGATTATGCATCAGATAATTCTTTCCTTGTGTTTTTGACTGTCTGGATGCATAGACTATCAATTTTTATTTTGCATTAAATCACATCTCATACCTTTTAATAGCACGTTACTGTAAATTTGGAACTTTTCTATTCTTGGAATAACTCACGCTAGAGCGATAGTCAAATGTTTCAACTCTCGAATGCTATACTCGCATTCTTCATTTCACTGAAATTGAACATTTTTCTTCTTCAGCTTAGACAACGACATGACTATCTATGAAAATTCTTTATCGAATCTCTTGTAATATCTGTCAAACAAAGAAAAGCACGTACCTCCGTAATATTCTTTGGAGTAGGTCATTCCATAATTGCTTTCATTTTGTGTGGATCATCTGATCTTCTTTATCTACTAATCATATGCCCTAAGAATGCAATACTCCGTAACTAAAATTCTCATTTTGACAACTTTGCATATAGTTGATTCTGTCTAAGCAACTCTAAATATTATTTTTCATATCCTTGACATGATCAGTAGTTCATAAAAATAGCAGAATATCATCAATAAAGATAATGACAAATTGATCTACGTAAGGTTTGAAGATTCGATTCATCAAACCAAAAAGCATAACTCAGAATTCATAATGACCATACATGATTCCAAAATCTTAGTTATGTCAACCTCCTTGACTTTTGACTTGTTGATATTCCGATCTCAGATCAATCTAGGAAAATACAACACATTCTAATTGATCAGATAGTTCATCGATCATTAACAATGGATATTTGTTCTTGATTGTCATATTGTTCAACTCTTTATAATCAATGCATAACCGCGTAGACCTATCTTTTTTCTGACAAACAATACTGAAACACTCAAAGTTGAATTGTTTGGCCTTATCAAATCCTTATCTATCAATTCTTGTAATTAATATTGTCATCATCTGACCCAGTGCTTAGGATTAATTAAGACAAGTACTGTGGCTGGACGGTATTAATATCTATCCATCCATATTTTAAAAGCTTCCAATTCGTATAAAAGAGTTACTAATCCACAAGTGCAAAAAAATTAAATCATCTAACAACAACAACCGCAAAAACATTTCAATCTTGAACTGAAGAGTAAATCAAAATCCGACATAGTAAAGAAACTATCATCTAGAAAATACCTAACAACAGTGATCATTCTCTAACATACAAAGTCTCTCTTATCAGACATATCAATCTTTAACTTTTCTTCTCTTAAAAGAACATTAATTCAACTATAAGGTAAATGCAGTAAATTTCATTAAAATTTTAACTTTAGCCTTTTCCGTTTCACTTTAAGAATTACTATTTTTAGTCATCTTAAAAGTCATTACAGGATCAACGTTATACTCGAATGTATTAAAAAATAAATAAAAAATAAAAATAAAATAAAATAAAATAAAATAAAATAAATTTAATCAGAATCAAGACTAGCCGTTGTTACGCTTAGGCTTAAGAATCGAGAGGTTCATTTTCAGAAACAAAGCAAGGGATATCGAGTGTTAGCGAGGATTGCTGTGCCCCAGTCGTAGGAAGCAAAGGAGGAGAAATCGAAGGAAGCAACGGGTGGCGCATTTAGCCGTGTGAGGGAAGAAGAGGAGAAGAGGAAGAAGAAGAAGGTTCGAAGCCGAAGGAAAGAGGAGAAATAAGCCTCAAGTGCTCTGTTGGATGAACTACGGCCGAAGAAGAAGAAAAGAAGTGGAGATCTTGCAGTATCTTGCGTGATGTAGCTTTGTTAAGTCTTCCGAAGGAGAAGCAAAGGAGAAGGCTTGTCGTGCTCGTGTAATGTATTGTTGTGAGACAAAACCAACGGAAGAAGGGTGAGAGCTGCTCGCATGCGTAGAGTTAGGATAAGGCAGCCGAAGGTTTATAAGGTAATAAAATTTTTTAATAAATTAATTTGTTCATAATGCTATAAAAATGCATAAATATATGCGTGTTATAAGGTGTTGGTGTGTTTAATAATATTATTGACAAGTTTTATTAAAATTAGGACTAATAATTAATAATTAATTATTTCATATTCGAAGGAGAAATTGGAGGAGTGTGCGAGTTAGGGGGAGGAACTCGCCGAACAACCTAAAAGGTAAATCTCCAAATTTAAAATTTAGCAAATTATCCAATTGTTATATACATGTATTTATATATATATTTAATGTTAAAATAAAATTTATTTGACTTAAGAAGTACTTGAGGTTAAGGAGATTATAGTTTGAAATTGAAAGGAAGAAAGATGAGACTTGTGTAAGGAAGCTAACCAAATCGTTTGAGGTAATGAACGGTATAATTATTTAATTGTGTTATTTTAATTATATGTCATTAGATATATTAAGTGTTTCTATTAATAATAAAATTCTTATCAAATGATACCATAATTATTTAATATAGGTGATCGTCCAAAGAAGTTAGTGAAGATTTAAGTATTTTAGAGGTCTCTTAAAGTTAAGGTGAGTAATTATTTTCTTCTATGTATTAAATTTAAAGTTTTTAAAATAAAGAATTTCTTTAATGTTTTAAACATAAAATTTATGATTGTATGCATGTTGTAGCTTAAGAATGAAAGGAAATGAACGAGAAAAGGGAAAATGAATTTTAGTTTCTTTAATAGGAGGTAATTTAAAAAAAATTAAATGAAAGATAAATGTTTAAGTTATACAGGATTACCTCCAAATGGTACTGACAAGGGATGCAATGTATGTGTGCATGTTAAAAGATATGTTAAAGGTGCACGTTCGGGTGCAATTTTTGGGTACTTTTGGATGCTTTTTTAGGGTATATTCGGACACATTTTGAGGGTGTCTCCGGGCACATTTTTATGGATATAATCGGGTTTAATGGTAATTCTGTTATGACTTTTAAAATGACAAAAGATGGTAATTACTTAAAGTAGAACAAGAAGAGCTAAAGTTAAAGTTTTAATGAAATATATTGCATTTTTCTTCTTGGTCTTTCATGCATAGCAGAACATATCATAAGAAATTTAATGCATACTAGATTATAATTACTCACTAAGTTGTACTTAAAGTTGAAATTAATGTTTCTTTTTCAAGAGAAGAAAAATTATAGATTGATATGTCTAATAAGAGAGACTTGGCCTATCAGGGAAGGACAATTGCTGCTAGGTATTTTCTTGTTGATAGTTTTTCTAGCTTTTATGCCGGATTTTGATTTACTTTTCAATTCTGGATTGACATGTTTCTTGGGATGTTGTTGTTGGATGATTTAAGTTTCATCGCATTTCTGGATTAGTGGCTCTTTTATATATATATTTGAAATTTTTTAAAAAGTAGAATGTTAGATGTTAATATCGTTCTACTGCAATACTTGTCTTAGTTCATTTTAAGGACAAAGCTGGGTCGTGACAGATTTTTTAATTTATGCAATTCTCCGAACCATTCCGTAAGGAGACTTTAAAAATTGCAGACGTCCCTGACTGCACATAAATGCCAAACTCAACTTTCGTTCTAGTGTTAGCTTTAATAATTTTTTAGGTAATACATTAGAAAATTCTACATCAGGGATGATTTTCATTTTTGCACATCTTTATCCAACACTTTTAATTTGGCTAGAAACACTAATTCACCACTTTGCAAACACTTGTTAACTTTCACTGCATTGATAAAACATAAGATATATAATGAATTTTCACCAGACAAATTGAGTTTCACTTGCATTTACATTCAATCGTAGCAAAACTCTTTTCTAAATAGTCCATTTTTAATATGGCATCAAAAGTATGAATTGGTATGATAATTAATTATGCTTATCGCTTCTTATCATGAATGGTAACACACATTTTCTATTTACATAAAAACCAATTTCCAAAGGCATAATAATATATAAGGCAGGAGTAAAGTGCATGATATAAACAGATAAATTGACAACAAACTCATCAGAAATGAAAGAATTAATGCATATGAATCAAATAGAACAATGCTAAATTGATCTTAAATCTGAAGTATACTTGTAACCACTTCTTCAGATTCTTTAGCATATTGTAAAGGTAATTGCAAATTGGATGTTCAGTTATGTGCCATGAAGTTTCATCATTTGCCTGAGTTGGAAGTCTTTTCCAAAAAAATGAGTTTTGCTGAACTTACTGTCTTCTAAAATTTTTTTTTAGCAATCCCTTTTCTTGAATTTTTAGTGATCTGCTATCTCCTTTTTTTTCCTGCGGACAGTTCTTCTGAAGATGCCTAGATTGTTCACATCTATAACACTTTTTTGAGCCTATTAATCAACATCCAAAATGCATATTCCATATGTCTCACAAAATGACTTTTCTGGCTGAGGCTGCTTCTGCTTAACTTCTGGTTTATTTTTTTTGCTCTGAAGTTCTACCTTGCCAAAATATTTTCTCTTGCTTGCATGAGATTGCCATCGCTAACTAGAAAAGTTTTGCTCATTGTCATTTCGTCCGACTTTTTCAACTAGCAGTGAGAAGTCAATAATTTCGAACAACACCAAAGTCAACATCAATTGATCTTTGTGGCCGCACATAAATTTTTGGCATTTTTCTTCTTGGGTACTCATATAATGAGATACATATTTGGAAGGAGAAGTAAATTATGCCTCATATTGCATAAATGATTTGGACCCCTTGAGTTAGATTGAAAAATTTATCTTGCAATGTTAATCTGGCTGAAGGTGGAATGAGCCAATCCTTTATGATTTTGATAAAATCAGCCCACTAAATCCGTGGAAGTGGTGTCAATTGAAGTCTCTCTTTGTTATACTTACAACCACTTTTCTGCCCTGCCTTCTAACATGAAAGTGGGTAGCACCACTCTCCTATTTTTTGGATAAATCATACTATTCAGAGTCTTTGGGATTTTTAATAGCTAATTTTTAGCAACTTTACGATCACTGACACCCTTGAATGTATGTGGCTTAAATGTCTGAAAGATCTTTAAGTGCCGACCAACTTATGCTCTAAGTTGAGATCTTAGCCTCATACTAGTGGATGATATTTTAAAAGCAACCATTTTATCAACCATGTGCAATATGAACTGAACAATGCCATATAACCCAATGACTCTAGTTTCCTCATTTTTCCTGTTCTGATTATCATTTCTTTTTAAGAAATTTTGAGCTCCCACTTCTTGTTTTGTATTTGGATAAGTAGGCTGGCCTTGGTGCTCCTTACCTGTTAGTATTTTCAGATTCTATTTCAGGTATATTCCTCTGTATTGACACAAATTTTTATTTAATGCAATTATCATATAATAATTATGTTGTGCATGTATGATATCTTATGTCGGATGAGTTACCCAACCGGATCGATCAACCTATAGCTTCGTAAAAATTAATTCATATTTGATCTCATTCTTACTTCATCTAAATTTGACACATTTTAATTATTATTTCTATCCAATAATCATGCTTTAATACCACTTTTTGTTACACCCGAATTGACTCCCCTAAGGGTCAACTATTATTTGGTAGAGGCGAACAATTCGATTAGACTAATTTCTCATTAGCATGCATTCTGACTTGCAGAATCATGATCAGTCGGTGATAAACTAGTTTAATTAAATCATCACAAACTTACATGATATATCTCATTTTATTTCATTCATATGCATACATTTGGAAGCGTGGAAAATCATACTAAATCCAATTTAATAAAAGTACGTATAAAAAAAAATCTATGCAAGCTTCCTAAACCATAATGCAAAACGTATACATATCACACATGACTACTGGCCTTGCAGCTTCTTACTTTTATTAACCGTCAACAACATAGAATGAGCAATAACGAGCGAAGCGAAATAAGTAAGGCTAAAATGAGATTTTATTGATAGAAAAATATGCATGCTCATATGTAACTCATGTGCATGCCCACAACATTTGTCACAACATGCTAATCGTATAAAATATGTAAAAAATGCCATGTAATGCAAAAAAAATTATGACTGTTATGTAAAATATGTATTTCATCTACTCATGTGTAATTATAAGTCTATTTATAAGAGTTGCAATCTAATCACATGAATGTCACTTGTAAATGTATAGACCTCAAATATTTTCATATCATGTTTTGTCATGGGTAATCACCTAGCCCGATGATCATATTAACTATTAATAAATGTTGGACCCTCTAACATAGCTGTTATCAATAGCCCATTTGATACCAACGATTCCCTATGTTCCATCATTGTCTAGTCCCAACAGTTCCCAGTGTTTCTTCTCTATATGAATGCGAGAAGTTGAGAGTACCATCATTTTCTATCATCCTTATTTGTAAGCATTCATGTAATAACTTACATATAATATCACTTATGACATTTTTTAAATCATAATTCCTATAACAAACATTCATTATGAGTTTTTCATGTGCATGAATAATAGTAAATGAATGTCTGCAAGCAATGATTTCATAAGCATCTTTATCAAATTCATAATATAGTAAAATTAGAGGTATTGTAAGGGACAAATTAAATTTGCATTCATAAAATTTATGTAGGTATTCATCTACAATATATAGAAATTTCTAAATGTGATAGTGTCAACACGCAATCCTATGAAAATCTATAAAGTTATTCTTCTTAGGTTAGCAAATGATTTTTTCACCTGAATCGACGAGTTTCTTGGAGCTCACCGTGTAGTGTAAACAATGTAGAATTCGTATACCTCTCAAAAAATTCATGACAATTTCAATATAGGTCTAAACTGAATTTTTAACATGTTTCATTTGCCAAAACTTACCTCAAACGGGCTTCCTTGCATAAATTTTCCCTAAATTTTTTTTTTGTTTTCTTCTTTTCTTTTCCTTCCTCTCTTTCCTTTTCTCTGCTACTCGTGGAATTGGACCTAGATGGGAGTGTAACTCGTGGTTCACTAGCCTTGCAATTGTTCCCGCCTATCTACATTAACAAGAATCAAAGAGAAGGCTTGAATTCCTAGCAAATGTCATAATTAAAACTTAAGCAAAGGAATTTCTATAATATCATTAAAGAGGATTTCCTAGCTTTTGATTTCTAACCGGAGCCGTGAAATGCTGCTTGTGGCTCCTTGGGTGTCGCGCAGCTGCGTCTGCTATAAGGTTGAGTTGTTGGATTCTTCAGTTGAGCGAAACCGAGCATTGGGACCGGAAGAGGGAAGGGATTGAGACATTTAACTTAACTTTCGTTAACTCTCTACTGTTCAATCCATTAGACCAACACACACAAATCTACATACGAAGAAAGTCAGATGGGAATAGTAATGACATATGATTAGGAAGGAGTTATGATTAGTTAAAGTTAATTAAAACAATAACTTCATCTTTTTTTATCTTCTCATCCATTTAAAATTCATGCATACTACTATATTTTAAATTGATCGATTCAATGTGTACAATTTTCTAAAATTGATTCGATTATATTTTGAGGGATGCAGAATTTGGTGTATTCCTTAAAATTGTCAAAATTGGGTGTTACAGGACATGCGTTTTCAGTGATCTAATTAGGTGTGCCTCAGTTCATGACTAGGAGAGAGGAGATTAGCTTCAGGACACTAGTTTTTGCTAATTGGTTTTATGTGGGTGCCAAAGGTTATGAGTGCCTAAGCAGGCAATTTCAGAGTTTAGGATTCATTGGTGCAGCCCATTTTTCGAATGGATGAGATTTGGGTCACTTCAACTGTGTGTGAAGAAATTTTAACTTTATTTATACATTGTTGCATCTGTCATCTTTCAATTTTGCTTTGTTTGATTGAATTGATCAAGGTTATTTTTACGTATTTTAAGTGCATTGACATGGGCAGTTTTGTGAAGAGAGAATCATTTGAATGATTTTAGGTATGCTTGACAGGCCTTAAATTTTTCTTATATGACATTAAATCTATTATTTATCTCTGATATCACATTCGATCAGATCGAGCTACTGAGCTCATGTCAAATACCTCCACCTATTATTAAACCATAATTTTAGATAGGCTGAGACATATAATCATGTGATCTTAATCAAATTCATTATCATTTTCTCTACTATCAACTCCAAGTTGACTATGGATTTTCTTGATTTAAAACCAAATTGTTGTTACCATGCAATAAGATCTTAGGGCTTAACAGTGCCTTGATTCTTTCTCACCACTGGGTATAGTATATAACTATAGGGGCTTGGAAGGCCTATACTCAAAATTTATAGCCCTCACGAAATGTGGGTGAAATCTATATGTAGTGTCACACCTCAACTGACCCCTCTTTAAGGGTCGGTTAAAGAGGTCGGTTGAGTTGCTATAGACGCGGATAATTTGACCTGACTGAATTCTCACCAAACTCGTTTTGACTTGTAAAATCAAGACCCAATGGGCGATGAACTAGTCTGACTAAATCGCTGTTAACATATTTGATACATTTCATTATATTAATTTTCACATGTACTTAGAAGTTTGAAAAATCACATCATCAAAATATATAAACTGTACAGAACTGCTAAATCTAACATAAATAAAATATATATCCAGAAGGCTGTATATGCTTTCAAAATTATAGATACAAAAACTGTAGAAGTCACATCTAATTACTCCCCTGAGTGCTCCTTATCCATTCCTAAAATTAAACAACATAAAGTGAGCAATAATGAGCTCAATGAAATAATCAAGGCTAAAATCAGATTTTATACATGAAACGACGTGTATGCTCTTAATTGTAAATTTCCACACTCAAGTCATCACACGTTAAAATCATATAACACATGTAAGAAAAATATATAGTGTATAAGATCGTGACTACTGTATAAAACATGTATGCCATTCATTCATGCATAGTCATCAACATGTAATCATAAACATGTTCATAAGAATGGTAAACCTATTCATAAAAATGTCACTTGTAAATGTATAGACCTAAATTATTTTCATATCCTACAATATCATGGGTTGTCACCCTATCCCAAATGTCATATTAACTACTAATGAAATTTGAGCCTCCTTAACATAACAATTATGTATAATTCTTCTGATACCAAGGGTTTCCTACGTTCTATCACCATCTGATCACAACGGTCACCAAATTTTCACTCCGCCTGAATATCAGGAGCTAGTTATACCACATCTGTACATAGTGTACTTGCAAACACTTATGTGATAGTCTACCCAGAACATCACTTGTGACATGTAAATCATCATTTTTGTATCAATCATTCACACAAATATTTCATATATCATGCATGAATCTAACAAATAAATATCTGCAAGCAATGATTTTGTAAGTATATTCATCTGTATCATAGTATATCATAACATTACATGTATCGTAAGAGAAATCAATTTACATTCATATATTTAATGCAGATATCCATCCACAATATACAAGAAATTCTCAATGCATCAGTGTCAAACAAAGAATCACTTGAAAGATATAGAAAATTATTTTTCTTAAGTTTGCATTAGATTATTTAATCTGACTAGACGAAGGAGCGCGATTTATGGATTATTTCGTCTCAAGCTCGCCGCCTCATGTAAATAACTTGAAAATCATAGATATTGTAGGAATTCATGGAATTATAACTCGTTTCTCGATTTATTTGAAAACTTGTTTGCCAAAACTTACCTCGAACGGGCTTTTCGGAATTACCGTCCCTTCACCAATCCAGGCTATTCCTCCTTCCCTTTCTTCCTAACTCCTCAATCCTTTCTTTCCCTCACTGATTTCGTTCTAACGACCCTTATGGAGGCTCAAAATCGAGTTCGGCGCTTTCGACACAAGCCGTCTTCTGTATAGTGACCGGAAATGAAGAAGTGTACAATATCGAGGCAAACGCCAAAACGAAAGTGTGACGAAGGAAAAGAATGTTTGGAATATCATAAAAGAGGATTTCCTACTCACTGTTATCTCCACAGAGTCTCAGATTGCACCTTTTGGCTCTCAGTTGCTCGCTAGTTCCAGCCCGCGACAATGCAGGATCGTGGGATTTCTTCTGCCGAGCGAAATCAAGACAGGGAGAGAGAAGGAATCACAACATTTCAACTTAGCCACCCTTTTCCTTCTGATGTTTGATTAAATCACACCAGTACATGATGAGAAAAGTGCATGAGAGTCGGTTGGCTACAGCGATGAGAGGAGATTAGGATAAAATTAGGATTAGTTAACTTAAAGTAAACTTATAACTTTCAAATTTTATATCTTCGAATTTAGGCATAATTTATATATAGCGCTTTATATCAAATTGATCGATTTCATGCGTAGAATTTTATAAAGAAAAATTTAATTAACTTCTGATGGGTGTGAATTTTTTGGTACTTTTAATAATTATCAAACTTGACTCTCAAATTTTGGGCATTACATTTAGTGTTATCTAAATTCTAATCCGTTTTCAAAATCTCAATCCGGAGCAAAATAAGCTCCCTTGGGAGAGCCAGGTGCGAAATTTTGAAGCCCACAATAAAGAGCATCTCATTCTTTTCATTTTATAATTTGGGTGGTTTTTAGTTAATGAATGAATACTAAATCATTAGTCAATTTTCTCGAGGATCTTATCAGGTGTATAGCTATGGGTCTGGTTAGTTTCTGGGACTACTTTATTGCTTTAGCCATTTAAACCTGAATCATTTAAAGAGCTTATTCAATTCTTTTTTGAGAGTCTATAATCAAACAAATTTTGCAGGGTTCAAATGTTTAGGGAATTTGTTAAAATGGACAAACTAGCTAGAAGAGCAGCTGGCGAGGTATCTGGTAATGGTATTGGCTCAGTTGAGATTGTTGTTCGACGGGATCATATTGTTGATGATGGATTTAGGCAGTTGAACTCTTTAGGATCAAAACTAAAATCTGGCATCATTGTGTCATTTGTCAGTGAATGCGGCCTCCCAGAGGCTGGTCTTGACTATGGTGGTTTGTCCAAAGAATTCTTAACTGATTTGTCCAAAGCTGCCTTTGACCCACGGTGAGTTCCCTGTAGTTGGTATCTTATTTAAGCAGCTTATTATATCATGTACAGTTTTCCTTATCTCAGGTTTGGGCTCTTTTGCGAAACCTCTTCAACTCATGGCAACCTAGTTCCTAACATATCTTCTAGATTATTAGACAATGGAATGGAGATGTTCGAATTCCTTGGAAGAGTTGTTGGAAAAGCTCTTTACGAAGGTATTTTACTGGACTACACTTTCTCACTTGTCTTTGTACAAAAGCTCTTAGGGCAGTACAGCTTTCTGGACGAACTTTCAACTCTGGATGCTGAGCTCTATCGGAACCTAATGTATTTGAAGGTAATTTGCTGCAGTTGTTAATATCTCTGAAATTTTATTTTTTCAGTTCTAGTATCGATCTGTGCCTTCTGCTTAAATTTAATGCTTTAATCCTTATGATAATTATTTTTTTATATGTATAAAGATCAGCTGCTAGTTTGAGTACAATTTTTGGGAACTTAAATAATCTTTATTGATAATGTTAGAGATTACTTTTTCAAATAGGCCAATCTGAGTACTTGTCATTTTTGCAGATGTGTCATGGTACGTCTGTTGTTATAAACATTTCTAATAACATCACTCAGATCATCATTGTTACTTTTATCACAAACTAATTTGGTTTGATTTTATGAATCATTATTTTTTATTTGTTGCGGTTAATTGAGGTGTTAACCTTATTCTTTGCTAATCATTTTGAACAATTATCATACATTTTAACTTTGTTTTATCTTTATCTTTTTTATTTATTTAAATTTGAGTTTATTTGCCATTTAATGTTTTCATCTCTACTCTTCATTGTATAGATTTAAACAAACTAAGGAGATTGTCAATTACTTCATATTCAATTGATGCCACTTCAAACATATGATCATTACTATTTCATCCTTCTTGATTTTATCCATATCAATGTATCTCTTGTTATGCTATGGTTAGCTTAGTTATCAATTACTTCTTATTGCCTATTAATCTCATCTATGTTACATAGCTGGTCTAATTATTACTTTATAAATTTGTGCTCAAGTCTTTATGGCACCCTCTCATTGCATAATACTAGTGAGACTTTTTAACATTTTAACTACCTAGCGTGAACTCTTGAAATTAAAATTTTGCTTATATCCCCATTTTTATATAATAAATCTAAGATACTTAAACCTATTACAATTAGATTTAACTTTATACTTTATAAATATTGATTAATAAAGTATAAATTAGTAAGTTGTATATAAAGTATAAACCTATGCAATTATTAATAATGCATTAGTAAGTTGTATATTATATATTCAGTTTTTGTTTTAGTAATGTTAAGCTTTAAGTGCTAAGCATTTTATTTTTTTAAGCTTTCTTCTTTGTTGAACAAATATCTCATTAATTAGTGTTATATCATATGCGAAAAACACTTTCAATATTTTTTGTAAGCATCTTTATAGTCAGCACAAAAAGTTATGGACTTAATGTTGATTCTTGATATAATTCTATTCTACTTGAAAACTGTTTATCGCTCCACAACTATTAATATAAGTTTGTATTAAGAACTTCAACACACATTTGATGTGCACCTTTCTTCTTAAATGTGCACCAAACTTACCTTGATGAAATGACTTGTAGGCTTATCTTTCATTAAAATGATAAGGACTCATCGGGTAATGAATTCACACAAACACTAGTTCTGATTTGCATTAATAAGGACTCATTGGGTGATGATTTAGTCTCACTCAATCGTCACAATATTAATAATTCAATTTAATTTAAAATTCATTCACAATCTCAAATACTTGAAATGTATATAATAATTTCACCAAAACATATACAAAGCGGCTAAAAATCAAGTATATAAAAATACGTACTTAAAAGTTTTTACAACATTCACAAAATTTTTACAACTTTTTAAAAATTGTACAACATCACACCTAATAATTGTCCTGGTTTTTCTTACCACTCCCTAAAAACGAATATATTGGAGTAAGCTACAATTTCAATGAAATAATTAGTATTAAAGTAAGATTTTATAGATGGAAAGAAACCATGTGCATGTGCAACTATAACTGTCGGCCAGCTTTTTTTAGTTCTCAAAAATAATTCTTAAATTTAATTTAGATTTAATATAAAAGAGTATGTAATTTTGGGTTTTGAAAGTAGTATGTTTTAATTTTTGAAAAAATAAGATCGAATGTAGCACATTTATGCAACAGTTTGTATAATCATGCTCGATACCACAAATAATACACCTTATCGAAAGGTAAGCGTATCTCGCGGCGGTGGACCCAATCGTACAAACTAGAAGGTTTATGACATCCGTTTGGTCTGCGAACCTTTTATGTGTGACTGACAAGTTCCCATACCTAATATAAAGATTAGGTAGGGTTTGATTTACCTGAGTTCTAAGTTCCCTATAGGCAAACCCCTATAGTTAATTACATCACGAATGATCGAGGTCACTTGAGAAAACTCTCCATAATGATCAGTGGTTCTGTCTTCAAGAATTCAAGGTTTAGGTTTTCACGGTAGGACGTGGAAAAGCAAGTGGGAGTAGCTCAATGTGGAACACTTATTTCCAGGGATCGAAGGGGTGAAAGGTAGGGAATGTTCGGATCTGAGGCAAGCCTCAGTATCTTCTCAACTATCCAACTGTGTGGCTGCGTTTTGGGGATGTTTATTAAGTATTTTAATCTTGCCAATTTTATTATTTGGGACTTACACTTGCATAATACCTGATTATGCAAGTAACCACAGAGTTAAGAGGGTTTACGTCGTATCGTACGAAAACCTCGGAACCTAAAACAAGTTAGAACTTACGCCGCACAACACGGTTGTATAGAAACCAAGGAGAAAGTGAACCTTGAGGTCCTATAGGTTGTTATCGTTAAACTAAGGAGAGAGATTGTTGAAGATGATTCTCTTACTGCTCGGTCTGAATTTCTCGCCGTGTTGCCCACGAATTTAGCTCCAAACCTCCTGTTGTAGCGATGGTTCCAGGGTTCAAATGTTTAAGAATAGTGGTTTATGTTTCACAGTTTTGGTGTCAAAATTTGGTTTTGTTGTTGTTCGAATGTTGAAATCCTCATGAGAGAATTAAGGGTGTTCACTAGGTTCAAAAGTGTGTTAATTTTCGAAAATGTACATTTATTTTGGTTTAACAACTAAAGCATGCGTAGTAAAGTAAATTGCATAAATAAAAATACTGTAAACTAAAATGCAATAAATAAACTGTAAAACGTACTTAAGCATCTGCTACTGCTACGTGATTAGTATTGCAAGCATAGTATAATTTGCAATAGATTTAAATAAATTTGCAAGAAAAGTAAGCAAAACGAGAAAACCAAGCATGAACGTAAAAAAAAAACCGAGTCGTATAAATTACAAATGAAACTCGTAGTCATGTATGGAAGACCGGAACTGGGTATAAGACGTCAGTAAAGGTGGGGGCTTAGAGCTGGACTGTGTGCTTCTCGACCTTGAACAAGAGCTACCAACCCGACGATCTACGGAGGGCAATCCTTAATCTCAATCCAAGTGACTAAACATGGACCTTTATAAGTTTTTAGAAGAAGAATTCTTTGATTTTCATGCAAAAGAGATTTTTTATTTCTTGTTAACAAGCAAAAGAGATTTTTTTTGTTTTATTTTCTGTAAATATTTTGTAAAGTAGTGGAGTCCACAAGTTAGTCACTCTAATCGGGTTAGGACTACTGGCTACCTAAGTGCGTCGGAGGAAACAATCTCAGCAAGATTCGTCGAATAGTATCATCGGTCCTTTCCTTTTCTCTTATTAAAGGTCATTGAGGTTGGAGAAACTATTCTAAATATTCCCACATTGTATCCCTCGTTTAGCACACATTAGCATTATCGTCATCACTCTAGCCACATATACCTCATACTTTACCAGTTCGATGATCCACATGTGGCATTAACAAATGTCCCCAATTGCCAGGAGGATTTGAGTGTAATGTTCAAGCTCAAATCTCGGTGCATTGAGTTTCAATGTTGGTTTAGTAATAACGAGAATTCCATTATTTGATTTAATTAAGGAAGCGTGAACTATGTCTCAGTGCATCCTCATGTCTAGTGTCATAATCAGTTCGTGAATTAGGGTTAAGTGTCTAGTTTCATTATTCATTCGAAAGTTAGGTAGATGAACTCTCACCTAGGGTTTGCTCCTAAAATCTAAACATACACTGAAAAATACGATGGATGAACTCTCACCTAGAGTGTGTTCCTAAAGTTTAGGAAGCCTACACTGAAAATTGGGTGGATGAACTCTCACTTAGGGTGTGCATTTAAAATCTAGGAAGTCTATACTGAAAATTAGGGATATGAGCTCTCACTTAGGGTGTGTTTTTAAAATCTTGGAAGCCTACACTGAAAATTAGGGAGATGAACTCTCACCTAGGGTGTTATCCTAAAACCTAGGAAGCCTACACCGAACCTTGTGCTTGAAATGATCTTGAAGTGATTTAAGGTGTTTTACTCTCAGTTAAGTATTTCCTAGCTAACCCTCAAATATCTTTAAGTGTCTTTCAAATAATTAAATAAGAAATTCTCATTTTTGACTTGACCGTTTAACGAGAGAAACAAAACAAAAGAAGTGAGAAGGCCGACCCACTTCCAAAACTAGTAAAACTAAAGATGAAAATAACAAGTGAGTCGACCAAAAAAAAAAAAAACGTTAAAATGTTGCTTCGAAATATTGCCGAGCAACAGCTAGTAAGCCTACGCGGTGATCTTACGATCTCTTACGGCTCCAAGCAGCAACTATAAGCTTCCGAACAGCTATTCCAAGCACCTAACAGCAGCTATAAGCTTCCAAACAACAAATTCTATTCTTCCTACAGCAGCCTACAGCAATCAATCGACACCTCCAAACGCTCTTCTGACACTTCCTACAACACCTAACAGCTACCGACAACTCCAAACAACACCTACAGCATCTTTCTACAGCTAAACTACACCTCTAGGCCTCCGAACAGCAGCTAAACAGTAGTTCTTGGCTTCCGAACAGCGGCAGACAGCAGTTCTAAGCCTCCAAACAGCAGCATACAACTGTTCTAAGCCTCTTACAACGCTTCTAAGCCTCCGAACAACAGCAAACAACATTTTTAAGTCTCATACAGCGCTTCTAAACCTCCGAACAGCAGGAAATAATATTTTTAAGCTTCCTACAACACTTCTAAGCCTCCGAACAGCAGCAAACAACATTTTTAAGCCTCCTACGGCGCTTCTAAACCTCCGAACAGCAGCAAACAACATTTTTAAACCTCCTACAGCGCTTCTTAACCTCCGAACAGCAGCAAACAACAGTTTTAAGCCTTCTACAGCATTTCCAAGGCTCCGACAGCAGCTATTTAGCGCTAAACAACACTCAATCCACGTAATAACATTTAATTAAGCACAAAAAACAGTAGTAAAATCATCTCCAAATCAGCTATAATAAACGGCCTAAAACCTTCCAAATTAGCAGCGTATCAGGCTGAAACAGCGTCAGGGTTGAACCACAACAACAGGGCTAAGAGGCTAAGATAGTTCTTCAACCAAGCATGAATGCGCAATAGACATTGAGAAGAGCATCTAAGAGAAGTTAAAAGGTCCACACCCTTTCAGGTAAAGCGTAAGTAGAAAACAATATCAAATACCTAAGGTGATATATTCATCCATGTAATTACCTCCAAGAAAAAAAAGGTGTTCATAATGCTTGAACCCATGAAAGCATGAACATAAATAACACTAAAAAAAGTCACATTTATATTGCAAAATCCCTTTGTAAACACATGAGAATTTAGTCACATATGCAAATCTTTCTTCATTTTATGCATCTATCAGCTGAAAGCAATATCTATAGCGTGTAATAACTAGTCAAAACCTATAGCGTGTAATGACAAGTCAAAACTGTGGCATGCTACATGTGGCCATGAACATCTTAAAAAAAGAATACAGGCAATACCAACATCAGATGATTTGTTCCGGTGGCAGCGCATCCAATATTATATAACCGCAAAGCAACCCAAAATGTGTGGTCATCAAAGAATTAAGTCAGCATTATGTTGATTCTATCCATTAATAGCCTTACGACATTTATGCGTATGAACATCAGGCCTAAGCAATAATAGAAGGATAGAAAACGGGGGTGAAAGTGTAGTGATCATCTTACCCGGGATCTACCTGAAACCGACAGAGCTCCAAAGGCCCGATGTCACAAAGAATGGACTCAAACAAAAACGGTGAGGTAGGAGGAAGCCAAGGATTCCTTGCGTGAAACAAAGAAGCAGGTCGAGCTCAACGGTCGTGAGCTTTGCAGAGTAGTTGGTCAGCTACAGCAAGAAACATCCAACCCTCTTTTCGGTACTTCGGTTAGCAGCTGGAAATCGCAGGAGTTTCAGCGTTGGGTGGTTTAGCCGCGAGGGGATGGCGTGAGATGAGTCAGGATCGAGACTGTTGTGAGGAGCGGCTAGGTATCCCGAGGGAGAGGTAAGACGGGGTTTTGGTCGTGAGGAAGAGAAAGGCAGCGAGCGGTCGAGCTTCTGTCGAGAGAGGAGGGAGCCCGATCCAACCTTCAGCCGAGAGATGGCTAGTCGAGCGGGGAAGTCGAAGCAGGAGAGGGCTTCTGCACGAGGAGGTGAGTGGGACGGTGCTTCGGTCGAGAAATGGGAAGGTCGAGCGAAAAAGAGAGGCAAGGGGTTCGGTGCGGAGAGGCGAGGCGAACGGGTTCGATGCAAAGAGGTGATCGGGAGAGGGTAACCAGGTGAGCGTTTCAGCGCAGGGAAGAGGAGACGAGGGAGATGGTGTCGAGCAAGAGAATCGCAGTAGATGACAGGGTCGAGAGAAAGGGGGAGCAACGGGATCGAGCGGAGGAGGAGCGGAATTTTGTCGAGTTCTCCCATGCAGGAGTTGAGCGGGATATGTATTCCGCAAATTCCCAAAGACCCGTTACGCTGGGTTTGGCAAGGAAATAAATGGTTTCCAATCACGTTCTGGGCTGAAGTGGAAGGTCATAATGCGTAATTAAATTCAACTAAGGAGCAATTAGGCAGTTAAATTGAAATTTGAACTTTCAAATTATGAATTGTGCTGTTGCACAATATGGTGTAATTGACTCGTGTTCAACCTGAATTGGAGTCGGGTTGAGCTTGAACCTGCATCCCTTAATTAAATAATTAATTCCATCGATTTTCGTACCGTTTTGTGCCCGCTCGAAATCATAGCAACGTGGATGTTCTTCCTAGTTAAAGTCGACGTTCCGGACGCATCCGTGTATCCGGGGTCGTCCGGACTAATTCGTCGACGGTCGGGCAAAAAATGTGTCAAATTTAATTGTTCTTCGAAATTTGGGTTCGTGGCGACTCTTTGCGCAAATTGATTTGAGTTTAATCATCGGTATAATGTATGTATGTGTCGGCGACGTGAATTGCTAGGTTTACGCGCGTCGAATGTGTGAATTGCAGTGTTCGCGTTGTCGAGTCACGGAGGGTCACTTAAAGCCGTTTGATCCTGTAGGAACTCATTTTTGGGTCCTCTTCATGTTAGTCCTTAGCCCTTGCAACTAAGTGTCGAGTGCTTGAGACTACTAATGCGAGGTCTTTACAAAAATGGGTCAATAAATGTTTTGAAGTTCTATGGAAGGTGAGCTCCGTTACTAGTCCGCTAGGATGGCCAGTAAGGAACTCCTACTGCTAGATCCTAGGGTCTAATGTGAAGGAAGCTAGGACCTCACTAAAAATAACTAGTATGTGTTACAACATTACACAGAAGAATTATGTTTTAATTATACGTAACATGTGAAGTAAGAGATATAAATGTAGTTAATAGTAAAAAATTTTAACAATGTATTTTATTCGTCTCTTGCACAATCATATGAATGTCTTTAATTGTTTCATAATCAATATCTACCATTTTAGGAATGTAACTTATACTTGCATATGCTTTTGACTTAATTTAGTTCATTGGGTCTTCACTCAGTTCGTCGGCTACACAATTGTTGATGAATGTTGGTCATCTCCCAACATAACAATTAAAATAGTCCCCTTGATACCAAGAGATCTGTTTCAATTTAAATATCAAGAGTAAAAAATTCTATAAAATCTTAATTTATTTTACCTATGTGGGTTATCAATATAAAAGTTCACAATCACAATATTTATGATATTCATTTCATCATTTTACATGTTAAAAATCACTTTTCATATGCATATGCAATTGTATAAGTGTACCTACAAAAAATTGGTTTGAATGAATATGCTTATCATTCAATAAAAATAGTAACATCCGTAAAATTAGTAGAGTCAACTCAAGTTTGCTTTTCTATAATAAATGCAAGCATTCAAGAATATGCATAAATTTTTAAATACAATTTCATAATAATATATCACATATTAATCTTATAAAAAGATATTTTTCTTAATATAGCACATGATTATCTCATTTGGGTTAATTGGGCAGCCCCGCGATGGGTTCTTCTAGGCTCGCTTGGAGCTCAACATCTTGAGTATACTAACAATCTTAAATACTGCTCCTACCTTGAATAGATTCCCCCGCATAAGAATATAATCTCTACTTAATGATTTCAAGCAAAATCTGCACTCCCCTACTAACGAAAAAACAAACCCATGAAATTATAATAAATTAATTAAATATCTTATGCAATGATTGAAATAAATATAAACATTTTTTTATTATACCTCTCGGTTTCGCTATCCGCACCTTACATGATCGCTTGGATCGTGTCCTATTACCCGTTGTGCTACAAGATTGGTGAGAGAATGTTACGAGAAGAAGTGAATTTAGTATAGGGAATGGGAGGTACCATAATTAATCTCATATATGTTTAGAGGAAAGTATTAATGCATCTTAGTCATCCAAAATCCATCCCGCCACTAAATACATGCTAATTTGGAAATGCTACAATAACAAGATGGTCAATAAGGATTATGATTAGTTAATTATGTAATCAATCAGGTTTAATTGAGTTATTACTTTAAATTTTATCTCCCAATATATCAATAATTTATATTTTGTGTTATATTTTAATTTGATCGTTACAAAATATAGGAATTTATGAAAATAATTTGGATGCATTTCGGGAGGTGCAATAAGTTTGGTATATTTTAAAATAATCAAAATATTACCTCAATTAGCCAAAGCTGGGTGTTACAATAACATATCTCAATGAAATTAGGAAGACAATGCCTTGAATGACTGGACAAAGAACATTTTTAATTTTTTATTTTAGAATAAGGCGATATCCAACATTGTGATAATTTTTTGGAAGTCAATATTCATATGATAGAGTTCAGGAAAAATGCGAAAGTATGGAATAAAGGTTGAAAAGTTCACATCCATTTGATATGATCAACTTATTGGTTTTACCAGGGAGATAAAGTTAATAAAAAACTACAAAAAGCAATGCAATGTTTATACATAATTTTTTTAAAATTGAAAATGAAAATCAAATGTAGAACCACAATTTTTCTAGCTACTGGCGCGGGTCGCTTTGCTCTGCCTAGACAAAACCGGTCTTGGTTTTTCACTTCTAAGGAGTTGGCCTCCTCTTTAGCCACTCCTATTTAACCTCGTATTGTATTATTGTATTCATGATGTTTTGGGTTTAGTTTTTGGCTTAAGTTTGTTTAGGACAGTCGCCGATGTCCATTTCTCTCTTTTAAGGGCTATATCTATGGGATTGAGTAGTGCTTCGACTATATCTCTCCCAAAGTGGTTATTATAGTCACTATCCCCGTCCTTTTCCTCCCTACGTCACTTCTGGTCACTGTATCTCGCAACAACTGGCAACCACTTGCAATAGCATTTCAATTGTTGTTTTCTGTAGTTCTTGCTCTCCACCTTCAGTGTCGCCACTATTTTCTCTCTAACATCGCTGTTTCGATTATTGTCCAACTATTAGTAAAGTTGTCATCCTGTAAACAACACACCTGATGTTTTCTTGCTGCCCCTGGTAGTTCTAGTCGTTCCCATCATGCCTCGCTGCTCCACCTTCTGTCATTGTCCTAGCCCTCCGTTTCACTGCCAACACAACTCTATCCCTTCCTTTTGTTGTTCCAATCTCCTACTATGCTTTTCAACCATCTATCTTTGCTCCCCAACCACCTAGTTGACCTCCACCTCTATTGTGAGTTTGTGTCATGTTTGTTATTATTTCTCCTTCAACGTGTGAATTGTAGGGTATGTTTGGGGCAACCGTAACTTATTAAATAGTTGTTGTGCAACAGAACCACCTAGCTGACCTCCACCTCTATTGTGAGTTTGTGTCATGTTTGTTATTATTTCTCCTTCAACGTGTGAATTGTAAGTCTGGGCAACCGTAGCTTATTAAATAGTTGTTGTGCGATAGTTATGGCGAAAGTCATGGAGTTCGATACGTTTGTTATAGCTTCAACAATTTGCGCATCGTTTCGAATACACGATATTTCTGTGTCTGTACTCTAGTGTTTTTTATGACAAAACTATTTATATTAGCACAATAATAAAAGCAAAACTGGTCACATTGTAGTTTGAATATTACAAAATAAAATCAACGCCTCACAAAATTATAACACAATAATCAAAATTTAGAAAAAAAGATAATTAAAATAACAATTAATATTATAATAACATTTATTATAAAATGCACTTGGCTTATGTCACGAGATAAGCCGTCGTTCGTGGAAACTCTCCAGGCCTCGATCACTATCAGCTACTGATTCCTCCAACCCATCTGCCCATCTAAAGAAGTCACAACTTTCTTGTCTTCTCCTCGGACACCCATAAAAAAACTTTCTTAGATATGTAGTTGTCGCAAAGCAAGCAAGAAACATGATAGCCCACAGTAGCAGTACAATGCTCTGGAGGCACCGGAAGTCATCGAGCTCATCTTTTATGAAGGTTTAAAACAACAACACACAAATCCTTACATTCAATATTAACCAAAAAAATAGTATAACTAACCGATACAAGTTTTATTAAACTCTGAGTTCTTTGAGAACATAGTATAAACCAACGAATTTGTCACTACAAAAAGACAACGGACCTCATAAATAAAAGGTTCTTGGTTGCTTTCAAACCACGTAATACCGAGATCGTATGTGTCACATATGCATATCGCTAAAAAAAAGGCATCTAGAAGAGCCTAAAAAAACCATAACATTGAAATAGAAAGGAACACTCCACACCTACAATTCTCCTCTACGTCTCTCTTTGTGAACCCATGTTAGGCAAGTGCTCTATTCATGTAACACATAAAATTCACCGAGTTAGCTACTATCACAACATTCTCTATCAAAACAACAAAAAAAAGAATCTTGGAGATAAAAATAAGTGTAAGATAATAAAACAAACATCTAACGCAGGATTAACTGTGTCCCAAAGTAAAAGAACAGTCCAAAGCAAAAACCAAATCCTCCTAATAAAAAACAAATAAAAAGTCCAATGAGAAATAATGGAATTCAATCGTCATTGTTGTCATAAAAATACGTAAATAATAGACCCTATGATCATGGGTCATTGTCATAAAGAACTATCTACGAGTCTGGTCCTCCAGTAACTTCATAGAGAAAAAATATAATGATATATCGTAAATTTCTGGAGTTGCCTCCAGATTTTGCATAACTTGCTAGATGGCAGTTGCTTGTGATGTCCTAGGGTCATCAGTGCATGGAGTCACTAGTTGTGAAATTTGGCTTCTGATGAAAACAACCCATTTTTTTCTTTTTCTCAACCTCGAACGCTTTTATCGACTAGTGGATTCAAATTTATTGAGGTTCGGGCTGGGCCTTTGTTGGAGTTAGTTGTTTGTTCGACATCCAAGTTCTCAGTTATGACTGCAAACCCTCGCTCACTAGGGGTCCATGCATGATCGCCCATTTCCACGACTCCACCAAACATACAGTCTAACTTCTCTTCCAGCTCAGAGTCAATGCTATTGAATTTGAATTTTTTTGGAGTTGACACCACCTGCAACATAAAGGTACATGGATTTGTTGATTTATTTCAGGTAAAAAAACATATTGTGTAGTTTTGATTTATTCTTACCTCTAATCTCTCAGCCCACCATTCATATGAAGCATCAATTGTCCGCTTTGACGGATCTCAACTTAATCCAGTGGATCCTCATTTCAATTCATTCCAAATTTTCTAGTTTTTTTTTTACTAATTCCACTTGTTTTTCAATTGCATTCTATTATATTCAGTTCTCATAGCTCTCTGAACTTTTTCATAATATTTTGTCAGCTCTCCTTGTTAAAATAGATTGTGGGTCTATTTCCCAGTTCGACATTCTTAAGGCAGAGATCGCAAAATATTATTTTGACTTCTTTATTCCACATAACAGATGAACCAAGTTCTTTTGTCTTAATCATTGTATTACTAGTATATAAAAGGTTAAACAATATAAATATTTGACACAAAATTTAATTTCTCAAACTAAAAGAAAAATAACATTATCATATTTTCATCACTACTGCATCCACACCAACCACCACCAAATCTGCACCACACACCACCACTAAATCGTCACCACACACCACATCCACACCACATCGCACACCACATCCACACCACAAACCTCATCCACAACACACACCACCACCTTCACACCAAACACAACCTTCTCAACAACACACCCCACCACCTCCACACTCCATCCTACACACCTCATCTACACACCACTACCTTCACACCTCTCACCACATCCACACACCATACCACCGCCCCCTCACCACACACCTCCACACCATTTTACTAACTCCACACCAATCAAATAGTGGCGTCCGATTTGAAAACCCAAGAGAAACACTAAAATCAAAATACAAACATGGGAGAGCTCACATGTCAGGAGTTTCTTAAATATGAAGTCCAATAATCATGAAATATATACAGCTAAAGATGCCATTTTTTATCCATGAAATCAAAGGGCATATCATTGCTATTACCCAACACCATACAAAAAAATAGACGGCACCTGAAACAACAAAATATACCACACCTCATTCATTCTTCATGAAAACAAAATATACATAGCACCCGACTCATTGTTGTTAACAAATGCTAAATCATCTTACAACCTTTTTTAGATTCTTACTCAAAAAATCAAAATTCATGATAAATCCCCAATTCATATTCATAACATACACAACACCCAAAAATTGCTATTAACAAATGTTAAACCATCTTGCAACCATTTCTCAAATTATTACTCAAAAATCAAAATTCATGATAAATTTTCAATCCATATTCATAACAGACACAACACCCGAAATATTGGTGTTAACAAATTCACCACAAACTACCATCCATTTCTTATATTCTCACTCAAATATCAAAATTTTTGATAAAATCTTAATCCATATTAATATAATACATAACAGTCGAAAGATTGCTATTTAAAAATCCAACACCAACTTGTATGCATTTCTCAAATTTACACTCAAATATCAAAATGATACCGGGTAGTGCAAGATACAAAGCATCATTTGAGGTGATAGGTATGTAATTATACCAATAAAACCCAAACCAACATAGCAGAACAAACGCTATGTATATATCAACCAAAGATCATAACCAAAATGACCAAAACCCAACTGAAATCACAGAGCACAAAGCAAAGAGGGAGTTGTAGCCACAGAAAAATAGAGAAAAAAAGGATGCCACCGGTGCTATGTATGTAAAAATCCCGAAAAATTAATTCTTTGTGCAACCATACGCCCAAGAGAGCATATCCACGAAGAATTTATGAGGGTTAGCGGATAGTGGAGGAAGAAAGAAGCAAATGCTGGGAAGACTCGTCACAGGTTTCAGCGAATGAACAAAAAGAGTAGAGAAAAACCCTGGCAGAGCGCTTGGAGGATGAGGCAGAGCGCTTGCAGGATGAGGCCGAGCTGGAGGAGCACGAGAGTAATTGTGTACCAAGCAACGCGCAAAAAGCTATGCCCCTCAAGCGTGTGGCTCATCGGTCGCATTTAATTAAACGCACCCGTGCTGCATGCTCTAAACAACGGAGAACGCGACAACTGGCTTTGCCGCAGCGGTAACGAAGTGCCAAACTGACCCGTGATCTCCTAATAGGCTTTACAAAAATAATATTTTGGTTTTCCTATTGTTATTTGGGTTAGCTTATGTATTGTTTGGTATCAGATTAGCCTAACCCTATCCGTGTCTTAAGGTTTCTAGCATCCGCTAATACCCAACTCTATCTCCATTTAAATTTTTTCTTTCTCATCCCATATCCCCCTTGCACACATCCTTCCACCTACCCACACCCAAAACCTAGTCATGCTGCCAAAGAGATAATCATCAATAGTCTGTTCGAGGGGAAATGACACGACGTCGTTTTTGATAAATTCATAAAGAGGTGTCTAGGCGATTTTAGGGAGGTGTGGTGGGAATCCCACTAACTATAACAGATGCTTGTCACCTTTGAGATGAAGCAATCTAGATGGGTCACTCATAGCCACAGCAGTGACTTGCTAGATCAAAGGATTGAAGTAAATCCTTCAACCATGCGGATTTTAAAAAAGGACCTCTACCTCTATGATATGACCTGAAATATTTGAGAAACCAAAATTTTAATGTAAATATGGATTTGCATTATTTCGATGACTATATACATCATGAAGAGATCATCGAGTGGTTCTGAATTTGTCTTTGAGTATTAGGATATCCCTCCAGGAAAAATGGTCAAACAGTCCCCCAACAAGTTAAAGAATAATACATTATTTTGGTGGCAAAATTTGAAATACTTATGCCAACATGAGAGAAAAGAGAAGATTACTAACCGATTTGAGATGAAACGAGAAATGCAGTGCATGTACTTACCAATTCACTTTAGACCAGATGTTTAAACCTCAACTTCAAAAATGGAGAGATCAAATAACCTGACGACCTCCACATCTCACAGGCAGGGTTCACTTCGAGGATCTTACAGCTACAGTACACCTAGGGGAATATCCTAGCCGATTAGTTTGATGAAAAATTGATTTAGAGTAGAGAACAAGTGTAGCGAACTAGTATCCCTACAAGCTGCCCTCGCCATGAACTGTTTTCAAGTACCACAGATTTGGGCATATCGAATTAGATTGCACAACTAGAAGAATTATCTATTTCATAGAGATGGGTGTTGTTGAAATAATGTGTAATGACATACTAGACACTGAAGAAGGTGAGGACGCAAAAGAATACCAACTTCCAACTGATGAGGAAAAAATGCACATAGTTCTAGTTGAGCCCATGAGTGAGTCTCCAACCAATTAATTGTGATTGTTCATGACAGTTTGAAGTTCATGGAACTAACACCAGAGACATTACAATCCAAAATAAGAGAAATTCGGACTTTTTAGATTTATATACTCCTTCATGAGTTGCCTCTACCGAGGGAGGTCCATCATGTCAAAAACAATTTTTTTTTGTGCCATGTCTGAAAGATTTTATAGAGTTCTTCAGATATTAGGTTTAGTTCAGTAGTGTCCCCACCATCAGATGTCTAAACATGAGGGATTAATCACAACCTTAAAAATTATCTTAGGAGCTTGTGAGGGAGAGAATTCTTCAATGGATCCGGGTCCTATCAGTAGGAGAAGACGTCTCTTTTCAGCGGTGTAGCCTACCATATATTTCATCCAAGATTTGATTTTTTTTTCACATATTTGTTTATCAGTTATTCTCCATTGAATATGAAAAATGAAAGAAAGTTTCCAACTTAAGGGCTTGAGAGTTACATTACGGGAACCTACATCTATATGTAGCTCCAACTCAGGATATGCTAGAAGTGGATGCATATTTATTTTATAAAAACATGTTATGGAATGTCATCACATACATGATTGATTTTTCAAGAGATTATGTCATTCCTGATACCGTCAGCGAGGCTGACCTGACTACTTTGAGGAGACAAAAGCTTCATGTGATCGAAGCTCTCCCTAATACTTGAGTCAACAAAATTATGACACAAATAACACAATTTTAGTTGCTGATTTTCAAAAGGGGTATAAAGATGACGCTACAACAACAATATCACAAGACAGATAGTGATAATGCAAATTGCAGAAAATAAATAACAAAAGACGGAAACAACCCTCTCTAAGTGAAGATGGTAGATCCGACGAATGGAGGAAGTTGTGGGCGTGACTTCGGGGTATGACAAGTTTGCTGGAAGCGTTGAACGATGCTCGGGAAGTGTGGGTCTGCTGTACTGGAAAGGGGCGCTCAAATGTCTGGTGGAGGCGGATGATTGGATAGGGTTGGGTGTCGTGCGGCAGACTCAGATGGAAAAGGGTTCGACGAGTCTGCAAACAGTGGGGAGGGAATAGGTAAGAGATCCGAGGCTTGTCTTTGGCGTAAATGGGGTTGGCGAGCAGCTAAGTTGATCCCCAAAGGGAGTAATAGCCTGTCTATGGAGGGTTGCGAGAGTGCGTTTGGCAAGGGAGAGTAGGGGAAGGGGCCAGTAGCCTTTCTGTGCAATGGAAGGCACCAGTGACTGACAGGGGGTGGAAGGAACAAAGTGGAGATACACACTACCTTGGGCAAGGTACAAGCGTAGCACCGCTTATTGTCGGATACAACCCTCAAAGAGGGAATGCCTAGACGACACACCTGAAATCAGAAAATGATAAAGTACTCTTTAGTAATGAGCACATGACAATTGTAAATAAGATGGAAGTAGGTCCTAAACAGGGTAAGTGGAGAAATAGGTAAGGATTAAAGTAGAATGGAATGAATAGATAGAAATTTGAAATTCAGTGCAAATAGGAAGGAATGATTTGGTAGGGGAGAAATTAAGGTCTGAGATGAGGAGGTGCAGAAGTTTCTGCCTTAACTGGGTCGATCTGCATGGTCTGCTTCAACAGGGAGGCTGGATCGGTTTGCGTCGGTCCGCTCTACTAGAGCCCCTCGGTCGTCCCCAACCTCGAGAGACTTAAGTGGGGTCTCCATGCCTAACACGGGGGTGCTCGGGCCCTCTCTGATGCAATAAGTTCCGCACGCGCCCGTTCTTTCTCCTGGACCGAACCGGTCTAGGTTTTCTCCCTTTGGAGTAGTCGTCCGCTCTTCTTGGGCAACTCCTAGTTATTCTCTTATTATATATTTGTATTCTTGATATTCGAGATTTAGTTTTTGACGTGAGTTTATTTAGCACGGCCGCCAACTTCCGTTTCTCCCTTCAAGGGCTGTATCCGAGGGATTGGGTGATGCTATGGTTGTATCTCTCTCCTAAAGTGATGATTATCTTCCCTATACTCTTCCACATTTTCCCCACATCGCTCCCCATCGTCATATCTCACTGTAGCTGCCCGCAACAGCATTTCGATTGATGTTTTCTGCAGTTCCAACCGCCGCCATCTCCTTTTCCTTTTTGCTCTTTGCTGCCATTTCAGTTTTTCCAGCCCTCCAACTTCACTTACACCACAGTTCCCTCCCTCGTGTCGCTATTTCGACAGCTGTCCAGCCATTCGTGATGCTGCTGTCATCCGGAAAAGAGCACATCTGCTGCTTTCTTTCCTTCCCCTAGCTGTTCCAGCCTTTCTCACCGTGACTAGCTGCTCCACTTACCACCAAACTTACTGCCCTCTCCGTCCTAGCCCTCCGCTTTGCTGCCAATGCGATTTCAGCCCTTCTTTATGTTGTTCCAACCACCTACAACCCATTTCAGCCATCTATCTTCGCTCCCTAGCTACCTAGCTGACTTCCACTACTCATGCATCGAGCTCAAGTATGAGTTTATGTTGTGTTTGTTATTTTTCCTCTTTCAGTATGATTGTAACCGCCTAATTGTCTTTACAGTAATAATATTTGATTTCCTTATTGTTATTTGGGTTGACTCCAGTATCAGCAAGTATTTAAGAGAATATGCATGATAAAACTATGTTGTAATATTTATTAAAATGATTATGACGGATTAATTTCATAGGTACAAAATAAAGGTGCAAATCAAAAGTAGTATTGCTGCAAACTTACATTGTGTGTGAAAAATTGCATAAAATGGAGTTAAGAACATCGGCAATGCTTAATAAGAATGATAAAAGGGTCTAAAATAGCTAACTTATAACATCGAAATTCCCATTACGCCTGGCTTAACTTATTTTAAGGACTGCTTATGAAGCCTTATCTTTTCAGTTATTTTAAGTACTACATGACAATTTGGCTTGAGTTTACGGAGTGATTATAGGCATCTTTACCTGAAATCATTGTCGCTTTATTTTTTTGAATCCAATGCCTTTCATAATGATTCTATCTATATATCTTATTGATGATAATCTACTTTCCTTTCATTCCCAAGTCACCAAATTTTATTTTATGCGATTGTGCACCATGGGGTTTTTTCTGCCTCGCTAGTACATTCATTTCAATGCTTTCTAGTTCCTTTACGATTTATCCTTAACATTATCATTTTACTTAAACCTAAACTTGATTGTTATCGATTTTTGTTACCGGAGTTCTTCCAAACCACGAGGCAAGACACAATTCTATTACTGACTTAAAACACGGTTACAATGAATACTTGAAATAATGAAAGACAACACACAAAGTAAAAGCACAAAATAAAGGATTACCACTAATGACTTAACATATTAGACACAACACGCTTGATGAGGAGGGAGTTAGGCAAGGGGAGGCTGGATTGGTGGCTGTGGTGAAGGCCGGAGAGGTGGCAAGCAGTTGTGGAAGAAGTAGGACAGAAGATCATTGATAGTAAAGGCGTCAAACCACAGCTTGACATAAGCAGGAATGTTGTCGGAGGCTGGATTGAGGCTGCGGTAAAGGCCGGAGAGTGGTGGGCTGCTGTGGAAGAAACTTGGCATGCAGGAAAGCTGCAGAAAGAAGCTTGGCTGCAGCGTTGGGTGCGGAGAGGAGTATGGAGGGCTGCGGCCTTGTTGGGAGAAGGCTGGTAACAGGTTGGAGGGATGAAGAAGCTGGGCTGCGGCTGGTTGGGTGCAGGGAGGAGGCTGGACAGTGGGCTGCAAGGTGCAGTGGGCAGCAGCAGCCTGCTGGGAGGAATATTGAGAGCTGCGGCCTTGTTGGGAGAAGGCTGGCAGCAGTTTGGAGGGAGGAAGATGCTGGGCTGCAACTGGTTGGATGCAGGGAGGAGGCTGGACGGCAGCCTGCTGGGGTGCAGGGAGTTTGGAAGCTGCTGGGGGTGTTGGAGTCAGGGAGCAGCAGCAGGAAGGATGGAAGGATAGATAAATATATTGGCGGGGTCGAGCTATAGCCGGAGCACAACCCGGACCCGTTGAGACGATCACCACCTCGGACGAGGGACAGCTGGAGCACAACCTCGATGTCGGATACAGCCCTCGGGGGGAAATATCACGGCTAAAACCAGAATTCATATATCAAAATAAGACCCCTAACTCTAAGCACATCATCCTATATTTATAAAGAGGCTAGATTTCTTTCCGGTAATGAAACTAACGAATGAAAATAAAATATAATCAGATTTTCAGATTTTAGGAAATGATTTGAAATAAGTAAGGAGAATAAAATATAATAATGATTTTAGATTTTAGGAAGTATTTAAAATAGGAAAGTGCTTAAAAAGGAAAGGTTAAGGGGGAGAGAAAGGAAAGGTGAGGAAGGAAGGAGGAGGAAGAGAAGAAGAGGGGAAAGGAAGGAAAAATGGAAGGGGGTCCCCCTCCCTTGAGGACCGGCTGGTCCTCCCCTTAGCACCGTGTTTCCTTTTTTTTTCTTTTTTTTCTTTTTTTTCCAAGTATTCCTGTCCATACTATATAGCAGGTCTTATTGCAATTTATAAAATTTATTATTTGTTTGCATGCCATTCTAAGTGAAGATGGTTAGGAAATAGGATTTAAAAAGTGCAACCTTGGCATATGTTGTTTTCAAATAACATTATTCCTTAGAAATGAAATTTTTTTGTTATTGTTGAAACGCAATCGATGTAATTTTAGAGTTGAACAGGCTTACAGCCAGATAGAAATTGAGTATATAATGTCCAGTCATTATGGATATGTATTTAATATCCATTTTTGTTTAGCGATGGAGAGCTAAGGAATACCCCAATGTTAAGTTACTTTATTTGGGACCAAATTCACATACGAACGGGGATGGGTGACTATATATTTCATTGAGTCGCAGCTGGGTGGTTGAAAAGGGAATATGCTTTTAAGATACAACTATAGTAAAGATAATATTGTGAAGATTTGAAGTTTTTTGTTAAATTACATTAAATTGGCTATATTATGTGGATCTTTGTGCGACATTATTAACAAAAGAATTGATTGGCAACCAGCTGCATGTGTCAGTGATGAGAATTTTAGGATGTATTGCAAAATGAGTATATTGGAGAATGATGCCTATTTGAGAATATCTTACGGGTGAAAAACTTGTGTTTGACCATGTGCAGTAGAATGTAGAATATGCGCTAATAAGGTGGGAGAGAGAAATACTTTGTCGGTGATGGGATGAGACAAGTTTAATAATGCTAATGATGATTGCTATGATATGCAGATGCCTTGTCAATGGTTTGGAGGTATGCTTGCTTTTTGAATATGGTCTTATACTTTCCATCCATTGTTGTGCAAGCAGTTAATTAGGTTGAATGTACCTTCATTTAAAAGAAATGGGATGATCCAATATTTTCTTTTATCAGGATTGGTTAATACGGGATGAATTTCAAGGATTTAAAACGCTAATCTATATTGTTGGGATATGGCTAATCTGAGTAGGGTGATAATAATAGTGTTATCGCAATGTGGACTCCTGCAGCTTTTGTATCTTGGAGATGCCCTTGTGCAGTTTTTGTATTTTCAGAACAACATGAGGTGATTCTTATTCCTGGGACGGTCTTTTCATCATGTAAGCTACACTTGTTTGAGATTCCAAATTCATTTTACTTCTTTTTCATCATATGGATATCGGGATAATGTTTTAAGTTGAGGTAAGATTTGTGGTATTTTAATGGTCAATCTGAATTTGATGCTATTCCAAATTTTAGTTTTTGCTAGCTTTAAGTTGATGCTTTCCACAAAGAACAGGATTATATTGAGTTTCATTATTTCACAAGCTTTTACTTTTTTGTGTTTTGCTAGTAGTGAAATCTCGTAGATCATTTTAGGCTGGCATTATTTTCAATTTGCAAATTATGATTGAATTGATTATATTAATTCCTCTAATTGCTTTGCGGATGCACAAAATATGATTTGTGAACAGCACTATGATGGTGATGTGGCAGAATTGTCATTAGATTTTACAGTGACTGAAGAGATTTGTGGAAAGAGGATAGTCAGAGAGCTTAGACCTGATGGTAGGAATGTGTTGGTCACAAATGAGAATAAGCTACAATATATCCATGCGATTGCTGATTATAAGCTAAATTGGCAAGTATGTCTTCTATTGCGTCATTTCATTGAGTATGTAATCATTTCTAATATGCATATATTTATCATCTGTTCAAAATATTGATTTTCAGATGCTTCCATCAGCAAATGCATTTTATCGTGGGCTTATTGATCTCATAGCGCCTTCGTGGTTGAGTTTATTTAATGCAAATGAATTTAATCAGGTATTCTCTTCTCCTTTAACTGTATATGTTAGAGTTTTTATGAACGAGCCTTGTCTGCTTCTTGTGGAAGCTTGTAAATATTTTTCACTTTTTATGCAATTATTTAATTCAATAATATTTTCTTTTAATTTCTATTAAAATTTATGTTGAGATTAAAAAAAAGTTGCTAGTAGTTTTTTCAATATAAAAATTGCTCAGCATTCTTTTCCAAATTTAAAGGAGAAAAAGGAGAATAAAGAGAAAATTATGATTGATTTGAAGAAAAAAAATAAGGCATGCAGTATTGAAAGATACATGAAGTTTCTAATTAATATATAATGAGTCATTTTGTTTATTTATATTTTTATAGTGAAATAAGTTTTTTTTACATTGTGTTGACCTTTTAAAAAAACAATAGAAATCTCACGTTGCTAGTATCCGGTTTGTCACACCCCATGATTAGCTCTCCTTAAATCAACACAGGATGTAATATAAGTGAGGGTGATTCAGCTAACTGAATATAATTCGAATACTATTTTGGTATTTAAGGATAGAATGAGAGACAATCATCTAAATTCACCCGAAAAAACAGATAATACATTGCTCCACTTGACATATATTTAATAAAATCAAACAGTCAAATTTAGCGGACACAATTAAAAATATTTTATTTAAATATACATATAAAGCATTCAAAATTTTTATAAAAATATTTTATGTTATACTTCAAAATTTTTGTCTTATAATAGCTTTATCATAAAATATAATCACAAGTTATGCCGATTTTACTCAGCCTCTACCTTTTCCTTTTCTTTTTCTATAGAAATATTTATAGCATTTTAGTGAACTATATGACTTATCAAAATAAACCAATATAATACATAACTCAAATATTAAAAAATAATAAACAACATGCATACTATCATGAATAGACATAGCATAAACATAAATTGGATACATATGATAAGTGCATCACTATAACATTGGAAATTAAAGAAATCCTTGCACAAAAGATAGAAATATAATTGTACATGTAGTTTTTCTTACTATATTATGTCAATTAATGACTCAATTACTTGCATATAGTTTACATTCATCAAATCATTTTTTTATTTTTTATTTTCAACTTTATTGTATTCCATTTAATTTCAGAATGTATTATATATGATTGTCTAGGTTTACTGTCCATTATAAGATAATGTGTTGAAAACAAGCATTCATTATCGACATTTCTTAAATCATAATTCTTGTTACAAGCATTCATTATAAACATTTCATATATCATATGCATGAATTATAGTAAAGGAATACATACAAGCAGTTATTTGATAAGCATGTTCATCAAATTCATAGCATAATAAATTTATAGGTATCATAAGGGACAAATCAAATTTACATTCATAAAATCTATGCAAGTATTCGTCCACGATATGTAGAATATTTTAAATGCAAGTGTCGAAGATAATCATATGAAAACCTACAGAGAGTTGTTTTTCTCAAGTTAGCATATGATTATTTCACTTGAATTAACTGAGCAACATTGCGATGAGTTTCCCCTAGCTTGCCTCAAGCTCGCTGCCTAGTGTAAACAACCTGAAATTTATAAATATCTTAGGATTTCATAAATTCTTAGCTCATTTCCTGATTGAATCTTAAACATAACTTTCTTACCTCAAATTGACTTCTTTACACATCTCTTTTCCGATACTACATATTCTTCTTCGCCTTCCTTCTATCCCCTTTACTTTGATGATTTTTGGCTAAAGATCCATATAGAAGCGTACAAATTAAGTTTATAGTCTCTGACACAAGTTCGCCTCCTGCTACGATGAACGAAAACTAAAAGTGCACCGATTTGTAGCAAACATCAAGCAAAAGCGCAAGGAATTAATGTCACAAATATTGTTAAAGAGGGTTTCCTACTTAGAAATCTCTCTGGAACTTCCTATTGTAAGCTACTGCTCCCAAACCGATGCCCGTCTCGCTTGCTACAATCTTCTGATCGTAGGACTCAATAGGCTCGCAGTTTTGAAGTGAAGGAGTTGAATTGAGGGAAATATGAGCCTTATAGCTCCATACGGTTAATTCTCAGCCCTTTGATCTATAACATGGCTACATGTCGCGCGAATAGGTTGGTTGGGACCAGTGAACTAGATTAAGTGGGATTAGTAGATGCTTAATTAGTTTAATTAAACTTATAACTTTATAATTATGTATTTTCTCATACCTTTAAAAATCATGCTTGATTCTATATATCAAATTGATCGATTTGACGTGCAAATTTTTATTAAATTGACTCGGTCGATTTCTGAGGGATACAAATTTTGGGATATACCTTAAATTTGTCAAAATTGGGTGTCTGAAACACACTACGAGGATCTAGATTCTATTTAAGATGACGAGTCCTCTCCTAGAGTAAAGGAAATTACAATTGGGCTAAACGAAAAACAAAGCCAAAAGCTTAACAAAAGCAGAAACATCCTCCTTGAGTAAATACAAAAAAGAGGATGGACCTTTCGAAGCAGCCCCCACAAAAACTAGCCCTTCAAAGCTTGTCGGGCACAAAAATGGGCAACTTTGTTAAGGGCCCTAGGAGTATAACAAAATAGGAATTTTTTAAAACTAGTTAAAAAAGTCGAGCTTATCACTCAGATTTGGCGAATTTTCCGACGTGTTGTTCTTCATGCTTTGTTAGCGCGTCTTGATGATATTAATGTTATCCCATTCAACAATCACGTCTGAGCTCGTGCATCCGAGTATCAATGCAGTCATTGATAACCAGAATAGCATCCAACTCGATTTGAGAGGGATACCAATGTAGTAGTTTTCAGCCTGCTGCCACCACTAAATTCTTGCTCCTGACAAACAACAACGCCAATGCCGGCTTGACAATTTTGAATAAGCACACCATCCACATTAACCTTGATCTAACCCGGGGGGATGGGATAAGTAATTGTTTTTGCAAGGGATTCAAGTATCAATGCCAGTATATTAGCCAGGATACCGAAGGACTGACCATGTTCTTTTGCATTTCTACTTCTCAAACTCTGGTAAAGTGCAGTACAATATATTCTTCCCATGAGAAGAGCTAGTTTTGATAACGAGGTCATGTAATCAATAGTGTGCTCGGTATTCATGAAAGCAGACTTTTGGAACCCGCATTGTCTCAGTATTTGGAGAATTTCATTGAACACTTTACAACTTGCCACAATGTTGTTAATATTCTCGATGTCCTCACAACCGCAAGGACAGTTAGAATCTTTCCCCAATATTACGTCTGCACAGCCACGAGTTAGTTGGAAGAGCATTATTAACAAATCATTACCAAAAGATGCTTTCCCGGGGATGAAGGTGCAATTTACCAATCCATCTCATACCAATTTGGGCTTTTTTTGAGTATGTTTTCATACAGTTTTTGTAATGTTGTTATCGAATAAAGCAGGGAAGAGAACAGCTTTATCCTCTTGAGGACTTCCCAAAGAACACATTCAATGAGATCGCATGGTGCCTCACCAAAACAGTTTCGCGACTATCACGTCCTCTAGGAGGTGGGCATTAACAAAATTGGGCCATCGGGTGATGTGGAGATCTAGAATCCACACTTCCTTGTCCCGGGAAGAATGACACGGACATCTCTGTTCAAGTTTCACACGTTGGATAACAAGCAAGCATTTAGGATTGTGAGTATCGGTTTCACCTGTCCATGAAGGAACCATACCTTTAAGGTTTCTACTAGTTTAATTAGATTTTTATTATGTTTAATTTGCTTGGAACCTGTATATATATGTTTTATTTTCTTGGATAGATAACACTTTTTTCTTGGTTTATATATCTTATTTGTAGAATTTTCTCTATTGAAATGTTGTAGCATTTGATTTCTCTTATTTCTGGCTGCAATTTGATTGAATTGAGGTGGTGATCTCTCTTGGATGTCCAGAGAGTCTATTTCCTCACCTACTTTGCTGCCAACCGACTGTTTTCTTGTTCCAGCTTTTGTTGTTTAGCTGCCAAGACCTCTATTTCTTGGTCTACGTCTTCTTCCCATCCTCTTTTCTCATTCTGCAATTTAGCTAACCCCATTTTGTGTTCACACACCATCTAGGAATCCTTGATTGGTGTCAAATTTGCTTTGTTTCGAGCAATAGCCTGGAACTTTAGAACGAATCTATATGTTATTTTTTGGAGCCTGATTGTGGTAGCTAGAGGGTTTTTCTAGCACCCCAGCCCTTAGCAGTGGCACCCCGACGCTTCATGGGAGCGCTGCAACGCTCATTCTAGAATTGCAAAACAGAGCCTTCGACAATTCGACTACCAGAAGTGTCGCGTGCTCATATGTGTTTGTTTCAAGTTTCAGAAACGAACAGCTCAACAATCCAACATGAAAGGTTGGTGCCCAGGAAACTATAAACAAATTTTGGTAGTTCGGTACTTGTATTTTGATTTTGCTACAGAAAGACATACGATCGCTACAACAAGATGAACAAGCGAGTCAGTGCGTGATGTTAGATTCCTATTTTCTTTTGTGCAATAGAGAAGTGAGAATTTCTAAAGTGTTCCAGGAATTAGAGGCTTCAGTGTTGTGTAATTTGTACTATTCTTTTCATTTCTTTATAATGAATTTCTTGGTGGGGTGTGGCTCTGTGGGTTTTCCCTTTCTTGGGCTTCTATATGTTAATTTTTTTTTCTATGTTTCTTTTTTGTTTGCACGCTTCTACTTAAAGTTTTACTTTGCATCTCTCGAATCGGTTTTCGCATTTTAAATATATATCTCTCATAGAAAGTGGTATCAGAGCAGGATTTTTGAAAATTTCAGTTTGAGTGGGAGCAATGACCGACGAAGTGAGTAAAATGTTGAGAAGTTTAACGGTTCAAATTCTGTTTTATGAAAAATACAAATCGAAGATTTCTTGTATCGAAAGAAACTGTATTTGCCACTAGATGGAATGCCTAAGAAGCAGGCATCGATGACTCTAGAAGAATGGAAAGTTCTTGATCTAACAACACTAGGTTTGATTCGATTTTCACTTTCCTCATCTGTTGTTTCAATATTATGAACGAGAAATGTAATGTTGATCTCATGACAACACTAATAAGAATGTATGAGAAGCCTAAAACTTCAATTTTGTTTTTTTTTTCTGAGTATTGAATATGAAGATAGTGGATGGTAGTTTTATTAATCCTATCGTCATTGTCAAATAGTTGGGATGGACTTGTTACTGTGGTAAGTAACTCTTTAGATAACATGGAGTTAAACTTCGATGATATTACGAGGGTAGTTCTGAATGAAGAAGTTTGCAAAAACGCTAGCAGTGAAATTTCAAATTTTGCTTTGAATGTTTAAGTTAGAGGAATGAATTTAGATAGAAACCAAACATGGATTGGTTCAAGTCCTAGAGAGGAAATTCTGGGCTAGGAAGTGGAAATGGCAAAGGTGAATGTTGGAACTGTGGGAAAAAAATATCGCTTCATGAAGAACTACTTAGTTTCAGAGAAGTTTGATGGTTGGCGTCAAGATAAAAAAATCTCTACAAATGTCTCCACATATGAAATTCAATGTGATTTTTATATTGTCTCTAGATAGTACTGAATCATGGATTGTGAATTCAAGTGTCTCTTTTCATGTTTATCCTAACAAAAAATTGTATAAAATCTAAACTTAAACTGATGTATGGAATGCATATTTGGTAGACAACAAGAACTGCAATAATGTTAGAAATGGTGATGTTGATTAGATCAATCTGGAAACTAAATGAAGTTAGACATGTTCCATATTAATAAAAATTTTAGTAGGCCAGCTTGTAAGGTTAGGGTATGCTACTACTTTCCCGGGTGACTCGTGGAAGGTGACCAAAAGAGCAATGATGATGGCTCAAGGCAACATTGAAGACACTTTTTGTTTGATCAATGAGAAGTCTAAATCTATTATTGTTGCTGCTATAAAAGGTGATGCAGATTTATGATACCGTATGCTTGATCATATGAGTAAGAAATGTATGAAGTCTCTAATTTTTAAAAACAAACTTCATGGTGTAAAATCTATAGATTTAGATTTTGTGAAAATTGTGTTTATGACAAGCAAAAGAAAGATTACTTTTTGGAAAATTGGATCAAAAGTGAAGTAAAAAAAGTTGGAGTTAGTGCATATTGATCTAGAAGGTCCTACTCCAGTTCAATTTGTATGTTGGAGGTTCTATATATTTTTTCACTTTTATTGATGATCACGCAAGGAAGGTATGAGTGTATTTTTTGAAACATAAATTTGATGTATTTGTTGTGTTTAAGAAGTAGAAAGCTATAGTTGAGAATGAGACATATTTGAAATTGAAGTGTCTTAAATCAGATAATGGTGGCGAGTATCATGATCAGAAGTTCAAGAGTTGTGTTACAAGAGGGACCATGCATGAGTTTACTGTTCCAAGGTCACCACAATATAATGATGACAGATCTCATGGATAGATACCTTTGAATGAAGGCTTACACGAAGAAGCTTGTAGTGATAAATAAGTAATTCTATATCACTTAAAAGTATTTGATTGTTCATCATACGTTCATATTGATGCATGATCCACGAGTAAGATTGATTCAAAAATTTCAAGTGTACTTTAATTATGTCTTACATTAATCTAATTCTGGGACTATCAGAACAAAAAAGAGCATTGATGTTATTTTCAGTGAAATGATGATGGATAACGACAAAAATAGAACTTAGGATTACCCATTAGCTACTTTTAAGGACCTCTTCAAATATGTTAAGATAGAAGTCACTGGTGATCCGGAAGATAGGGAACTGAAATTTGCTCAATTTGATGAAGCTAATGAATACCCTCAGACACCTGATATTAAAGTCAGTAGGTTCAGCAGAATCAAACAACTGATACAAAAGTATTCTTCTTTGTATTATTTATTGTTCACCGATGGTGTTGAATCAGAGTACTATGATGAGAGCACTCAAGTTGACGTCTCAAAATAGTGGATTTTGTCACGGATGACGAGATGCAGTCACTAACGTCAAGTCAGACATGAAAATTAATAGAATATTCAGATGACAAAAAAATAGCATTGCACAACAAATGGGACTTCATGCTGAAAGAAGAATTAGATGGTAGCAAGTGCTATAAGGTCAAAATTTATTGTGAATGGATTTCAACAAAATGAAGGAGTTTACTACATATATATTGTCTCCTGTAGTGAAGATGACGATTATTAGAGTTGTGTTAAATTTAAATAGCCGAGGAAGATCTAATATGAAACATATGGATGTAAATACAACCTTCTTACATGGTTACTTAGAACTGTACTTGGTGCAACCGCAGTGATATGAAGTTCCAATAAAGGAATATTGAGGAATAGTCTTTATTGGTTGAAGCAGACACCAAGATAGTAGTACAGGAGACTTGACATGTTTATGTTCAACAGTGGTTACACGAAGTGTTGCAGATTATTGTTGCTTCATTAAACAATTTGATAATTATTATATTGTGCTTCTTTTGCATGTAGATGACATTTTCGGAGTAAATTTGGAATAGATCAAAAACTTGAAAGAGTAATTATCAACAAAGTTTCAAATGATAGATTTAGGCATAACTAAGAAAATCGTTGGCATGAAAATCAATGGGAAATGAGTGCAGGCACTTTAAAGTTGTCTAAGATATAAGATGTTCAGAATGTTATACACAAGTTCAACATAAATGATGGAAAATCAATTTGCACTTTCTTAGGTAGTCACTTTAAGCTATTTAAAGAACAATCAATGAAGTCTAAAGCAGAGCAAACACATATGAGAATAACTGTGTATGCTTAGATAGTTGGAAGTTTGATGTGTGCAATGATATGTACAAGGCCAGATATAGCACATGCAGTGGGAGTGGTTAGCCAGTACATTAGTATCCAGATAAACATTATTGGGAGGCGGTGAAATAAATTCTCAGATACTTGAGAGGAACAATCAAAGTACATTTCTTTGAAAATGTGGAGATTGATCTACAAGGATATGTAGATTTAGATATGACATGTAACTTTGTTGGTAGAAGAAGTATAACATGTTATGTCTATACTTTGGGAAACACATCAATGAGTTAGGTTTCCAGATTACAAAAGATTGTTGCACTATCGACTATAGAAGCTGCTATTACTGAGGCTAATGAGGAAATAATTTGACTACAGAGCTTTATGGCAGCATTAAGCAATGAGCAAGGGAATGGAAAACTTAATTGTGATAGTATGAGTATTATTCATCTAGCAAAGAATGTTGCATTTCATGCTAGAATGAATCACATTCAGCCAAGGTATCATTTATTTTGTTCACTCCAAGAAGATAGTCAGTTATCTTTGGGGAAGATATACAACTCATAATCTTGAAGATATGTTGATTAAGGCTGTTACTGCTGAGAAACTGAAGTTATGATTGACTGCAATTATAGTTTACGAAGGTTGAGACTGTAGTTAAGCCACACTACAACTCATTACTATGAAGATGGTGTAGATTTGGAAGAGTGAAATTAATTGCAATTAGACTCCAAGTGGGAGATTATTTTTTGTTGAGCCTAATTGTGGTAGGTAGAGGGTTGTTCGAGCACACCAACACCTTGGGTGGCACCCTAGATCTTGACAGCAACACCTTAACGCCAATGGGAGCATTGTAGCGACCGTTCTAGTCTTTTGAAACAAAGTCTTCGGCAATCTGATGGCCAAGAGTGGCGCCCCCGCACCCAAATATGTTTGTTTCTGGTTTCGAAAATAGAAAACTCGACAATCTATCGCCGAAGGTCGGCGACCAAGCGCCCTGTAGCTGAATCTATACAATTTGGTGTTTATATTTTAGTTTTGTTGAAGGAAGAGACGATCGCTGCAACAAGACAAATGAGTGAGCGAGTGCGTGGTGTTGGGGTTCCTGTTCGATGGGAGATAATTCTTGAAGTGTCCTGGGAATTAGAGAGGCTTGAGTGTTGTGTAATTTGTATTATCCTCTTCATTTCTTCTTTATGGATTTCTTGTTGTGGTGTGGTTTCGTGATTTTTTTTCATCTTTGGATTTTTTCCATATTAAATTTGTGTTTTTCCTTGTTTCATTGTTTGTGGACTTCTGTTCAAAGTATTGTTTCAGATCTCTCGAATCGGTTTTCCAATTTTAGTCATATATCTCCCACAACACTACATTAATCTCACTCATGCAACTTGTTATTATTCATAAAAATTGCCATTCAGTGACTAAATGAAATGAGAAAAGGTTATATTAATCCGAGTCATTTGACCAATTCAACTTTTTTTATGATAAATTTATGACAATTACATCGAAGGCATTTGTTGGAAGGCGAAATGTTTCACATCTTTTCTAGCGGTATGTAGTGTGTAGTTGTAGGTGGATATGGCAATTCAATACACAAGGTCATGTCAAACTTGCAATATGAAATTAAAAAAAACAATTGAAATGGGATTTATAGATGCTATATCTAGGGAAATTAAAGTGAGGCATAACCTGATACTTATTTTGGCCATCTACTGCTTTACATATACAACAACAACAACAACAAAGCCTTAATCCCACTAAATGGAGTTGGCTACATGAATCCTTTTTCTCCATTGCATCCTATTTAGTGTCATAGTTTCATTTAATTCTAATAAATTACATATATATTAGTTAAATTTCATCTACATTGTCTTTTGGCAAATTTCTATTTTTTTATTCAAGCAATCTGCTTTAAGCAAAGTTATACCATTTCCAAAGGCTTTCATGGATCGAGTCTCACTGGTATAATACATGGCTATGGACACAAAGAAAACCTGGTGGATCATATTTCTTTTACAATTTGTGTATAATATTGTTTCCAATGTGATCAAATGCTGTCTTCAGCTCCACATTTGGCACTCCGTTATTATTCGATCTTATTTTATTTTCTTCTTACAGTTGCTTTCAGGTGGAAAACATGACTTTGATGTTGATGATCTGAGAAGCAACACTAGATATTCTGGTGGTTATTCTGAGGGAAGCCGGACAGTTAAAATATTCTGGGAGGTATTCATTATACATTTACATTTTAATCAAATTTTCATAATTTTCTTTTATGACATATTGTAATTTTTCTAATTTATGGCTTTACATTCCCGTGGTTGCAAATAATTGTACCATATTTCAAGTTTGTTTCCTGTATAGCTTCCTTCTATGGATATAAAAGTCCAATCATTATTTGTAAAGTTTATTTGCTAAAGTTATAGATTTTTTATTTTAACTAAGAGGTCTGATATATTTGTAGTTATGTCTTGCTAATTTCTAGATGAGAGCTTCGTCTAGATATGGATTAAAATAATTCAAGTAGTTCTATTTAGCCTTTCTAGACGTCTCCACCAAACAATATGGCATGCGATAAAACTCTTTAACTCATTCCTGCCATTAAATATAAATATTAATTTAACTTCTTCCCCTATTGTTGGACATTTCTTGGCTCTTCAAATTATAAAGATATGTAAAGGTTACATATTGCTAAGCTGAGATTTGTATGTTTGTATGTATGTGTCACGGGGCTTAGGGAGGCTAAACTACATTGTTTAGTTGTAGGGGAGCTGGACCCACCGGCCAGCTCTTTCTTCCTATCCACCTATTAGAAATATGTTGTTTGTTGAGTTAGGGTTTAGTTCATTTTGTTTTCAAATTTCTGCCTCCAGGCGTTTCCTCTTGCTATGGTTGTACCTGAGGACAAATGATGCTCCAGCTATGTCCAGTTTTGAGATGGTGATTCTCTTCACGACCCCTCATCATATTCTTTCTCCACGGCTCGCTGACCTTCAGCCGACAACCGTCCAGCAATCCTCCAGCTGCCTAAGCTTTTCTCGCAACCCTTCTTGTTCATCGCCTAATCTGGTCGTAACCTCTTTGAATCCCTTCCAGGTCGTTCTGTAACCCCCTTCCTGCCCTTCCCTTTTAGCCGCATCCTACTCCACATCCCCACACACTACAATGACCGTGCCAACCTCTCCAGGAAGCTGGCGTAGCCCTCCCCCATATCGACTGTTGCCAACTCCCTCCACTGCTGTCGCATCTCCTAGTCAACAACTGCCCGATTGCCCCACCTCAACCCGCAGCACACTACCTTCATCCTATCCTCTGGTGTTACTTGTGTGCGATGTTGTTTGTTTCTGTTTTAAGATTCTTAGTTTGTAACCTTTTGAACTCAACAATAATTTTTATTTTTTTATTGTCTTATGGGTTAACTCTGGCATCAAATGGTATCAGAGCTAATCAACTCTAGTCCTATCATAGTATTTCTTAGCATTCGCCTTACCCCTCTACCAAAATTTTTTCTTTCCTATCCTCAACCACCCCCTTCTAAACCCAAACTCTAGTTGACCTCATTTTTGAGGTCTTCCTAATTCCTCCTTAGAAGCTTAGTAGGATCTAGCCATAGGACTTTCCCACTGACTATCCTAGAAGACAAGGAATGGGACCTACACATTTAGAAACTCAAACAACCTCTTAGTTCTTTTGGGAGACCTCACATAGATGGTTCCAAGACATCCCCATTTGATTGAGTGGCTAGGGATACAAGCCATCACCATTTGGAGTGGCTTGGAGCACGAGCTATCACGATTGGGTAGAGTGGCTAAGACCAACATGTGGAGGCCCAAAGAGAGCTCCCATAGGATCAATAAGGCTAGGAAAACCCTCCATGGCTTGGCCATGCACACATTCACACATTAGATACGCACAAACACCACAATTCACACATTCGACGCACATAAACATCATGATTCACGTCACTAACACTTAAGTACATGACAACATTAATTAAAACTAAAATCAATTGTCAAAATAATCGACCACGAACTAAAATTTAAATAAAACCAAATTTGACGCATTTTTAACCCAATTGTCGATGAGGTTGCTCGTATGAACCAGGATGACGGCACGTCCGGAACGTCGATTTTATCTATGGAAGACATCCACTTTGCTATGGTTTCGAGCACGAATAAATTGCTCGCAAATAGATGCACCTGAATTAAAATTAAAAAAATATATAAAGAAAGAGTAAATCCCTTAAATTCACACAACCCTTCCTAAACCCGAAAACTCATTCGACCGAAAACTCTCCCCACATAGCCGAAACCCAAACTCCCCTGCTCCTTCCCTTCGGGCCGTAATCCCTCTTTCAGCTTCTTCCTCTTGTGGCCGAGCTCCACCACCGACGCTCCCCGCTGGCCTCTTCTTCACATCGTTGAGCTCCTCATCTCATACACACTCTCTCTCTCCCGGATCTTCCAGACACGCCTAAAGTTTTCTCTCTAAAAAAAAAATCACTGTAGCCTCACCGAGCTCCCCTCGTCGAGCTTGTAACCGGCCGACCACCCTTCCTTGCCGGTGAACACCTCACCGCCAACGCTCCCTTACTGACTCTTCTTTACGCCGGCAAACTTCTCACTGGCTTTTCCTCCTCTTCTCATCAGAGTTTGAGCAGCCCTAAGGAATAAAAAGCTTCGGCAGCGTAACTTCATCCCTTTTCTTTATTCATTTCATGTTCGTGATCATTTTCATATTCAATGCTTCTTTCTTAAGGAAAGCATATGAGAGTTCTCTAATCCAAATCTGCAGCTTTAGTGGAGCAAGAAATTGAGTTTTTTTTTTTTTGGAGCCATTGTTGCTTTATTGGGCTTCTGGAAATCTCAAAAGGAGCTACTTGTTTTACTTCCATGCTTTCGGTTTAATTTGGTATTTTTGTTTTTTCCTTATGGTAACTACCATGTCTCTGCTTTGTTCGTAAATGTAATTGCTGGAGTATGTGGTTTGAATTACAATGTGAACACTCTACTTCATGTATGTTTACCAAAGTGCTTGATGTTGGTCCTCATATACATGCTCCTACAGGCAACCGTGTTTATTGTTTCATTTAATTTTTTTGCAAATAATCAGAGGATTGTCTTAATATTTTTCTTGCTTTATTTTTGCACAACTATTTGGCATGTTTGGATCTATATGAAGTCCGCACTTTTGAATTTCCGTTGGTTCGAAGCCTTCTAGCTTCCTGATTTGGGATTTTTTTTGTTTCAAGCTATACATTGTTGGAAAGTTTTATATGCTTGTTGATTTGGTCTTCTTCATTGCGAGCTACAGACTTTTTGGACGGTGAGTTGGTTTCCTTCATTACTATACATTGTAAGAGCCTTGCGGCTGATTGTTTTGTACCTAGATAGATGCTATTTCGAAGGGGCTTTAAACACCTTTTGGGGGCTGATTTGAAGAATTTAAACGTTTTTTAGGCCGATTCACTTGTTGTTTTACCCTTTTGTTCTGCTGATTTTTTTTAGAAGTAGGTCGAACTCCTCCGTTTATTTGTTTTTGTTTTTTTTCCTTGCAAATGGTTAAGTTAAAATGAGAATTTCTGATTTAATTATTTCTAAAAAATGATTCACACTTAAAAGAAAATATAATCTCTTCTCCGTCGAATTAGTTATTTATTGAATGAGGTCAATGAAGTTTCATGCTTATTTGACTTGAGATTTGAGATTAGGAAGTGTGAATCCCTAGGAAAGATTTGTAATTTTTAAGATCTTGCACCTTAGCCCTAATTTTTTTTCAAGAATTAATCAGATGGGAGGGAACTAAAAAAAATAATGATAGTTATGCTGTTGAAATGATTGAAACCCAAAGGGAATTAATGTAGCAAAATTATTCACCTTATTTACATAAGAAAAATAAAATTGTAATTGTGAGAATTGTTGAGAGTTGGAAGATAATAAGGGCTTAGACGATTCAAGAGTTAGGGGAATGAATTGAAAGATCCGTACGCTATTAATTAGGACCCCTAATCATTGGTTAGACTTGAGCCCAATTATTTTAATTAGGATTGAAGCACATTTCATGAACTTTTGACAAAATTATAAGTTTACCCCCTAGGTCTTAAGAGCTTGATAGTGAGTTAAGTTTAATATAAAGATGTTTGATTATTAGTTAAAAAAACACTTAATTGAAGATAAAACACCTTAGAGCACTTCAAGCTCAAGTTGAAGTGTAGGCTTCCTAGATTTTATGAGCATACCCTAGGTGAGAGTTCATCCACCTAATTTTCATATTACTGATGAAATTGGGCATTTAACCTTAATTCATAAATTGGTTAAAACACTAAACATGAGGATACACCAAGATGTGGTTCATGATTTATTTAATTAAATAAAATAGTGAAATTTCCATCATAACTTAACCTAAAATGAAGCTCAATGCTTCACGATTTGAGCTTGAGCCTTATACTCAAATCATTCTGACATTTGGGGACATTCCTAATGTCACATATAAATCACCTACCCCTGGTCCTTTATACATGAAATTGTATTTAGTTTTACTCATTCATGTTTTTTCCTACGATTTGTTTAAATCTCCTTGTACCCGATTTCCTAGCAATTTATTCAAGTTTCTCGCATTACCATATTCTGTTTATTGTACAAACATTCTTACAGCAATAACAAGAAGCCCAGGTACATAAAGTTTACAGTATGTTTATAGCGCTTTAGAGCATTTTCTTTTATTGTTCGTTATTGCACTTTACTGCTCTGTTTACTGCATTATTTACTTTAATACACTTGTTAAACTTTAGGGTAGAGAATAGTAGGACACATGTTAGGAGGTACACCGGGCCTTGAGACATACGAGTTTCGGAGCAAGCTTTGCGGGCAGCATGGAGCTCCGAGCAAGATTTAAGCGGGTGGAGGACAACTTCAGGGGACGATCAAGACACCACAAGAAGTGGATCAACTCCAGCAGAACACAACGAGAAGCAGGTCTACATCAACTAAACATTCCTGAGGTTTAAACAACAAATCCATAGGACTTCAAGGTGGTCCGTCTATTGCAACATAAATCCTCACATTATCTTTAGGCTTTTGAAGAATCATATTGTGCATCATAAGTCCTCACATTATCTTTAGAATTTTGAAGTCATGTCGTGCGATACGATAAGTCAAATTCTTTTAATTTTGTAGGTTGTCATTGATACGTCGAATCGGTATATGTTCAGCATTTACGAATGTAAGCCCTAAATAATAAAATTGGTAGGACTAAACATTAAATAATTATCACTCTAAAAACATAATGCCGAACAGTACTATAGTTGAGAGGTCATCGGGATTCTCGGATCTGTGACATCCCCTGCTTTTTCGCTCCTTCGAACTTCAAAAATAACTGTTTCTATTTTGAGTCACTCTTTTTTTTATTTTCTCAGGTCCAACTTTGAAATCTTGAAAACAAAACTACTGATCTTAATCGAGAGTTTTCTTAGGTGACTCCGGTCATTTAAGATGTAATTAACTATAGAGGTTTGTCTCTATAAAGAACTTGAAACTCAGGTAAAATAAACTCTACCTAGTTCATATATTAGGTAGGAGAACTTATCGATAATACATAAAAGGTTTCGTAGACCAAACATATGTCACAAACTCTTTAGTTTTGGTGGTTAATACTATCGAGTGGTATGCTTATCCTTCGGGATAGTGTATTAGTTGTGGTATCGCACTCAGCCATCCAAACTATCAAATATGTGAGATCCGTTTGTCTCATCTATTTTCAAAATTAAAATATTTTTCAAAATCAAAATCACCTATATATATTAAAACAATTTTAAAATTTAATTCATTTTCAAAATTTTCCGGTCGACAATCTTAAACATGCCACAACGAAGATACTTGTTGGAACTACACGGGACGAAATGCAATGAGAGATCCTTCAACTTCTACAGAGGCTCGCGGAGTTTATTGATAGTGCCCAAGGGGAGATTACCTTCGACCACAATTTTGAGAGTCGAAAGGGAGAAATGGACGAGGATCTGAATCCATTTGACAAGGAAGACATCAGTGACGAGGAATGTCGACCCTGCCGCTTCGGAATTCAATATTCGAGGAGGTTAAGAGGAGCCCACATATGGAGGGCACAGGGACTTCGACATCAAGGTGGATCTACTGGAGCTTGGTGGAGGTATGAATCCAGATGACTTTATCAACTGATTGCAATCTGTGGAGTCAATTTTTAAAATAAGAAAGTGTCAGATGATAAAATGGTAAAATTAACAGCCATCAAGTTGAAGAAGAATGTCTCCTTGAGATGGGAAAACTTGCAGAGGCAGAAGAAGAGAGAAGTGATAAGATTACCGAGTAGGAAAGCTAAGGAAAGAAATGCAGAGAAAATACATTCCACCTCACTACCGCTATGACATGTTTATGAGATTACACCACTTACAACAGAAAGACTTTTCTGTGGAGGAGTTCACAACATAGCCTAACCAATTGCAGATGAAGTGTGCGTTGGTCGAGCCAGAGGAACACACCATAGCCCGATACCTGAGGGGGGGGTGCTAAAGTCCCCTTGACTCGGGTGCTGGCAAGGGGGGCTGATCCTCCGCCCAGGCAAGGGCCTGCTGGACCGACCTATCACATCAAAGGCGATATACACCTATCCCGATCTCACCCCAACTCATCGAAATCTCCACTTGCCTCTTCTGGTTGTTGCCCAAGGGGAGGGCCTTTCCCTCTATTTTATCTACTAGTCATTATATGTGTTGTTTTATTCTTGTTTAGGGTTCTGTGTTTTGTGTTTTGTTTTTTCTGTTTTAGATTTCTATGTGGAGTTGATCCCCTTTGCTAGGTTGTATCCGAAGAGTTAGTTGTGCTTTGGTTGTATCTTCCTCCAAGATGGTGATCACCTCCCAGTCTAACTGCCGCTAGACTACTGGTCATCCGCTGTTCCAACCACTATTTTCATTCTAGCCGGCGACAACCCTTCCAAGTAACCCGTCCACCTTCTCTACCACCTCCCCTTTTACTGTATTACACCACTTCCCACCTCATCTCCTTTCCCGAAGCCTTCTCCCTCCCATTTCTCCCAACCGCCAACCTCCCTACATCCTCTAGTTGCTCTTGCCACACCGTCCTAGAACTACCACCTGCTAACCCGCTCTTCCCAACGCCTCCAACCGCCTATTTCTCCACCCTTTCATGTAGTTGTTCTGACTGCCTCACTCTTCCAATCTCTGAACCAGCCATCACCCACCCTTCCAACGTACCCTGTGACTCTAATGCTTCCCCTTTTTTCCTCTCCCTTTTGCTGACGCCACTGCTGCTCCCAGAGCTTCTCATCAGGTCCCCACCGGAGATCAGTTGTTCTTCTATTTCCCGTTTCTTTTTGTGTCGGTTGTAACCCTAATTCAGTATTAATGAGGTTGTTTTTGTGTTTCTGTTGATTTTCTACTAGTTCTGGTATCACTGCTATTAGCAATGTTGTGCAATTACAACCATATTGGTCGTTGGGAGATGTCCAAATAGTTGCCTTGAAGGTAAAAAGACAACGAAAATATATAAGACAATAATTCTCATTCGGACAACAGTCTTCAGTCAGGTAGTCACTTACAACTACAACGACCAACAAAGGTACCTTTGGTATAATCGGCAAGACGGAATAGAGTGACAAGACAGATTTGAGTGGAAAGAATTCGGAAAAGGGTAGTTCTTCAGTACAGTTCTTGCTAGGAATTCTTTCAGATGTCATTATAGACACTTAGCTTTCAGTTGTTCTGCGAGTTAGTTGTTTCATTCATAGATGAGGGTGTTGTCAAGGAGGTGAAGGACAACGAATCGGAGGATAGCTCAAAGGAAGTATTTCAGCTTCAGGGTGATGAGGGAGAAATGTTAGTCATACGGAGAGTTATGCAATCAGAGCCGGAAAGAGATCAATCATGGGTGAGGCACGGTATCTTTCGCACCAATTGTATAGTGAAGTGCAAGGTTTGCAGCTTGATTATCGATGGTGAGAGTTGTGAGAATGTGGTGTTCACATTGATGGTGAAGAAATTGTGATTGGCCGTGCAAAAACATTTTCAGTCCAAACCCCTAACTTGGTTGAAGAAGAAAAACAAGATACATGTGGATCAACAGTGATTGCTTGACTTTTCAATTGGGGACCTGTTACAGGAGCAAGTGTGCTGCGACGTGAGTCTGATGGACGCATGCCATATTCTGTTGGGGAGGCTTGGGCAGTTCGACCGAAATACTCAACATGACGGAAAAAAATACTCGACGTACGACAAGAATTTTTATGCTATTGTGAGAGCTATTGAGCACTCGAGCCATTACCTACTAATGAGTGAGTTAATGTTGCTCATGGACCACGAAACCTTGAAATTTTTAAACTAAAGCAAACTGAAGGGCGAGCACACAACTTGGTTAAAGTTCTTAGCGTCATTCCAGTTCATGCTGAAACACGAGGCAGGAAGTCAGAACCGTGTAGTAGATGCACTGAGCTGTCGTCACTTGCTGATCGCTGTGATGCAGACCCATGTCGTAGTTTTTGAGGTAGTAAAGGAGTTGTATGAAACAAACAAGGATTTTGGGAAAATCTGGGAGCGGTTTCAAGAGAAACCTATCGAGTAGTATTATCCTTTTAGAGTAAGTTGTGCATTCTTAGATGTTCGTTGAAGGAATCAATTTTTCAAGAAAGCCACAGTGGAGTTGCAAGGCATTTTTGCAGGGATAAGACTCACTCGTGAGAGAGCACTTCTTTTGGCCCCGATTAGGGAGAGATGCGGGCATGTTAGGCAATGTCGAATTTGTCATGTGGCACAAAACATGGGAGAAATACAGGATTATACACCCCATTACCAGAACCAGAAGTACCTTGGGTGGATGTTAGCATGAATTTTTTGGTGGGTCTTCTAAGGACACATTGGAACAATGATTCAGTCATGGTCATGGTAGATTGATTCTCGAAGATGACACATTTCGTACCCTGCCACCATACATTGATGCATCGCATGTCACCGACTTATACTTCAGAGAGATTTTAAGGCTGCACGGGATACCCATGACCATTACTTCAGACTGGGATCTCAAATTCGTTAGTCACTTCTAGAGGACTCTGTAGGGAAAAGTAGGCATTAAGCTTTAATTCAGTTCCGCAGTGCACCCCCAAATAGACTGTCAGACGGAGACAGTAAATAGAAGCCTTGGGAATCTAGTGAGATGCTTTGGTGGGAAGAGTATTGTGCGGCTTATTTTTGAGGTCGTGTTTTATTTTGAAGAGGGGTCGCCTAACAGTAAATCAGTCGGCGAATTTTTAATTTAATTTAAATAAATAATTTGAAAAGTAGTATTTGATTTTGGAAATAATTTTAAATTTGAAGATTTTAAGATATGAGATTAAACCGACCTCGCATCCCGAATAGTTTATATAAACGAGCACCGCACCATAACCAGTGTATCTATCCCTAAGGATAGACACACGCTTGATGGTGGGGCTTGATTAAATAAACTAGAAGATTAGTGACATCCGTTTGGTACTGCGAACCGATTTTATAAGCAGACAAGTTTCCCTGCTTAATATGAAAACATTAAACGGGGTTTATATTACACGGGTTCTTTAAAATTCACTATAAAGGCAAGCCACTATAGTTAATTACATCTTAAGTGACGGGAATCACTTAAGAAAACTCTCGATAATAATCGATGATTCTGCTCTCGAAATTTGAAAGTTTAAGGTTTTCAAGATTGAACTTTGGAGTTTCGATAGGGAATGGATCGAATTTTTGGAACATTTTGTTTTGTGAATCCAAAGGAAGAAAGGTAGGAGAAATCAGCGATTCGAAGTGAACTTCGATAATTTCCGACTATCCTATCGTTTGGCTTGAATTTAGGAAAGTCACAATGTTTATTTGATATTTCAATCTTGCCAATTTCAATTAATTAGGGCTTATATTTGTATGATAAAATCAAACAAATAGCACTAGAAGATGTGAGGGTTTATTGTCGTATCGGACGATTACCTCGGAATCCTAAGACCAGGTTAGGGCTTAATTTGCGATACGAAATGCACAACGAAGAGTTGAGGATTTATGTTGCCTTAAGCTGAGCTACCTCGAAGTCCTATGGCTTGGTTGTTTTAATTCACAGGAAAGTTTCTTTGAAGTAGACTCGGGTTTTCTTGATGACGATGGTCGTCTTGCCTATCATGCTCCGAAGCTCCTTGTTGTTGCGAGAGGTTTAGTTTTAGAAATCATAAATCGGGGGATGAGAGAAGTGTTTTGGTTTAGAGAAAATCTTAATTTCAGAGTGTTTTTTGTGTTTTAATTAAAACAAATCTTAAAGTTGATTATAACGACACCGGTTAAGATCCCGCGGTTCCATCCTTCGGCATCGTTATTTTTATCGGATTCACTTAGTCCGGATGAATTTGCTTAAACTAGTTGAATGAGTTCCACACTTTCATTTAGGCAGTAGGAAATCCAGTTAGCAACACGTAGGTTACATCATCAGAGGTATTCCGATCATCCGACGGGACGTTTTAATTTAGTTGTAATTGTAGTTTTGTGTTACGTTTGTGATTAAATTTTGAGTTGTTTTATATTTTGAAATGTTGTGGCGGTGAATTTTATCTTGTAATGACTTTTAGCTTAATTTTGGTTTCGGTTTTAGGGGTTATCACTAAAGGTGTGGGTTTTCAATGCAATTGTTGTTTTATCGTACGAGAAAAGTAAAATGCATTCTGCGATAAAGTAAATTGCGAAAGTAAATTGCGAGAAAGTAAATTGCGATAAAATAAAAGCGTACACGGAGGGTCTTCCAGTCATCCCATTGCACTTAAAACACGATTAGCATATTTAAGCGAGTTCTAGGTAAAAGTAAGGGAAAGGTTATGGTTTTACTAAATTCACTAATCCTATAGTTGATCAGTTTCACTATGACGTCTAGGTTCTTTGGTGTTTTGGTTTAAGGACGATTTTCTTCATCGAAGAACAATCGAATTCGATTGTTCTTATAAATATCCTATCATATTGAGGAAGTCTTAAGAAGGATCTTAAACATGTCTTTTGATATTTCAGGATTGTTTTAAGTTCAGAATGAATTTAATTATACAAATGAATTAATCGTCCAAGAATTTCAAGTTTTGTTAACTTGCTTCGGTGAATTAGGGCGTTTGAATATCACTATGAGTGAAGTGACACTTCATTTAATGTTTTATTTAGGAGTTATAATAATCAAAGCTTTCGAGGGTAAGTTAGTATTCGAATGATTTGGTTTAAGTTAAAGAGTTTAAATTTGGAATAGTGTTGAAGTTGTTTTATATTTAATTTCTTTTATGTCTTAGGTGATGTTATATTTAATTTAACTTAATTTAATTGAGTTTTAATTTAGTTTAACATAGTTAATTTAATTTGATTTGGTGTTTAATTAATTTGATTTGATTTAACTTTAATTTAATTATTTAATTTAATTTAATTTAATTTTAATTATTTAATTTAATTTAATTTAATTGTTTAATTTAATTTAATTTAATTTTTAATTTAATTTAATTTAATTTAATTAGTTTAATTTAATTTAATTTAATTATTTAATTTAATTTAATTTAATTGTTAAATTTAATCTTAATTTAATTTATCTTTAATTTACTTTATTTTTAATTTTAATTGAAATTTGAAAGATTTTAATAATTTAATTAAGTCTTTTAATATTTTAAATTTGAGTTATCATTTTAATTAAAAATTGAGTATTAGTTGATATAATTAATTTAGGGATTTTTAAATTAAAGAATAAATCTCTTCCAATAAAGATCACTTATTTTAATAATTCAGATTTTATTATTATCCGAATTTAATCTATTATTTAATTAAAGTTTAATCATTTTAAAATTATTTAATGGGTTTCTACCCTTTAATTATTTAAATTTCAATCATCAAATCAGATTAGGATCAAATATTTTACTTGTTGATTTTTTATTAAACCTAAAGTTTTAATTAAGGATTAAAGATTTTAATTACCATTTTACGCTTTAAGCTTAATAATTTCATAACTCACTAAATTGAACTTAAATGAAGCTTGAAATTTTTATGTGAAACTTTACTCATATGTCAATAAAGACGTGAGAGGAGAAAATGTGATTTTTACGTATTTAATTTATTTATATAATTATTTTTGGTGGAAAATAGAGATTTTCGAGGAAAATTTGATAACGTGACCAGGGAAAGTTTCTGTCGCTTAAGAAAATTAGGGGACATTCACTAATGACTGAGAGAAGCACTTGGACCAATTTTGGTGATTTTTGAATTATATTATTTTTATTATAATTATTTTGAGTTTTGGAGTGTTAATTAATTTAAAAATAAGATAAATGTTGAAAAATGGATTTTATATTTTTCAAAAATCTCTCGATATCAAGGAAACGAGAGAATCAAATTTTGCGATTTTCGATTTTTACTATGATTTATAATAATTATTTTAGTGAAAATGCTTAGAAAATACATTTTTTTAATTTTAAAATTACCTGAGAACTTTAAAATTTAATATCTCACTAAATAGACTTAGGAAAAATGTGGGATTTGTTACTAAGTGATTAAAATTCAAAATGTGACATTTTGGTGAATTTTATTATTTTTGTGATTTTTATTATTTTTTAATTATTAAAAATATTAAAATATTATTAAAAATCGAACTTTTTTAGAAAATTGAAATTTTAATTTTCTTAGGTTCACTGATATCGGAGAGGCTCAAAGCCAATTTGGTGAATTTTTAAAAAGTATTTTAAAAGTTATGAATTTTTAAAGTTTAAAATGGGTAAGTGAGCTTAATCAGCCCGATTAGTTGGAGTTAGCAAAGTCGATTGACTCGAATTTTTATGGTGGATTCCTACGATCCTAAAGGTCGATGGAGAATTGATTTCAAGTCGATTTGATGCACTAGTTAACTCTAATTAATTAAAGACCTATTTTAGGTGTTTAAGCCGATTAGGGTTAATGCGAGTGAATTAACTCGAAGTCTATTTTTACTAGAGTTCTACTGAGTCGTAAGGAACATCACGAAATATTTCTAGAATTTATTTCACAACATGCTTAATTTTTGGAATTAAAATACTCGAAAACGACGACATGCATTTGAAAAATAAATAACTTTTCACGAGAGATGGCCTCGACCTTGGAAAATTCGGGGAATGTTCCCGAGTTCGGAGGCTTGAAAGCTCTATGGTCTCATGCTAGTGGTGAATTGTATACATGCATGGAGAATTAAATGTATGCGAGAGAGTAAATAAATCATAAAAAATAAAATACTTAATTAAATTAAATGATTTCTTTTCCACATTATTCTCCTCTGTTCAGCGAGCGAGGGGTATTTTTATTTTATTTTTGTGATTTTTCTACACGAAGATATGGATTTTTGAAGTTTAGGGAATTAAATAAATAAGAAAATACCCTAATTTTCTATTTATCCGCGCGGCGCCGGTGAGCCTCGGCGGCTCACGAACGCACGCGCGTCGCGCTCCGTTCGACGCGCCGCCACGAGTCGGCGGCCGGGCCCGCGGTTCTCGTACGCGTCTCACGGTCGACGCAATCCTGGCCGTCCGTGCGCGCGTGTATCGAATGGACGGCATCCGTTCATCGTCCCGAGTGTTCTCGCCGAGAGCGAGTCCACGCTTAAATCCACTAGATCTCGCTCGATTCTCGATGGATTTTCATGTTCTTATACTACATGGATTCGTCTTGAAGAGACGAACACATCTATACGGCTAACATGCATTGAAACTAAGGCATTTGAAATGGAGAATCTCCGAAGCTCGGGATGGATAGTTAACTCGTACCTTAGCTCGGAGAAGTGTGGCTTGATACGAGAGTTGTTGCACCTTCGATTGGGTCCGTGAAGCTCAGGATGAAGTCTCACGGTGCAGTGAATTGCTAGCTATGAAAGTGACCACGGTAGATCACTGAAGCTTGGAGAGTTGGAGCAGTCAGGTGGCTCGGAGATGGGGCTTTCGGTGGGAAACTTCTCCTCTTGGTCCGGTGAAGGTGTAGGACCGGTCGATTTGAGGATTGGCTCGTTTGTGGCGAAGTGTCACGGTTTTGGGTGGAATTTCGGTTGAGAAATTGGGCTCTGTTGGTGGGGATTAGGGCGAATTGACATCGGGGATCAAGCTGCTCACAGGATGGTGAAGGGTTTGGAACAATTTTGGCGAGTTTCGGCGAGGTTTGTGCTTGGCTCTCCTCGTAGCCGAGAGGGTGGAGTTTAAATAGAAGTGGGTGAGGGGCCTCCGGGGAGAGTTAGGGCTTGGGATCGAGTTGCTACGGTGAGGAGAAGATCGGCCATGGTGACCGCTAGGGATGGGGCGGCTCGGCGAGTGAGAATTTCGATGTTGGCTCGCATGTGAGCTCTCGGCCATGGTGTTTTCGGCGGCACAGTGGCCGGCCGGCCGAGCATGGGTCACCCTCGGGGTCGGGTGGGTCGGGGCTGGAGGTTTGTGCTGATCGATTGGCCATGGACATGTGTAAAGGCTTTGATCCGAAGTGGAATGGGGCATGGCTAGATTTGGACCTAAATGGGTCGACCCACCCATTTGGGCTAGGTGCACCACCCGAGGCACTGGTTTGGGCTGAGGAGAAAGTGATTTGGATCGGCATGATTAGTGGGGTCGAGTCGCGATCCAAGTACGATTAGGCTTAAGCATGGTTTAGTGGAATCATGTAAGTGGTTAACCACCTTTAGGAGTTAAGGAAAGAGCCTCCTCCTTTTGCCCAAAATGGCATGGTGACATGTAAAGAGGCTCTCATGGCTTGCATATGGCTTATGCATGGCTCCATGGCTCCATTTGGCTTGGGAAAAGTAAAGTCGATTTCATGGAAATGGATTTAAGGAAAATTTTGGTATTTAGGGGTGATTTGGCATGAGGCTTGATTTGGAATTATTTGATGATGAATTTAGGACTTAGGGATGATTTTAATTGAAAGTATGATGAGGGGAAATGTCATATGGGCCTTGGAAGAATTTTGGGCTTTTTTAAAAGGGTTTTAGATGGGCTTTTAAGATGGATTAGGAAAGTGGGCTCTTGAATTTTAAAATGGATTTTGGGATGAAATTTTGTAAAGAGGTTGGGCCAAATAATTATTGGGTTTAGCTCATGGATGTGTCATGAGTGACTTGAAGCAAATTTGGGGTAGTTTGGACTTGAATTGGGTTGGATTTGAATTCTTTTGGTGAATGGGCCGATGTAGGTCGAATTGGGCTAACTTGGGCCGATGTTGGGCTAGGGTTGAAATTGATGTAAAATAAATATTAAGAAATGTTTATGGGAGTGTTTCAAAGAGGTTTTGGCTTTGGTTGGGTTTTAATTTTGAGGTTTGGGCCTATTTGGGTTAGATTTGGGTTTAGGTCGAAATTGGGCTTTTTGATTTTGGGTTGAATTTGAGTGGGGTTTGGGTCGAAATCTTGGGCAAATCATGTTAGTGTTTTGTTTATGAGGATGTTAAGGAAGGTTTAGAAAAGATTTGGGGTTAATTGGAGTTGAATTGGGTTAGTTTGGGCTGAGTTTGGGTCATGGGTCCAATTTGGGCTTTAAGGCCCAAAGTGAAATTGGATCCAAATGTCAATCAAATTGGACTTGGATTTGGTCTAAATTGGTATTGGGAATGTTGAATTGAAGTTTAGAATTGAATTGGACCAAAATTGGGGTCGATTGGGTATGTTTGGTTTGACATTGGGTTCAGCTTTGGGTTAAAATGGAGTCGATTTGGGGGTTTTGACAAAAGTAGGGTAAATTGACAAAATTGGCCCATGGTGTAGTTGGACAAAATGAAATTGGGAATATTTGGGATTTTCTGGAATTTTCTGGGAATTTTCTGAATTTTTGGATTTTTAGGCAAGAAGGGTATTTTGGGTATTTGGAGGGTATTGGGGGGTTTTCTTGGAATTTTTGGTATTTTTGGGTATGGATGATCAATTTGAGTGATGTGGAGGTGTTTGGGATTGATTTTGGAAAATTTTAGGTAATTTGGAGATTTTGCGAAAATTTGGGTAATTCGAGGGTTTTGGGTAGGTTTAGTAGGTGTAGGGTCCGGGGGTCGAAAATTGAAAATTTGGGAAATTGAAGATTGGGTGAATTTGGGTGGGGTGAAATCATTTTGGTTGAGCCATGAAGCCATTCGAGCCTGTATGAGCCATGAAAGGACTCGTTTGAGGCATTATTTATGTTATTCTAACTCATCTGGCCGAGGGCTTAGGGGTTAAGGACCATCCATGTGAATCACCTACATGAGTCGGGAGGTCGAGTTGGGTATGGGTGTGGTTTTAGGAAGTGTGTGGAAATGTAGTGTGTAAGTGTAGTGTATGTCGGCCCTTCATGAGACCGGGCCGCCGAGGCGATCCTAGGCGAAGAGTCACATAGGAACTCATCCTTTAAACTTGCATTTGATTTCGACCCTACAGGTGATTAGGGGTCTATAGTCGAGTTTGTGGAGTTTGCGGGGAGTTTAGAAGTGGTTTGAATTTCAAAAGGCGGGTCCGATTCTAGTCCTCTAAGATAGTCGAAGGAAAAGCACTGAGATCTAGATCTAGCTAAAAAGAAGAAAAGGAAGACCTCATCGAAAATGAGGTCGACGAATGGACCCCGATAGGTGTGGTGAGTGACGGAGCACACGCGCGTATTGGTGTTGGCCGAAGCGATCAACGAAACCAACACGGATGTCGAGTGACGAACTTAGGACGAAGTAGAAGAGTTCTGGCTGGGGAGTGTCGAGTATATCTGCGGAGCCGGAGATTCTTGAACTCTCGGCTGAGGAAAGGAAAAGGAGGTAAATCCCGAATCACATGATGCGGGGAATTTCGATTTAGATTTTATTTTGCTTCGATTTATGTTTTGATGTGTGAGTTTAAATTTTAGTTTGGAGTTTGATTTAGATTGAAGTTTTGTCGAAATTAATTTGAGGGATTTGATTTGAAATGAAAATTAGGATTTTGAGGTTTTAGATGTAACATCTCCGACCTCGAAAGAAAATTGAATTGATTAGATTGAATCGTTGCGATGAGAAGATATCTCGGAAGCGAAAGTGGTGTTGGATGTAAAATCCTTAACCTCGAGAGTTTGATTTTGATGTATTTCGTTGCGATAGGGAAATGATCTAAAACGATACGATCTTGGATGTAAAATCCTCGACCCGAAAGGTTTGAATTTGATGTATTTCGGTGCTGATAGGGAAAGAATCCTAAAGCGGTGCGGTCTTGGATGTAAAATCCTCGACCCGAAAGTTTGAATTTTGATGTATTTCGGTGCGATAGGAAGAGAATCCTAAAGCGGTGCGGTCTTGGATGTAAAATCCTCGACTCGAAAAGTTTGAATTTTGATGTATTTCGGTGCGATAGGAAGAGAATCCTAAAGCGGTGCGATCTTGGATGTAAAATCCTCGACTCGAAAGTTTGAATTTTGATGTATTTCGGTGCTGATAGGAAGAGAATCCTAAAGCGGTGCGGTCTTGGATGTAAAATCCTCGACCCAAAAGTTTTGAATTTTGATGTATTTCGGTGCGATAGGAAGAGAATCCTAAAGCGGTGCGGTCTTGGATGTAAAATCCTCGACCCGAAAGTTTGAATTTTGATGTATTTCGGTGCGATAGGAAGAGAATCCTAAAGCGGTGCGGTCTTGGATGTAAAATCCTCGACCCGAAAGTTTTGAATTTTGATGTATTTCGGTGCGATAGGAAGAGAATCCTAAAGCGGTGCGATCTTGGATGTAAAATCCTCGACTCAAAAGTTTTGAATTTTGATGTATTTCGGTGCGATAGGAAGAGAATCCTAAAGCGGTGCGGTCTTGGATGTAAAATCCTCGACCCGAAAGTTTTGAATTTTGATGTATTTCGGTGCTGATAGGAAGAGAATCCTAAGCGGTGCGGTCTTGGATGTAAAATCCTCGACCCGAAAGGTTTGAATTTTGATGTATTTCGGTGCGATAGGAAGAGAATCCTAAAGCGGTGCGATCTTGGATGTAAAATCCTCGACTCGAAAGATTTGAATTTTGATGTATTTCGGTCTGATAGGAAGAGAATCCTAAAGCGGTGCGGTCTTGGATGTAAAATCCTCGACCCAAAAGTTTTGAATTTTGATGTATTTCGGTGCGATAGGAAGAGAATCCTAAAGCGATGCGATCTTGGATGTAAAATCCTCGACCCAAAAGTTTGAATTTTGAATTTGATTTTGAGACTTGAAATGCGGAAAGATTGAATTTGAGATTTGGAAGGATGAGTTTGAACTCGATTGAAATTTGATTTAAGATTTGATTTGAAATTTGGAAGATCAAATTTGAAACTTGATCGAGATTGGATTTAGATTTTGATTGAGAATTTGATTTGAAATTTGTAAGGATGGAATTTGATTGAGATTTGATTTGGAAGTTTGGAAGGATAGAATTTGATTTTGAAGTTTGAAAAGATTGAAATTTGATTCGGAATTTGGAAAGATTGAATTTGAGATTTGTGTTGATTTCGTTTATCTTTTAATGGTTGAATTTTATTTTGTTGTTTATTTAATGTTCATGTGAACTTGGTGTTTGTCATTTTCGGATTTTTTTTTAAAAAAAATTTTCTTTTATTCTTTTTTTCTTTTACTGCTCTTTGTTCGAAGTTCATTTAACTTTAATGGCGTTTCACGATCAATTTGCACAAAAGAGGTGAAGGCAAAACGTGACATGGTCACTTTCATTCCAATCATGTTGAAAATACGTCGTACGACTCGATGCGGAATATATTTCATACAATCATGTAGACTCGAAACGGATGCATGTATGATCTTTGTTGATCCATCGAAAAGAATCATCGTCGAAAATCCATGTACGAATAGTGAGGTACATGGTCGATAACATCACCTTCCAAGCCATCCTTGGCGAGGATGCTGAATTTGGATGTACGTTGGAGGTGTGATATTTCCCATGTAACTCGCGGCTCGTAAGGCGGAGGTTCTCCAGCTACGGATACGGTTGGAAATGGTAAGGTATTTTCTTTGTCGTCCATCCTCCGAAAGTAGCTGAGATTCGCTCCACTGGCACTCACAGTATGCGATGCTTTGCGATATACTGCTCAGTTACCTTGCGGTATCATGACGGAACCCACCGGTAAAGGTATCTTTATTGGCCCTCGGAACTCGCTCGGGCCTGCTATCCGGAGGTCGGATCCGAACATGATGTTGCACTCATTCGAAAAGAGCCGTGCGAAAGGTCGACGAAGTCGTGGTGATCGATATGTGGGGGTATGCGGTCACCTTGTTTGTAGATGTTGATAATGCGGCTATTGGGTATGCAATCTGCTGGCGGTACCCTCCATGTTATCGATCTTTTCACCATTCTCTTGATAAGCTAATGGCATCGGATCTACTTGCCCATGACGAAGTATCCACGGTGGGTTTCCTTCATGTCTTCGACAAAGTTGTAGCGGCATCCGCATTGTATTGTGATTCTTCCTTTCCACGGCATCCATCTCGGGGTTCGAGTATGTGTTTTCCCTCGGGCGGCTGCTCGGCCCATTCTTTTCGGATCCGGATACGGTCCACGATTTCTTGTTGTTCATACTGCGAGAATACGTCGGTGTGTAGCTCGAGGCCTTCAGTATGTTGATTCTTCTTCCTTTAATTCTCTCGAAGTATTCGAAAGTTTTCTTTCAACATTACGCATCCTCTCCGGCTCGTATTCGGAATGATGCGAGATGGCGAGGCCTTGTGACATATTGTGGGATATATGGTTCGATCCTTCACGTTCCCATGCATACCTCGGCTCCTCGGGGATGATGCTGTCGGGACATCCCCGGGGTTGCTGCACAACAAGGTCATACGCTTCTTGGTGGTTCTATCCGATGGCGTGGTAGCCTTCTTTCTTCGATCTTACGGAGATTTCCACAGTTCTTTTGTTATTCTAGGAGCTGGCCTCCTTTTTCGAGTTCTGGTGAGCCGGTGTCCTTGAAATGTGAGTGCTTGGCATTAGCGGTATCTCGTCGTGTTCGGTCGCGGCTAGTTTTGTTAACATTTTACGGATGCGGCGATTCTTATTTCTTCGTTGCGTGGGCGTGAGAGTAGCCCTCCGAACTTCTTGAATCTCTGCGGGCGTGGCGGTGACAAGCACGCCCTCCATTGTAGTGACTACGGACTTCATTTTCTTGTCTTCTTCGGTGTTTGCTTTTCTTTTCTTGTTGTTGGATTGGTGGCTTGGGCCACCCAGCTTTCATCATCTGTACGCCGGGTAGTTCTTCTCGGTTAGCGGGACCCGGTCACTTTCCTCGTCTTGTAGAGCTGCTGGTGCGAAATGCGAGTCGATCTCGATTATCGCTCCATCTTTCACCCTCTTTTCATCGAGTGCGAGGCTTACGCCATTCTTAAAGTTCAAGACCAACTGCCTGGATTCGACATTTCCTGCGAAAAGACGAGGAAAAGGATCGAGGTGCATCTTAAGAACAAGAACATTAAGAAAATGTTTATTAAAGATACATTTTTTATTATTCTTATATTTTGAAATTTAACGGGAATGAAGTAGGATAAGATGCGGAAAGAGATCTTGATTTGAAAAAGAAAACGAGGAAAACTTAATTATCATGATTTTATTTATCTTAGCACATTTTATTATTTTTGGGTTCGGACCCGATCACGAGTAATTACTTCACCGTGTTTCTTAGGGATGAAGAATTCATTCCTTCGAAACATCGGAGTAGCGTAATATTTTTCGAGTATCGTCAGTTGATTGGAAGCATATGTCGTTCTCACTGCGATTCACTAGTTGGTAGGAACCTCCCGAGTATCTTGCTTGACCACGACGGTCCTCCCAAGTGGGTTCGAATTTTCCTCACTATCTTGCGGTGTGCGAGAATAGGTCTCTTAAGAACGAGACTAAGTCACCGACTTTGAAGGTTCTTGGGCGGACCGGTTTGTCATGGGCTTGAACCATCTTAGCTTGGTATAGTTCTAAATGCATTTGTCTTGCCAAGTCTTTTCCCTTCGAGCTTTCTAATTCTTCGAGTCGTAGTACGGCGTTTTCTTCGTCGTGATCTTGTTTGCGATTGCGGTCCCGAGTGAAGGAAGTTCGAACCTCAAAGGTAACAATCGCCTCGGACCCGTACACCGGAGCGTAAGGTGTAGCTTGAGTAGGGGTTACGAAGGTCGTCCGGTAGGCCGTAAGGCTTCAACAATTTCTCGTGCCAATTTCTCTTATTATCGTCAGAGGTTTTCTTTAAGATTTGAACGAGAGTTTTATTAAAAGCCTCGGCGAGGCCGTTTGCTCTTGGGTAGTAAATTGTCGAGTATCGCCGGTCGATTCCGTGTCTCACGACAAAATTGTTGATTTGTGTGCTTCGAATGCGGCCGGTTATACGAGATGATCTGCGCGGCACTCCGAAACGGTAGACGACTTGGTTCTTGAAAAGCGTAGCACGTGGTGTGCTTTCACTTCTCTAAGTGGAGCTGCTTACGCCACTTGGAAAAGTAATGCTGTAGTCGCAAGAATGAAACGATGTCCTTTTGAAGATGGTGGTTCATCGGACCTGCTATATACGTGCCCCGACATTCGAATGGCCACGACGCGATTGTCGGGTGTAGCACATTTGGAGGTTGGTGTAGAGCTACTCCGTGCACTTGGCATTGGTGACGGCTCTTGGCGATTTTCATGCGGTCGGTCATCATCGAGGGCCGGTAGTACCACTAGTCTTTTAATTTTCATTTTCATCTTTGGACCCGTGAGTGAGCGCCACGGAGTCTGAATGCACCTCTTTAACAATTTCGCGGGCCTCGGACCCGCTTAGGCACCTTAGCCGCATTTGATCGAAAAGACCTACGTATAATGTGTTGTTTATTAATGCGTAAGACGAGTTCTTTTCTTGATACGATGGGCTGGCGACCTATCGTCCGGTAGCTTTCTGTTTGCGGAGTGAGTACATCGATGGCATCGTCGCCGATCTTACGTGTTTTTACATCCTCTTCTGCTGTGATTCTTTTCTTTTCTTGATTTGTGTATTATGTAATGCATGTCAGTTGTGATAGGACATGACGTCAGTGAGCTGACACTTCATTGATTCATCTTGCAAACGAGCGAATTCTTTTGCGAGACGGGCTAAAGCATCTGCTTAAAGCATTCTCTTTTCTAGGAATCTTGTAGATTGTCACATTTGGAATGCTATTCAGCAATTTGTATGGCATCTTGGAAGTCTTGTTCGAGTCTTGGTTTAAAAATTCTGTATTGTCCGTGATACGTTGAATGATTAAGCATGAATCCAAGTAGATGTTGATGTACGTTATCCCAGTTTGAATGGTTAATTCCAATCCCGTTATGAGGGCTTCGTGATTACGCTTCGTTGTTTGTACACGGTTACGTCGAGTGGTAGGAGTATCTTAACATCCCCCGCTCGGTGTTATAAAGATTAGCCGATTCCTGCCTTCAAGACCTTATCACTTGCGATTCTTCGTCTTTGTGTCTTGAAGATGCTCCGTCGAAATACAATTCCCAACGTCGATCATCGGGGTCTTCTAGGCTCATTATTTGTTCATGCGGCGGATCGTCGTTGAGAGGAGATTCGGCGGCAAAGGGTGTCTTTGCGAAATCTGCTAAGACTTGTCCCTTTACGGCACGCGAGAGGCACGAAAGTTATATCGAATTGCGATAATATCATTGACCATGCAGCGAGTCTGCAGGAAAGTGTTGGACGAGTCATCGAGTATTGCGATGGATTAAACTTCGAAATCGAGTTGACCTTATGAGAAAGCATGTAGTGCACGAGCTTTTGAGCGGCGAAGATCGGGGACGAACAATGCTTTCGATTGCGGGATACCTTACTTCCGTCGGAAGTAAACGACGGCTTAAGTAGTAAAGAGCATTTTCTTTACCCTCATCATTGACTCGAGCTAACGGGACTCCGAGAGAGTCGTCTAGAGCCGCGGTGTAAAGTATCGATGATCTACGCGAGGCCAGAGGCTGCTAAGACGAGGAGGTGTCATTAAATATTGTTTAATGTCTTCGAAGGCGCTTACGGCATTTCTCTTCCGAAATAAATTTGGCGTCCTTTTTAGCCCAGTGCTGAGAAAGGTCGACACCTACACGACGGGTTTGAGATAAAGCGTCGAAGATATGCCGAGCTTCCCTTGAAAAGATCGTAATTGTTTTAAGGTTTTGGGAGGCGGCATTTCTAAGATGGCTTTAATCTTCTCGGGTCGATTTCGATTCACGATGTCGGACGACGAATCTACAGAATTTCCGGAGGTGACGTCGAAGGCGCATTTTAAGGGATTCATCTTAAGGTTAAATTGTCTTAATCGTTCGAAAACAATTCTCGAATCATACGGGTGGTTTTCCTTTACTTTGCTTTTGATGACGACATCGTCCACGTAGCACTCGACTTGATTGTGGATGAGATCATCAAAAATTCTTGTCATTGCTCTTTGGTAAGTTGCTCCTGCGTTCTTCGATCAGAATGGCATCACAGTGTAGCAAAATACTCCGATCGGCGTTCTGAATGCTTGTAAGCTTTTCATCTTACGGAGCCATTTTTATGCTGGTTGTATCACGAAGATCCATCCATGAATGAGAATATTTCATGTGTCGAAGCAATATCGATCATCGAGTTCTGGAATCGGTAGAGGAATTCATCTTTTGGACATGCCTTGTTTAAATCTACGAAGTCCGCACAAATTCGATCGACCATTCTTCTTTCGGCGGCACTACGTTGGCTAGCCGGAGTCGGGTATTGTTCTTCGCGGACAAATTTAGCGTCTATTAGCTTTTTAACTTCGGTATGACTTGTTGTTCGATTTCCGGACGCATTCTTACAGGACCTTGTACGTAGGAGCGAAGTAGGATCCTCTCTAGCTTATGGTGCTACGACCTACAGGGCTAATCACGGCATTTCATCGTAGCTCCGAGCAAAACGGTCTTTAAATTCCATTAACAATTTGATTATTTCTTCGGAGTCTTCTTTGTTGAGTAAGGAGCTAACAAAGGTAGGTACAGAGCTCTTCGCTAGTACCTAAGTTAACTTCCAGTTAACTCATCTATTGTGGATTTAATTTCTTCTTCGAGTTCGGTGGAGCGTCTCCGATTTGTAAATCTTCGAGTTCGTACGTAGTTTCCATGCGGTTTTCATTGGACTTGCAAGTGACAACCAAGCGAAATTCGGTATCGTCGGCGACCTCTTGTCTTGCGAATCCGAGTCCATACTTTGAATTGGGAGGACGGCGGAGTTATTCCATAACTTTTCGAAATGTTGTGATTGGCCTTTTGTCCATTGTCGAGGTAAGAAACCACGTTGAATTAAATTTTGAACACGGGGAGAGTACCACTCGAAAGGTAATTCCATTAATTCGATGAAGTGACATCTTCGAATTGTACATTATTTTCGGTTTTGGAGGAAGAAGCACCACGGTAGAATTTGATCGAGCTTTGCACGTCACTTACGTACCTCTTTGACCTCCATACCCTCGATCTTATTAGAATGGATCGGAGTTAGGGTCATAGTATGTACGTAGTGGTTAATCTTCTCGTACATCGATTTGTATTCTTCGTTCTTTTCATCTTCGAGGAGATCTTGTATTGCGGCTTCTTTCGACTTATTGTTCTTGCTTCTTGCTTGATTTCTTTTCCTCTTTGAAGCTATCTTCCCGATCAACATTGATGGTGGTTTCTTACGTCCCGGTGTCCTAGTGTCTACTACCGCGGCCTCGTCCCGGCCTCGACCTCGGATGCGAGTTGTGGAGAAACCTTCACCATCTCGCCGGAAGGGAGTGGTGAGTGAGCTGATTGAGCTAGAACTTCGGGTTCTTCGTTGTCTCGAACTTTCTTTGCTTCATTTGTTATGGTATCTCTGGAGAAGATTGTTTTCTTTGGCGGTGCATAATAGTTGCATCTTCATGGATTCCAATTTCATGTACGGAGAATGGTTGTAAGTCTCCTTTGATGCCTTTGTTCCCCTCCATCGTAATATTTGATGCACGCGGTGTAGAGATGATGGTACCATCCTGTTTTCATGTATCCGTGGTCGGCTCGAGTAGAGCGTTGAACGACGTTTACGAATCGATTATATGAAATTTTGCGGTTGTCTTTGCTTAAATCACCGGTCTTCATCGGTAGCGTTATTGACCGAGGGCTCTTTCTCCTTTACGGTTGAATCCTCTTAATAACATTTTGTCGGCCTCGAGCTCGCGAGCATCGATTTCCAGTATGCTTAGTGTTCGAAGACTCATTATATTGATTGATGCTCCTGGATCACCGATACTGCGGAGAGCGTAAACTTCCCGATTGTAAGCCGAAATGTCTGACGGTCGGTTGTGATCTGTCATCCCGAGTAGTAGGTCATTGTACGTGAAGGTAACACCTCATTGTTCCTTTAACGAGCAAACCTCATCTAAGGAATCTCCGGCCATTTGAGCTAAGCAAATTCCGGATCGAAGTAAGGCCTTGATCGAGCTTCTCTCATCTCCTTTGATAAGATGAGAGCATCGTAGATGCTCGGTTGGTCGGTAGTTTCCTAAGATGGGCTAGCACGTTGTAGTCCGCTTTGTTCTCTGCGTCTCGGCTTCTTCTCGAATGGGTATGTCTTCTGTCGGGGTTGGTTCTTCTTGAACGACCACACCTTTCCTTTGTCTTTTGGACCCATTCTCGGAGGTAGAACTTTTCCACTTCTTAGGTTGACTTACGTAATTTCTTCGAGATCTAGTATTGAGTTTGTCGGTGTCTCCTCTCTGAATCGGAATGGCGGCTCTTACGGATTATCTTCCAAATGCGAAGGCTCTAACTACATCGTATGCTGGAGCTCCTCGAAACTCACAGATAGATCCGTTGCTTGTTGAACTCTCGTAGCCTCCTTGATGGATGCCTTCTTCGTCATTTTGATCGTCGAGATCATGTATGATTTGAGAATTGTTGTTGGTATCGAAATCGACGCCCGGATTGTCGCTAGTTACGTAATCGTTAGAAACGATCAAAACGTAGCCGACGCCATCACCGCTTATCATTATATGATCCAGCAAAGTGAGCGAGATAATCATACAAAATCGAGAGGTTCGAGGGATTTCTCCCCAGAATCGGAAACAAGCTATCTAGGATAAGCGGCCCACTAGTACAGCCTTAGGAATCTCGGTCCCCTCTTCTTCGTCGATTTTCTTCTTCTCTTCGATTGTCTTCGGTCGAGGTGGTTCTTCTATCGCAAGTGATAGTACGGTTTAACGGGTCTCGAACTACGAATTGAAGCTCGCACAGAAGCGGTTCGGATGTTGTCTAAAATCTTCTTCGAAGATCTCGTCCGAGCGGTAGTCCATCCATCGTCGGTTGCATAGGGATCTATCGGAATGACGGGATCGGTTGAGATAACATTGACGGAACCTCCTTTACGGGGTTCCTTCATGTACTCCTTCGGGATTGTTATATTTCCTTTCGAAGGTTGTCGTTGAGCCGACTTTTGAAGGTAATGCGGTCTTCCATCTTGTGCTCGAAGCATCCAGATGGTAGGGGCGAAAGTTGGGATCACCTTTCTTGTTGACTTCCTCTGGTCTTTTGGGCTACGGCGATTTGGAAATCTGGAGTTTTTCATTAAGCTACGGAACATCTTTGAGTCTTGCTTCATTTTTGAACGGATATTCTGCGCTCGAAGCTCCTCGATGTACGTTGCGGACGAGACGGTTGTTCATCTTGCGGAGACGGCGATACGTTGGACGGGGTTCTTTGGTAATTTTGTTGTAGTTCTTTGCGGCCGTTACGGTGGTATTTGCATCGGTTGTTTGCCTTTGTCAGTCTAGCTGCAGCGATCCGGGATTTCTTCTCGAAGGTCTTCGCCGGCTTACGCTTGTCCGTCTTGTCGTGAAAACTTAATTGCTTCGCCTCTTCTTGCAAGCTTCCGGCCTTGCTTAACAACTTCTCAAAAGTCTTAATAGTGAATCCCTTGAGGAGAAGTCTTTATCGGGCCGTGAATGCTTTTAAGCGAATCTTGGCTGCATGTTGTTCTTGCGGTTGTGGTTCACACTTCATACTTAAATTTCTCAGTCGAGTATGTAATCCACTAGAGTTTCATTCGGTCTTTGTTTCTCTACCACTTCAAATCACTATAGTGATGTGGTCTTGAGCTTCCGACGAATCGCTTAATGAAGAGGCTCTCTAGCTACGAGAATGTCTTTACGGATCCGTTGGGTGATTACGCATACCGGTCGAAGGCGATTCACGACGAGCTGCTAACGAGCCCGTCGGAAGAGTAGCGCATCGCTCCCGCCGGCATTGCGACAAGCCGGCACGAAAGTGTGCGACATCTTGTCGGGGGTTCCGGTTCCGTCGAAGGTCTTAAACGGAGGTGGTACGAAGCCGCTGGGTATTGGACGGCGTCGAATTCTTCGGGTAAGGTCTACCGTCCAGAATAGATGTCCGTTCTTCGATTGTGCTAGGGCTTCTACGCTTTGCTTTGTTACCCGAGTTCTTGATATCCTTTTCGGGGATCATACTTTGTGTTGTATCCTTTTCGATTGGTCATCCCAGTTGACGGATGTAATCTCCTTCCCTCCGTCTACGAGGTGAATGACTTACGGGGTGTCTCTACATGTGGTTGTACTTGACTTTGGAGAGTGGCTGAGCTATGGCCATCTCTTCCGTCCTCTTCGCCGTTTGAGCGATCGTGTCGTCCTTTTCACTGAAGGCGTCTCTTCATCGGTTCACGGCTCCTCTCTTCTGCGATCTGCGGGAGCACCTTGAGAAGATGATGAAGCTCGTGTCTCGGCCATGTTGATTTGCATATTCGTTGTCCATGAATTCCGATGAGTCGATCTCATCTCCGAACTTTTCTTCTCTTTCTTTTGCCGACCGTCGGATGTCGGTTCTCGGCTTTTCCATGGCATCTTCTAGCGGAGCTTTACGTAGTATCTTTGTGGTTGTCATGCGATGGTTGCGGGTCCTTTTTCACGAGTCCCTTCATCGCGGTAGCACTTTCTTCGGATTCCGGCCTCACGGCGAGACTTTCTTTCTCGAGGCTGCTTTGTTTCGATCTCGTGCGCCACGTAGTGGGACGCCACACCATCCTTCAGCGGCGGAAGGTGCTAGGACGAGATGGTCTCATCGGCCAAATCTTTGGAAGGTGGTATCCTCCTGTCTGTAATCACGATACTACGACGGGCGGGCTAGCCTTCATTCTCTTGCTTGGCTTTTCATCATGACGGCGGGTTCTACTCGGGGCCCGAGACGGGATTTGGCCAGCACCGCCACATCCTTCGTAGAATTTCCGACACGGGCGAGTTTTCCTTCTTGCTTAGCTTTTCACCAAAGTTTGCGGTCGAGCGAAACGGCGTAGTTACGGTTCTTTTCTTGCGGTTATCGTTGTAGTATGCGGGGTCGTGGTAATGTGGCGGCAATCTTTCGAACATTCTCTTCATCCTCTGCGGCGGAGAGGGGATGGAACACAGCTTCCTCCCGAAAGTGGTATGTAGTCGAGGCGGTGGTGTATATTACGGTAACGGTGTATATTACGAGCAGCTGCGGAATTTCCTCGGGAAGCCGACCTCGGCGGCTACGGCTTCCTGGCGATCCTTCGATTTCTATTTCTTCTTTGGGTCTTTGTCGGCGAAGGAATCTTCGAGCTGGACCCGATTTCGAAGACGAGAAGGTGCTTACGGGAAGATCCGTACCCTCGCGGTAACGGGTTTATCATAGTTACGGATTCCTTTCCCCTTTGATTTGGCGAAGTCGGGGTAGGTGCGAAACAACTAGACCGGTGGGGTAGTGAGAACGATCCTCCTGCGGACGAGCGAGTACTCCTCTAGTCGGGACCCTTTGCGGGGAGGAAACTCTTGGGTCGACCTAAGGTTGAACTCGAGCGGTGGTTCCTCGGCTTCGGATACCTTGTTCGTCGGTGCGAGAGGGAGACGTCGGTGACCTTGACGTTCGTGTTTTCGAACCCACTGTCCGAATCGGATGACCCCATTGTCGGGCGGCTCATCCTTATAGACGGCGAAGTCCGGTCCGTTGGTGAAGGAGAAAATCGGTTTCGGGGCTTCCATTTCTGAGAGTAGATTCAGTTTGTCGGTCCGAGTTATGCTTCTTTTCTTTAGGACGAAAAGAAAGGAATTGAAAGAGTCCGAACTCGTTCTTTGTTCGTATGTATTTATCATTTGTTAAAAGAATCACTTATTAGAGGGTTTGTTTATTTAGAACGGAATGTTCGAAGGTGTAGAGAAGGTAAGGAATCCGATTCGGAAAGGAAAAGAAAGTCTTAGCGAGACTTCCGAGCTCGAAGGATCACTCCTGGACTAACACCTATTGGGGTGCCGCCAGCCTCGGAAATGAGGTAAAAGGATCTCGGAACCTCTCTGTTTAGGGGTGTCTAGCAGTGGCTCCTAAATCAGAGAGAATGTTAGGTATACTTGTTCGAGATAGAAATGAACATAGTATTCCGACGGAAAGAAGGGTAGTTTGATCGATTAGGGACATGGATATACTACTAGATTTTGAAAGCGAAGTTATTTGATTATAATGGAGAGAGGAATATTCACAGTGAGTCGCTTGAAATCTGTGCGGCTTATTTTTGAGGTCGTGTTTTATTTTGAAGAGGGGTCGCTATGAAATCGTCGGCGAATTTTTAATTTAATTTAAATAAATAATTTGAAAAGTAGTATTTGATTTTGGAAATAATTTTAAATTTGAAGATTTTAAGATATGAGATTAAGCAGATCTCGCATCCCAAATAGTTTATATAAGCGAGCACGCATGCATGGCAGTGTATCTATCACTAAGGATAGACACGCTTGCTTGATGGTGGGGCTTGATTAAATAAACTAGAAGATTAGTGACATCCAGTTTGGTCTGCTGAACCAGATTTTATAAGCAAACGAGTTTCATAGCTTAATATGAAAACATTAAACGGGGTTTATATTACGCAGGTTCTTTAAAATTCCTATAAAGGCAAGCACTATAGTTAATTACATCTTAAGTGACGGGAATCGCTTAGAAAACTCTCGATAATAATCGATGATTACTGCTCGAAAATTTGAAGTTTAAGGTTTTGAAGATTGAACTTTGGAGTTTGATAGGGAATGGATCGAATTTTTGGAACATTTTGTTTTGTGAATCCGAAGGAAGAGAGGTAGGAGAAATCATTGATTCGAAGTGAACTTCGATAATTTCCAGTATCATATCGTTTGGCTTGAATTTAGGAAAGTCACAATGTTTATTTGATATTTCGATCTTGCAGATTTCGATTAATTAGGGCTTATATTTGTATGATAAAATCGAAACAAATAGCGCTAGAAGATGTGAGGGTTTATTGTCGTATCGGACATGCTACCTCGGAATCTAAGGCCAGGTTAGGGCTTAATTTGCGATACGAAATGCTTAACGAAGAGTTGAGGATTTATGTTGCACTTGGCGAAGCTACCTCGAAGTCTATGGCTTGGTTGTTTTAATTAGGAAAGTTTCTTTGAAGTAGACTCGGGTTTCTGTGATGACGATGGTCGTCTTTGCCTTGCATACTCAGAGCTCCTTGTTGTTGCGGAGGTTTAGTTTTAGAAATCATAAATCGGGGGATGAGAGAAGTGTTTTGGTTTAGAGAAAATCTTAATTTCGAAGTGTTTTTTGTGTTTTAATTAAAACAAATCTTAAAGTTGATTATAACGACACAGGTTAAGATCCGCGGTTCCATCCTTAGGCATCGTTATTTTTATCGGATTCACTTAGTCAGGATAGATTTGCTAAACTCAGTTGAATGAGTTCCACACTTTCATTTAGGCAGTGGGAAATCCAGTTAGTGACACGTAGGTTACATCATCAGAGGTATTCCGATCATCCAACGGGACGTTTTAATTTAGTTGTAATTGTAGTTTTGTGTTACGTTTGTGATTAAATTTTGAGTTGTTTTATATTTTGAAATGTTGTGGCGGTGAATTTTATCTTACGATGACTTTTAACTTAATTTTGGTTTCGGTTTTAGGGGTTATCACTAAAGGTGTGGGTTTTCATGCTGCTGTTGTTTTATCGTACGAAAAGTAAAATGCATTTGCGATAAAGTAAATTGCGAAAGTAAATTGCGAAAGTAAATTGCGATAAAATAAAAGCGTACTGGAGGGTCTTCAAGTCATCAATATTGCACTTAAAACACGATTAGCATATTTAAGCGAGTTCTGAGGTAAAGGTAGGGAAAGGTTATGGTTTTACTGCAAATTCTAATCATATAGTTAGTCATTCTCTATGACGTCTAGGTTCTTTGTGTTTTGGTTTAAGGACGATTTTCTTCATCGAAAGAATGATCAAATTCGATTGTTCTTATAAATATCCTATCATATTGAGGAAGTCTTAAGAAGGATCTTAAGCATCTTTTCGATATTTCAGGATTGTTTTAAGTCGAAATGAATTTAATTATCTGAAATGAATTAATCGTCAAGAATTTGAAGTTTTGTTAACTTGCTACGATTAGCTTAGGACGTTTGAATATCACTATGAGTGAAGTGACACTTCATTTAATGTTTTATTTAGGAGTTATAATAGCTAAAGCTTTCGAGGGTAAGTTAGTATTGAAATGATTTGGTTTAAGTTAAAGAGTTTAAATTTGGAATAGTGTTGAAGTTGTTTTATATTTAATTTCTTTTATGTCTTAGGTGATGTTATATTTAATTTAACTTAATTTAATTGAGTTTTAATTTAGTTTAACATAGTTGATTTAATTTGATTTGGTGTTTAATTAATTTGATTTGATTTAACTTTAATTTAATTATTTAATTTAATTTAATTTAATTTTAATTTAATTTAATTTAATTTAATTTAATTTAATTTAATTTAATTTAATTTAATTTTAATTGTTTAATTTAATTTAATTTAATTGTTTAATTTAATTTAATTTAATTTAATTTAATTTAATTTAATTTAATTATTAAATTTAATTTAATCTTAATTTAATTTATCTTTAATTTACTTTATTTTTAATTTTAATTGAAATTTGAAAGATTTTAATAATTTAATTAAGTCTTTTAATATTTTAAATTTGAGTTATCATTTTAATTAAAAATTGAGTATTAGTTGATATAATTAATTTAGGGATTTTTAAATTAAAGAATAAATCTCTTCCAATAAAGATCACTTATTTTAATAATTACGATTTTATTATTACTTAGAATTTAATCTATTATTTAATTAAAGTTTAATCATTTTAAAATTATTTAATGGGTTTCTACCCTTTAATTATTTAAATTTCAATCATCCAAATCAGATTAGGATCAAATATTTTACTTGTTGATTTTTTATTAAACCTAAAGTTTTAATTAAGGATTAAAGATTTTAATTACAATTTCTACGCTTTAAGCTTAATAATTTCATAACTCACTAAATTGAACTTAAATGAAGCTTGAAATTTTTATGTGACTTCACTCGTATGTCGATAAAGGCATGAGAGGAGAAAATGTGATTTTTCTGTATTTAATTTATTTATATAATTATTTTTGGTGGAAAATAGAGATTTTGAGGAAAATTTGATAACATGACGAGGGAAAGTTTAAGTCGCTTAAGAAAATTAGGGGACATTCATAATGACGAGAGAAGCACTTGGACCGATTTTGGTGATTTTTTGAATTATATTATTTTTATTATAATTATTTTGAGTTTTGGAGTGTTAATTAATTTAAAAATAAGATAAATGTTGAAAAATGGATTTTATATTTTTCAAAAATCTCTCTGATATCAAGGAAGCCAGAGAATCAAATTTTGCGATTTTCTGATTTTTCTATGATTTATAATAATTATTTTAGTGAAAATGCTTAGAAAATACATTTTTTAATTTTAAAATTACGCTAGAGACTTTAAAATTTAATATCTCACTAAATAGACTTAGGAAAAATGTGGGATTTGTTCCTAAGTGATTAAAATTCAAAATGTGACATTTTGGTGAATTTTATTATTTTTGTGATTTTTATTATTTTTTAATTATTAAAAATATTAAAATATTATTAAAAATCGAACTTTTTTAGAAAATTGAAATTTTAATTTTCTTAGGTTCCACTGATATCGAGAGAGGCTCAAAACCGATTTGGTGAATTTTTAAAAAGTATTTTAAAAGTTATGAATTTTTAAAGTTTAAAATGGGTAAGTGAGCTTAATCAACCGATTAGTGGAGTCTAGCAAGTCGATTGACTTCAAATTTTTATGGTGGATTCATCGATCCTAAAGGTCGAGTGGAGAATTGATTTCAAGTCGATTTGATACACGGTTAACTCTAATTAATTAAAGACTTATTTTGGGTGTTTAAGCCGATTAGGGTTAATGCGAGTGAATTAACTCGAGTCACTATTTTTCTAGGGTTCTACGAGTCATAAGGAACATCACCAAATATTTCTAGAATTTATTTCACAACATGCTTAATTTTTGGAATTAAAATACTCGAAAACGACGACATGCATTTGAAAAATAAATAACTTTTCACGGAGATGGCCTCGACGCTTGGAAAATTCGGGGAATGTTCCGAGTTCGAGAGGCTTAAGCTACTATGGTCTCATGCCGTGGTGAATTGTATACGTGCATGGAGAATTAAATGTATGCGGAGAGTAAATAAATCATAAAAAATAAAATACTTAATTAAATTAAATGATTTCTTTTCACATTATTCTCCTACATTCATGCGAGCGAGAGGTATTTTTATTTTATTTTTGTGATTTTTCTACGCAAAGATATGGATTTTTGAAGTTTAGGGAATTAAATAAATAAGAAAATACGCTAATTTTCATTTATCCGCGCGGCGCCGGCGAGCCTCGGCGACTCAGAACGCACGCGCGTCGCGCTCCGGTTCGACGCCGCCACTGAGTCGGCGGCCGGGCCGCGGTTCTCGTACGCGTCTCACGGTCCAGACGCAATCTGGCCGTCCGTGCGCGCGTGTATCGAATGGACGGCATCCGTTCATCGTCCCCAGTGTTCTCGCACGAGCGCGTCCACGCTAAATCCACAGATCTCGCTCGATTCTCGATGGATTTTCATGTTCTTATACTCTATGGATTCGTCTTGAAGAGACGAACACATCTATACGGCTAACATGCGTTGAAACTAAGGCATTTGAAATGGAGAATCTCCGGAAGCTCGGGATGGATAGTTAACTCATACCTTAGCTCGGAGAAGTGTGGCTTGATCCGAGAGTTGTTGCACCTTCGATTGGGTCCGTGAGCTCAGGATGAAGTCTCTCGAGTGCAGTGAATTGCTGGCTATGAAAGTGACCACGGCCGATCACTAAGCTTGGAGGCTGGAGCAAGCTAGGTGGCTGGAGATGGGGCTTTCGGTGGGAAACTTCTCCTCTTGGTCCGGTGAAGGTGTAGGACCGGTCGATTTGAGGATTGGCTCGACTGTGGCGAAGTGTCACGGTTTTGGGTGGAATTTCGGTTGAGAAATTGGGCTCTGTTGGTGGGGATTAGGGCGAATTGACAGCGGGGATCAAGCTGCTCAGGATGGTGAAGGGTTTGGAACAATTTTGGCGAGTTTCGGCGAGGTTTGTGCTTGGCTCTTCTCGTAGCCGAGAGGGGTGGAGTTTAAATAGGAGTGAGTGGAGGGCCTCCGGGGAGAGTTAGGGCTTGGGATCGAGTTGCTGCAGTGAGGAGAAGATCGGCCGTGGTGACCAGCTAGGGATGGGGCGGCTCGGCGAGTGAGAATTTCGATGTTGGCTCACATGTGAGCTCTCGGCCATGGTGTTTTCCGGCGGCTCGGTGGCCGGCCGGCCGAGCATGGGTCACCCTCGGGGTCGGGTGGGTCGAGGCTGGAGGTTTGTGCGATCGATTGGCCATGGACATGTGTAAAGGCTTTGATCCGAAGTGGAATGGGGCATGGCTAGATTTGGACCTAAATGGGTCGACCCACCCATTTGGGCTAGGTGCACCACCGAGGCATGGTTTGAGTGAGGAGAAAGTGATTTGGCTCGGCATGATCGGTGGGGTCGAGTCACGATCCAAGCACGATTAGGCTTAAGCATGGTTTAGTGGAATCATGGAAGTGGTTAACCACCTTTAGGAGTTAAGGAAAGAGCCTCCTCCTTTTGCCCAAAATGGCATGGTGACATGTAAAGAGGCTCTCATGGCTTGCATATGGCTTATGCATGGCTCCATGGCTCCATTTGGCTTGGGAAAAGTAAAGTCGATTTCATGGAAATGGATTTAAGGAAAATTTTGGTATTTAGGGGTGATTTGGCATGAGGCTTGATTTGGAATTATTTGATGATGAATTTAGGACTTAGGGATGATTTTAATTGAAAGTATGATGAGGGGAAATGTCATATGGGCCTTGGAAGAATTTTGGGCTTTTTTAAAAGGGTTTTAGATGGGCTTTTAAGATGGATTAGGAAAGTGGGCTCTTGAATTTTAAAAATGGATTTTGGGATGAAATTTTGTAAAGAGGTTGGGCCAAATAATTATTGGGTTTAGCTCATGGATGTGTCATGAGTGACTTGAAGCAAATTTGGGGTAGTTTGGACTTGAATTGGGTTGGATTTGAATTCTTTTGGTGAATGGGCGATGTAGGTCGAATTGGGTAACTTGGGCCAATGTTGGGCTAGGGTTGAAATTGATGTAAAATAAATATTAAGAAATGTTTATGGGAGTGTTTCAAAGAGGTTTTGGCTTTGGTTGGGTTTTAATTTTGAGGTTTGGGCTTATTTGGGTTAGATTTGGGTTTAGGTCGAAATTGGGCTTTTTGATTTTGGGTTGAATTTGAGTGGGGTTTGGGTCGAAATCTTGGGCAAATCATGTTAGTGTTTTGTTTATGAGGATGTTAAGGAAGGTTTAGAAAAGATTTGGGGTTAATTGGAGTTGAATTGGGTTAGTTTGGGCTAAGTTTGGGTCATGGGTCCAATTTGGGCTTTAAGGCCAAAGTGAAATTGGATCCGAATGTCGATCAAATTGGACTTGGATTTGGTCTAGATTGGTATTGGGAATGTTGAATTGAAGTTTAGAATTGAATTGGACCAAAATTGGGGTCGATTGGGTAGGTTTGGTTTGACATTGGGTTCGCTTTGGGTTAAAATGGGTCGAGTTGGGGGTTTTGACAAAAGTAGGGTAAATTGACAAAATTGGCCCATGGTGTAGTTGGACAAAATGAAATTGGGAATATTTGGGATTTTCTGGAATTTTCTGGGAATTTTCGAATTTTTGGATTTTTAGGCAAGAAGGGTATTTTGGGTATTTGGAGGGTATTGGGGGGTTTTCTTGGAATTTTTGGTATTTTTGGGTATGGATGATCGATTTGAGTGATGTGGAGGTGTTTGGGATTGATTTTGGAAAATTTTAGGTAATTTGGAGATTTTGCAAAAATTTGGGTAATTCGAGGGTTTTGGGTAGGTTTAGCGGGTGTAGGGTCCGGGGGTCAAAAATTGAAAATTTGGGAAATTGAAGATTGGGTGAATTTGGGTGGGGTGAAATCATTTTGGTTGAGCCATGAAGCCATTCAAGCTATATGAGCTATGAAAGGACTCATTTGAGGCGTTAGTTATGTTATTCCTAACACTATTAGCCGAGAGCTTAGGGGTTAAGGACCATCAATGTGAATCACTACATGAGTCGGGAGGTCGAGTTGGGTATGGGTGTGGTTTTAGGAAGTGTGTGGAAATGTAGTGTGTAAGTGTAGTGTATGTCGGCCCACTTGCAGGACCGAGGCGCACGGGGCGATCCTGAGGCCGAAGAGTCATATAGGAACTCGTCGCTTAAACTTCACATTTGATTTCGACCCTCTAGGTGATTAGGGGTGCATAGTCGAGTTTGTGGAGTTTGCGGGGAGTTTAGAAGTGGTTTGAATTTAAAAGGCGGGTCACGATTCGTCATGCAAGATAGTCGAAAGGAAAAGCTGAAAGCTAGATCCTAAACGTAAAAAGAAGAAAGGGAAGGCATAAATCGAAAATGAGGTCAACAAGTATCAGTAGTAAAATTTGATTCTAATTTAGGCTGAGTTTGCGTACAACAGATTTGTGAGCCAGACTACGGATCGCTGCCATTTGAGATCATGTACCTAGGCAACCTGCTCACTCCACTTAATATGGTACTGCTTTTGTCGACTTCAGAGATTAGTGAGGATGTTGAGGAACGGGTGCACAAGATTCAGAAATTCTACGAGGAGGTCAGAAAAGAGATTACTAACCAGAATCGCAAGTACCTGGCGCAAACGAACAAGTAAAGGAAGATTGTGACCTTTAAAGAAGGAGATCTAGTGTGTATCCGATTGAACAAAGAGAGATTCCCCGTAGGAAATAATGATATGGAAGCATGTAAAAAACATTTTTTAAAATAAAATATAGAAGATTCAATTGTGCATTAAAATCTTTCCACCAATCATTATCTTCACCTCGCATTATTGATTAACTTCGATAGAAGTAGCATTTAACATTCTAACAAATAATATCACAGGCATTAATATGATATTAAATTGCATCGTTTTAATCAATTCCTACACTATAAAAGAATATGAAACTCCTGAATCAAACAATAACTTGTTGGCCTATTCTGAAGTTATATGATATCTATATTTAAAACTATTGCATTGAATATTTTAGGTTGACTTATTAATATTTTTAAGTTTTTACATTATGTTACGAATGACATTTGACATGAATTCTATTATGATTAAAGGTGCATTTAGTTAAAATTTTTTAATGTAAAGCATATCTGTGATAACTTCAAGGGAGCCTTTAGCTTCCTAGTAAGTGCATAAACCTTAGGCTGAACATTCTACTGGGTTTGACCTTGATTTGGCATTGATCTTGAATATTCATCTTCCATCGGTCTGCCAAAGCTCCTCTGAGGTAGTGCAACACTGCTCCTAGAATCTACGGGAGCCGTCTGCCAAATCTGGGGCAATTTCTTACCATATGCTTTGGTTGGTGACTCAAAAAATAAGTTTCGGATTCAGAAAGACAGTCATCCTTGTGAGACCTTCCACATCGTGTTTTGGCTTCAGTCTGGCTGCCAACATTGTTGAACCTGGTCTTCTTAGCACATGTATTATCTGACTGGAAGGACTGCCTGTTCTGAGAGCCCTGAGAAAATTTGGATCCCTTTAAGTTTCTCCTCTACTAAATATCTCTCATTCTCTGGGCAGCTTCTTCATCCAGCTCAATCCTCCTTACCTCTCCACCAAAATAGAATAATCATCAAACCTAAGAGGAATCAGTGGCTATATAATCATATCTTTTTGCCTAGAAAAAAATGTGGCATTTCTTATCTGCATTTGGAATTTATTGGGGAGCATACCGTAAAAGCATTGTGAATGTTGCCTCGTACTGCATGATTGTGTCATTACACTATACAAACTAGAGGAATTTATCTTGCATTTTTCTCATGGTTGACAGTGGTACGAACCAATCTTTAAAAGTTGCCACAAATTCATCCATTGCATCAAGTGATTGACTCTATACTCATTTTTCTCCTACAATTTTCCTCGCCATCTCTCTGCTTCTCTCTCTAAGGGAAAAGTGATAAGTGTAACTCTCATATCAGGCGGACCAGACAACACATCTAGAGTCTTTTTCACTCTCAGCAGCCAAGTTTTAGCATTCACTTGACTTTTTTCTCCAGAATAGAGAGGTCGCCTCACATCTTGAAATAGCTTCAATACTTGTCTGTCTTGCCTCTCACTAAAACTGGCATACCTCTAAGAGTTCTTAATCATATGAGTTTGCAATCATCTCAGCCAAAGTATCTGCACTCACAATAATTTGTGGAGGTGCAGCAATTTCTAGCACATCATCTCAAAGTTCTTCCTTTTGATTTTTCGTATTTCTTAAATAACATAAAAAAAGATTATAATTAGACATAATTTAACCCTTTATTAATATTATTTATTAATCAATTTAATCAACCTAATGATTCTTTTTTATAATGATCTAACCTAATTGCTCTGATACCACTTTTATGATGAGTCGGTCTGATAGCTTAGTATTAACTAAGTCTGGAACTGCAGTCGAATGATATTAACAGTTCATTTACTTTCCACAAATTTTCATGACTTACAATATATAAAAGAGCTCCTAATAAACCACAATTTACACTAGATACAAATCAAATCATATTGAAATAAAAACATAATTTGTAGACAATCTCTCATCTGACATAGAGTAGTATCTTACCATCCATTAGAAAATAGTACAAAAAGAAAATAACAATTACATCACAACATAGTTCCTATCAGTTGTAATTCTCTTATAAACTAAATCCCTCAAGTCAGACATATCAATATACAATTTTTCATGAAAGAAATAATTAATTCAACAGTATGTTTTCACGACTTAGTGTGCAATTAAAAACTTATTATGCATTAAATTTATATGTAAATGTTATGCATGAAGGACAAAAAAAAATATAGTTCATTACTTAATTAAATTGTAAGTTTTTCTTTTAAATTTAATGTTTCTCGTTTCAATTGAAGTATATATCATTTTTAAATCTCATTAAGAAGTCATATCAGGCACTAGAAAGAGAGGAGAACCGAACCTGAGGGTCGGCTAGCACCCCATTGCTCCCGAAATGGTAAATGATGGGAGGAAGTGAGAGGTTCAAGAATCGTCGCTGCAATAATCATTGGAGTATCATGGGATTGGTTATGGATCTTAGCATTGTGTGTTCTCTAACAATGGTGGGCAACGTAGCTGAAACATCGAAGTTGTGGGGTGGCGCACTTGGGATTATTGCTGAAATAATCCACTGCCTCCTTGAAATTTTGAAAGGATGGAATCATGAAACCCAACCTAGCCAGTATTGTTTTAATCCTACAAAAGAGCAAAAGATTAGAAATAATATGACCTCTGTTTTCTGGTCAAGCACAACGCCATGGACACTTGAGGGTGTCGGTAAGCACTCTTTTAGCTAGTCAACAAAGAGTGGGTATAGTGTCGTGGGAAAGTCTCCACCAAAACAAATGCTTCCTTTGGTGAAGATGTAATTTTTTCATCCAGTTCCTATTACTGGCGCAAGCAGGGAATTAAGCTTCATAAGTTATAGCTGTAATGGTTTTCCCAGCACAAGGCTGTAAAAGCTCCAAACAGTCATCATCATGCTCACGGTGGATGGGAATGTAATTCTGTGCAATAACTCTTCACCAAAACAATTTCTGGGAGAAGTGATATTCTATTCACGGTCAAGTATAAGGGTCGTAACTTTAGCTCCTTCCAGCTGCCTAATGTCTAGTGGGCAATGCCACTTAATAAGGGGATTATCATGAATCCAAACATCTTCCAAAACATTGATTTTTCATCTATCAGCGATTTACCATCGTGTAGCAGGTTTGAGAGCAACCGCTCCATCACATAAAATCCTCCAGGTGGTGGAAACCAGTGATACTGATCAGGGATCCGCAATTTCGTGCATACCTTGCAGCAAGCAATATGGTTGGAGGGAAATTGCCAAAGAATAAGTGGAGTTATAAAAAACCGGCTCCCGCCCTTTTCCATTTGTTTTGAAAGAATTTGAGAAAGGAATGCTGAATTTCCTCGTGCTCCTCAGAATAGATGTCGTCCGTTAGCTTGATACGTTTAATGCAATTGCTTTTATATCTAGAGGTGGCAGTATAATTAAAAAAAAAATGGTGTTAGAGTCTCTTTCATTGAGCCATCTAACTTTTGCTTGTTGTTTCCACTACGACGTGATTCTTGAAAGAAAAATATTAATTCATGAATATAATCAACAAGACTGGTTTCTTCATTCTGTGACAGTTCCGCTACGGAACAATCCCTCTCTTGAAAATTGCCAATCTGTGTCCAAGCCACTATTTTTGGTCTCCCAACTCCTTTAACATATCCCCGCTCCAAAAGAAGAGAGTTTTAAGAGTTCTCTTACTTTTTCATTGAAGAATATCATTGCACATTCCAAACTCATTCTTAGCCCAGCTTTTCTTAACAATATGCCACACCACCGGATACGAAAGCCAAGTGTCTTCAAACTTTAATAACCTCTGAGTTGTAAAACCTAGTTGTTGGAGATCCAGCGATATAGGGCAATGGTCAGAAGCAATTCTCAAGAGATGCTTTGTGTTAGCTAATGGGATGCAGAGAATACCCCGCCGCATTAGCTAAAATGCAGTCATGGCAGACCCAAATCTTGCTTGCACCATCCCCGTTAAGCGCAAGTTGTGAAAATCATAGTAAACCATGAATTCAAACATATCCCTTTGCTAAATTTGGAAGGTTTACCACCCTTTTTATCTTTTTAGGAAACAAGACAACTGTAATCCCCACCAAGCAAAGTGGGTGTGGAATTGTAACAAAACATACCCAAGCTAGACCAAATCCTAGCACGGATATGACACTCTTTATGGCCATAGATAATGCCAATATTCCAACTCTTGTTATCCGGAAGTTGTGTCTTGCCAAACAGAGCTTTCTCTTGTTTGAAAATAATGTTGAAAGACATAAGATCACTTCTCCACAAACATTAATGCCTCCTGACACGCCACGCCCGAAGATGGCTGGAATTCAAAATTCTATTTTTTGCCAGACATAATATCAACATCCTTGCGTCTGAGTTGTTCCATGTTAGTTTCCACAAGAATAAACAGGGGGTTTTGAACTCCAAGGAGGTGCCTAAGGTGGTGGCCCGTTGCGAGCCCCCCGACAGTTCCAAAAAATGATCATTGACGTTATTTAACTAAAGGGGGTGCAACCCCGCCTATCGTTAACTTGGGAGGATTTCTTTTTCTTTTCCTAGAAATAAGCTCAGTGGGTCCCAGCTGTTGGACCTGCTTTTTGACATGTGCTTTAGAAACTTCCTCCAATCACGTCAATGCTTTCTTTTTGCAGCCTTTTTGTTTCCATCTTGAGCATGGAATCCAGCTTCTCCATGGAGTAGGGGAAGTGTAGTTTTAGAAATGGGGCGGCTCCTTGATCATGCCTTGTTTGAGGATCTGTAGCAATCCCAATAACAGCGTTTTTATTCTTTCCATAGAGAGGCTTTGTAAGACTCTAATCTTCATGGGATGTGCTTCGCCTTGATATGCGCATTATTAATATTTCTTGGTGCTAATTCTTTGATTTTTTCCGGTCCCCTATCCTTTAGTTGGAGTATCAAGTGGTGGCTTCCTCCATTGTCGAGCCACTAAGGCCCCATTTGGGGCAGCTTATAACTGCGGTGGCGTTTTGAAAAACGCCGCCGTTGTGTTTGTTTAACGCGTTCAGGGAGCTTACTTAAAAATATCGTTTTAATTTTATTAATAGACGCTGTCGTGGGACAGACCCCGCGGCCCAATGCTGAAGGAACGTTCAAGTAATTTTTCCTCCGTTTCCCTTCTCCTCTCGCCCTCGCTTCTCCTCTCGCCCTCGCTTCTCCTCTTGCCCCTTCCTCCGGTCTTTATTTGAACTAGAACGAAGATTAGACGGAGCTATGCTGCGCTCTGATCTCAAACTTTGCAATGGGAGAAAAGGGAAAGAAGAAAGATCATCATCGACACAGACCCTGGGATTGGTGGGAAAATCTAACTTCTCAATCTGTTTATTTGCTTCCTGCAAGCTATTTTTTTTTCAACGATTTGTTCTTTTTTTTATTTTTTTGCTTCAGGTGATGCGATGGAGATCGTTATCGCTCTGAGATAGTTGGAAAAACATTTATACTACTTTGGCTACAAGGAATTTTCTACACCTGGTACCTTGCTGAATTTCTTTGGTGGATAGCTTGTAATTTTGGCCGTGTATTAATGTAGATGGGAATACGATTTGTTTTTTCAATGGCCCTAGAAGTATCCTTACTTTTTTGTAACTCGCTGACTTGTTTGGTTCTTTGATTAGGAATCAGAACTGTGATGGCTGGTGAACCAATGAGTTGAACCTAGAGAATTTTTCTCCGGCCATGTCAGTTTTTGATATGGGATTGATATAGGTAGGCAATAAAACCTTGGTGAACCATCTGTTTAGTCAATTTAGAACCAACTATTTATGTTTAATGATTTGGAGCTTATTGCTTCTACTTTATTTTGGGTTTAGATGACAGGGTTGGTTGATGTTTGGATGAGTGGAAGCTAATTTTTCGGCTTCTCTTTAGATTATTATCCCAATCCCAGAGTTCTGATGTCTTTAAATCTGTGTTAGGATTATAGGTTTGTCATCTGATTATTATAGAATTACCAGAAATCATCTCAGTTCAATTTTGTATCTTTTATTATTATTTCGTTTACATACCCTCGAGTTAAGTAATGGATTGGATTACTTGAATTGTTTTCTGTTGAAGTGAGAATGATTTAGAAACATACACATGTAAACACAATCTCAGTTTTTTCCACTGAATTCAATGTCTAGAATTTTAGACCATCCGAAATCCTGTTTTTCATCAAATTATGTAGTTGTTTGAAGGTGAAAATTGATTAGGTTTGTTATAAGAGGTCTAGTTCTCTGTATTTATGAGTTTCTTGAGGTTGTGAGCCAGTCAGCAAATGGAAAAAAATTAACAAATTCTTTCTGAATTTGTGATATGAGATGGAAAATTTTAGCATGCCTGCTTTTTTAAATCAATTGTTTACTTGGATGGAAACCCATCTCTTTTTCTTTGTTGCATCCAACTAAAATAATAATGCAAATTGTTTGCTATTAAAAGAAGACCTTGATAAGGAAGCGAAGACCTAATGAAATAGGTGTTTTGGGTATACCACTAGAACTAAACTTTATAATCAGCTAGAATATTAGATTTTGACGACCCAAAACCAGCCAAAATCGGCTAAACTAAGGATAAGTTGGGTTTTGGTAACCCAGATCCAACCAACATTAGCCAAAACTATGATAATTGACCTTATTTAAGAAATCATCCCATATTTACAGGACTAAATTTGCCTGTTGAAGGCCAACTTCAATAGGTAATATTGTGATTACAAAAGCATGACTTCTTTTTTTCTTTAAACTGTTATGTAATGTTTTTGGATTTTAGCATATTCAATGTGTTCCCATTACGTTACTGTTGCAAGCAACATCATTTGCAGAGCCAAAATAGTTATTTTTTAACAAACAGTTGCAAATCAGCTATTTTCGAACCACACAAAATCAAACATCTTAACAACTTATTCAGTTCAGGGGCAGAATGGTCATCTATATACAAACAACTACAAATCAGCTGTTTTTCAAACGCTCAAACCAAACAGTCAACCAGCTTATCAGGATAAGCTGCTAATCAGCAGCTTATCCAGATAAGCTGCTTATCTGGATAAGCTGCAGCTGCCCCAAACAGACTCTAAAGGTCATGGCCCTAAGAACCCCTCACTGATCCCATCTTGTTGTTGTTCTGTGGATGTCTCACCTAGTTTGCCCTTAAAACTTAAACTTGGGTCCTCGAAATTCACTTTAGAATTTTTAACATTGGAGTTCAGTGTTCATTCCACAACATCTCGATGTGCATTATTCAAAGTAGCGAGTTCGGCTCGAGCAACTTAACCGAAATCCTAACATTCGGTTGAGTGTTTTGATGCGAAGGTAAAGCATCTCCATGGGAGGTGCTATAAGCAGGAGCTGTCGGATCAAGCATCCCATGGTGGTTATGTCCCTTCTTGCAATTATTTGATTTGTGGCCAAGCCTTCCACAAGTAAAGCAAGGGTGGGAGATATCTTCATTCTTGATTTTTTGGAAAAAGTCCCTCCTATGCCTTCTACCTAAATACCAGCCTTGAGCCTTTTGGATAAATCACACCCGGGCATAAGCATTCTTACCCCAATTATTAGTTTGGGCATCTAGCCATGGTGGATGTTCCCACCATAGTGGAAATGCGAAGAATATTGGTGCTATCCCAATATAGGAGAGGAAGTTGTGGTTGTCTAATCCAAACGGGAGCAGCTAGGCCATCAAGTGATTTCAGATCAAAATTTGACCTTCAACGTTCAAGCCTAATGATATGACCAGCAACAAACCATGGTCCACCCATAAAGACCGCATCTCTGGCTTCACAAGCTTCAAATATACATATAATGCAATCATTACTTACTGTGAGGATTAGAAAGGAACCAAATTGTGCCTTTACGCTTTAATTCAAATTGCGAGAAATAAAAAGGAATATGCACTTGGACTACTCACGCAAGTTCTCGCACAAAAAGCCCTCGATTCCTCATCTTCTCCTGCTTTGAAAGGCCGCAGCTTGGTTCTTCTCTTCCTTCTTCGATTTTGTCTCTCGCCAGAATCCATCTAGGATGGTGATGCTTCTAACTCCAAATAAGTGCTTGATCTATCTGCTCGCCTTGGCTAGGGATAACACGTGACCCTTCCTCTTCTTCACTTTATCTCCCATTCATTCCATCCTTCGACTTCTAAAGATGAAACTATCTGATATTTACTCCATGCTGATTCCAAAACATATATACATATATATATATAATATAAAAAGTCGTATGGCCTATTTCACTGAAATAAAAAGGGGTACAAACTAGGTAGTATGAGAGGGCCCAAAAAAATTGAGCTCGATATATATATATATATATATTGAAAGCCCTAGGATTTATTTTATTGAAATAAAAACGGTTACAGAAGTTTGAGGAGAGGGCCAAATAAATGGAGCTCTATCCTTACGATACAATGCTAACAAAAGATCCAAAGATCAGAACAGAAAAAGAGCAATAGCAATGTCTAAGAACGAGATCGTGATAATCTCGCTCTGTTTCTTGGTGATCCATAAAGTAAGCTCTTTAATGCTACTCCATTGCCCTGAGTAACCAAGGTATCATCAACTAGAAGTGTATCCCCAGGGTTCTTCCGTCGAGAAGTATAAACCTGCCAATCTTCTCCATCATCTTCTTCTTCTACTTCTTCTTCTGCTTCTTCCTCTTCCTCTTAGTTGACTGATCTCTGCTGATTAATACCGGTGGGTTCAGCATTGGGTTGGGGATTTTTTCTTTTTTTGCTGAATGTTTGGATGTATCTGTTAGAGTCGACAGCTAAAGTAGCCACCTGGGCGGTTTGCGCCACAGCAGGAAGGGTCACACTTCAAATTGTTCAAGAACTACTCGTTAGTCATTCGACTAGTCACCGGAGTGACGATTTGTCACAATCGATCGAGGAGTCTCCCGATAGACTTGTCGGTGAGTTTAAATTGTTATCGACATCGGATGCTACTCTATTCTCCTGAGCGCGGTAGCATCGACTCTTTGTCGTGAAATCCAACGAGTATGAAGGCCCGAAGCCCATTTTTTATAGGGGGATGCGATCCCATAACAAGTGTCCCTAATGTTCCCGAACATTTTACAATGCTGGCGAAAAGGAGGCATGTTCTCCACCATAACCTCCTGCCAAAACCCATCCGCACCATCTGTGATCCACATTCGATCCACATCTGGAAGAGTGAAATCCCTCTCCACCTGAACCCTGACACCACCTGGCGAGACCCTATTAAAAGTAGGTGAATCAACTCTGAGAGGAGTACCAAGAGCTTGGATTATGTTATACAAAGCATGTGGATTGTACAAATGAAAAGGGAGTCCCGGAAACTTGAACCACATAGGAACGATAGGAGGTTCCTTAGATGGGTCAAAATCAGGAGTCTATTTGATAATCTTCATCGGAGTGTCAGCTACCAAAAAGGATTGTTGGGTAAAGATTCTTGCATAATCTTCTTCCTTGCGTATTCTAATTAGTAAATGTCTGTCATCCAACGGTCCCAATTTCCATTCTCCAATGAGCTTCAGATCCTCAAAAAACTTTCTAACCAAATCCATCTTAGGATGACCAAATTAAATTTCCTGATTAAAGTGAACTTAACATCATCAGAGAGACACTTCATTTCTTGGGTGGTAAATATAGCAGCAGGTTTCTCATCTTTAACACCTGTCGGCCTAATAAAGGAACACATCATTTTTCTGGCCGCAGCATCATGAAATGCTTATAGAAAAAAAAGGTGATCAAGATTTTTGTGGGAGGTGTTGCTCATTGCTCCAGCATAAGTAGCCTTAGGCCCGGTAGCTGCCATGAAGACAGTCACAGAACCAGCAGCAGAGAAGATACCCTCTCCACACACTCCCAGAGAAGTGCCTGGCGCAAAGAATCTGCCTTCAGTCCACTTGAACAGCTGCAGCAAAGAGGCATCTGAGTTAAAGCAGTCGGCGTCGAGTAGGGAGATGCGTCGCAGCCAGAGGAGCAGGAAGCTGACTGCGAGTTGCAGCGAATCGCTAGGACGTCTCAGCAGTCAGCGTCGAGCAGGGATTGCATTGTCGCAGTAGACCGCGAGGTTCGTGCGAGCCTGTGAGGCGACGTCGTCGTAGTAGTAGGAGACGGCTACAGATGGCGTCGTCGTAGGAGACGACGAAGGATTCGAGTTGGACCCGATAGAGTGCAGCAGGATCGTAGACGCCTGTAGACGGAGTCGTCGTGCAGGAGGATCGTCGTCGGATATGACGAAGCTGAAAAAATCACAGGGAGTCGCCATGGCGAAACCCTAGAGCTCCCGACGCCTTCATCGCAGAAGATCCTCGACTCATATATATATTTAACAAGAAGCCCTATGGTCATTTTCATTAAGATAAAAGGGGTTACAAAATAAGTAGTATGAGAGGGCCCAATGATGGAGCCCAACTCATAAGAAACAAAGAGCAACTAAAATAAAAAGTACAAAAGATAGGACAAAAATAAAACTTGCAACTAAAACTTTTTCAGTGGACGAGGTCGCCAAGGCCTTCCTCTTCGATGGGTTCTTGAAGCTCATTTAATAATCATGCTCTGGAGTGATTCTCCATTGTCAGGAGAGACCAATGTGTCATCCATAAGATTCCCAAGTAACATAGTACCCCCAGCCTTCTTCTTCCGCCTGGAGGTATACACTTGTCACTGATCCTTCGAAGCGTGAGCCGTCCGATCCGAAGTGGGAGAGGCTACTGCAGTGATTAGTTCCATATCCACCTGGGCGGTTTGCACCACAGGAGGAAGGGCCACCCTTCCAGCTTGTTCAGTAACAACGGTAGCCACTGGGGTGGCAATTGGTGTAACCTGCTAAGGAGTCTCCCCGACAGCCTTCTCAACAGAGTTTGAGCTGTTGAACACTTTTTGAGCAGCAGCTAAAGAAGACCCAGAAACCATTTTCCTTGAGGAATGATGCAGCCTATAACATGTGTCCCTAATATGCCCGGACATTTTGCATTGCTGGCAAAAAAGAGGCTTGTTCTCCACCACCACCTCCTGCCAAAACCTCTCTGCTGCATCCGTGATCCAAATTTGATCCACATCTGGGAGAGTAAAATCCCTCTCCACTAGAACCCTGGCACTATCAGGCGAGACTATATCAAAAATAGGTGAATCAACTCTGAGAGAAGTACCAAGAGCTTGACTGATGTTATATAAAGCGTGTCATTGATACAAATGAAAGGGGAGTCCCGGAAGTTTGAACCACATAGGAATGATAGGAGGTTCCTTAGATGGGTCAAAATCAGGAGTCAATTTGATAAGTTTCATATGGGTACCAGTAACCAAAACAGATTGTTGAGCAAAGATTCTAGTATAATCTTCTTTCTTTTGTATTCTAATAAGTAAATGTCTGTCATGCAACACTCCCAACTTTCATGCTCCAATGAGCTTCAGATCCTCAAAAAATTTTCTAACTAAATTCATCTTGGGGTGACCAAATTGGAATTTCCCAACCAAAGTGAACTTAATATCATCAGCGAGATCCTTCATTTCCTGGGTGGTGAAGATAACAAGTTTCTCATCTTTAACACCTATCGGCCTGATATAAGCAACCTGCCTTTTTCCAGCTGTAGTATCATGAAACTCTTGTGGAAAAAAAAGATGATCAAAGTTTTTGTGGGAGTTGTTGCCCACAAGTCCAGCATAAGTCGCCTTAGCTGCCATGAAGACAGACACAAACCAAGAAGAAAAACTCACAGTCGCCGAAAAGAGAGGACTATTCGAGCGGCCTCTTCAGTCACCTTCGCTGCGAGCAGACTTAGTACTGTTCGAGCTAGCAACATGGCGCGGACGGATCGTAGCCATCGCCTGCGAACGAAAGCAGAACGAGCGTCAGCGGACTCGGTCTGCAAAAGGGCCGCAAGGAGGACAACGCCATCACAACACACGGAAGCTGAGCACGTCGAGTAGCGAGCGAGCACCAGAAGACGCGCGAAGACGCTGGGACGCGAGAAACCCCTTCTTTGACGCGAGCGAAGCCGATCGACGCCGGAGAAAATGCGCGCGAGCAGCGAGATGAGCCGATTGATGGACGAAGCACGTACGACGAAGACGACCAACCTTCGTCTCGTGCTCGACGAAGCCGAGCAAGAATCACCGGAATCGCCATGGCGAAACCCCGTAGCTCGGGACGCCGTCATGCGCGGCGAAGTATATATATATATATATATATATACATATATATATATTAAAAAAAGAAACTCTGGGGTCTATTTTATTGAAATAAAAGGGGTACAAAACAAGTAGTATGAGAGGGCCCAATAGATGGAGCTCTACTCATAAGAAAAAAATGCAAAGATAGCTCAAAGAAAATGATACAAAAGACGGAAAAAAAGGAAAAAACATGCAAATAAATATTTTCTATGGACAAGGTCGCCAAGGCCTTCCTCTTCCTCTGGTTCTTGTAGCGCATTCAGAAATCAAATTCTGAAGTGATGTTCCATTATCAGGAGAGACCAATGTATCATCCATTAAGTTTTCAAGTTGAATAGTACCCCCAGCCTTCTTTTGCTGGGAAGTGTATACTTGTCATTCTTTTTCTGATGACTGGTCGGTTTGATCCATAGAAGGGAAGGCATTTGCAGCGATATGTTCCAGTATTTGTGTAGGACAGTCTTTCAATATTTGGGGGTCTCCTACTCTATGAACGGGCAGTTCAACCGACTGATTAGTAGCAGCAATAATGCTACTGTTTGACAGCAATTCTCCCTCAGTAGTAGTAGGCACATTTTCCGTCATCTAAATGTGAAATGTTCGTTGCTTTCCTATGTTCAATCACGTCAGGTAGGGAAGCCCGAGCACCCTCCACGGTAGTTGCTAAGGGCTAAGAAGGGGCAATGACCGCATCCTGCCTTCTAGGTACAACTAGCTGACACTCCTCTAACAATCAATTCTTATCAACATGCTTTGAATCAGTATCTGTAGACTTTTGCACTGTATTCGGTGTGGGCGTTGCAGTAAGTATCACAGGCAGTGAGGAAGAGAGTATAACCGTCTTAGGAATGTGTGGCTCAGTAGCATTTGTATGTGGAGGTTTGAGATTCGGATGCTGGTGGTAACACTGATGAGGAGAGTGTCCAAACATACGACAATGAGTGCAGTAAAGAGGTACATGTTCAAGTTCAGCTGATTGTCAAAATCTCTTATGTTGTGTGCCAATCCATATCCTTCTCGGAAATGGTAACGTAATGTCTCGTTCTATCAATATTCTAGCCTCAGAAGGTCGAAGATAGATTCTCTGTAGGCGTATCAGTTTGGAGTGATGTGTCATGTATCTTTGCGAAAGTAAATAGAAGTTCTTGATCGTAAAGGTGAACCTGCAGATCTGGGAAGCGCAGCCAAACAGGAATGATGGGAGGTTCAGTACGATGGTCAAAATTCACCGTGCATTTTAGCACCTTCATCACCCGATTGTCTATTTGAAGGATTCTTCTAGCAAACACTTGGGTGTAATTTCCATCATTCGTTAATTGGATAAGAACGTGTCTCTTATCCAGTCTACCAATCTTCCAACTTTCATTCAGCTTCATTTGTTCAAATTCCTTTCTGATCAGTTCAAGTTTAGTATTACCTTAGAGGAACTTACCTACTAGAAACAATGCATGAAGTGCAGTAGAGTGGAGATCTGCCCGCTGTGAAAGATTGCATGTTTGCCTTCTTTACGGGAAGCTTTTTTTGAGAAACTCAGTTTCAGCGCCTTGCACGAATGCATCATGGTATCTTTGCGGGAACATGTTAGAACGTGAAGGGGCACGAGCGGGGTTATTGCCGGCGATGGCGTCTGCGTAAGAACAACCCGAGGCCATTGCAAATGCCGCTATGCAGGAAGAAATCGTCGAGCAGAGTCAATCTGCAACGAAGCGTTCAGTTAGCGCCTTAAGAACGACTCCAGACGACTCTGGAAATCGCTACGCACAACGCAACAGTCAAGCAAGTCGCGGCAAGCCAGTCGAGCGACACGCCTGCAAGACGAAACGTCGTAGAGGACGCACGACACTGCAGACGAACGCGAAGCACCAGATGACGCAAGATCTTCCACCAGACGAAACAGACGCGAGCTCCTCCGCTAGCCAGAGCCGAAGACGACGAAGACGTGCATCCTCCGCCAGACAATCGAAGACGAAATGATGGATGCAATACGAGCGAGCTTAAGGAAGACGCTAGGGTTCGCCATGAGGCGAAACCCTAACATAGCGGGAACGACATCCCATTGATATATATATATAGGCCTTTGTAATTGTTCTCGCTCTTGATTTTTGTTTTTGTAATTGTTCAATATTTTGTATTTTTTTTATAACATTGTAAAGAAGAGGAAGGGCTCCGTGGGCCTTCTCCTCAAGCCTTTGTAACCGTTTTTTAAATTAATATAGGCCCAAGGGCTTCTTTTGCAATATATATATATATATATATATATATATATATATATATATATATATATATATTAAAAGAAGTCCTAGGGTCATTTTCATTAATATAAAGAGGTACAAAAGAAGTAGTATGAGAGAGCCCAATGATGGAGCTCTACTCATAAGAAGCAAAGAGCAAAAGTTCAAACAAACAAGATCTAAAAGATAGGACTAAAGTAAAACATGCAACTAAAAGCTTTTGAGTTGACGAGGTCGCCAGCGCCTTCCTCTTCCATAGGTTCTTGTAGCGCGTTCAATAATCGATTTCTGTGAGTGATTCTCCAGTACTGTGAGAGACCAGAGGTGTCATCCATAAGATTCCCAGTGGCATAGTACCTGACCTTCTTCTTCCGCGGGAGGTATACACTTGTCACTGTTCCTCCAAAGATTGAGGCGTCTGATCAAAGGCTACTGCAGTGATTGGTTCCAATACTTGGGATTCTCCTACCCCTTGAGCGGGTATAACAACCAGGGTACTATTAGCCAGTAGATATTCCTCAGTAGGAGTAAGCTCATTTTCCGTCGTCAGATTATGAGTGTTTGTTTCTTCCTTGTCTTCGGCACGCATCGAGATGGGGAGTCGAACTCCTCCATAGTAGTGTGTACCTAAAGTGGTAGTATAGCCTACTCTAGTAGAAGAAGGCCGAGAGGTGACCACGTCTTGCCATCGAGTAGCAACTACCTGATGTTCCTCCAATGGTCGATCCTTGTCACCCTGTTCTGAAACTGAGGAAGGAGGTATATCCGTCGCAGGAATGTGTGGGCCTGTGGCGTTTGTACGGGGAGGTTTTAGATTCGAATGCAGGCGGTAACATTGTTAGTGACAGTGGTCAAACATACGACAATGGGTGCAGTAAAGAGGTACTTGTTCAAGTTCTGTTGGTTGCTAAAATCTCTGATGTTGTGTGCCAATCCAAAGCTCTTTCAGGAAGGGTAACGTAATATCTCGTTCAATCAATATATATGTTAATAAAATAGGCCATAGGGTTTTGGAAATATATATATATATATATATATATATATATATATATATATATATATATATATATATTCCAAAGCCCTAGGGCCTATTTTATTAACATAAAGTTGTTACAGAGGATTTGAGGATAGGGCCCAATAGATGAAGCCCTACCCCTACGATATAGATCAAACATAAGGATACAAAGGGCCAAAAAGGAAATTGTAAATAACAGTGACTAGAACGAAATCGCCAAGGCAGTGCTCTTGCTCTAGTTCTTGGCGATCCGAAAAGTAATCTCTTAAGTGCTAATCCATTGTCAGGGTAACCAAGATATCATCAATTATGTCTCCAAGCGTACCCCCAAGCTTCTTCTTCTGTTGAAAATAAACTTGTCAATCTGCTTCTTCTCCTTCTTCATCTTCTTCTGAGGACGGATCCTTCCAAGTCATAGAAGGAACGGTAGGTGCAACGATGGGTATCACTTGGGGGTGTCTTCGCTTTCTGCTGAATTTTTTAATATACCGGTCGAACTCCACAGCATTAGTGGCCACAGAAACATCACGAGGAGAAAAAGGAGGAGCTTTCTTTTCCACCGCCGAGGTTCTAGCCACTGGGGTAATCTCAATTCGCTCCACCTCTACAGCAGGTGAATCAGACGAGGCAGAAGGGGTAACAGTAGAAACCAGCTCATTAACCTGTCTAAGACTATCAGCAGAAGATTCCTGCTCTTCAAGTGATACAAAAGGGGGGGCAGTATCAACCAAACTCACGGAAGTCCTAACCTTACCTTTAGAGTTAAATGATCTCTTAGTTGGGGGATAAGTCTATAGCACATATCCCTGGTGTGCCTAAATATTCTGCAGTGAGGACAGTAATAAGGCTTGTACTCCATAACCACCTCCTGCCAAACAGCGTCCTGATCAGAGTCCACCCAAATTCTACGGACATCTGGAAGAGTAACATGTTTTTCAATGAGAAACCTATATATATATATATATATATATATATATATATATATATATATTCAGGCGACAAGGTCGGCTGGGAGACTCCTCGGCGAGGCCGCACGAGTTGACACTCCGATGGTTAGCACCGTGGTTGCTGAACAAGATGGAAGGGTGGCCCTTTCTCCTGTGGTGCAAACCGCACAGGTGCGTTACGCATTGTTGTCGATTCCGATCGATACGCCAAAAAATTTAGCGAAAAAAGAAGCACTCCAACTCTCCGTTGCACCTACCGGTATGTTTGACAGACTCGACAAGCGAAGAGGAAGATCTTGAAGAAGAAGTAGAAGTAGATGAAGAAGAAGAAGATGAAAAGGATTGGCGGGTTTACGACTTCTCGACGGAAGAAGTACGGGATACTCTACTTGTTGATGATACGCTCGATCACTCGTAGCAATGAAGCAACAATTAAGAGCTTACTTTATGGATCTCCTAGAAACAGAGCAAGAGCAGCGCGTTCTCATTCTTAGTCATTGTTATTGTTATTTATGTACTGACCTTTCGTTTCCATTTTGTTAGCGTTGTATCGTAGGGGTTGGGCTTCATGTTTTGGGCCTCTCATGCAGCTCATGTAACCGTTTTTATTTCAATAAAATTGGCCCTTGGGCTTTTCCAAAAAAAAAAAAAAAAAAAGTAATTACAATTACAATAACACGACACCTATAAATCTGAAATAACAACAGACACGGCACAAACACTGAAAGCAGGGTGGATCTCGGGGTGGTGAGGTGATTGGTGAGGGTTTATAAAGATGGCGGCGAGTGGATAGGTTTCGACTCCTTATTATTTAAAAGATTTTTTTTTTTTTGGACCCAACAAATAAGAGAAAGGGTCAGAGTCGTTATTGAAGATGGTTCAGAAAATATGAAGCTAAGAGAGGCCGTTACATTGTTCCTTAATCTGATGCAACTGTAGTGAACTTGGAGATTTTCTTCATATAATAACTTTGGATAACTAATAAGTGAAAAAAAAACATCGATGAATGATGAAGACTGTGTATGAATACCGATCAGTGGTAAAGAGGTCATAAATACTCTCATAAAGTTGATAACCCTATTTTGTATTTTAAGAATATGTACGCATCGGATTAAATGATCAAGATTATTTTATTTATCCTTTTGCCTTGAGTTTTTTATTTTCTGGCCTTCATCCTGCAGGTTGTCAGAGGGTTCACTCCTAGGGAAAGGTGCCTGCTTCTTAAGTTTGTAACAAGTTGTTCAAGATCTCCACTACTTGGATTCAAGCACCTCCAACCTTCTTTTACAATTCATAAGGTTATGTACTTAACTTATCATTGCATGCAATGGATGCATTTCTAGAACGAAAATTTTAGGAGTTTTACGCTTCACCTTCGGAAGTTTAACTGCATGTCATTTTTTTCTTATGTTTATTTTCTTGTTTGGTTGCGAGGAATGGTAGATAGGTACAACTTAAATTTGTTACTGAAAGATTGTTGATATTGCTATGTATCTCAATAAGATAAAATCTTGAAACAAGAAATAACAAAGTCTTGTTTTAAGAAGCTTTCTGTAATATGGTCATGCATAGGAACCACTTAATTTAACATTCATATGGTTGGATTGTTACTATCAAGAAACTCCTGAGAGAGATTCTGCCAAAATATTTTTATTCAAGTTCTTAATTGGAAAAATAAGGTGGTTGTATTCGGTGAAATCTATCTTACAGTTACTGCTGTGGAAATTAAATTAGGGTTTATCTGGTGCATGAAACTACTGCCTATTTATCATTAGGGAAGGGTTTACGTCAGTCTTATTACTACAATGCATGGGGGTTGTTTTCATGAATTGAACTTGTGGCCTCCTAGACGCAAGATAGCCATCACACTTGGCCAGTTATCCACTAAACTTAAATGTTTATTAAAAAATTATTTCATCTTGCAAATTGTCAAATAGCCTAAATTAACATGATTTTATAATAAACAAAGGAAAAATGTCTGATAAATACATAAATTTTGTTAAGGGGATTTATTTGCTACCTTCTTAAACATTTATTTCTACATATTTAACCATAAATACTTTTTTAATTAGAAAACACCTAAATTTTTTAACTCCTCAGATCTGACATTGTTGATCTGACTAGCTTGGTAGAGATTACCGTTTAAAATCCTCCATTAGCTCTAAGTGTACGAACACTACCCAACACCTCCTGTGTGAACTCTCTCTCATACCCTGTGACAGTAGCCACCCTCGACAAGCTGACAGACCTTCTTCAACTTTGGAACTAGATACCCAACCATAGGGAGATTACCCTCGAATGGGATCTGGAAAGTTGAAGAGGTAAAAGAGACGAGAATTTTAACCCCTTCCATAGGGAGGATTTTAATGATGAAGAAGAAAGTCCAAGATGATTCATAATCCAATATTAGGAGGCTAAGAGAAGAGCCAACATATGGAGAATAGAAGAATCTGAAGATGAAGCGGGGGAGCCGGCGTCAGTTCCTACCAGCTTATTATAGACAGAAGGTTC